>CM071865.1:27722399-27820498 GCA_036759665.1 Gynandropsis gynandra
ATTCATATCGAGTGGCGTACAAGTATGAAAGCATTAAGATCCACCATTCATTAAGCACAAGACTTCACTACATGTTGGCAATTCTCTCTAACCTATGGCAATAGATCTACTTGAACATGAACTCAGGAAACGAAACACAAAAGAAATCTAAATTCGACATAGAAAGAGAAAGAGAATGCTCCCTATTCTTCGACCGATGTCTTCAATAGATCCTCCATGCTTCGGATCCGTCGTTCCGTCCGTCTCAATCCTTCCAAGTGTGTCTTCTATGGCACTGAATTGTCCTTTAGTCCCCCCTTCTCAATTGGGTTCGAATCCCCTTTAAATAGATCTGATTTCCCTTGATTTGGTTGTTAGAAATCTTGGGAATTAGTTGAGAAAATCAAGGGCCCGAGCGGGTACAACATCTACCCGCTCGTGCAGGCCTTATACCCGACAATGTACATCCATTTTTACCCGAGCGGGCACTCATGCCCGAGCGTGTTCTTCTTCAGCCCTAGTCGTGCAAACGTACGGCGCATATTGATGACCATTAACCCGAGCTGGCACTCCTTTGCCACCCGATCGAGCACGCATGCCCGACCATGTTCCTTGAGCACCCGAGTCGTGTAAAGCTACGGGGTTGTTATGGCATCAATTACCCGAGCGGGCACCTTCTAATGCCCGAGCGTGCACGACCTAAAATGTAGTTTCCGCTCCTTTCGCTCGGTGTTTGCACGTTCTCTTCAATCCACGGCCTTGCACAAGCTGAACCTTGTCATTTTGGGGTTAAATTGCCAATTTCTCTCGTGTTTCTTGACATGTCTTCGTTTCCTACACAAAACACGAAATGTAGATGAAATCCTCGAATAGACTCGATAAATGAATGAAATCTAACAAATCTACCTAAAACTAGACCTAAGAATGACATAAAAAACTACTACGGATTACGTGTTATCAAACTCCCCCAGACTTAACCTTTTGCTCGTCCTCGAGCAAAACCTAGAGTCGAGTACTAGAAGAGCTAAACAACAACGGATACTAACACAAAACACATGGTTCAAGTGTGTCCACCAAGCTGAACTCTTCTTCCATCTCGGGTTTCGTCATATGCTTATCAATGTCCATAGCCTTATCCTCTCCCATGTTAGATTCATCTCCTTTTTCACTTATTGAGGGATTTGGCTGATCTATTTTCTTCATGCGTTGACGCTACGGGAATGGCAAAGGAGCTGGTCTCGGTTCCGGTTTTACATACTTTGGCTCCTCTTCTTCCTCAAGCTTCTCCTTAAGCTCATTAACATCCAATTCAGCTAAAGGATCTGTTTCTAAACTTCCCGAAAGAACCTCTTGTGGTTGTAATGCCCCTTGTGCTAATCGTGCAACTTGTATCTCGAGTTGTCTAAGAGAAATCTGAGAGCTCTCTAGTTGCTTCTCGGTTTTCTTGATGATCTCTCGACCCCTCACCAAGTTATCCTGACTTTGTTGGAGGAGATGAGTGATCATGGCGTTGAAATCGGGGGCTTCTTCGGATTGATTTTGCTGAGACTGAGATGCACATGGTTGGAAATTCCCCAATGAACATTGTGCATTCATCGTACCATCAGTATTCCTATACGGGAAATTCGCGTGATCGCTCCATCCATGATTGTATGTATTCCCGAAAGGCTGATTGTAACTCCCGTAGATCTCTTCTTCATACCCCCAAACGTCTTGTTCCCATGATTGCTCCGAGTAATGTGGACGATATGAGTTAGATAGCATATGATGAAGTTCGTCAATCTGATTTTTTGCTCTAGCTATTTCGGCATATATAGAGTTCACGTTATACATGTTACCTCGCAAAAGAAACAACACAAAATACGATTAAACTCCGAGAGGTAAAATTTTTTTTTTAATTTTTGACTCTATATATAAAAAAAAAACAAAAACGAAAAACAAATGAAGACTCCAGAAAGGACTATGTCTTAATTGAAAAGTATCCTAACTCTAAAGTCGTAATCAAATTCTTGCAGAAGTGTTAGTTTAGGTAATTTATTACTTGAGTCTACGCACATCAAGTTTTTGGCGCCGTTGCCGGGGAATTGATTGCGGCTTTAGAGTTAGGAAACTTTTTGAATTAAGACATAGTCCTTTCCGGAGTCTTCTTTTGTTTTTCGTTTTATTTCTTATAGAGCCAAAAATAAAAAATAAAAAAAAAGAGAAATTTTACCTCTCGGAGCTTAATCGAATTTTGTTCGTTATTTTTGCGAGGTAATATGAACAACATCAACTTTTGGAGTGCCGATATAGCTGAGATGAATTATAAATTTTCAGAACCTCGTCGTATCATGGCTAAGTTCCAAAGTCTAATGCCCTGGCGTAGATTTATTAGACTTCTAACATCATCAATCAAGTGGCGTACAAGTATTGAAGCATTAAGATCAACCAATCAATCTGAAAACATGATCAAATACCAAATTCATTCATATCGAGTGGCGTACAAGTATGAAAGCATTAAGATCCACCATTCATTAAGCACAAGACTTCATTACATGTTGACAATACTCTCTATCCTATGGTGGCAATAGATCTTGGACATGAACTCAGAAAACGAAACATAAAAGAAATCTAAATTCAACATAGAAAGAGAATAAGAATGCTCCCTATTCATCAACCGATGTCTTCAATATATCCTCCATGCTTCGGATCCCTCGTTCCGTCCTTCTCGATCTCTCCAAGTGTCTTCTATGTCTCTGAATCGTCCCCTCTTTCTTCTGGTTTGAAAACTCCTTTATTTTGATCAGATCTCTCTTAGTTTGGTCGTTCTAAATCTTAGGAGTTAGTTGAGATAAACAAGGACCCGATCGGGCATAGCTTCTACCCGCTCGTGCAGGCCTTGTGCCCGACCGTGTGCACTCATTTTAGCCCGAACGGGCACTCATGCCCGAGCGTGCAGTTTCTCAGCCCGAGTAGGGTAAACCTACGGGGATGTTTGGTAGCAATTAGCCCGAGCGGGCACTCCAATTCCACCCGAGCGGGCACACATGCCCGAACATGTTCCTTGAGCACCCGAGTCGTGCAAAGCTACGGGGTTGTCTTGGCATCAATTACCCGAGCGGGCACACTTCCAATGCCCGAGCGTGCATGTCCTAAGATGTTGTTTCCGCTCCTTTCGCTCGGTGTTTGAATGTTCACTTGAATCTACGGCCTTGCACAAGTTGAACCTTGTCACTCAACTACGTTTTCGGGGTTAAATTGCCATCATCTCTCGTGTTTCTCCTCATGTCTTTGTTTCCTATGCAAAACACGAAATGTAGATAAAGTCCTCGGATAAACTCGATAAATGAATGAAATCTAAGTAATCTACTCAAAACTAGACCTAAGAATGATATAAAAATTACAACGGATTACGTGTTATCAATGCTCGATAAAATCTAAATGAATGATTAAACTAAGTAGAAAATAAACTAAAATACTATAACAAAATAGACGTTATCAAACTCCCCCAGACTTGAACCTTTGCTCATCCTCGAACAAGACTAGAACTAAGCATGAGAAGAGTTAAACAACAATCGGATACTATTAAACACAATTTGAAAAGTTAGCCATCCTACACAACAACGCGTCACACGAACACAGATCTAAGCGCACCAAAATTAGACCTCTATCTACAGAAAGCCACTAACCGGCAATCTTACACATATCCTAAGTTTATTTCACTAACCTTACACAACATCCAAGCGATCTCCATACCTATTTTAATACGCAAACAGCTCGATATCATTCTTAAGACAATTATTTTTTTTCTTTTTCGGTTCTCTTTTTCTTCTTTTCAATTTCCACACATATTTTTTCTTTAAAAATTTGCACTCAGTTTCTAGGACGTCGAAGTTGAAGAGGACAGCTTTCTACTTAGACCCAGGTTGTCAATTGGCACACTCATAAGGTCTTGTAACCTTGGCGGAGTGAAGAGGTTGCGTCATTGCAGATTTTTTTCTTTTGATTACGCATCGACTCTAACCCTTAGAACGTAAAAAACAGCCTCGACCCACCACTTAGACCCGAACCATGAATATCGATGCTTTCATATCAATGTAAGGCTGAAATAATTAAAGAACTTATTCTATTGACAATGGAGTATAAGTGCGTGGAAATATATCGATCGAAACAAACAAAAAATGAACGGTATGCTCGGAGATATAAATACATGGGATTGAAACCTAGGGGCGGAATACGACTATAGGCTATGGATTCATGACTACTAACTAATCGACATCTAAAGGCATCTTTCAGCAAACCTAGACTTTTTTTCCCGATTCGACAAAGTTGCATAAAGATGGCTAAAGTTCGAAGAACTCAACATCTAAATCTTAATCAAAATCATGACACTCGAAGAGTATCTCCCCCCTCCCCCCCCCCCCCCCCCTCCCAGACTTGAACGGAACACCATCCCGTTGATCAAAACCTAAGAGAAGAAGTACCAGCCAAAAACTCGGGGAAAAATAAAAGAGATAGAAACGTGTGCACCTGATGTTTGCTTGATGTCCTAAGTTGATGCAGCTGGGTATATGCATCTCTCCTTTATTTACGATAATATTGGAGTGAGAAACCTATAACAAAAGTCACACAATCCGAAAAAGAGAGAACGATACATCAAAGTCGCTAGTAGTGCGCATGCATGTGAAAAGAATAAGAATCGAATTCTGAAAATAAAACGAAAAAACTAAAAGGATATGGGACTCGGGTTGCCTACCGAGAAGCGTTTGTTTAAGGTCACGAGTTTGACCAAGATGTTACTCATTAGGTGGACGTCCTCGACATCGTCGTGTGCGTAGCATCTCGCGTGCATAGTGTCATCGATTGGGTATAGCACGCGGATCAGTTGGGTTCTTTGCACGATCAATCATGTCCTCACTAAGCTCGGTCCTATTTTTTGCTATGTTGGGGGCTAGATCGTGCTGTTCAAAGAATTTGGTCGAGCTGTCCATAAGTCAGGTTATGCACTCCATGAAACCGGATAGGCGTTCGTCTCTTGTTTCTTTCAGAATTTGGTCGAGCTGTCCATCCCTTGTGGTGAAGGCTTTATCTTCACCTTGGGTGCCTTATCAATGCCCCAATTAGGCACTGGACGTTTGGCGTGGCTGTTAGGCGTCTCAAGAGTGGTCGAACTCGTGCTGCATGCTGCTTGATACGCGGTGGAATCTGTCTTGGACGCGCGGAGGTTTGTGCACTGATTTATGACGGTTTCTTGACCTGAATTGATCTCCACTCGAGTCATGGTTATGTGTTTGTGAGTTGAGCACTCCTCTTGATATGGATTGTCCGAAGTTCTACCTGTAGCTTGGGTTACGACCTGCTGTGCTCGGATAGCACAAAAATCTGCTCAGAGTGCGTCTAGCTTGGTGTTCGGGATCTCCTTCGTCTTTTCTTCATCCAGCAGCTTAGTATAGTATGTTGTGTCGACTGGATCCTTATACACTTCTTTTTCGGCTGCTAAGCGAGCCATCTCAAGGGAATCCATATTCTCGAACTCTTCAAAGACTTCTTCTGCTAGTTTCTCTAGGATATCGACTTAGAATACCAAATTCACCATACAAAGCTGCTTGAGTGTGTCGTTCAGATTGAACTCCACTTCTTCATCTCCGAATTTAAGTGTGAGTCTACCTTCAGCACAGCGTATGATTGTCTTTTCCGTATTGAGAAATGGCATACCGAGAATAATTGGAATTTTCTTGTCCTCCTCCATATCCAAGGCGACGAAGTTGACCGGGACGAATAACTTCCCAACGTGTAATGGCAAGTCTTCCAGCATGTCCTCGAGTATCATAACACCTCGATTGGCCATGGTGAGCGCCATTCGTGTAGGTTGAAGTTCCATCCTACCCCTAAGATCAAATTTTTCGTATAACGACAATAGTAGCACGCTCACGCTTGCTCCGACATCAATTAGTGCATGGTTAATTTCATAATCACCTATTTTACAAGGGATCACGAATATACCTGGATCGGGCATCTTCTTAGGTAGGTTTGGTTGCAGCATCAAATTTGTTACCATTAGGGGTGGGCACCCGCGGGTACCCGCGAGAATTTCACTACCCGTACCCGAACCCGTCCCGCACGGGTTATTAGTTTTATTACCCGTACTCGTACCCGCAAGGTACGAGTACCCGCTATTCGGGTACCCGAGAAAACCCGCAAATATTTTTAAAACCCGCGGGTACCCGTCCCGCATAAAAAATCTTAAAATTCAATAATAACATTACAATATTTAAAAAATTACAAATATAACAAAAAAAATATAACTCTAAAAATTTACAAATCATAACAAACAATAACATATAATAACATGTAACTTCTGTAACTGTAAACCAAACAATAACATACTAGATTTGTAAACAATAACATACTGGATTTGTAAACAATAACAATAACATACTGGATTTACAAATCATAACAAACAATAACATACTGGATTTGTAAACATCTGTAACTGTAAACCAAAAATCGGTGAATATACGTATACAATATACAATTGAGCAATTAAATCTGTAAACCATAGTTTCAATCAGAGAAATCCATCAAAGTTTCAAGCAGGGCACGACGCATAGGGTGGGGGGTGAGCTGCGGGGGAGGAAGAGCGGGCGAGCGGCGAGATGGAGGAGGTGAGCGAGAAGCGAGATGGAGAGGGTGAGCGAGAGGTGAGAGGCGAGATGGAGAGGGTGAGCGAGAGGTGAGAGACGAGAGGGAGAGGGTTGAGAGGCGATGGTGGCTGGCTGGGAAGGAAGTGGGAACATAATGTTAGAGATTAGGGTTAAGGGTAGTTAGGTAATATAATTTAAAATTAGGGGCATTTTTGTAATTTCTGCGGGTACCCGCGGGTACCCGTTTATGAAATTAAAAAACCCGTCCCGAACCCGAACCCGCGGGTATTGAAATGAAATTACCCGAACCCGCACCCGCGGGTACGAGTAATTTTTTGCGGGTTCGGGACGGGTTTCGGGACGGGACGGATCGCACGGGTTTTTTGCCCACCCCTAGTTACCATCACGGTTTCTGTCTTTACATCTCGCTTGTTTGGAAGTACGTCTTTGAGGAACTTGGCGTATGAAGGCATCTTCTTCAATGCTTCATGGAATGGAATGGTGATGTGCATCTTCTTCAACATCTCAGCAAACTTAGAAAATTGACCATTCTTTTTGCATTGACATTGGGGAAATGGCAAAGGAGGCGGTCTTGGATCGGATTTTACGCATTTCGGCTCCTCCTCTTCGGTTTTCTTTTTATGCTCTTCAACATTGCTGCCCTTTTCCATTTTCCTACTAGACATTTCACCTTTTTCAAATGTTGAAGGAGTGGGCTTATCTATCAACTTCTTTCATTGACGTTGTGGAAATGGAAAAGGAGATGGTCTTGGTTCGGGTTTTACATATTTTGGCTCTTCTTGCTCCTCGGTTTTCTTCTTGTGCTCTACAAAATTTCTGCCTTTTTTACCACTATACTAGATGCTTCACCCCTTTCAAATATCAAAGGAGTGGGCTGATCTACCATCTTACCACTCTTTAGGTATATGGCGTTGATGTGTACACGGGGATTCGCTTCCGGTCTTTCTGATAGAACTCCTTGTGGACATGCTGCTCCTTGTGCTAGTTGTGCAACTTTTGTCTCCAAGTGTCTAAGGTGAGTTTGAAAGTTGTCCATCTGCTTCTTGGTGCTCTCTTGATCCGCTTTCACTTCTTTCAACAAATTATTTTGATTATTTTGCACTTCCATCAGCAAGTTACTTTGATTTTGTTGGATTTGGAGGAGACGGGCGAACATGGCGTTGATATCGGGGGATGCTTCGCATTGGATTTGCTGGGGCAGGGACGCATGAGGCTGATAGTTCTGAATTTGGGCTGCATCCTTGGCTCAAAGTTTTGATTTCGTTGCAGCGCCCGTGGTTGGAAATTCCCCGATAGTTGTTGTGCGTTCAATGCATCGTTGAAATTCCTATACAAGAAGTTTTGATGATCTCTCCATCCGGGATTGTACGTGTTTCACAAAGGCTGATTGTTGCTCATGTAGTTTACTTCCTCATACCTTTGGACTCCGTGATCCTCTAATTGCTCTGAATAATGTGGACGATGCGATTTAGATAGAAGATTGTAAATCCCAGCGACTTGATCCTTCATCTCGGCTAAACCGGCATATAGAGCATCCGCGTCATTCACATGAGCTACCCTTGCTGGAGTGTTGCGGTTGTATTCTCCAGCGGCGTTGCTGCCCTCATCGGCCATATGATCAATCAAGTCTTTGATTTATGGAAAAGTGAGGTTTCTCAAACAACCTCCAGTTGTGGCTATGATCAGAATCCTCGTTTTATCCATGAGTTCTTGCAGAAAGTTGTGTATAAGATAGCTCTTATCCATGCCGTGATGTGGGCAAAGGCGCTGATAGGCTTTGAAATTTTCCGACGCTTCGTATAAACTCTCAACTGCTCCTTGGACGAACGTGTTGATTTGATTGTTCGCGAGCTGAGCTTTACTCTGAGGGAAGAATCGCGTCATAAAGCTTTCCTCTAGCTGTCCCCATGACGTATAGAGTTTGCCGGTTGGGAATACAACCAGTCGTGTGCTTTATCTTTCACTGAGAATGGGAAGGCAGCGAGCATGACGTCCTCATTCGAGACTCCTTCACCCGCTCTAGTGGTTTGGCAAAGCATCTTAAAATCAGTAAGATACTGATTTGGATCTTCGGTGGGTCTCTCTCTGAATGCTGCGTTATCGAGCATTTGAATGAATGCTGGTTGTAATTCGGCGCGGGCATCCTTTCTAATAATGCAAGACAAGAGTTTCATATGCCTAGGAGCCATGTATATTCCTTAGGTTAATGCGGCTTTCATTGGTGGCACGTATAGGATGCGACGTTCTGTCATTTGTTCTTCTTTGGTCTCAGGCAATAAAGTACCTCACACAATAAAAATATAAGAATCCGTTAGGTTCCGAGAGGTAAAAAAAATTGACTCAAGAAAAAGAAAGTAAAACAAAAATACAAAAAAAAAATAAGACTCCGGAAAGGACTATGTCCTAATCCAAAAGTATCCTAACTCTAAAGTCGTAAGCAATTCCCCGGCAATGGCGCCAAAAACTTGATGTGGTTAATCTCAAGTAATAAGTATCTAGACTAACGCTTCCGCAAGAATACGGATCATATAGTACCAGGGTCGAACAAAAAGAATTGATGCAACTCTAAAGCTAGTAAACTAATGTATAGGATGGTAAAAATCAATAAGTCTGTGAAATGTGAATATAGCTAAACTAAATAATCAACAAATTAAAATCAATTAACTAAATACCACAGGTTTCGAGAGATGCACGAAGATGCAATGAAGTTCTAACATGATCATTGGTCTTAGATATTATCACGAGTTCAGGGAATTCAAGCTCTAATATAGAAACTGACTAGCATAGACTTGTCCTCTACCTAGCATGCACACTACCAATCTTCCGATTGCGTAATCTCACCCACTAGATGAATTAAGACCGCTATCCTAATCCCTAGATTCAATCAACCAACCTGGCATAGATTCTAAATTTATTAGATCCTAAATCATGGCTTAGTTCCAAAGTCTAATCTCGTGGCATAGATTCATTAGACTTCTACAATCATTCATTAAAGTGGCATGCAAGAACGAAAGCATTAAGAACAACCAATCATTCTGAAAAACGATCAAATACCAAAATCATTCATTCAAGTAGCATGCAAGAACGAAAGCACTAAAAACCACCAAGCATTAAGAACAAAACTTCATTACATATCGGCAATACTCTCTAACCATGGTTATGGATCTACTCGAGCATAACTTAGAAAACAAAACACGAAAGATAACTATATGCAACATGGATAAAGAACGACATTCCTCCCTATTCTATTACTGATGTCTTCACCAGCTCTTCTGCGATCCTGCTTCATCGCCCCGTCTCTATCCTTGTTTACGTTATGCTTTCTCTCTCTCTCGCTCGCTCGTGTGTGTTGTGTATGGGATGGTGTGTGTTCTGTCCGAATTCCTTTTGCCCTCTTGACCCCTACATCGTCTTTCCTTTCTTTCCTCTTCTTCTTCTTTTCCTCTTTGGTCGAATCTAAGCTCCCCAGCCAATTCCTTTTCTTCCTCCTTTCCTCTTTAGCTAGTTTCTATTTTCTCGGTTTCCATTTTCTTCAGCATCTTGTGTTTCCTTTTCCTCTTGTGCAACAATGGTTTTCTTTTCTATTTTTTTCCTTTTCCTCTTTGCTTGGCTGCCTTCTTTCTTGTTCTTGCGTTTCCATTTATTGTTCCAGCAGCCATTTCCATTTTCTATCTCTGATAGTTGAAGTTTCCAATTATCATGTAGGCGGCTATCCTTCAATTTTTCGGTTGGCGGTTGGAAGTTTACATTTTGTTCCAGCAACTTGATTCTATTTTATGTAAACCATGTTTCCTTTTCATGTTCCAACCGTGCTCTTCTTAATTTTGTTCCAGCAACCGAAAGTTTCCATTTTTGTTCCAACCACCGAAAGTTTCCATTTTTGTTCCATCCACCGAAAGTTTCTATTTTTGTAAGCGGACATTGTTTCCATTTTCTTTAAGCAGCCATTCTTTTCCATTTTTTGTAAGTGTACATCGCTTCCATTTCTCTTCTCTAGTTTATGATTCTTTGGATGCTGACCGTGCATAGCTAATAGGAGAGTGTTTTTGCTTTGTTTTGCTTCATTTATTCTGTTGGTATCCCGATATTTCATTTCCTGCAATAACACGAAAAAACGCTAGGAGAGGACTAAATGATGCTTAATGCTTGGTAAAATCTAAATGAATGATTAAACTAAGTATGAAAATAAACTAAAATACTATAACAAAATAGACGTTATCAGGTGAAGCTATCAGTCTTTTAAATGCTCATTTGGTCTATGTTTGCTCGGGTCAAGTGCTCTGTTGCTCCGATCGAGTATTTCGATTGTCTCTTGTCTAGTAGCTTTGCTCGGGTTGAGTGGTATGTTGCTCGGGCGAGCGCCTCTGGCTCTCCTAGCTTCTTATTTCCTTCGACCTTGTTCACTTGTAGACACATCACTTAACCTTCCTCTGATGTCTTTTGATGCCTCTTGTAATGCCTTAGCAAATTTGTCTGCTACCAATCGAGCAAACACGTTCTAAATGCTCTTAGCTTTAGCTTTAGTGATTGTCCTTGTGTTGTTGGTGTATCGAGCGGAGCCTCATCCTCATCACTTCTCTATTGAACTTCCTTTTCCAAAATGGTTACGCCTTTCGCCATAAACACTTTGTGATCCTAGGGGTGATAAAAATAATATCTCATCATTTCCTTGGGATATCCAATAAAGTGACACTTTTCGGATTTAGCCTCAAGCTTATCCGATTGTAGTCTCTTGATGAAAACTGGACAACCCCATACCCATATGTGTTTTCAAGTTTGGTTTAACGTCTTTTCCATATCTCATATGGAGTTTTAGATACTGATCTTATGTGAACCTTGTTCAATAAATAAGCACTTGCTTCCAAAGCATAAACTCTCATTGGACCACATACATTAGTATGTATGAGTCCTAAGAGTTTCGTAGCTCTTTCTCCTTTTCCCGTAAAAGGAGACTTGATCATCTTTCCTCGGAGACAGGTTTCTTAAGTTACATATGATTTATAATCATATTGATCGAGATATTCATCTCGATGCAACGAGTTAATATGTTTCTCGCCGATATGTCTATAATGCTAAAAGAAAGTTTGATTCAAACGATCACCACTTTTCCTCTTTTGTATTAGGTAATACATAAATGTTATGTTGTAACTAACCATTCAGAAATAATTCATTATTGTGGAATATAGAGCAAATGTTATTAGAGAAGACAGTTTTAAATCCAAGCCTATCTAGCATAGAAATAGTAACAATGTTCAAAACAAATTTCGGAACATACACATCCTCCAAAAATAGCATATTGTTCGTAGGCATACAAAGCGAGACCATTCCTACAGCTAGTGTTGCAACGCTTGTGCCATTCCTAACTTGTAGGTTGAAGTTTCCCTTCTGCATTCTTCTATTGATCTTCAGCCTTTACAACATATTGTACATGTTAAAACTACTTTTGGTATCTAATACCCACATAGCTAAATCAGTAGGAGCAAGAGATTTCATTTAAATATTTTACATGAGTGTCATACCTTGTTTCTTGTCCTTCAAAAATTCAAGATACTCCTTGAAATTTCTCTTCTAATACCCTTTCTTCTTGTAGGCGAAGCATTTCGCATCAGTATGGTTTCCCTTATCCTCCTTGGCCTTGGATTTGATCACATCACCCTTGGTCGTGGATGACTTCTTAGGCTAAATCATATTCTTCCTTTTCTCGAAAAAGGAACAAACCACAATGACAGACCCAATAGCCTTTGGCACACCTTTGAGCATTTGATTCTCATAATCAAACAACATATTTAAACATCTCATGTAGATAGATATCCAATATGTTAATGTTGTAAATAACGATGAATTGGGAAAAAGTATCGGGGAGTGTGTGCAGGATCATATCCTACGTCAACCCCTTGCCAAATGTGGACCTAAGATCTATCATCTTGGGAACTGGGGGTCCAACCGACATTGTGGGAGCCATCTTGAACTTAAATAGAAATTTAGTCCGCTGAAATCTAGTTGTCTTGCTTTGTGTGCCATACAAGTTCTTAAGGTATATGTTGATTATGTCCATTGGTTCCAGGTCCTGATGCTGACATTGGAGTTTAGGACTCATGGATGCCAGAATGATGCATTTTGATGTGATCATATCCATCGTATCGATATGTTTCTAATGCATAAGAAACAATTTCAAGTTACGGTAATAGTCATCAAATTTGGTCCCTACCAACCTGTGGACTTCAAGTATCGATCTAAACGAGATGGAAGATATTCTTCCTCACTTGTTGAGAAGACTCAAATCCAATATGTTCACGTTATAAATAACAAGATTTGGGAAAAGGTGTCAGGGACTGAATGCATGATCAAATCCTACGCCAATCTCTTGCCAAATGTAGACCCAAGATCTATCATTTGAGAACTTGGGGTCCAACCGACGTGTAGGGAGCCATCTTGTAGGGAGCCCTTGGACTTAAATAGAAATTTCGTTAGCTGAAATCTAGTTTTCTTGCTATGTGTGCTATACAACTTCTTAAGGTGTATAATGATGTCCATTGGTTCTATGTTCTGATGCTAACATTGGAGTTTAGGACTCATGGATGCCAAAATGATGCATTTGAAGGTGATCATATCCATTGTATCGATACATTTCTCATGAATATGAAATAATCACAAATTACAGTACCAGCCATCAAATGTGGTCCCTACCAACACTTTGCTCGCCCCAATTAAAAATTGTCAATTTGTCCAGAGGATTCGCGATCAAGTAGGATTGCTCGATCAAACCAACCAGTGCTTGATTGCGATCTGTCAGCACAAATTACCCTCGTATTATCACTCGGACCAAATAATCTCACTACTCAGTTGAGTGATTTATCACGAATACCTCTAACATTGAGCAATCTATTGCTCAATCGATCATTTTCAAATCCATAAATTCGTTCGACCAAGAAATTATTCACTCGGTCGATGCATTTGACACAAGAGCGGGCACACCATCTCTAAAAAATGATCGATCAAGTATCGCTTAGACGAAATCCAAATTTTTTCTAGAGAATTCGCTCGACCCGACTAACGTTTTGCTCGGTCAAGTAGCTACACATGCATCACGTGACCTTATGCTCTTTCAAGTGTACGTTTGTAGTTTGGGCAGTGGAAACATTTTATTACAACCCAAATATAGCTCTAGTCTGATTATGAAGTTTGGTTTGTTGGGGTTGGTGTTTTTCACTAAAAATACATAACAAATGGGTTCGAATCACTAAACATTTTGTAGTTAGATGCATAGGATGAAGCACCGAACATGCGTAGCCTCCACGAGTTGTCCAGACCGATATCGGATCCACCATTCAACCTTTGATGTGGCGGGAATGGAGAAGAATCTTATTCTGCTTGTCGGTTTCTCTACTTATAAATATATCAGAACTTTTCATATTGCTTTCAGATTAGCTAATTAGTCAATAATTAAGCCATATTTATATGTCTTAACCTTATACAATAAATTACAATTAGCTAATAGTTAATCAATTGACTAATAATCCTTGTATTTATAGTTAGTTACTCTTAAAGACATTAGTTTTTAAAGAGTCTGTACATGTGAAAGAGAGATATGCTAAACATGGATTAAGTTTTAAATGTGCAAATTATTTTTTGTTAATTAAACATGGATTGAGTTTGAAACAAAAACTAGAAGTCAAGGCTATGGTAGAGCAAGCAATATGAAAGGTGAACTCAATTGATTCGGATAAATGATTATAAGGAAAAATAGTTCTAGATATTATGTCCATTGTTTTGTGAATTGAATTCAGCTCATTGTTAAGGTGATTTCCACACAAGACTTTGAAGATATGATCGAAGAAAGTTATTTTATCATATGATATATGTTTCATTTAATTTGATTGTATTTTCGTGTAAAAAAATATATGATCAAAGAAAATTATCAAGCCAAAGTGAGAGAAAGAATTGGTAAAGGTTAAATCAGTAGTGAAATATGGTTAAATCAAGAGATTACTGATACAAACCTCGGGTGTTGGATCGTAGGATGCATATGGAGATTCCGTTGACCTTGAATAGTCGAGTAGGATTCTTCGGATCAAGGAAGATCTCTTCATTAGCCTAAGAACACTCTTCAGGAATTCATCTATTGGCAATGGTTGATGGTGGATGACCTCTCAATTGTTCTATGGACACCCTTCAAAATTCGTCTCTCGATTATGGTGGTTGACGAGGTGTTTATGGTGCAGATGTCTCTTGAACAGTCGGATATGACTTCAATTGTTCCCACAATAAGTTAAAGACATCGGATTTTTTATGAACGATCAATAAAACAAAATAAATTATTCTTAGCAAAAGTCCATCCGAAGTTACAAATAGGATGGAGTCCCTTATATAAGAGAGACTCCATATTAAAAAAAATCATAAATGAAAATATCATAGATTAAGCTACTAGTCGTTGGAAATCTTTGGAAAAGGAAAATAAATGATCTGGTGGGATAAGATTGACTTGGATTAATTTCCTAGCCATTAGGCAGGATTTTCTAGTTGTTGAGAAGGATAAAGAAATATCTTTATCTTCCTCATTTTCTTATATATATCACCCGAGTCCATCAATTTTAGGTGTACGAACCGTGGCCCAATTCAATGTAGAAGGTCATCGTGAAATTTCCTAGAATTGGGAATGAATCATCTTTTTTTATCAAAAGTCTTTCATGTCTCTCTCAGTATTTCGACTGTCTTGTTTCAAAAGTTTCTTGGTCGTCTATGTGTGAGTAGGTCATGGAAAGGTTTGTTCGCTTGACTCCTTGAGTCAACTCCTCATTCGTGTGTCCCTCATTTGGTTCTGCTTCGTATTCGACGTCCTCATCAATTACTCTTTCAAAATATTATACAAGTTAGGATTATAATTATTAAACTTTCTTGTGTTTGGTTGAGTTATATTCTTCTATCAATGAAGGGCTTGAGTATATATAAAATGATGGTAGAACTAAAGTCACGACAAGTACGTGATCTTCTCAAATATTCTTTTACCTCTAATATTTTGTTAAATCTATACTTGAGGTTTGAGACTCATAAATAATGTATCGATGGCTTTACAAGTGAGATATAAAGATATCTTGAATGCTATTTCACTAAGAAAGTTAACATAGAGACATTTTCAAAAGCATAAAGATGTTGAATGAAATTCTCTTATTAACAATATTTTTTTTTTCTAAGACATGATATTGGAACGATTGACATGCAAAAATAAAATATGGATTCAAGAAAACCACGGAAAAACAAATATAAGCAATTTACATAATTCTTAAGTAGATTGTTTCTATATTGTTCTATACTTAAAAAATTTACAGTTCAATGATCGTTTAACAAGGTGAATACTGAATCGCTAACTGCACAACTTTTTTGAGTCTCGTCGACTCGTTTCATGTGTTTGATGCATTAAGGTTTACAAAATTATCATAAATCTACTCAAAAAATTTTCATGCTCTAACCGAAATCTATTGAGTATGAACTTGCCTTATACTCCTAACAATATAAAGAAAGATGATAAATTTTTTATCTTCAATACCTTGGAAATGTTACTCGTGTGATGGTCGAAATAAGGAATCATCTTTCGCATCCTTTAGTGTATCACTTTTTGAAGTTAACTTTGATTTATGTGTTGCTATGTCAAGTTGTCGAGAGATTTTTTTACAATAAATATTTTAAAAATAGCCTTACGCAATAGAATTGGTAATCGATATTTAAGTGATTATCTGATTGTTTATATTGAAAAGGATCTACGTCTTATCAGATGAAATTTTGAAAAGAATTTACATCATCTCAATCGTGCTATGCACAAAAATTTTTATTGTGAGGAAACAAAATATGATCTTAAAGTGGTGAGTATGTCATATGAAATTTTGTGACGCAGATAATTCATTGTTACATTTTTCAGAAAAAAAATATTTTATGGTTGAATAAGTTAATTAAAATCATCAACCAAAAGAGTGGTTACGACTCTACTATTGTGAAAGTTTTTATAAGAAATTTATTATTTTTGTTTGTATTTTAGTATATAGTAAGATATAAATAAAATTTTTTGATAATTTTTTTAAAAATAAATATTTTTGTATCATTTATTATTTTTTAATAAATTAAAACAAATATATACACTATGAGACATAGAAAGGGTGTGTCCAAATAATAATTAAAAAAAGATCTTGGCATGAGCCAACGATTATATCAATGGAATGAATATTTTAATCATGGCAAAGTTATATTGTTCAGTGTCTTTGAGATGGATTAATCTCATGATGGTGACTTACTAGAAAATATATAGTATACGTGTGAGTGACAAAACACGCACGAGAGAACTCATTGTGGCGTATGCAAGGTCAATTGTCAATTTTTGAGAGCTTCTTGGAGGTGGCATCCACGATTTGGTGGTAGGAGTAGCGTGTTAGAAAGTTATGTAAACCCCAAAAATTGATTTATTGTCTAAAATGAACACATAGATAATGGCATAAAAAATTCTTATAGATTTTGTTCAATATACAAAAAATAGGATTTGAAATTATAATATGATTTTGGTATTCATCTTAATAAACACAAATACACATTTGAACTTTTAGAAAAAATAGTATACTTTGATGTAAACACAAAAAATTTGTATACTTTTATGTAAACTTCTAGAAAAAAATAATACTAAATTCTCTAAAGTCGGTGGTTTTTTTTTTTTTTGGTTAAAAATGTGAACTATATATTTATACAGATAAGTTACAGAAAGTTTTTAGTAGAGTATTTTTTTATAAAAGGAGATACAAATCTCATGTTTGAGACCACCATTAAGACCACATACAAAAAAATGGAGTTCCATTCATCAAGGATCAGCTTCGGCGACTATGCTAGAGGAGAAGAAGAGGATTAACCTGATTTGGGGCAAGGTCTTGTAGAGAGAGGATACAGTCTCGGATTCTCCGATCAACCATTTCTCATAGGGAGTTTATGGAAGAGTTACAGCTGCTATGCAGTCTGGCATTACGTTCACACCATAAAGAGTAGACACAAACCTGCATGATGATATTTAGAAGAACCACCAGCTGAGGAGGTCTATTGGCTTGCGCAAACCACATGTAGGAGACGTGGAGAGAAGGTGGTGGGTCGAAAAAATAGATAGAGGCAAAGCTTAGACATAGCTCAGCACTAAACTCGCAGCCAAAGAAGATGTGCTCGTGAGATTCTGCCTCAGAACCGCAGAGAAGGCAAGAGTCATCATTTGTAACGCCCCACGCCTTGAGCCTATCTCGGATAGGAAAACGGTGGAGGAGAGCCAATCATTGAATAAAGCTGTAGCGAGGAGTTGCTTGCTTGAACCATACCAATTTGTACCATGGGACCAAGGGCGATGCAAGTCTCAGCATCTGCCAAGTGAGTTTTGTTGAGAAGGATGCATCAAAGGAGTCTGGATTACGCCACCATAGGAACACGTCTGAGCCGCGATCATCCGAGGGTATCTGTGTCTCAGAGAGTGCCATGAAGAGTTGGACCACCTTCTCTGATCGAGCCCCATCAGGAAGGGACCATCCGTTGCAGCTAGCTACGTCTACGACCTTGGCAAGAAAAGGGACTCAGAGCATTCTCGGGCCTTCTTCCCCAAGGAACCTGATTAGGAGACCAAACCTGTTCCAGCTATCAAACCAGAACATTGCAGATTTTCCATCCCTGATCTCACTCGACATAAACTTTGGGATTTCCTCGTTCAGTTTAAGTAGCTTCATGTTGTTCCAAGATAGAGAGTAAGAGCCGTTTGTACACCAAAAGCTCCGTTTCTTGAAAACATTCTGCAAATGCCAGACAACCCAAAGCTATCCGGATTTGTGAAAGAGAATCCATACAAGTTTCAGCCTGAAAACCTTACCGAAGTCAGCAAGTTTCCGCAATCCTAATCCTCCTTCAACTTTTGGTTTACAGATAGAGTCCCATGATACCCTTGCTGACCTGGTAGTCTCGTATTTGTTACTCCAAAGAAAGGAAGAGCAGAGACTGACTATTTGCTTGAGGATATGCTGCGGCAAGATGAGAGATTGGGACCAAAAAAAGACTTGCCTATAGATGACGGAAGCAACCAGTTGTGTTTTTCCTGCATAAGAGAGAAAGTTAGTGGTCCAAGAGGCCAACTTTGATTTGATTCTTTCCAGTAGTGGGAGATAGTCTTGGTTTCTTAATCTGCAGGCAGAAAGAGGAAGGCCAGATATTTGACTGGGAAGGAGCCAACTCTGACACCCAAAGCAGAACTGGCCAAGAGAGCATCATGTTCGGAGCATCCCCCCATGTATAAATCTGATTTATGAACATTCATCTCCAAACTAGAGGCTTGCCAAAACACTTGAAGGATTCGTAAAGTTTCCTGTAGAGAGGAGGAAAGACCGTCTGAAAATAATAGCATATCATCTGCAAAGGAAAGGTGAGTAACCAAAGGAGAGGAACATCTCGGATGCCCAATGTTTCCAGCAATGGAAACACGGTCTAGGAGCTTCGACAATACTTCCATGACCAACAGGAATAAGTATGGAGATAGAGGATCCCCCTATCGCAATCCCTTACGGCAACTGAAGCAGTTTGATAGTTCTCCATTAACGGAAACAGCGAAGCTCGTAGTAGTAACACACTCACTGATCCAGATCACAAAGCAAGGAGGAGCCTCAATTGCGTCTAGGATGTCGACGACAAGGCCCCATTCAACCGATTCGAAAGCCTTTTTGAGGTCTACTTTGTGCATAGAACTTCTAGGTGAGCGGATTTTGTTGTAGTCCTTGATCAACTCTGAGGCAAGGAGAACGTTCTCGAGTAGCAAACCCCCTTTTTGAAAGGCATATTGGTTCGGCGAGATGCAAGCAAGGAGAATTTGCTTCAGTCTATTGGAAAGGATCTTCGAGATGACCTTGTAGATAAGGTTGAAATAGTTTATTGGACGAAAGTCTGCTAACCTCATTACTTCCGGAAACTTCGGAATTAATGTTAAAGACGTTGAATTTAATTCTTTATGAAGTCTTCCAGAAGCGAAAAACTCCAAAACCGCAGACGTAAAATCCTTGCCAATGATTGGCCATGCTGCAACTGACTGGCCCATGACTTTTATTGTCAGGCTACCGGAATACCATTTAGTTGACCTGTACCTGTTTGAACAGCGCCAGTTAATCCCGTCTTTTTTTAGCAGAATCTATACGTTTTTTATAAGGTTCCTCCCTCGAATGAAATTGAATGGGATCCGCAAAGAGAACAAAACTGACTTTTTCCTCCGTTACACAAGCTGAAAGAATAGATTTATGATCTGCGGAACAAGTAAATCGAATCAGATCCTTCAGCTGAGAGACAGAGAAAGGAGATATACCGCTATTAGGAGCACCCATAAGCAATGAGTAGAACGCTGCAGCATGCTCTTTGAGTCGATCTTGACCAGCAATACGATCTCTGGATTCACCAGTGAGGAATGGACTAGAGTTGCGGGCTGCCTTGATGCTAGCAGTTTTGTGAAAGAACTGAGTATTTCGGTCTCCAAGCTTCAACCATTTTATCCGAGATTTTTGCCTGTAAAACCTCTCCTCCGCACATATAAGAGTGTTCCACTTAGATCGCATCTCCTTTTCTTCCACAGGGAGGTCTGAGCTCGGATCAGAGAGCAACCGGGATTGGATATGCTCAAGACCTGAGGCAACTTGTTTCACCCTTCTGGATAAGTCACTAAAGTTGCTTCTATTCAGTTGTCTCATGTGGGGCGTAAGGTCCTTTAAGGCTTTGCACACCATAAACTGGAGGGAACCTTGCCTGGCATCGGGATTCCAGTAATCTTTTACAGCCTGTAGAAAACCTGGAAGGAGGGTGAGATGGTGAAAAAATTTAAACGGTTTACAGATTTGTCTCAGAGTACCAGGGAGGTGGACAAAGCAAGGAGAATGATTCGAGGGTCCCAAGGGGTAGGAACTCAGCATAGCCCTGCGGAAAGCAAGAGAGCCAAGGGCCATTGGCGAGGGCCCTATCCAATTTTTTACAAGTTGGATCTTCAACATCTAAGTCCCACCATGTAAAGCGTAACCCTCTGGATTGTATCTTAAACATATTGCAGGATCCAAGACGATACCTGAAATCATCCATACCAGCGGATGAAGGAATAACAGTAGGGTAGGATGAGTGATCCGCTAGATATAAAGCCTGATTAAAGTCTCCCAGAGTTGTCCAAGGTAGACTAAGTAGGGGATTATAGGTAGATAGGTAGCGGAGATCACCCTAAAGAGGTCGACGGTCAGCGATAGTGTTATAAGCATACACAAAGGAAACCGTGATGCTGAGGGAATGTTCAGGGAGATAGAAGCCGCAAGTGAGCATTTGGGGAGATTGGTGGTACACAGTTACCAAAATGCTCGGATCCGAGACAACACAAATCCTGCCTGAAGGGTCCAAGAGATGGTTGAAGAATAAAGATCAACCCCTTCGTAAGGCTCCTTTAATTCTCTTCGAATTAGGCTCTCAGATATGGGTTTCCAAAAAAGCTCCAAAAAACGGTCGGTGGTCAATGATCCAAGATTTTATTGCTCTACGTATGTCCGGACTATTCAATCTGTGCACGGGGTTTGTAGGATCAGGCTTTGCGAGACTTTGTGGCCTTGCAGCCACTCTTCGGAGTCTTTCGGCGGTTCTATTCCCTAGAAACGATTGTAAAAGGAGTCTTTGGAATCTCATCAGGTTTTGCTTCCAGGGAAGCGGAGGGGCCTGACTCTTCCTGCGGAGCCGCCACAGAGCAATTCTCATCTGCCAAAGTAGGATTAGGAACATAAGGCCTTTTACCATCGTTGGTTATACTGGCAGGGATCGTAACTTCTTGAACTGGCAGCTTGTCCGAGTTTGAGGCAGGAGCTTGGACAGTAGGATCTTGTTCAGAGTTGAGGATTGTCTCAGGAAGAGTAGAGCTTGAGATTGGTTCAACCTCCTTCTGAGAAGGGTTCTCTTGAGTAGGAGTCGGTATCGGAAGAATGGGGCAGAATCTTTTGACATGACCAACCAATGAACAGTGACTGCAGGTGGGAGGAAGCCATTCGTATGAAACCTCAATGATCACCTCATTACCATTTTCATACCCGACCACAATCTCCTTGGGAAGGTTCTCAGATAAAGTTACATCAACGTAGATGCGAGCCACATCGAGATTCTCTTTGGCTGCGGTTCGCGGATCCAAAAAGAGAGGATCACCAATCGAGGTAGCAATCCTACTCAAGCCATCTTTTGTGAAAATGTTCTTGGGGACGTTTCGGAGTTCTATCTAGGTGGGGATTGAGGTAAGTGGAGGCTTGTCCTTGGTGAAATTGGGATCCCATTCTGAGAGGAAGAGAGGGCACTGTCCAATGTGCCAAAATCTCCTACTTAGCACAAAACTTCTCCTGGTAGGATCTGGTATTTTGAAGAAGAACACTCCTCCACCAGATCGTGAACCCTAATCCTCATTGCTTTCCTAGCCCAAACTGCATTGACAAAGCCAATGATCCTACCCAAAGAAGGAGGGTTTCCATAGAGCTGACCTATTAGAAAGTCGGCCCACTCGAATTTAGATGCCTGAAGGGATTCGTTCGGGATCAAAATGAAGGGTCGTCCCGAGTGGTGAGTCGATGGAGATCCCATGCTTGAGAGATTATGGAGGGATGCTTGGAAACGCGTACTCCAATTCATCGGAGCCGGAGGTTGGTTATTTTGGTTTGTGGGTTTCCTAGAAGAATGAACAGCGGGCTCTTGCGAGTGGTGAGTCGCTTGGGGAGTGTGGGCCAAAGGAACCTATAGAGACACCTGATGGTCTGGTTAAGGGGCCACGGGGAGAGGAATGAGAACTCGGTGGGACTGGGAAGGGCTAGTCGCAGCTTGGCTGACGACACCGGCAACAGAGGATGGCAGAGGAGGAAGAGATGACGAACTAGGATTGATAACACGTAATCCGTTGTAGTTTTTATATCATTCTTAGGTCTAGTTTAGAGTAGATTATTTATATTTCATTCATTTATTGAGTATATTCGAAGACTTTACCTACATTTCGTGTTTTGCATAGGAAACGAAGACATGAGGAGAAACACGAGTGAATATGGCAATCTAACCCCGAAAACGAAGTTGAGTAACAAGGTTCGACTTGTGCAAGGCCATGGACTGAAAGTGAACACTCAAACACCGAGCGAAGGGAGAAAACCAACATTTCAAGACATGCCCGCTCGGGCAGTGGAAGTGTACACAATCGGGCTATTTGCTGTCAATTACCCCCGTAGCTTTACACGACTCGGGCACACAAGGTACACGACCAGGGAGGTGTGCCCGCTCGGGTGCATTTGGTATGCCCGTTCGGGCTCATTCATGTCAAGAAAACCCCGTAGGTTTGCACGACTCGGGCTGATGATCTACACGGTCGGGCATGGTGCCCGCTCGGGCTCAAATGTGTGCAACACGGTCGGGCAAAGGGCTTGCACGAGCGGGTACAAGCTGTGCCCGTTCGGGTCCTTGGATCTCAACAAACTTTTCTAAGATCTAGAACGGCAAAATTAAAAGGAAAATCAGATCTGAAAGAGAGCATTCGAACCAGATCAGATCAGAGGAGATAGAGAGACATTAGAGCAAGAGGAAGAAGGAAGAAAAGACGGATCTACGGATCGAGAGCAAGGAGAATCTACCGAAGACATCAGTTTATGAATAGGGAGTCATCTCTTTCTATATCTATGTCGAATTTAGACTTATCTTGTGTTTCCTTTTATGTATTTATGTCTGAGTAGATCCTTTGCCATGGGTTAGAGAGATTTGCTATGTTGTAACGAAGTCTTACGCTTAATGAATGGTGGAACTTAATGCTTTCATTACTTGTACGCCACTCGAATGAATGAAATTGGTACTTTATCATGTTTCCAGATTTCATGGTTGTTCTTAATGCTTTCTTTACTTGTACGCCACTTGATTGAATGATGTTAAGAGCCTAATAAACCAACGCCAGGGCATTAGACTTCGGAACTTAGCCATGATTTAGGGTTTAGCCGGTTTAGAATCTACGCCAGGTCAATCGATTGAATCTAGGGATTAGGATAGCGGACGTAATGCGTCTATGCATGTAAGATGCGCAATGGATACATTGCTATATGCATGCTAGATAGTGGACAAGTCTACGCCAGTCAGTTCCTATAGGAGAGCTTGAATTCCCTGAATTCATGATAGTACCTTAGACCAATTATCCTTTTAGAACTTCGTTACATCATTATGCAAACTCTCGATACCCATGGTGCTTAGCTATAATTTGATCTCATCGATTTAGTCTAGTCTAGTTCAATAACAATCTCAACTTTAGTCACCTCACACGTCTATTCAATTAGTTTAATAGCTCATTAGTCGCATCAATTCCTTGTGTTCGACCCTAGTTACTACACGATCCGTATTCTTGCGGAAGCGTTAGTCTAGGTTTTATAACTTGATATAACGCACATCAAGGATGCTCAGGAGGGTGGGTTTGAGATGGCTGGATAAGAGGTGGAGGTGAAGGTGGAGTAGAACGAGATCGGACAAAGGGTGGCATGGTAATCGGGGGAGGACCGGCCAGCAGAGGCCGACCGGCGGTGAACACAGGTGAAGCTAGGGATTCGGGGTTACTATAACTAGGGATTCGAGGTCCCAGCTCAAACCTCTCAAAAGTTGATGGTAATTATTTACATGATCCTTCGTATTATAGAAAAACAGTTAGAAACTTATTTATTTGATTACTATTAAACCTGCTATATTATTTGCTATCAATAAGATTAGCCAATATATATCTAGCCATAATTTTATTCATTTATCCAATGTTTAATGTCCAACAGTATTTCAATAATATTTCATCTCAAGTTATTGATCGTGTCAAATCCAAACAAGATATCCAATTTGTTTGTGTTTGCAAACCCTTGAAATTTTAAAACAGTTTATGATGGATAAAAAAAGACCTTGATTATTTCTTAATGTTTTGGAAAGCCAATAAATATGTCACTATATCACGCAGTATTACATATGTAGAATACAAGATAATGACTAATGACCCTTGTGAATTTATATCGTTTTTTGCTCTTTTCTTATATAATTATCATTCCTCGCTATTAAACATGTTTTTCACTTTTGTTATAAAACTCCAGCTTTACATATTTTTAATAGCCTAGTGTGTCACAAACAAAACACATCCATATCGGTTATTATGTACATTGATATCGATTATTATGTCGTTCTTGAGAAATTATAATTAGATTTTTTAAAACATTACATATTAGAACGCATAATCAATTCGGGGATTATATGGCAAAATCATTGCAAACGGTTCGACATAAAATTTTACTTTCCAAAATGTATCTAATTTATACTTTCACCTCAAATAGAATATTACAACTTAACATTTTATTGCGTTATTTTGTTTACTACTTTAATTCTTAATAAATATATTTGAGTACTGCAAATATTATTTTATTATCTCAATAATATATAATTCTCTCAATACTTTATCCTTCTCTCTCGTTCCCAAACTTTCCTATATCTAAATCTCTTTTGTTTTCTCTTTATTTCTTCGACGATCCTTCCACTGTAATAATATATGCTTTGAAATCTCTTTTCTCCTTATAAAGATTGATCGGAACAAAATGGCGATAAAGGTAACGGGAAAGATTGGACTGTAGTCATCGGTGTTGTGTTATTCGTGGTAAGTGCCATTGGAGCAATCTCTAAATTGATGTTAGGAAACAACTCGTAATCTGATCAGAAAACAATGAAGGCTTCGAGAAGGGAATCCCGAACTTTCAGGGACGATTTCGAATGCAACCCGAAAGCTATTTTCACAATCTTCGTAACAAGAAGTGAATCAAGCGAGACTAGACCTTGCCGTTCTAAACTTATGATGTAATTGAATATGTTGATCCGGTTGTTCACAAATGCAAGAGCGAACAAACAGCAGACTTGGGCAATGGAATAGTGAAAGTAAATGCAGAGGAAAACAAAGCAACACAAGGTCAAGTTACCAGGTTTTGATTTCAAGAAAACAAGGAAGAATTCATCGAGAAAATTGAACCAGATGTCGGTAACTCAGAGCAAGGATGCAGGTCTGAGTAGGAATAAATAAAGAGAGCAAAAGAGGAAGGAACAATGTCATGTTTGTGTTTGTCGACTTTTGTAATGCCTTTGACAGTTAAGAACAATATCGAAGTGAATGAACAAGTATTGCAGAAAAATCTTGTTTCGTGTGTTCATCTTAACAACTTCAAAAATATTTTTCCTTCAATTCAAATCATTTATGATTACAATTCTTGGTCAAGGTTCTTGTTTACATTTGTGTTTGTACTATAACGAAGAGAAAGAGAAGACATTGGACAATCAAATAATTTATGTGTCGTTAAAGTTCACTGAAATACAACATTTGCTCATGTGTCTAGACATGATATTATCCGGACATTGATTGCAATAGCAGCACAAAATGGATGGAGCCTGCATCAAATGGATGTGAAATCTGCTTTTCTGAATGGAGAGATTGTAGAGGAGGTCACACTGAACAACCACCTAGATATGTGATTGATGGAATAGAGGACAAGGTCTTAAGATTGAAGACGGCCTTATTTGGATTAAAGCAAGTTTCTAGAGCTTGGTACAACAAGATTGATTCATTATTCACTAGTGTATGATGCAAAAGGATTGATTGTGATGATGCAATGTACTTGGAGGAGAAGAACCAGAAAAGTTTGGTTATTTTCCTATATGTTGTTGATCTAATCATCTTTGGGAATGATGATGAGGTGATCAAAGATTTCAAGGATAAATTGAACTAGGAGTTTGAGATGAGTGACCTCAGCAAGTTGAGGTATTTCCTGGGTTTTGAGACCAGTCCAAGTATGCAAAACAATTGCTGAAGGAATTTGGGATGCAAAACTCAAAGAGTGTGAGCGCACCATTGTCACCCTATGGCCAGAGTTCAAAAGAAGGATTTGAGCTTGGTGATCAAACCAAATATAGAAATATGGTTGCTGGTTTGGTCTATTTGGCAGCAACTAGGTCAGACTTGGCATTCTCATCATCATATCTATCAAGAAGCAATATCAAGCCTGTAGAGAAGAGTCTCCAAGAGGCCAAAAGAGTGACGAGGTACAAAGCTCTATTGATTATGGATTAATGTTTCAGAGGATGCAAGAACCCAGGTTAGTTGGATATGTGGATTCTGACTTAGCTAGAAGTGTGGTGGATTCAAGAAGTACAACGGGATTCTTTTTCACCATTGGGAGTGTAATGTTTAGCTGGGGAACTCAGAAGCAATCTATCAATTCTTAATCAACTGTAGATGTTGAATACACAGCCCTTTGTGCAGTCACAAACCATGTTGTGTTGTTGAAAAGGTCGTTTATAGAATTTGGTTTTGATATGAACGGGAGTTTGCAGATTCATTGTGACAATATGGTTGCAATTGCTATTGGGAGAAATCCAGTGGATCACAAGCAGACTAAACATATAAAAATTATATTTCATGTTGTGAGGGAGGCAGTGAGTAATAGAATTATCAAGTTGGAACATATTGCTAGCAACGGGCAAGTTGCAGACATTTTGACTAAATCCTTAGGCGCAAGACGGTTTGAAAGAACTCAAGAACAAATTAGACGTCGGGAACAAGTTGCTCAAGAGGGAGTCTAAAGATGTTGATGAGGTTGTTCACAAATGCAAGAGCCAACAAACAGCAGACTTGACCAATGGAATAGTAAAAACAAATGCAGAGAAAAACAACGCATCACAAGGTCAAGTTGTTGGGTTTGGACTTCAAGAAAACAAGGAATAATTGATTGAGGAAGTTCAATCTGATGTCGGGAACTCAAAACAAAGATGCAGGTCTGAATAGAAATGAAGAAAGAGAGCAAAAGAGGAAGGGACAACCTCGGAATTAGTTGGAGAACTTGCACCAGAAGCATAGGCCACAGTTTCTACTGTTGATATGAACATGTAGTTCATGTATTAGTCAAACGAAGAAAATCGCTTCAATACTTAGTAATTAGGGAACAAATGTCTAAGATGTGGTCTTATGGTTTGTGTTTGTCGACTTTGTGATGCCTTTAGCATTTAAGAACAATATTGAAGTGAATGAACAAATACTACAGAAAATACAGTTTCGTGTGTTCATCGTACCAACTTCAAAAATATTTTTCATTCAATTCAAATCAATCCTGATTAATATTCTTGATCAAGGTTTTTATTTACATTTGTGTTTGCACTATAACGAAGAGAAAGAGAAGACTGTGGACTGAATCATGTAAGAAATTCGATAATCTTATATTAACGATAATCTAATAGGAGATTAAATCAACCAAACAAATATTTATAAACATGAAGAATTGTTGATGACTTACTTGATGAATCCATGTTTTCAATCTGTATAATTTTTCTCCAATGCCTAATTCCTCCAATTTCTCCTTTTATTTCTCTTTGATGATATAAGAGAACTTTTGTATTTTTTTTTTTTTTTGTGAATATTGTTATGGTACTTGATTTTAAAAGGTATTAAGTATTTTGTAATAATGAAAAGACATGTCCTAAAATACATGTCTTTTGATACATACCTTTTAAATTTTATTAATTAAAATAAATTCTCAATTTTTAATTAATCACAAAACCATCATTAGATTTCTATAATTGCGAAATGGCCCGGAGGGATTTTCACCCGATAATTGTCTCTTAAATATAACACTAATCATCACCGTGTGTATCTTAATAACAGTTATTAAACACTTATATTTATATGAATAAACGTTAAAATAAAATTTCTAACATTCTCCTACTTGATTCATATATGACAAGTATATATAAAATCGTTGAGCTCACTTAAATGATCATATATACGAGTAACAACTTTATAAGAATAAAATTGAATGAGTCATGGCGGTCACAGGCCTGACAAACGTCTCGATTCCTTCCATGTATCACAAATCAATATAATTCAAACAACTGTAATTTGATAAGTTAGACATCCAAAATTATCTTATCCCACAATGCCTTTGTACAAAGACTAAATATCTATAATCATAACAAATATACATAACTAAAATATGATTCATAGATAAGCACAATCAAAACTTACATTGATATCTAGAGTTCAAAATAAACTTCAATGTGCAAGACTTATATTCATACATGTATAACTAATCAGCAATACAAGGACTTCGTGACTATTCTCATTTCACTAACATGACCTATAAATGTCTTTGGAGCTAGTCCTTTAGTCAACGGATACGCGATCATATCATTGGTGTCGATATGCACAATTTGAACTCTTTGATTTTGCACTCTTCTTTAAATGATATATATTTTAAATTCATATGCTTGGCACCCTTGGAGTATTTATCGTTCTTCGAGAAGACTACGGCTGTCGTATTATCACAATATATGTTCATCGGTTTAGCAATGGTACCAACGATGCCTAAACCATGAACAAAATTATGCAACCACAACAATTGAACTGTAGCTTCAAAGCATGCTAAAAATTTGGTCTCCATAGTGGAAGTAGCAATGACAGACTGCTTACCACTCTTCCATGAAATACTTCCCCTGGCTAGAAGGGACAAATAACCAAATGTCGATTTTCGAGTATCCGAGCATCCGACATAGCCTGATTCTGAGTAACCAACAATCTCAAGTTCAAATTTCCAACATATAGTTTCCACTCCCAAGAAAATGGCAATGAGTAGAAATATTTATTGAGTTGTTCCCTTGTTATTCCCTCATATTCTCTTCAATAATCGTTACCATGGCTTCAAATGTATATATATATATATACCTTAGTCTAGTAAGCCTTTCTCATGCATAAAGTTTGAAGCTTTCTTTATGTTATAATGGGCAACAAAACCAAAGACGACGTAGAATGCTTCGCTCAATTCCTTGCTATGGTTACCCTTATTGGAATCATAGTTATCGTATGCAAATGCTGCTCTCGTTCACGGAAGACTATGAAGGCTCCGGGAAGGTATCACCGGATTTACAGGGATGAGTTTGAAGATGACCCGCGTGGCTATTTTCGCGGTTTCCGTGGCTATGAATACTGAAAGCCGTACAAGTGACTCTTTAGCATATTCATGTGATGTGATATGAAATAAATTAGGGTTGCAGAGATTATCAATGTTCTATGTTATGTTTCTCATTTCGTTTCCTCTAATGAATGTTCTTAGTATTGACATACTTGCTATTTAACAAATTCAATCATCAAAACAAACGCGAAACTCAATCATATGCCACATTATATTACAATCATATTCATGAATGTTATAGGAATTAGGTTTTTCGATGCCTTTATCAGGCCAATAACCAGAAATCCTTATGGCGTTTCGTGGTTATCAAATAACCACCATTGTTGCTCTTCTTCCTCACGGCTATGGCCATACAGTCTGAGTTATGGATGCAGTATTCCTTTTCCCCCCTCCCCATGCCCCCCCCGCCATATCAAACGCCAACTTGAACTTGACTGCCTCTGCCCCAGCACGAGTACCCCGGCCCCTTGCTTCTTCGACTCCTCCACAATCCTAGGCCCCTTCTCCTCCGCCGCCTCCACCACCACTATCTCTGTTTTCACCTAACAAAAGTCCCGTAACGGTGAATTTTATACGCTAAAAAGAGTCATAATGCTACATGAATCCTAGGTTTACAAGAAAAGAATGATTAATACGGAAGGTTGGAGTCAATCTGCCTATTGTTAATTGGTTTTGAAATAAACATCTATATAACTCATCATATTATATGTATGTTATGTTGTATCATTTAACATAGATGGAGAGGTAAAATATAATGACAGTTTGATTTTTGTAAAGAAGAGAAGAGAGAACAATGTAAAGAACCTTCATGTATTTCAATAATAAGTTTTTCTGCACAATGTACATTTTGAATATCAGCACCATTTTATACAACGTATGCATTTGAATTGATACCAATACTACCCTCTACTGAATCAACTAATTACAACCAAATTCCAGCTACTGTGATAACAACTGAAAACGGTTATGCACAGCTAATTCACCAGTAGAGGTCACAGGGTAATTTTCCTCTGTCTTACGACCACCTGCACTCGTGTGATTCTCCAAGTGAGCAGTCTTCAAGGTTTCTGAGTGTGTGAGCCGAGTGTCCTCTATACCCCCCGCAAACTGGTGATCGGAGGAGAAGAGATCCCCAGTTTGGCTCGAAGGTGACTAAATGCGGCAGAGGACAAGGACTTAGTAAACACATCAGCCACTTGCAAGTCTGATGGAATATGCTTTATTAAGATTGAACCCAAAGCAACCTTTTCACGTATAAAATGGTAGTCGATTTCAATGTGCTTGGACCGGCCATGAAATACCGGATTGGCAGTGAGATGAGTGACAGATAAACTGTCACAATACAACAAGAAAGGCCCTGTTTGCTGAATGCCAATATCCCTCAAAATAAAGGAAATCCAAGTAAGCTCCGCTGTTGTTGATGCTAAAGACCTATATTCAGCCTCAGTAGAACTCCTAGAAACCGTTGGTTGCCTCTTGGCAGACCAGGAAATAAGATTGGAACCAAGAAAAACACAAAATCCACCCGTAGACCGTCGAGTTTCTGGACAACCAGCCCAGTCACTATCACTGAAACTACAAACCATAAGCGGACTTTGCTGTTTTATGTGTAAGCCAAGAGTTGAGGTGCCTTTAATGTACCGTAGAATATGTTTCAAAAGATGGAAATCTGCCAACGTTGGTTGATGCATCCTTCTGCAGACTAAATTCACAGCATAAGTTATATCAGGCCTTGTCAACGTTAAATACTGAAGTGCACCAGCAAGTCTCCGGAACCCTGTGGGATCAGAGTATGCCGCTGCATGAGACTGTAACTGATTAATCTTTTGAGGAAGAGGAGTTGGAGAGCTCTTGCAATCTGTCATTCCAGATCGTTCAAGCAAATCTGAAGCATACTTTGCTTGATTTAGAAACAATCTAGAAGACGTGAAGAAGGCCTGAATTCCAAGAAAATAATGCAGGTGTCCTAAATCTTTCATGGCAAACCTTTGACTCAAAGCAGCAATCAGATTCTGAAGTACCTTTGAATTGCTGCCTGTAAGAACCATATCATCTACATACAGCAGCAACAGCAAGGTGTCATTCTCATGATGATAAACAAAGAGAGAAGGGTCAGACTTACTGCAAAAGAAACCAAATTCCAGTAAGAAACCAGTAAATTTATCAAACCAAGCCCTTGGGGCTTGTTTCAGACCATATAAAGCCTTCTTGAGTAAACAAATATGGTCTGGAAATTCTGGATTCTTAAAACCAGATGGTTGCTCCATAAAAACCTTCTCTTGTAAGTCCCCATGCAGAAACGCATTGCTCACATCAAGTTGATGAATTTGCCAACCTTTTACCACTGCTACAGTCAACACAATTCTTATGGTTGCTGTCTTAACCACAGGACTGAAAGTTTCTGTGAAGTCAATTCCCTCCTCTTGATGATATCCTTTGGCTACTAAGCGAGCCTTATATTTGTCAAGAGATCCGTCTGCCTTTAACTTTGTACGAAACACCCACTTACAGCCAAGAACATTCAAACCTTCAGAGCGTGGAACTAGAGTCCATGTGTTATTGCTTTGTAAAGCAGCTATTTCAGCCTCCATAGCAGCTTTCCAACCAGGACATTTGAGAGCTGAGACTATTGATTTCGGTTCAGGGGTGATGGTTGGATAGGTAAGTAGGGCATATTTAGGATTAGGCTTGGTAATACCAGCTTTAGATCTAGTAGTCATGGGATGGGAAATCATAGGACTATCTGAAATGGAATGAGAGGAAGGAATAGGCAGATTGGTATCTGTTTGGGATTCTGAAATGGTATCTGTTTGGGAGTCTGAAATATTTGTTAGAATGTCTGAAGAAATAGATTGTGAACAAGGTGTGGGTGAGTGAATTTGAGGTGGTAAATGAAAAGAGGTAGGAATTTGAATTGATATACCTGAAGAGGGTGGTTTTGAAATCAATAATCCCTTCTCCCAAGCACTTAAAAGAGGAGTATCTGAATCCTTTCTTAAGGCTGAATAAACATCCTGAAAAGGAAAGCTGTTCTCATCAAAAATGACATGTCTTGAAATGAAAACTCTACCTGTAGGGGGATACAAGCATCTATAGCCCTTGTATTTTTCATTATAGCCGAGAAAAACACATTGTAGAGATCTTGGATCAAACTTGTTAACTGCATATGGTCTGAGATACGGATAGCATCTGCAACCAAAAACACGCAAGGCTGAGTACTCAGGTGATCTTTTAAACAAAATTGAATAGGGACTGTCATTATCCAAACTTGCAGAGGGCAAAAGATTTGTCAAGAAGGATGCTGTAAAGAAGGATTCAACCCAGTATCTTAAAGGAGCCTTAGCCTGAAAAAGCATAGACAATCCCAACTCAACAATGTGTCTGTGCTTCCTCTCAGCTAGTCCATTTTGCTGAGGGGTGTAGGGACAAGAAATCAGTTGTTTAATTCCTGAATGAGCAAGATGAGACAGAAATTCTTTTCCAATGAATTCCCCTCCTCCATCACATTGAAACATCTTAATCTTAGTGTCAAACATATTTTCCACCATCTTTTGAAATAAAACAAAGATAGAGAGGAATTCAGATTTGTGTTTCAGTGGGTAGAACCAGGTAAAACGAGAATAATTGTCCACAAATATAGCATAATATTTGAAACCTTGTACTGAAGTTACAGGAGCAGGCCCCCAAAGATCACTGTGTATCCTCTCTAAAGGTTCTAATGCTTGAAAACTAGAATCAGAAAATGGGAGCTTAGCACTTTTGCTCAACTGACAAGAGTCACAAATGACAGATGAACCTTTAGTTATAGTGATACTTTTACTGGAAATTAAAGATTTCAGAACTTTTGAATTAGGATGCCCCAGTCTCCTATGCCACACATCTTCACTAGCTGATTTATGTCTTATTGAGAAGTAGGCCTTGAAATCTGTGGTTTCCATAACATATATTCCCTCACGTTTGCTTCCCTTTGCCAAGATTGCCTTGGTTGCTAGATCCTTAATATACACAGAGTGTGAATCAAATACAAAATAGCAAGGGTATTCTAAAGTCAATTTTGAAACAGATAACAATGACTTAGCCATATTAGGAGCAACTAAAACTTCTGTGACTGGAATAATACCTTCTTGAGTTGGAATTGAAGTTGAACCAACATGTGTAATTGGCAGGAATGAACCATCTCCCACCATGATAGAATTTGATCCCATATAAGGAGTGGCAGATTGAAGATTGTCAGCAGTGTTTGTAACATGTGCAGAAGCTCCTGAATCTGGGTACCATTCTGTACCTACAGCTGATGAAACTTGCAAAGCCTGCAAAGCTTGAGGAACATCAGTACTTTGGAATGCATTATCAAACCTGTGCCAACATTTCAACGCATTGTGTCCTGTTTTTCCACAGATTTGACAAATAGGCCTGGTGTTTTGCTGATTAGAATATTCAGGAGCATAGACTTGTTGTACAAATCCTCTTCCCCTTGTAGAGAAACTGGTTCTTGCTCTTTGATTCTGAAATCTTCCTGCTTGCCCTTTGATTTTGACTTCTTCCTGCACCTCTATTATTATATCCATTTCCTCTGCCTGTTCTAGCATAATTTTCTGAATAATACTGATGATTCCCATTCTGAACATTGAATGCCAGATGAGGAGAAACAGTAGGTGTATTGTAGACATGATTATTCATAGCTAAACTTTTTAGCTGTGACACAACATCATCATAAGTAGGAATAGGCGGCTTATGCATTGAAGTGTGAATAACAGTTGCAAATGACTCATATTCTTTGCCTATCCTTGCAACAGACGGAAAATTTTCATAGATTCTGATACAGGTTTGCCTATTGATGCTAGATGATCACAAATCATCTTGAATTCCTTTAAATAATCTGCCATAGTTCTTCCTTCTTTTGTTAACATTTGCAGTGAGGCTAATAGATCAAATTCTCGTGATATAGAATGTTGATTGAAATTTTCAGATAAGGCATCCCATACCTCTCTTGCTGTCTCAAGGCCAATCACATAGCCAAACACGTCCTCAGAGAGTGTGCCACATATCCAGGATTTGATAAGCTGATCAGTCTGCAACCATGACTCAAATTCTGGATTTGCAGTCTCCATTTCCACTCCATCGGTTTTTGTTTTTAAGAATTCTGAAGGAGCTTGCTCAATTCCATTGATGAAGCCGAGTAACTTCTGACTCTTCAGCAGGGATTCAACTTGCGTTTTCCAGATAAGATAATTGGTTTCAGAGAGTTTTAATGTAACAAAATTTGAAATGTTTACATGGATTGGGAAAGGATATTTTGATGGACTAACAACAGCCATTGCAAAGAGATGAATGAACTCTAGGCAACAAGCTCTGATACCATAATGACAGTTTTATTTTTGTAAAGAATAGAAGAGAGAACAATGTAAAGAACCTTCATGTATTTCAATAATAAGCTTTTCTGCACAATGTACATTTTGAATATCAGCACCATTTTATACAACGTATGCATTTGAATTGATACCAATACTACCCTCTACTGAATCAACTAATTACAACCAAATTCCAGCTACTGTGATAACAACTGAAAACGGTTATTCACAGCTAATTCACCGGTAGAGGTCACAGGGTAATTTTCCTCTGTTTTACGACCACCTGCACTCATGTGATTCTCCAAGTAAGCAGTCTTCAAGGTATCTGAGTGTGTGAGCTGAGTGTCCTCCATATTAAACATTCACCATTTTCCAAGAACGGAATTTTTGTTCTCCAACAACTGAATCGATTTTATGGGACGAACAAACTCTGCGAATCTTTTTCCGGTGAATTTCTCCGTTTTGTGGCTACTTCCCGTTAGAAGACGAGGGAAAAAAGATACCTTCTCTCTCAGACAGAGGGTTTACCCCCTTTTGGGCTTTATTTAGGCCTTTGTATTTGAAGAACTAATTTGGGCTTTGACATGGATCAAGATTGAGCTTTTCTCTTTTTGACCCATTGGATAAATGGACCTGTCGAGACGCATTAATAATAATCATGGTTATCATTATTTATTAATTTAGGTAATAATAATTAAATATATCGGATTTAATGTTATTCTAGGAAATACGTATGTTATATACCATACAAGTGATGGAACACTGAATGAAAACAAAAACAAGAATGGACGATGAACCAGTAAGAGGGCAAAATATATTCCAATCCGTCCATTGAATAAAATAGTGAAAAAGATTAAAAAAATTAAAAATAGAAAAATATTGAGGAAACCAATCAATGGAAGACACGTGAGAAAGTGTCGAATTCTCATTGGTGTTTTTACCTGACGTCATTGTACGATGATGTCTGACGCATCTTTTGATACTGTTTCCTCTTTCTTCCTTACTTTTATTTTTCCTACTTTTCCATTTGTTTTATGATTGGTTTGATTGTGTCTTTGAGATGTGTTTTTAATACGTTGTTCGTGCATGGCATGAAACCCTTCATCAGAAAAGCTTGAACAAACCTCTTCATCAAAATTTTGGTTTTTTAATTAAATTAGTTTTAATAATTTGATTTTGAGTGTCGATACCATATCTTGTGTCACCACATGAATCTGCTAGAATGCAGAGCACTACTTGCTTGTTTGACCCACAAAATCCAACAATTTTTTCTCTGTTTTTATAATCCTTTCTCTATATTATATATTTATTTTTTCTAATAAATTGGATAATTATTTTTGCCTTGTTATACGCTTTCCTTTCATATATGTATATGTATATAGACATATATTTGAACTAACTTAGATGCTTATTGTTTTAGCTACAACGCACTAACCAAAACATCTCATTTCAACTATTTGGTAGATAGTTTTCGTAATCCTTTAATTAATTGTGTACAGAGGTGAATAATGTTAAAAAAATTGAATTGATTATCTATATAAAATCAATGTGTACATATTTCTTCATGATGGTCATGAAAACATATGATAGATGACAAAATACGTTTAAACGTTACGTTTACAACTTCGATGTTGTATTCATTTATCGTCCATAGAAGAAGAAAAAGAGAGACAAAAATAAGAAAAAAACGCTAGTTCAGTCTTGAGTAAAAAGCTTTTGAACATATGGATATGTTCAAAAATCCATTCTCTCGGAACCAAAAAAGGATGATCACTAATGATATAACATTTACTTTGAAACGAATATATAAATCTGAATCCTTTTCATTCTGAACATTTCAATCCATCGAGTTTCGAAGCTGCCGCTTTGTCCACAAACCATACGAGTCTGCCGTTGGTGGGTTGGACCAGCCGCGCAGGCACGGCCAACGGGCTTCCAGGCGATTGCCATTCATCGATAGCTAATTGTACAGCATCAGCTTTCGCCTCACCAGTCACGACGATAGCAACGTTTGCAGCCGAGTTGATGACTGGTAATGTGAATGTGATTCTCTCAGGTGGCGGTTTGGGAGAGTCGGTAAGGAACGTAACCCAATCGTTCTTCACTCCAAGAGCCGGATGGTTCGGAAAGAGCGATGCAAAATGCCCATCAGGACCCATCCCGAGTAAAATGAGATCGAATCTTGGGCAGTCAGTGATCTCAGAGACACCTATGGTTCGTGTCCTCGCCAGCTGTCTAATGGCGAATTCGTATTCCACCGCAGCTTCCTCTGCAGAAACTGTGTCGTTAATGGAATAGATGTGGCTCGGTACTACAGGAACCTGAAGAGACAAAAATGCCCAAAACCAAATACTCTCAATCATGATTCAGACAGAACAAGGCAAACCAAGTTTGAGTGGATGATAACTATCAGACTGAACGACAAGAGATGAAACAGGACCACAAACACCGCCGCCTAACAAGACCAAGAAGAAATTCACATTCGTTGGGTCATCCCTTTGTTGCTTTTCAAACAAGCAAGAATTCAATAAACTTAATTCAACCGAATAAATCACAAACCTTGGAGAGAAGAACATCCTTGGCAAGCTTATAATTGCTATCAACATGGTTTTTCGCCACGACACGCTCGTCTGCCCAGAAAATATACCATTTTCCCCAATCTACAGTCTTGTTATAAGGTGCTTCACACAATTTTCTGTTAAGCAAATCAGAACATGAAGAGGCTGAATATAAACGGAATGAATCGAAGTATGATTATACGGAAAAAGTTTGCATTTTTGTTTGAATAATAATACCCCATCAAGCTAATGAGAGAGCCTCCTGATAACACAATGGAGAACACGCCATGTTCTTTCACCGATGCTTCTGATAACTCAGCAATGTAATCTACCAAGTCTGTGCTGAGTTCATCAGAGTTCTCATGAACCCTAATCTCTCCTCTATCTTTGTTAGACCAAGTAAGTGCCATTTTCTTTACTCACCAGTTCTGCAGATCAGACAAAACGAACTCAGAATTTCAGTTAAAAAATATATCAGATTTGGATCATTCATCAACTAAGCATCTCCATTTCCCACCTCTGGGTTGATCCAAAATCTAAACTTTATACATTTTCAGAGAATGATGAACATTTTGGAAAGGATTCCAAGAACAACAAGACAGAACATAGAACAAATTCTCTGCCCTTTAGCTTTGATCAACTAAACACAATTGGATTTAAACTAAGATTCATTATCAAACATAGTGACAAATCCAAAGAACATAACATAACAACAAGAAGCAAGACATGATGAAACTTACAGTTACAGAGAACCAAGTTAAAGGACCTTTCAATTCCAAATCAGCATAAACCTGATCACAGAAACCGATTCTGATCTTCAATTAACGACCCAAATTATATAAAGAAAATCAAACAAAGGACCAAATCCAGTATGCAACTATGGATTTCAAAATAGATGCAACAGATTGGAGACTGTAAGATACCATGATCTAAAGATTTAATATAAATAAAATTCGACAAAAAGGAAAAAGGGAAAATGTTATTACAGAAAAAGGAGGATGAGGTGGAGAAGAAGCAGAGGAGAAGGAGAAGAGATGATTAGAAAGATACAAGCACCAAACACTGAATATATAATCACATCAACATACAGCCCACATATACATACACCCCTTATATATGTATATATGCGTGTATGTGTGTTATATGTTTGTGACTTATCTAAGCTATGGACTTCCTAATCCATTGCCTTTATAGTAATAAACAAAAACCCTCATGAGAAAACGAAGAAGAAGAAACAGAGAGAGATTTACCTTCTGGGTTTCCACGTGCATCGAATGATTGTGAAAAAAAAAACTGATAGTAAAACGGATAAAATCGCGAAATTGCAACCGAAAATCCGAAACTTTACGAACGAAATCAAGAAATTGACCCGAAAAGACGAAACCTTTCGAAGAAAAATCGAGAATTTTGGAATATCTGGTTATTCCGTGTCAGATAATGAGATAATTTTATGCTGTGGTTTCTTATAAAAGGGGATAATTTAGGGTTTTATAAGAGACTTTAATTTTGTCATTGAAGGAGGATTTAGTTTTCATAATTAAATTTGCACTAAATTAAATTGACCAGAACTCTTTTATTTTTATTGTTTTAAAATAAGGGTAAAATAAGATAGTCCAAAAGGAGTAACCAAACATCTGTCAGATCATATGTGCCAAATGGACCAATCACTTCTTATGTCTTGTCGAACTACAAGAACTGTATATAATTTCGGTTTCCTTATCAATTAAAATAAAAATAAAAATAAAAATTGGAATTTTTGGGTTGGGTTCATCTAATGGTATTTTAAATTTTAGAAATTTTTTTTTATTTTTCTCTTTTTTCTTTCTTATCTATCCAACATAAAATAAGTGGTACAAATGTCTATTATGTTTAGAAAACTTTATTTTATTTCGAATTTGGTTTTTATTATATTGATTCTTTTAATTTTAAGTCTAAATTTTCGTTAAATTTTAAACACGCAATTCAATTTAATCCAAATCTGAAATAAGATAACTTACTAAAATTTTACATTAAATAAAAATCAAACTATAAGGGAAAAAACGAATAGTGTAAATCTCTATAGGCATTTATACCTAAATAAAATCTACATGAATTTTATGGTATGAGATTGGTAAACATACCATATTATTTTATTCCTTGGTTCAAAGAATTATCTGCATCACTTAAATTTTTTTTAAAAATTTTGATGAAAGTAATTATTGAGGAAAAAAATATTAATTTTGCGATGCACTAACACAATATACTATTCATCCACTATACGGTTAGAATCAACTATTATTATATTTATTTTCAACCATATTTGAACTATGCTACATAATGTATAGTTTCCATTAAAAAAAAGTGTTTGAGTTAATCTAATATTATATGGAGGCATTTTCATAAAAATACTATATGGAGGCACAATATTTTTACACGAATATTAATTGAAATGATACAGACCTTCATGTGCACCATTCATGATGATAAAACAATAGTAATAGCATAGTATACATCAAATTTTTTTGTCGATAATAATAATAATTACAAATTATTGTTTGATCCTTTCAAAAGGGTTTTTTTTTGTAATAAATACATGGTGATAAACAAATTACCCAAATGCTGTTCATTTTAATAATAGATCGTCGTATGATTATAGATTTAACAATTAAACAATTTATCATCAGAAAAAATGTATATCTTATATATCTTATGTAATTTTGTTTACAAAAAGAATGAATATATTTTTTGTTTTATATTTTCCTCGACGAATTGGTAGTATTTGCATGCATTTCGAGTTTGATAGTTTTAAATGTTTGGAGAGATATAAGTATGATTATACTTTTTATGTTTTCTATACGCATGTCCAAATTCCATTAAGAAAAATCTAAGCATATTTACGTCGAAAACAATTCATACTAATGGTTTTTAATTATTTATTTATGAAATTATATAAATTCGGCCATTAGGTCTCATGGAGTTGTGGAATCTTTTGCTATCCACATCAACCGAGAGAGCCACCACATTTTTAATAAATTCCATATTTTATATGTGCCCCGTAATTGTCAATGGCAGAACCCCATATTCAAAGTATAAAATTATTACACTACATATTTTTTTTATCTATTTACTTTGTAATGCTTTAATATATTGTCATTTTCAAAATATTTGTTATTTTCATTTCCGATTAATTTACCAGATACTTTACTTTTATTTTGATATTTTTTATTTCTTTTTTTCTTTATTTTTTTCATTATTTTTTTCTTTCTTTCTTCTTAATTTTTATCTTCAGTATATTGTGTATTATAAATACACATGACTATATGTATATTTGAATTAATCAATCAATAAAATTATTCTTTTTCCTTTTCTAATATGATATCAAAGCATATTTTTTCAGCTGAATTAATCATCAATTTCTTTCTTCCGGTGAATGATTCATGCGATGATTTTTTTTGCTATCATTCGGCTATCTTTCTTCTCTTCCCTGTATTTCTCTCTTTCGCCGGATTTCTTTTTCTCCAATTCTGCAATCGGCCAGATTATATTTCTCTATTTTAAGGCAAATTGTCTTGTTTCTTTTCTACCGGTATTTTCTTTCTTCTTCATCAGTACTCTTCTTTCGGTATTTAATATCTCTCTGAATTTTCAATCGTCGTTTATTCTTCTTCTTCCCTTCTTCTTCTCCACTGCAGTTTTTATTTTCTGTCTCTTCTTCTTCTTTTTCGGTGAATCTGCATTCTTCTTCTTCTCTAATTCATCTATGTTTCCTGAAAATCCTGGGAATTTTGTTTCTCGAGAATTCTAATTCTAATTCATTGACCTCATTTGCTGATTTTTTTTCTTCGTCGATTCTTTCTTCTCCTATCTTGTATTTTTTTTCTTTTGTATAAGGCAAATTGTGTTTGACCAGTGATTTCTAACGATATTTTCTTTCTTCTTCGTCGGTGTTCTCTTTCGTCGTTTATTCTTTACTCTTTCTCTCTCTCTCTCCTTACTTTGAAATTTTCTTCCCCAGTGTTCTTATTTGCTCTCTCTCCCTTCATTTGACGACAGTGTTCACGCTGTTACAATATTCTCAGTGGCACCATATTCATCACGTCGTTTTTCTTTTCCTCTGTCTCGTCGTTTATATCAGATTTCTTGGCGATAGTTTCTCTATTTCGTATCTTTTCTTTGGAGAAATTTTCTTCTTCTCAGTCTTCATTTTCGCCATTTTGCATCCTTTTCTTTCAATTTTGATTCTTCTGGGCGAACTAGTCTTTCCATCTAGATTTGATTTTCCTTCTGTTCTCGGCATCTTCTATTCTCGACCACTTATGTTTCCTGTTTCGTCGAAATTTTCTTCTCGGCACCTCCTCTTCGACATCTCATCTTATCTGTTTCGTCGGATTCTTCCTTGTTTTTCGGAAGAATTCTTCTTCTCTCTACATCTTTAACCGTGGACAATCCATGGCGGGTTTTTGTAAACATAAGAATTTCGATTCCTTCCTCCTGTCGAGTTCGACTCGAAATCTCCGGACTGAAACATTACCATCTTGGTTTTCTTGTGTTCTGGTTTTCGGTTTTAGTTTCTGATAAAACTATTTCTTTACAATCTAAACCACAATCCTTTTTTAGCTGCTAATTGGGCATTATGTTTGGGTTCTCGTCGTTATATTACTGCTTATTGTATTTTTCCTTGGTTATGCAGGTAACCATTTCTTAGAACAGTGCTAAGGCTAAATACAGGGCAATGGCCAATGCCAACATTTCTTTCCTTCTTTCTTTCTTCTTTCTCTTTTTCATTCTTGATCTTCAGTAATTGTGTATTATAAATACACATGACCATATATATTTTTGAATCAATCAATCAATAAAAATATTTTTTTCCTTTTCTAATATATAAGTTTATTTTTCATTCATATTTGAATTATTACCCATAGTAAAAGAATTTACATCATTTTTTCGATCCGTTCAAAAATATTGGATCAAAAATCTTAAATCTTTAAATTATTAAAAAAATGTTGAATTTGGATCAAACTTTATCTTTTGCTCTCTTGATTTGTAACTCTCAAGGAATATTGTTTGATAATTTTGTATTTTGAATATGATACGCACAATATATATATATATATATATATCATGAGATTGTATGAGATGAATTGATCTAAAAGAATATAAAGAACAAAGAAAAATAATCATGGGAAAGGGGAAATCAATAATGTAAATAAAGGACCGATGATCAATAAAGACGTTGAAAAAAGTAGAATTACTTATTCACTACATAAAAAAAATATAGAAATGATTGTAGTGGAATCATATAATAATGGATACATACTTCAGAAATATGGATTGCATATCAAAGCCCCACATCATGACAAACAACACTTACCTTACCATTTGTGTGCCCCATTTCTCAGGAATCTTAGGCCACCTTTATGTCACACCTCTCACACACATATACGTGTGTATATATATAAACGTATACGTATATGTGTATCACATGCATATAGGTGTATATGTGATCAATGACGCATATAATGCCATAACATAAGAAAAAAAGAGAATAGATTTAACATACGAATTCAATGCATCACATAAACGAATATACATCTTGAATTTGGATTATTATTAAATAATGCTATTGTGGGGATTATCTACATAATTCCAAGTAGGGGTGGCCAATCCGGGTTACCCGGATCGGATCGACCCGAAAAACTCGAATCGTTTACAAAACGGGTTACCCAAAAAATCCATATAGATTCAGATTTTAGAACCCGTTCGGGTTCGGGTCGGTCCGATCCGGGTTCGGGTTAAATCCGAAGAACCCGAATTAAATTTTAGGGCTAATATTTTAGGTTATTTTCTAAGAACCATATGACTAATATTTTAGGTTTTTAGAATTCATTTTATTTTGGTATTTGCGAAGTTAATTTTTATGAGTTATATTATCTAATTTAGATATGTATTTTGTTTAATCTTTTTGTACGTTAACTTTTTTAGAGAACCCGAAAAACCCTTACAAAATCCAAAAAACCCGAATAACCCGAACCCAAATAACCCACATAACCCGAATAACCCGAGCCCAAATGACCCAAATAACCCAAATAACTCGAACCCAAATAACCTAAATAACCCGAATAACCCGAATAACCCAATAACCCAAACCCAAATAACCCGAATATCCCGAATAATCCGAATAACCCATGGATACCCGAATTTAATTTGGGTTATTTCGGGTTCACTGCTTCAGAACCCGAATAACCCGAACCCGAATCGAAACCCGAAGAACCCATACCGAAAAACATTCGGGTTCAATTCGGGTTCAATTTTCGTAAACCCGAGGAACCCGAACCCAGATCGAAACCCGAGGAACCCGGATCGAAACCCGGATTGGCCACCCCTAATTCCAAGTTGCAGAAGCTAAATTCCGTGAAGATTAAGACCATAGCTGGCGGCAATTCTGTTATAACGACTGTTTTAACAGTATGTCGGTTTGCTATCGGTTTAATCCGGTTTTGGGTTTAATTTTGGTAATTGGGTTGAGTTTTTTTTATTAAAAAATAATCAGGTTTTTTCTTCAATTTTTAGTATTTAAGGAATAGAATGGCGTTAACGGTGGAGAAGGGTTTTTCAACAAAATCTTTTCATCGTTAGAGGAGACATTGTTCATAGTTGCTTGAGCAATCTTGAGTTCTTTTGTAATCGATAAAGATCCACTAATAAGAATTGTTGAATTTTTTCGGGACGTAGATTAGATCAATATCAAAGATCAAATCAAATACGTAAAACTGTGGGTCTTAATTCTTTCTTGTTCTTGTTGATTTTTACAAATCTCTTTCAAATTTATTGTGTGTGCAAGAAATGTCAGTGAGGAATGATGATCCAATCTCAATAAGTGATATTATAGCTCAGTTCTATTACTGAAATTCTTGAGAGTAGTGTGAACATAAGAGTGTTCGAAGTCTTTCTCTGCATTCTGGAAAATTAATTCTCAAGGATAATCAAGAATTGCAGAGAATGAAATAAATATTGGAGATGACAGATTCTTTTCAAGAATCTACGAAACATAAGATAAAGATCTCGTGAAAAGGATTTCAAATGGTCAGTGGAAAGTTATAAGTGGAGAAGTTTGATGGGAAATGTGACTTTACCTTATGGAACTCAAGGTTTTGGTTGGGCTAAAGGTGAAGGGGCTTCATTAAGTTCTTGAAGAGAATTCAGAAGAAGGTTCCGTAAAAGATGAAAATTTTGATGATAAGATAGGTATGAAAGATCCACATCATTTTGATAAAAGTTTTAGAGTCAATAATCCCTTGATTTTGTGCTTGTCAGACTCAATATTTTGGAAGGTTGCACATGAAAAATAAGACACTAGCATGTGGAAAGCCTTAGAAAGATTTTTTTGTTTTCAAATTCTTTGCCAAATAGGGTATACTTGAAGTAGATATTATATAGTTACAAGTTACAAGAGTAGAGATCCATGGAGGAAATTGTGGATGAATTTTCGAAACTAGTTTTAGATCTTAACAGATTTCATATCACCATTTCAGATGAAGACCAAGTAGTATTCTTGATGAATTCACTTCCAAGTGAATATGAACAGTTGAGACACACTGAATATAGTAGAGAAACCATAACTTTAGAAGAAGTTACATCTGTAGCTTTCTCTACAGAACCGAAGATCAATATTTATAAGAAGGTATCAAATACTACAAGTGAAGGTCTTAACGTTTATGGAAGGTCTGAAAAACAATAATTAAAAAGGTCTAAAGGCAAAAGTAAATCTAGATCAAAATCTCGTGAAAGGTAACTGTTGGAAATGTGAAAATGAATGGCATTTCAAAAAAGACTGTCCATCCAAGAAAATGCATGGATAAAGTAACCAAAGGTGTAAAGTAATTGAAACATACGTAGTTGTGGAAGCTGACACTTTGACAGTGTCTGACCATGATCAACGAGAGCAATGGATCATTGGCTCTGGATGTACATTTCATATGACATCCAGACGAGACTAGTTTGATACAATTAGGTTCAAGACTCATTATGGATTTTATAAGTTATTACTCAAGTTAGGTATATCCCTGAACTCAAAAGAATCTTGATTTCACTAGGAGTCTTTGAAAAGTTGAGATTCTGGTATAAATTACAAGGTGGAGTTGTCAGCTGTTATATGAGCAAACCGGTGAGAATCCATTGGAAAACAGTAAAGTGGATAATGAGGTATGTTAAAACAAGTTTAAATGTAAATTTGGTTTATATAAAAGAGAATGAGATAATGTTGCAAAGATATTGTGATGCTGATTACACATCAAATCTTGATAAACAAAATTCAGTTATGGGTTATATCATCAAAATAGGAGGCAACACTATAAGTTGGAGGTCTAAACTTCAGAATGTTATAGAATTATCCACTATGGAATCATGATACTGAAAAAGTTGTCTAAGAAATCATCTGGATGAAGGGTTTCTTGGAAGAATTAGGATCAAAACAGATTTCGGTAAAGGTTTGATACGATTCACAAAACATGACTTTTCTTGCCAAAAACAGTGTCCATCATGAAAGGACAAATCATATTGATGCAAGGTTACATCATATCAGGGATGTCGTCGACAAAGGATGCTGAAGATTTCAACAAAAGATAACCATGTAAACATGTTAATGAAGGTTTTGCTAAACCAGAAGTTTCAGCAAGTCTTTTGCTTGTTGAAGGATTCTAAAATTTAGTTTCAGTTTGTTTATTGGAAGATTCATATTCCAGGAGGAAAGAAAGACTCCAAGCTTTGCAAAGATGGACAATTATGGGGATTATCTACATAATTTCAGGTTGCAGATGTTGGAGTCAGTGAAGAAGAACACGTAGGTTGGCGGCAAATTCTTTTATAACAGTTGTTTAAAAAATATGTTGATTTACTATCACTTTAATCCAGTTTAGGGTATAATTTCGGTATTTGGGTTGAGTTTTTTGGTTAAGAAATATCCGGAATTTCATCCTCTGCTTTTAATATTTAAGGAACATAGTTGTGTTAATGGTGGATGGATTTTTTCCAACAAAATCTTTTCATCATTAAAGAAGAGATTGTTCATAGTTGCTTGAGTTGATATGGCCTCATATCATGTTTCAATGTTTTTGAATGAAATAGAAGATGAATTTGTGTTTCAAAGCTCCTCAACAACCAGCAACCGAAACCTAGAACTAGTCTCAATCATGAGAACGCGCTAAACCCCTGAAGAACTCGATTGAAAAAATTTAAAAACGTGTAAAGACGCCACAATTACAGGTGTTTATGTGATTTATAAGTCAGGTTGAATCTCAAGACTCCAAATCAAGAGTTGAAGGCTATAACTCAGGAACTTGCAAAAGAAACTCTCTTAAATCTCAATATTCGTAGTATGTCTTGCAACTAAATAGAAAACAACATAAATAAACCATAGGAAGGTAAAATTATGCGTTTGACTTAGTCCTAAACCAAATAAACCGGAAATAATCTCAAACCAAGCAAATAAACTCTAACCGAGCTAAAAAATAAGTGATCAAACAAAATTCTACATTTTGGGCTTTAAGACTTAGCCCAAAAACACCTAAATCTTCTTGTTCTTCAAGTCTCCACGTTCTTGGCTCCAATTAGTGTGCCTAAAGTCAATTCTCCTTGTGAATCTCCTCCATCTGATGCTCTCGTACCAAACTCAGCTTGAACAAGCTTGGTGAATGTATTATGTAATCTTTTGGCTCGTGCACGCGTCATTAACCCACTTCAAGATTAGGTTTTTTAGCTTGTATCCTTCTCTCCTCATCAATCTCGATGTCCTCATCATGAGTGATCTTGAGTTCTCTTTTTAATCCATCAAGATCAGTTAATAACAATTTTTTAAATCTTTCTGAAACGTGGATTAGATCCGGAACAAAGATCTAACTGAACTCAAAATCGAAAGTGAGAATTCAATATCAATAGAAATAACATATGAAAAAAGAGATTAATAGAGGAAAAATATAAGAATGGATGAATCACATATATATGATTCGATACATGACTTAATAATGTTCGACTATGCATACCATTAAGCTTAATACATCTCATTACAAAAATAATTGTATAATTAGTAGTGATAATATTCAACGTCCTCTTTTTATCTAGTTTAGCAATTGTTTAAGTTTTTTAATCTCCACCACTAATCATAAACCTTTACCTCATCCTTTTATTAGTTTCTTCCATAAAAATACATTGATGTTTTCCAATTTCATTTTTTTTTCAAAATAATATGGGAAAAGATCAAAATCGAGACTATAAATTGGATATAAAGAATATTATTTTACCCATGCATTACTTTTATAAACAATAGGAAACTTATGGTGGGGTTTAGAATTGATGGAGACAAGGATCAGCCAAATCCCATCTTGATTGGCCTATATATATAAATACATAAATATATACACACGTAATTTGTATGCCTATTTATACTTACATGGAAAATTGTTTCTAATATTTGGCCTTCAAACACCTGTATATTGTATATTAACGAATATAATTCGTTTGATTGATACGACAATATTATCTGAGATCTTACATAATATTCTGATGATATTCTAGGAGATACTCTGATATTATCTAATATCTAATTGAATATCGAAAATATTTCCGAAGATTGTATGAATATTATGTGAGATTATATTACCTTTTCCATTTGATATTGTATATTTATAAAAGAAAGTCTTTCGTGATTAATAAAATAATGAGAATTGATTTGATTTCTTTTAACATGTAGTTGCATAATTTATCATTGTATCAGAGCTCGAAACAATTTCTTTATCTTTGACCTTGACCTTGCTTTCCCTGAGATTCTCATTTCTCGACTCTGTTTCTTCTTCAGAGCCTGATTCATAAAAAAGAAATTACTTATTGTTCGTCGTCTTCAACCATAACATAAAACCTTTTACAACCAACGTCGACAATCTTCCACAACAGACCATCGGTCTCGACCACCTTCCGACTCCCACTGAAGCTTCCTTCTGACCATCCGGATCCTTTCAAGCACTTTTTTAGTTGCCAAATTACCGGAGGCGAAATCAACCTCCGACCGAAAACCTGAAATTGGAAGAAATCCATCCTCAATCAACATCAACAGAGCATCAAACCGACCAGCAAACAATAGTCTTCTTTGACCGTTGGCACCGAATCTTCAGACGCAAACGAACTTGCGATGAAACCAGCCACCAACCCGTCGACCGACACACTGAAAACTAACAACCTGACCGAAAATCAGCCTACATGCGCAAATATGACCGGAAACTAGATCTGATAAAAAACCACTACCATAACGATTGTACCGACCATATGTCGTTTTGGCATACCGACCAGACGCCCTCCGGCGTACCGACCAGACGCCTTCTAGGGTATCGACCAGATGCTCTCCCGCATATCAAACCCGATGCCTATTGGTGTACCGACCCCGGCACCAATTGGCGTACCAACCTCGACGTCTTTTGGCATTCCAAATCCATATTCCTTTTGGCGTTCCAAACCCCGACGCCTTTTGGCTACCGATCTAGACGCCCTTTGGCGTATTGATCTCGATGCCATTTGGTGTACCGATCCCGACGTCCTCCGGTGTACTGACACTGACACCCTCCATTGTACCGACACCGACACCCTCCAGCGTACCGACCTCGACTTTCTCTATTGTACCAGCCTCGAATCCCTCTGACGTACCGACCCCGACGCCCTTTCAGTGTATCGAACCTCGACGCCCTTTTGGTGTACCGAACACTGATGCCTTTTGGCGTACCGACCTCGATGCCCCTTGGTGTACTGACCTTGATGTCATTGGACGTATCCACCCCTGAGCATTTTTTTTCCAAATTGGGCGTCCACAATTTGGACCCTCCAACTTGAGGGAAGGTATTTAACAAATATAATTTGTGTGATTGATACGATAATAATTTCCGAGATTTTACATAATATTCTGATTATATTCTACGAGATACTCTGGATATTATTTGATATCTTAATGAATACCGAAAATATTTTCGAAAATTGTATAAATATTATGTGGGATTATATTTTCTTTTCCGTTTGATATTTTCTATTTATATAAGAAATTCTTTCGTGATTAATAAAATAATGAAAATTGATTAGATTTCTTTTAAAATGTAGTCGTATAATTTATGAATGTATACCAATTACCTATATGTTTAGAATATTCAACCCAAAACGGTTTGGGTTGTTCAAATTTACATTTGACTTTGATATTTAAGGTTGTTATATTCAACGTTTCCTAAATAAACAAATAAATAAAAAGATATAATTCGTTTATATGATACGTTTGACATTCATGTTCTACGAATTCGTAGCTATCCCCAATCTCTATACTCGTTCCTTTTGGCGAGTGACTCTTATTGAATTTTTCATTCTTTACATTTATGTATCTACATTTTACAAGAGAAAATGATCTCATCCGAATTAAAAAAAAACAAATAATTTTGAAATATACAAATAATTTTCTCTGTGATTAATAACAATTGATAAATGATTAGCCTGGATTTGTAATATATTTATTCAATTCAGTGCTCTTATAATAGAAATTTTGTTTTGTAATGCATGTAAACATTGTATATTCACAATTTAGTATTTCTTTCTAAAACAAGAACATGTTCAGATCTTTTATTTTTCAAAAAAGTTAATTTGAGTAGAGGGGATGCTAAATAAATAATTCTCCCAATAAACTTGATTTCAATGTCAAATTTAACATGAATTATAATAAAATAGCAAGCTATCTCACCATGGAATTTTAATTAAGAAATAAAATTTTAGTCATTATAGTATGAAAGGTATCTAGATGCAATCTCATTAGTTACAAATAAGTTTTTTTAAAAATACGTTTTGTATTAAATTAGACTTAATTTTGTAAAATAAAGTACAATGATTAAGTTGGCTAAAAAAATAATGATTATAAAAAATTGGTGCACATGGACACAACATCACATTGCTTCTCTGACAGGTTAAGAGACCAGACAATCTCCCAAGTTGTGGGACACATGAACCGTTCTTAAATAGTTTATGATAATCCCAATATATATATAAATCAAACTATTTTATATAAGTTGTAAACATTCAGCTAGCTACAAATATACCACCCAAATCCATTTGCATCCACTTAAAGTACACCTCGTTTCTTTTAAGTTATCCGGAATTATTCACAATCGTAAATCTTACAGCCGTTCTTCTCAATTCATTATATCATCAGTTTACGAACTTTACAAATAGCAACGAATATAGAAAATATCTTGATCGATAATAATATATATTTATAAATAAGAGTGTCCAATTCCGGTTATCTAGATCGATTCGATCTGAACCGATCCAAACAATTCGAATCATTTAGAATATGAGTTATCCTAAAAATTCATATAGATTCAAATTTCAGAATTTGTTCGGGTTCAAGTCAGTTCGGATTTCGATAAAATCCAAAGAACCCGAACAATCCAATTAAAAAAACTAAAAGTAAATAAAAAAATAACAAAATATAAACACTAAAAAATTCTAATAGTTTTTCGTTTTTTAGATTTTTATGTCAAATTTTATATTTTTATTTTATTTTATATTAAAAAAGTGAATTAACCAAAGAACCTTAAAATTGAATAACCCAAATTAGGTATAGTATCCAAACCACTCGAAACCCGAATCATCCGAACTACCCAAAGAACTTGACTATCCAAATGTAACTCGAGTTGATGTTTGTTTGATTTTAATATGAACAGATGGGATGATTTTTTCCTCATTTACTGATGTGACAGTGATGTGTGGGATCAGAGGTTTTAATTTTTCCAAGACCACTCTACCGCAAGTATACGGTTCGTGTAGTACAAGGGTCGAACTCTGGGGACTATGTGCAGCATTAGAACTAAGAATTCATGAGACGAAGATCGATCAATATAAGATTATGAGACGGGAAAGTAAAGATAATAAAGGATACCGAAGTTAGACTCAACAAGATAGAGTACCATGGGCTTCGGGAATACCGTAACATGCAATGGATGTTTCTAAGGATCAAAAAGTCGGTTTGTATCAATCGATGGGGAACTAATATCTAATCATCTACCTAGGAAATCAATGTCACTCATCTCTCGATGTAGCTCGGAACGTCTAGATGCATGAAGACCAGTAGGGAACTCTACCCCTAATGCTAGAAATGACTTGGCGTAAGCCTAAATCTCCTACCTAGGAAATCAACGTCACCCATATCCCTATGCGGTGCAATCTGACTCTCCGAAGCCTTGACGAATCTCTAATCTCCTTCAAACCTGCTTAATATCAGTAGAATAGATCTAGTCTTATCCTAACTTGAAATCCACAACGTATGAAGGCATTACGCACGAATCGGACCATTCAATTCAACAAAACCGAAATCAAGCATTAATAACTTAAACGATCCAATACAATGGCATCCCTAACCCATGGCAACGAGAACTACTCAGAATACATAGAGAAGAAAACAAAAACGAATTAAGTGTTCGACTCCCCTATCATCCCGAGCGTAACCTCCGACGAATCCTTCGGTTGCCCGAAGTCTCCTTCTTCGGCCGTGCTCTCTCTCTTCTCCTTTGCCTGATTCGTGCCCCTTGTTCTCTTGCCTTTTCCAGTCTGATCTTGGCTCTTCCCTTCGGTTCTTTTTAAATGTAGGCCGTTCAAAATTCAAGGAAAGTTGTTGAGAAATTGGTCGTTCTAAAATCAAGGAGTTTGTTGAGAAAAAGGTGGACCCGACAAGTCTGGTTCGAATCCTAACTCTAAAAGGTCTCTTTTCTCCTGAATTGGCCGTTCTAAAATCAAGGAGGTTGTTGAGAAATTGGTGGACCCGAGCGGGCACAAGAGCAGCCCGATCGGGTGCACAAACACAGCCCGAGCATGCACACTTGCAATTGCTCTTTTTGCTCCTTTCGCTCGAGGTTTGAGTGTTCCGTTTGCTTCCTTGGCCGTGCACATGAGGTATCTTGTCATTTTGGCACGTTTTCGGGTTGGAATTGCCGTAATCATTCGTGTTTTCCTTCATATATTCATTTCCTACACAAAACACGAAATGTAGATAAAAGCCTCGAATATGCTCAATAACTCGGTAAAGTCCATGAAATCTAATCAAAACTAAACCTAAAAAATATGTAAATACTACGACGGATAACGTGTTATCAGACAGCGTGAGAAGGGAGGCAAAAACCTCCCTTATATATATATATATATGATTTTTCAGCCTTCAATTGTATTGTATTCTTCATTATATTAGAGAAAATCATATTCTTTTGGAGTTTATTATTAATTTGTTTAAAAAATTTATATTTGTTGTTTCATTGTTCAATTCTAAAATATTCATTTATTTTACTGTGTTTTTATGTTGAATTCTTAGCTGCTAATAAATATCAATGAAAAATTGTTGCAAGGAAATTTGTTATTCGTATAGTTTGATACTTTTATTTATTAAAGTTAGTATTGTTAGATTATTTTTCACATTTTTAAGTAAATATATAAAAAAATTGTGGTATACAAGATTTTTTAAAATTTTGGAATATAATCAAATATTTATTGAATATTATTGTCTCCAATTAATAGAAAACTTAGAAATTTGTTTAAAAATGTAATATAAAACATAAAACTATTTTTAGACAATGTATTTACAAAAATAGATGGAATATAGTATTGTTAATAAAGAAAGTGTAACTATATAATTTCATATAATAAGGTTTGTTAAATGTGTATATAAATACCTATACACTCAATCATTATTAAATAAGAGAATTACAAACTTGTTATGATATCAGAGCCAAAGTCATAAGACAAACCCTAAACCTAAATTTTCTTTTCTTCGTTGATTTTCTCAGCCGTAAAAAAAAGAAAAAAAAAAGAAAAAATGTTCTCTTTTCTTCCTCCAGCGACCGTCGGTCCAATTCCCTCCTGTAGATCTGTCGCCTAACCCGACAGATCTATGTACGACCGTCAGCCACTTCTCCTCCTGCAGACCTGCACGATCAATGCACCAGACCACTCCAACCAGATATACACCACCAGATCTGCACGACCAACGCACCAGACCGTTCTAGCTCCGTCGTCCAGATCTCTAACCGAAGCTCCAGCTAGCGTTTCTCTATTTTTCCTTCAGCGACCGGTAGCCCAACTCTCTCTTCTAGATCGACCGCCAGCCAGGCTCACCAGCTTCGACGCAGCTTCGATAGATATACAATCTTCCCTCCAGCTCCGTCGTCCAGATCTCCAGCCACCGCTTCTCTCTTCTTCCTCCAATGATCACCGGCCTTTCTCCCTCCTGCAAACCGACCACCCGCTAGATTCGGCGTCGTTCCAGCCAGATCTACAATCGTCTCGCCCGATAACCAGACTCACTAGACATCAATCTGTGACACCATGGCCACTGATTACAGCCCTTTCTCATATGTTCACACAGAAACATTGCCACCTTCAATGTCTCCAAACGACAGAAAACTCTATTCACTGTCAATATGGGAACATCAACAAATTATCGACCACAAACTACCTCACTTAGAGTGTCCAAGTGAGATCACTCCTCGAGGGACATCAACTTGATTGCTTCATCGCTGAAAAACTCACATGTGCCACCTGCCATAATTCTCGTTGATGGCTTGATGCAATCCAACCTGGCCTTTGAGCCATAAAAACAACAAGATCGATTATTTTTCAGTGCAATTCTTGGTTAACTCTCTATTTCTCTACAACCCTTGTTTGCCCGATGCTTCTCGATGCGTGAAGCATGACTCAAGTTAGCCACAATGTACGACAAAGCATCAAGGGGACATATCTTTCAACTCTGGAATCAGATCAAACGGAGTGTAAAAGAAGCATAACCGATTGATAAGTGCTTACGGTTCATCACGACCAAAGCCGATGAGTTAGAATTGCTCGAAAAACCACTTGATCATGAAGATCTACTTGACATCGTCTTCTCCGGTCTCCCCGAGAAATTCAAACCTATCATCGATGTAATTCAAGCAAAAGAAACAGTAATTTCCATCAAAGAGCTTCATGAAAACTCATAAACCATGAAGTCAAGCTCCTCGTTGAATCACCTTAATCAGTCCCATCCTCTTTCTCTATGATCGCTTAGTTATGCCCACCCACGTCCTCCATCATCATCATCATCATCTCGTGGACGAGGTCGTGCTATCTTTCGTGGTGGACGTGATTCATACAACAATAGTAGGTCTCAACGATATCAACCTAGAGGATATCAAGGGAAGTGTCAAGCATGTGGGGTCTTCGGACACAATGCAAAATGGTGTCCACAATACTCTTTCATCACGACATCTCGTGGAGTTAGAAATCCACGCTCTGCACCTCCAACACAATAATGGAAATATACTCCTCAACCGTAGAAACCTCAGGCACACAATGCTCTCACATCTTCTTATGATGAAGGTCAATGGCTTCTTGATAGTGGTGCATCACCTCACATCATATCGGATCTCTAAAACCGCGCCCTACATAGCCTGTATCGCGGCTGTGAAGATGTTATTGTTGGAGATAACTCGACATTACCGATAACTCATACGGGTTCCATTTCGATACCTCTATCTACTCGCTACTTGTCTTTACGTAATGTTCTGTGTGTGTCATCTAAACATAAGAACCTTGTTTCGGTGAATCAACCTTGTCACACTAATGATGACTTCGTGAAATTTTTTCACATCATTTTTAGGTGAAGGATCTCAACACGATGGCACCGATTCTATCAGGCAAAAGTGCAGGTGGTGTCTATGAGTGGTCACCTCATCCCCTCTCCGTAGAGCATTGTTGCTCTTAGTAGTGTCAAGTTCATTTCTCCAAGTGACATTCATATCTAGATCATTTATTATGTTAAAGTGTCTTGTCTAAGTTTCACTTGTCGTTGTATCCGGATTTTTCTCTCTTATTTTGCAACTCTTGCTCACGAAATAAAAGCCATAAATTATCTTGTAGTCATTCCACGGTTTCATCATCCAAACCTGTTGAAATTCTCTTTTCTGATGTATGGACCTCACCAACCATCTCTATTGTCGGGTCTAAATATTATGTCTAATTCATTGATCACTACATCCGATATTCATGGCTATATCCACTCAAGCGAAAATCACAAGTTCTAGAAACCTTTCCAATGTTCAAAGCTTTGGTCGAAAACAAGTTCAACACAAAAATCCAAACACTTTACACCGACAATGGAGGCGAATACATCGCATTAGCTTCCTTCCTTTCATTTTATGGATATCTCACTTCAAAACTCCACCTCATAGTCCCGAACACAAAATCATTTCGGAACATCGTCACCGATACATTGTCAAAACCAGACTATCTCTTCTCATGCATGCTTCCTTACCTCTCTCATTTTAGTCTTACGCTCTCACAACTGTGGTCTACTTAATTAACCGCATGCGCTCCCCAAATCTGTCCATGTCTCCCCCTTTCATAAACCTCTTCGGGGTAGAACTGAATTATGAAAAACTTAGGGTGTTTGGGTGCTTATGTTATCCGTGGTTACGACCCTATTCTCTCTATACTGTGTCTCCTCGTTTCACTCCGTGCATTTTTCTAGGTTATTCATCCACATAAAGTGCATACCTTTGTCTTGATCCTAGCATTTCTCGTGTCTATATGTATCTCATCATGTAGAATTTCATGAGAAAATCCTCCTTTATGCGAGTACACTCGCTTTTTCCAACCCACTCTGCTGCCTCTCTCTCGTCTTATTTTCCAAGTCCTAGGCTCCATCTATGTCTCCTATTCTACCACTCATTCCATCATCCCCGGGTCTACCCCTAGCTCAGATCCTTCGTGATAGAGACGTGATGCAGCTTTGTCTTCACTACATAAAGAGTCACATGAGTAGAACATCCAAGCTTCACCATTGGTCGATATTAGCATGACACAAGAATCACACAATGTACACCCCATGATGACAAGGTCTAAAAACAATATTATGAAGCAAAACAAGAACATATCTCTCCAGGCCACAACAACTGAAGTAGAAATCGAGCCTACATCTATCGATCAAGCAATAAAAATTTCTAATTAGTGGAGGCCTATGTGCGATGAATTTGATGCTCTAATTCAGAATGGAATATGGACTCTTGTACCAGCATCGGAAGCTGCAAATATTGTTGCTAAAGGTTTTTATCAATGTCATGGGATTGAATTTCATGAGACTTTTAGTCCAGTTGTTAAACCAAACACTATACGCCTCGTCTTGAGCATTGTGGTTACACATGGTTGGAGTCTCCATCAATTAGATGTTAACAATGCGTTCTTGCAGAGCAATCTTCATGAAGAAGTATACATGTCGCAACCTCCAGGGTTTGTTGACACAAAAAATCCCGCATATGTGCGCAAACTTCGTAAGGCTATCTATGGTCTCAAACAAGCACCTCGAGCCTAGTTTTCTGATCTTCGGACCTTCTTAGTAGCTTACGGTTTCCAGAATTCACTTGTTGACTCGTCCTTGTTTATCCTCAATACTCAAGGAGTTTACATATATGTTCTTATTTATGTGGATGACCTTGTAGTCACATGTAGTTGTTCGAGCAAGGTGAAAGACTTCATTACGTCTGTGGCGGCTCGGTTTTCCTTGAAAGACTTGGACAATATGTCTTCCTTTCTCGGTGTTGAAGTCTCTTGGATAACAAGAGGCCTACATCTCATACAACGCAAGTACATCACGGAGTTGCTCACTTGCACAAAGATGGATGATGCTAAACCAATCCAAACTCCATGGCGTCTTCGTCTCGGCTGACCATTCATTCTGGTACTCCTCTCTTGGACCCCTCAGAATACCGTGCAGTCATTGGGAGCTTGCAATATCTCTCCCTCACACGGCTTGATGTTATTTTTGTCATCAACAAATTGTCGCAATTCATGCACAAGCCGACTGATGATCATCGGCAAGTGGCGAAACGAGTTCTATGTAACCTTAATGGGACAAGAGGAGCAGGGGTCTTCCTTTCGACCAATAATATACTCTCTCTCTACATGTTTTTAGTGATGCAGACTAGGCTGGGGATCGTCATGACTTCGCCTCCATACGAGCATATATTGTTTATATTAGTTCTCATCTGGTGTCATGGTCATCTAAAAAGCACCGGAGTGTCTCACGTTCGTTAACCGAAGCCGAGTACAGGTCTATTGCCAACTTGCCGCCTACCTTTGTTGGTTAACATCTCTTCTCTGTGAACTTGGCATCTCCATCAAGAACACACCAGCAATCTACTGTAACAATGTGGGGGCAACGTATATCAATGCAAACCCGATATTTTATTATCGTATGAAGCATCTCGTATCGAATTTTTTATTTGTACGTGGACAGATTCAAGAAGGCATTCTATGCGTGTCTCATATCAACATCGCCGATCAACTTGCAGACATTCTTAAGAAACATCTTCCTCGTTCTTTATTTCATGATTTGTGTATCAAGATCGAACTCACCTCTGATACTCTGTCTTGAAGAGACATATTAAAAAAATGCAATTATATAATTTTATATGTTAGATTTGCTAAATGTGTATATATTATTAAATATTAAATAAGAGAATTACAAGTTAATTACGACAAGTCTTAACAAAAAATAGTTAATTTCATGATTATCCACTTTAATATAAAAAAAATGGGGTTGGGGTCCACATGAATTTTCCAAGATCTAAGTAAGCCGAAATTTCATATTTTCAACAATTCTATATGTTCTTTATATCATTTATTTATTATATGGTGTATTGTTTTTATATTGTCACATAGGTCCACAAGATAAAATAAATAACAAATCTTTTTTTTCCTTTCAAATCATTGATATGAACTTCAGAAGCAACAAGTTGGACAACAGAGAAGTTTACGGCTCAAAACGACGATTAGCCCTATGATAAATTTCAATTCAAACCATCACCATCATGTGTACAATTACATAATATATATATATATATAATGTCCATATTATGACTTTGGATGGTGATGTTTGTGCTTATATATATATATATATATATTGATCCACTCAACTTATATTGGAGGGATCTAATGACCTAAATTCTCTCCTACTTCTTAAGTATTTCAACCACCCATATGAAAATATTTGGGAGGTCAAGTTGATGGGCATCTTTGATTACTTTCCATATGAATATTATTTATTTATCTTATTATTATTATTTTGCCAAATATATAATATACACAATTATTTATGACGATTCTATCTTTGGACTTGCATCACAACCACCATTAATAAAAGGGTAATCAGGAATTTCTTTTTCTTTTCACACATGTTTTCCAATGTGAGATCATTTCTGCGCAAAACAGGGATTAGGGATACGGCCCTAATCTAATATATGAAATAACCCTATGATTAGGGAAAATTGAGGCTATAATTGTAGGCTTTTATATATAATAAAGGGTGGTTAATCATACTTTTTTTGGTGTGGTTTCACATAATTTATGAGGAAAATGAAAGCTATTCACAGTTTGATATAGGTTAAGACCATTAATAACTATTTTTCATTGGTAATTATGCAACACAAACATTAAGACCTCATCACATTAAAATATCCCAAATAGATTATCAGAGAGGGAGATAAGCAATTAACAATGGTAAAAAAAATATCATGTATATGAACAAATGAAATTTTTTTAGAGCGATAAATTTATTGAAACTGCATTTTGTTAAAATTTGGTATTCTGTGTCTAAAATTTCCAAGTGAAATTATTTGGAAATGCAAGTTTTGTTTAAGATTCGAGAATTTCCCTTTTGTTAGGAAAACATATAATAAGGAAATCAAAATATACTAAGAAAGATAATGATTGCATTTATTAAAGCCAAATTAATATGAAGTCATTGTTCTAATTTGTAATCTGTTTTTTATTTATATTAAAAAGTTTGGATATATTTGATTGTTATACTCATGACGAATATCTAAATTTTAGTAAAATATCTAAAATTTTGGATATTCAAAAAGATAACATCAAATATAGATAATAAAAATGTAGATTCAAACAAAACAGAACGCATAATAGTTATTAAAACTTCCGAAAATAAGATGCAACAAAAAAATTGCAAGTAATTACGAATGCATAAATAATACGTAATAATAATGTATTACCTATGCATTCGTAATTAGTATTCATTTATGGGTCAAAGATGGCTAATTACAATTGATTATATAAAAACTAAATTAATTATATATTATGGTTATCTAGATTATCAGATGCCTCCGTAGCATAGTGGTATTGCGTTCGCTTCGTAAGCGAAAGGTCGCGAGTTCGATCCTCGCCGGGGGCTTAGTAATTTTGTTTTTTATTTTCACAGTAACAAATGTGCGATTGATTAATTTCTGAATATTCGGACTAAGATTGATATTAGAAAAAGGTTTCGGAAGAGGTTACAGATGTTGAATTGAATAATAAAATGAATTATTCAAGAGCGATTACAAGAGTATTTATAGAACTGACTACAAAATTTTAGGACATATAATGAAATGACAGAATCGTCCTTTACACACCCCACAAGATGGAGCACCCGAGGTGAATCCAATCTTGGAACATAGTAGTTCGAAAAGAAGTCGTGGGAGACGTTTTGTGAGAACATCTGCAAGTTGATCAGCGGTCCGAATATGGGTGACCCGAAAAATTTTCGATTCAACTAGACTGCGAACAAATAGATAGTCGAGAGCCAAGTGTTTCATACGGGAATGAAAAACTGGTTTAGCATTCAGATATATTGCTATAATGTTGTCGCAGTAGATGGTTGGTGGTGTAGATGGCGTTATTCCAAGTTCTGATAGTAAGGCAAGAACCCAGAGAACTTCAGCAGCGGTGGACGCAACATATCTGTATTCAGCTTCTGTAGATGAGCGTGAGAGTCCCGTTTGCTTCTTGGACGACCAGAAAATGGGATGCGCACCAAGGAATACAAGATATGCACCAGTGGACTTGAGATCATGACAGTCACCAGCTCAATCAGCATCAGTAAATGCATGTAAGGACAGAGAGTTTGTGGCGGAAAAGAAGATGCCATGATCCTTCGTTCCAGCAAGATAACGTAACACCCTTTTAACTGCCTGCCAATGGACATCCGTGGGAGCATGCATGAATTGAGATAGTTTGTTGACCACAAAGCTGATGTCCGGTCTCGTGAGCGATAGGTATTGTAGCCCACCAACAAGTGACCGATATTCCGTTGGATTGGATAGAGGAATACCGGTTTGGAGAGTCACGTGCGAGGTGGACGGCATCGGGGTAGGAACAGACTTCGATTGATGCATGAGGGAACGGTTGAAGAGATCTGAAATGTACTTTCGTTGGGTCAAGAGGAGACCGCGAGATGTCTGTGTTGCCTCAACCCCAAGAAAGAAAGACAGTGCACCCAAGTCCTTGATTGAGAAACGAGCCGCTAGCGCATCAATGAAGTGTTGTACCCGTGACGGGAAATTGCCTGTAACAACAATATCGTCAACATATACCAGCACATATATTTGTAGCTCGGTGGTCCGGAGGATGAAGAGAAAGGTATCCGCCAAGGAGTTTGTGAAACCGCGAGCAAGTAGAAAAGTCCGAAGCTCCGAATACCATGCTCGAGGGGCTTGTTTAAGTCCATATATTGCTCGTTGAAGTCTGCACACATGATGAGGGTATTTTTATCAAGAAAACCCGGGGTTTGAGACATGTATACCTCCTCCGATAGACGGCCTTGAAGAAACGCATTATTAACGTCAAGTTGTCTGAGAGACCACCCGTGAGAGATCGCTAGACTCTATACAATGCGGATGGTTGTAGGCTTCACAACTGGACTGAATGTTTCATGATAGTCAATTCCCGATCTTTGATGAAACCCCTTTGCAACAAGCCGAGTTTTGAAACGTTCCACGGTTCCATCTTGTTTTCGTTTGATGCGGAAAACCCAGTGGCAACCAACAATATTCTTAGCGTGAGAGGCGGGAACAAGCTGCCAAATTTGATTGCGATGCAAGGCTTGTAATTCGGCATCCATTGCTTCACGCAATCGAGGGTCCTTGAGAGCTTGAGTGATAGTAGCGAGTTCACTGTCTACCTGGGCAACAAAGGTAAATTTGTTATTGTTCTTCACAATGTTATTTTTCGAACGGGTCACCATTGGATGTGAATTGATCGTGGTGGTCGTAGGTAGCAGTGGCGAGGCGTCCGAGAGGACATGCATAGGAGCCTGCGGTGACGCTGGAGGATTTGCAGCTGGAGACGGAGACCGAGAGATAACATCAGGTGGCAGCAGCGGCGAAGGATCCGAGCGTAGGGGCTGAGACGGCGGAGGAGCAATGAGTGGCGGAGAAAAGGATTGAGTAGGGCTGACACATGTTTGCGGGATGATGGTGTTCATTGGGGTGTCCGACTTTGGTTGAGGGAAGAATTTGGTAGGGTTAGCAAAGGGGTAGACAGACTCAAAAAACTGGACATGACGTGACAGGAAGATACGAGACCGGAGAGGATCAAGACAAACATAAGCACTTTGAGTGGAAGAGTACCCTAGGAAGACACAAGGATCGGATTTGGGTTCAAGTTTGTGTGCAGTATAGGGGCGTAGCCATGGATAACATAGGCATCCAAAGACGCGAAGTTTAGTGTAGTTTGGTGTTTGTTGAAAGAGACACTCGTAAGGAGAGGACATACTAAGATTGGGTGTCGGGAGACGATTGATGAGATAAACCGCCACGTAAATCGCATAAGACCAGTAGGGGAGAGGCATGGAAGAATGTGTAAGGAGGGAAATACTTGTTTCTATGATATGCCTATGTCGTCTTTCGGAGATACCATTGTGCTCGGGGGTGTGTGGTGGAGATGTAAAGTGAGAAATGTCGTGAGAGGCAAGGATTGAACGCAAGGAAATATATTCACCCCCATTATCCGAATAAAGAGTAGCAATGCGTTTTTGGAATTTTGTTTCGACGAGAGATTTGAATTGAACGAATGTGTCACCGACTTGGGATTTGGTTTTGAGTGGGTAAAGCCAAGAATAACGTGTATAGTGATTGACGGAAAGGACATAGTATTTGAAGCCATCGATGGAGTAAATAGGAGTCGTCCAAACATCGGAAAATATTACTTAAAGGGGACGAAAAGTAGTAAGAGTAGAAGAGGAAAATGACAATTTGTGACTTTTATTACGACAACAAGCATTGCAAAACAATTGGGAGGAATCCCGAGACAATGGTAGTCCAAACCTTGAGAGGACTTTATTTAAAATGAAAGACGACAGATGACCTAAACGAGAATGTCACTCGGACGAAGTAGTCTTGACACTATGGAAAGCATGAAAAGAGGACAGAGAAGGAGATAGTACGGGCCACTCATAAACTCCATCTTTAGTGCTTCCTTTCAGAAGTGGTGCCCCCATGCTGAGATCCTTCACCTGAAAATCATACTAAGAAAATTCAACAGAGACGTCATTATTTTTGCACAACTGATGGACAGAAATAAGATTCTTGCAAATCTTAGGAACACATAGCACATTCTGTAACGATAACAGTCGAGTGTTAAGAGGTATAGAGATGGAACCCCTTGTGTGTGATGGGTAACCCGTTGCCATCACCAACAACAACATCTTCGTTGTCGCGGTAGGGAGTGTGAAGAGAGAGACTGAAGAGATCCGACGTTATGTGATGAGATGTGCCACTATCAAGTAGCCAAGAGTTTGCATCATAGGAGGAAACAATAGCTTGATGTGCTTGCGGCCGTGGCTGCCAGTGGCGTGGAGAATTCTGCCATGGTTGCATCGGCGAGTTCTCATGTGTACGGGGGGAGGAGACGAGGCGAAAGTGCGGACAACGTTGAACGTTGTGGCCGTGAACGCCACAAGCTTGGCAACGACTTTGATATCCACGGTGTGAGGGAGGCGAATTTGGACGAGAGCGGCGGGACCAGTTTTGTGAGCCGAACGACCACGGGTTCGTCCGAGAACGGGTGGTCGTGGGATTGGATGTGATCGAGGCAATGGCCGAGAGAGATTAGGAGTCAACAGTAGCCAATTTGGCTTCATGGTGAAGGAGTTTTTCATGAACTACTTCAACGGATGCAACGGTGTCTTTTGTTCGGATAATATCCGCTATAGGTTTGTACTCCTCTGGAAGACCTTCAAGAATAGCGTCGAGGAGATCTTCATGGTCGAGCGGTTTCCCTAAGAGAGAAAGTTCATCGGCGGTGGATGTGATTGCCCGCAAATAGTCATCGATCGGTTGTGATCCCTTGGAGCACCGTTTGATTTTGTCGCAGAGTTGGAGAAGATGACCCCAATATGCTTTACCGTAGGTGTTGGCAAGGGTTTTCCACGCCTCAATGGTAGACGACGCGCGGGAATGAGCGGTTGAAGGGAAACCGAGATGGCTCCAAAGAGAGCCGAAAAGAGGAGGCGATCTTGTTGCTTCTAAGGCTGGAAATTGGGGTTGTCGACAGACACACCATCACGGAAGATCTTGGCAGGAGGGAAAACGGAATTGTCCTCAATGAAACACTGTAGGTTGTGGCCTTCAAGGAGAGCTAAGAGGATGCGGCTGAAAATTCAAAAAGAGATGTGGGCGGCTGAAAAAAATTTTTAGGGTTGTCGTTTGACTTTCTTAGGCTCTTGATACCATGTTGAATTGAATAACAAAATGAATTATTCTTAACGAGAGGGATTACAAGAGTACTTATAGAAGTGATTACAAAACCCTAGGACATATAATGAAATGACAAAATTGTCCTTTACAATAGATATGGTTAGCTATAAAATTTTCTTTAACTTAATATATAGTAATAGAAAAGGTATTTTATAATTTAACCATTAAATCTAAATTTGAAAAAGATTTGGTCGTGAGATTCGGATATTTGGAATCCAATTTATGTTTAAAAGTTTATTTAGTTTTGTAAAAGTAAAGAACAAACAAGAGAAGTAAACAATAAAGTAAGAGAAGAGATGAAAGGGAGGGTAATTATTATTCAAGAGTTAATTGTTGTGTGTACAATACAAAAGAAAATGCTTCTATTTATAGGCTTACATTGGAAGATAAAAAAATATGAATAAGAAGATAATAATGTATTTGTCATTAATGCAATACATAAATGTAAATTTATTTGGTCAAAATACACATTCATTGTATAATATTTATTTGCTTAAAATACACATTCATTGTGTAATTATTCCCCTTGAATGCGTTTTTTAGTAGAGATCATATGAAACAAAATACTGTCTCGTTAAAAACCTTTACCAATAAAACTTAGTAGGAAAAACTTAGTAAAGAAAAAAAGAATGCAGCGCCATATTTTTCTCCCCCTGAGAAAATCATTGCTTGAGATCTTTGAAACAACACATTCTAATAATATAAATCATTTTCTAAAATGCTCTTGTAGGAAGAGCTTTAGTGAATAAATCTATCGGATTCTCACTTGATTTGATTTGTTGAACATTTATCTCGCCCTCCTTTTGAAGATCATGAGTAAAGAAAAACTTGAGTGATATATGCTTTGTCTTATCATCTTTGATGTAACCTTCAGATAATTGGGCAATACACGCAGTATTGTCTTCAAATAAAGTTGTAGGGATATGTTTATCAATTGGAAAACCACATGTTTGCTGAATATAATGTGATAAAGATCTCAACCAAACACATTCACGACTTGCCTCATAAATTGCAGGTATCTCTGCGTGATTTGATGAAGCTACTACCAAAGTTTGTTTCATAGAACGCCATGAGATTGCAGTTCCACCACAAGTGAAAACATATCCAGATTGAGATCGGGCTTTATGTGGATATGATAAATATCCCGCATCGGCATAACCAACTAAATCTGCCTTTGACGAATTATTAAAATATAAGCCCATGTCGATGGTACCTCAAAGATATCGAAATATATGTTTCACACCCTTCCAATGTCTTCGAGTTGGCGAGGAACTATATCTTACCAATAAACTTACAGCAAAAGATATATCCGGACGTGTATTATAGCAAGATACATTAGTGTTCCAATAGCACTAAGATATGGTACTTTAGGACCAAATGTTTCCTCGATTTCTTCACGTGGTCTAAATACATCTTTATGAATATCTAACGATCTCACAACCATTGGTGTACTTAAAGGGTGTGATTTATCCATGTAAAATCTTTTAAGTATCTTTTCTGTATAAGAGGTTTGATGCAAAAATATCTCATCTTTAAGATGCTCAATTGAAGACCTAAACAAAATTTTGTTTTTCCGAGGTCTTTCATTTCAAATTCTTTCTTTAAGCATTGCATAGCTTGTGATAATTCTTCCGGAGTTCCAATTATATTTAAGTCATCAACATATACCACAATTAGAACAAACTTTAAGTTTGAACCTTTTATGAAAACGCATGGACATATATGATCATTTTTATATCCTTCTTTTATCAAATATTCATTCAAGCGGTTTTACCACATTCGTCCTAATTATTTCAATCCATACCAAGCTTTGTTGAGCTTAACAGAGTATATCCCGCGAGAATTATTATCATGTGCTTTATGCATCTTAAATCCTTCAGAGATTTTCATATATATATATATATATATATATATATATATCATGGTCTAATGAACCATATAGATAAGCTGTTACCACATCTGTGAGGTGCATTTCTTTTATTATTTTCCAGACAAATCAAATATCGAAATGTTATTGCATCCACCACAGGAGAATATGTTGAATCATAATCAATACGGGAAGTTGGGTAAAACGCTCAGCGACAAGTCTTGCTTTGTATCGAACAATTTCATTTTGTTTATTTCTCTTTCAACAAAGACCCATTTATTACCCACAGGTTTGATTCCTTTCGGTGTTTGGACTACTGGTCTGAAAACTCCTCGTTTTTCAAACGATTCTAATTCAGACTTAATTGCCTCTCTCCATTTTGGCCAATCAGTTCTACTTCTACACTCTTCAATAAGGGTAGGTTCATGATCTTCATTTTCTTTTGTTATATCGCACATTATGTTATAAACAAAAATATCATCGACGAGTGTATTGTTTCAGTTCCAAATTTTTCCAGTATTGATATAATTAATCGAGATCTCTTCATTCTCATTAGGTACCTATATCTACGGTCTCTTCAGGAGAAATATCCTTGTTTTAACCATCATGAAAATTTGTTCCTTTTCTTTTCCGAGGATGTTTACCTTTGGAACCAAGTGGTCTACCACGTTTCAGGCGTGATTTAGACTCACTAGAAATTTTTGCTTTTCTTTCTGGGATTTCAATTCTTATCGGAGCATTTACAGCTGGAATATGAGATTTATAACTTTATCATGGTTAGCAAATGCGTCTGGAAATTGATTTGCTATACCTTGTAAATGTATTATCTTTTGTACTTCTAGTTCATTTTCTTTTGTTCGAGGATCTAAACCTTTTAATAATAATACATTCCATGATATTTCCTTTTTCCAACTGTTTGTTTTCTCCCCCTAATGTTGGGAATAATGATTCATCAAAATGACAACTTGCAAATCTTGCAGTAAATATGTCTCATGTCGTTGGTTCAATATATTTAATTATCGAAAGAGATTCATACCAAACATAGATCCCCATCCTCCTCGGACGTCCTATTTTTGTTCGTTGTGGTGGATTAATTGGGACATATACTGCGTATCCAAAAATACGCAAATGGGAAATATTTGGTTCATAGCCATGAACCAATTGTAAGGGGGAATGTTCATTATAACTAGTTGGTCGGATGCGTATTAGTTGCGCTACATGCAAAACTGCATGTCCCCATGCCCAAACGAGAAGATTAGATTTCATAAACAATGGTCTTGCAATCCATTGTATACGTTTTATAAAAGCTTCTGCAAGACCGTTCTGAGTACAAACATATGGTACATGATGTTTTTCCTTTATCCCAATGGACATACAATAAGTCACAAAAGATTGTGATATAAATTCACCAGTATTATCCAAGCGAGTTATTTTTATTGGATAATCAGGAAAATATGCTCGTAAACGTATTACTTTTACAAAAAATCTTATAAAAGCTAAATTACGAGATGATAATAAGCACACATGTGACCATCTAGTCACTACAAAAAAACAGACGTTTTTCAACGGACAAATCCGTTGGAAAATGTCTGAAATCCGTTGGAAAGAGCGTTTCCCAACGGATGACAATGGATCGGCGGCCGTTGAGAATCGATCGTTACAAATTGGGATCCATTGCAATTCCCAACGACATTGCAATGGACAATATTCGTTGTAAATTTGTAACAGTAGGCCAACGGATGATGCCGCTGGCATTTTGTAATAGACACCCGTTGAAACAATTTGTGATTGATGCCCGTTACACAATTGCAATGGATGGTCGTTAAAGTATTGTAACGGATGTTCGTTGTTTGGGAGTTTTGTTGCTGCATTTAGGCTCGAGTTTCTCAAAGTTATGCTTTGAGATCCTTGATACGTCGTTGTTGCGTGTAGCTCTCTAAGACCGCGAGAGGTACCGTTGTGGCGTCCTCGATGATATCTTTTTGAAGTGCCCCGAGACCGTATAGACGCCCCTTATACGGTCTAACCGGCCAAGACAAAAAAATTAGAGTTAGATTTTTACAAAATATTTTATTAATAATCGAAAGATAAAATAATAAAATTACCTCTAAATAAATTTTATCCTTTTATAAAGGACTGAGCTCGCCGGGAGTTGAACGCAAGCTTGTGATTGTTGTGTGATCATCTCCGTCACAAATTTCACGGTTCTTTCTGCTCAAAGATCGACGAGTTCGGGTTCGTCGATCTTTTCCCCGACGATCGCCTTCTTCTTGGCGTGGGTTTCCATTACCAGCTCAAGAAGAGCCGGTTCTCTTCCTATCTGTTGCATCTCTGATATAAAATACATTTAATTAGATAAATATTGTAAAAAACAAAAAAAATTTAAATAATAATAAATTTACCAATTCTTGCTTTCTATTCGAGAATGATTTTGATCCCGAAGTATGGTGATGCGGACTATCTCCGGGAACCTTCTCGCCGTACAGACATTTTTTTTTGCTTTCTTGCTCTCGGCCTTGAAGTTTTCAGACTCCCAATGTTGAATAAGTTGATTGAAGACCTCGTTCTTTGCCTATAGCGGTTTCCGAGTCTTGGTGTAGTAGTTGCGCTTGGCGTTGTTCATCATCAAGCGCATCCGAGCCGGCATGTCGCGCATCCATGTCGTGTAGATGCGCGTCATCCTTCTTCCACCATCTGTAGCACTCTACAAAATAATTTATAATGAATTAGTTTATAACATATATACATAATCATTTTAAATAAAAATATAATTTGAAATACACTTACGATAAAAGTGCACCACCATCGGTGGCGTATGACTTCTGGCGTAACTTGCCAGGAATAATAGAGTTGGTCTTGTTAGGATCCTTGGATGATGTTATTGTTCGTATAATTTAGAACATCATCCATGTCAAACCTGCACATTAAAATTAAATAGTTAGATAATATTTATAAATTACAACAATATAAATGCAAATAATAAAAAATTTTACCATAGCGTCCCGACAGGACGATCGGGATCGATAATTTGAAGGGTGGGATGCCTATCAAAATTATCAATTAACGAATCCATATCCACCATATCGTCCTCTTCATCAAATATCGGCGGTGCCGATATTGGTGAAGGAGGGGGATATGGTGGCGGTGGAGCCGGGGAGGAGCTCCCGCTGAACCAGCCAACATACCTCCCGAACCTATGAATCGTCTACCCCTCATTTTTGTGTTTAATGTTTGTAAATATGATTTTGTGTGTGAAAGGGAGTGTTTGAGAGGATTTTGAAGTTTTGATTTGTGTTGAAAATAAAACTGTTCAACGGTTTATATGTAGAAATTTCCAACGGGCATCCGTTAGAATTTCCAACTGATGTCTGTTGGAAATGCTGTCAACTCAACGGACGCAATTAAGTGATGCGATGTTTTATCTTCCCAACGGACATCCGTTAGAATTTTCAACGGATGTCCGGTTGAACTGTGTGTTCCCGAGGCAATGGACGGCAAAACGACGTCTCGTTTCCAATTGTAACGGGCATCCGTTACAATTTGCAACGAATGCCCGTTGGAAATTCCTGCAGGCTAGGGTATGCATCATTACACTTTGTAACATGCATCCTTTAACCTTTCGTAATGGATGTCCGTTAGTATAATTGTAACAGATGTCCGTTACAATTTTCCAACTGATGTCCGTTAGAAATATGGAAAACTTAGAAAATTTTTCAAAGTGTCGGAGGCGATTTCGTGTTCCAACGGGCATCCGTTAATATTTCCAACAGATGCTCGTTGGTATTAAATCATATGAAGTTCTAAAAACATTAAACATCGTTTATATATTCTTCGATTGTATTAACATTTCGATTGTTCGATTACACATCATCTACATTATTACACATCATTTACATTACACATTATTGTCGTTAAAATTTCTTCTTTAGTAGTTTCATCGATTGGCGAGTCTTCCTTCGATTGTTCATTGAATTCATCACCGTTTTCATCTTCAACATCTTCTGTTTCAACGTCTTCATAATCGCATATGAATTCTCCGTCTATGTCTGTTCTTGTGAGAATCTCCTCGTGATCTGTATCAATTAAACGAATCGGCTGCAGATGATCGGGTTGCAACGGATCTTCTTTATCATCTGACCTTATGATTCCTCATGGCTTGATCTTTACTACGGCCCACCATTCCTCTCTACGACGTTTTAATGTTGTTGGATATTGCACGTAACATACTGGATCTGCTTGATCTATTGTGATGAATGGATCATACTTACAATATTGCCGTGCTGGATTGATGTCAATTCCTTCCCATCGGTTTTTTCATATTCCACGTCCTACGGTTGGGTCAAACCAGTGACATTTAAAAAGTACTACCTTCAACCCAACGAGACCGAGATATTCAACTTGTAGGATTTGATGCAAAATACCGTAGAAGTTAACACCCTTTATTTCACTATTAACGCAAACGCCATAATTGTATATGCCTCTATGTTTTCCGTGTTCATATGTGTGGAACGTGTAGCCGCGAATAAACAAGATTGGCCAACACATAATATCAGAACATTTCACCAGAACATTTCACCTGTACGTAACATAAAAACGAATGAATACTTTATAATAAATGCAATTAATTTTAATATATGTGTATACGAGTACTTACGTAATCTCTCAACCACGAGCCATAATGTTGCACTTTCATGTCTAAGAGTTCATCTGCGTTTATATGAGGATATGTACCAATTACTTCTTCATCAAATATCCTATATAATGAAAATACGTCAATATATTATATATATACATATATATTTAAAAGATTGAATAATATTGTTTTGTATCTTTCGAATTGTAATATTTCTTGACAATTTAGTAATATATATGTGTGGACGTGATTATACTCTTCTAGTGTTAACCAATATTCCTCAGATTTACCTCTTGTACGTCCAATCGATGTAAATATTTCAGGAATTGTGCCAAACTGCAAATTATATTGATATAGATAGTTTGTGTGATCATCTGCTGCACTTCGTTCTTTCGTCTGAATATGCGACTCGAAATAAAATGTGCTGAAATATGTGATTTCTTCTAGCAAATATTTTTTAACAATAGATCATCCGACCGCTGCTTTGTTTTTTAATTTTTTTTCTTTAAATGAAAGAAAAACCTTTCAAAAAGGATACATCCATATGAATTGAACTGGCCCATCGAGTATTGCCTCATCTGGTAAAAGTATTGGCAAATGCTCCATGACATCGAAGAATGAAGGCGGAAAAACTTTTTCTAATGCACATAATACTTTAGAGATATTGTTTTTCATTAATTCCAGGTCATCCCTTTTTAAATTCTTTGAATATATATCTCTGAAAAATATGCTGATTCCGCATAGCACATCGTGAACATTTCGTGGTAAGAACTCAGCAAATGTAATTGGAATGAGTCGCTACATGAAAATGTGTCAGTGACTTTTCAACCCCATCAGCCTCGAACCAACAATATTCAAACGGCGAGCAATATTCGATGCATATCCATCTAGAAGCTTAACGTCTTCTTTTAACCACTTTTATAATACCGTTTTCGCTGGACCGAACAACCTGAATACTGGGACAGGTAACCTTCCATCTTTTAATTTCAACTCAGGTCCTCGGTATATTATTTCTAAATCTTTTCTTGATTGTATATTATTCTTACTTTTACCCGCCACATTATGTTATCGAAAAAGTTCTTTTCGATATGAATAACATCTAAATGATGATGTAATGTGAATGATTTCCAATATGATAGTTCCCTAAAGATACTACGTTTATACCAGTTATGCCATTCACCTTGGCCTTTTGGTTTAGATGTCCACGATCTCCACCGCATTCTATTGATTCTTGTAAATCACCCATTGTGTTCAATCTTTCGTAAGGGATTTGTGTCCCGGTTTGCATGCACGATGCCTCTTCTTTTTGTACCACGTTCTTTCGAATTTTTTTTATCTTTACGGAAAGCATATCCACGAAGAAGAAATCTTCTATGACGATCAAACCAACATGGTTTCTTACCATGTACTAGTCGAAATGAATATGTATCCTCCATACAATATGGACATGCCAATCTTCCGTGCGTGCTTCATCCAGATAACATTTCATAGGCAGGAAAGTCGCTAATTTTCCACAACAAGACCGCTTTCAATGTGAAATTTTGCTTCATACTAACGTCATAAGCAAGAATTCATTCGTTCCACAAATTTCTTAATCATGAATTAAAGGCTGCAAAAAGACATCGAAACTTTTCTTCGGATGTTCTGGTCCTAGAATCAGCAATGTCAGAAACATTACCTCTCTTTTCAAACACATCTCGGGAGACAATTTATAAAGAGATAAAATCACAAGCCACAGAGAATATTGACTTTTAGATTGTCCATATGGACTAAAACCATCGGTGCACAAGCAAAGATAAACATTTCTCGTTTCATACACGAACTCGGGAAATATATCATTGAAATCTTTCCAAACCTTACCATCCGATGGATGTTGCATTATACTTTCGGACGTCGAGTGTTCTGCGTGCCATCTCATTGCTGCAACAGTTTTTTTCAATTCAAATAATCTTCTCAACCTGTTTGCTACAGGCATATAGAACATTTTTCTTGTAGGGTACATATTTACGTGAAGATGGTTTTTTTGCCGAAATCTGCTTACATCACAAAACTTCCATTCCAACAAGTCTTTATCATTTGCCCAAAACAACATGCAACTGTTTCTACAAACATCAATTTTCTCATATGGCATTCCCAAATCTTTTAACACATTCTTTGTTCCGTACTATGTCTAGGGAGCTTGATTATTTTCTGGTAAATATTCACACATGGTTTTGCAAAATGAATCCATGCAATTTTCAGCAACATTGTAGTCTGTTTTTATACTCATCAATCTTGAAAGTAAAGATAAACGAGACTGACCTTCACGACAATCTTCATATATAGGCTGTTTCGTCGAACCCAATAGGTTAAAGAATCGACGTGCATTGATGTTCGACATCTCTTCATGCATTTGTTCATTAACAACTCCAGGAAAAGCATCTGACACCATTTTCACATATGGATTGGTTGTTGATACTTCATAAATAACTTCTTCATTTCTTTCTACTTTTGCATCTTGCACAATATCTCTAACGTCGCAATTTTCGTCGTGAAAAAACCAAATTTCGTAATTCTCAACGAAAGCCACCTTGTAAAGATGTTTGCAAACAATTTCTTGACTTCGATACTTCATGTTTTTGCATCTTTTGCAAGGACATAACATTGTCCCGCGTTCTTGACACAAAGGTTGCATCGATGTTAAACTCATGAATTGCTCCAATCCATGTAAGAATTCTTGTGTAATCACTTCAGTTATAGGATCTTTTCTTCTATACATCCACTCTCTCGATCTATATATCTCTATTGGAAGAATACGACATGTGTTGAAAATATGTTTGTTGTTGATGGTTTGATGCAAACTTTGGTTTTGATCAAATAGTGTTATTTTCAACGGACATCCGTTGGAAACCCCAACGGATGGCCGTTGCAAGTTCATGTGAATTTATTTCCACTAGTAAACCTCGAAATTAACAATTTCAATGGGCATCTATTGTAATTTGTAACGGGTATCCGTTAAAATTTGCAACGGATGCCCCTTAAACTATTTTCCCGGTGTTCTAATGGATTTCCAACGGACGGCACCAACGGAAGATATCCGTTAACATTCTGATAAATATTGCGATGGATTGCAACGGACAGGGAAACATACGGTATCTGTTAAACGTCCGTTGAAATTTGTGGCGGGTTGCAACGGATGTATGCCCGTTGAAAGTTCTCGTAAATCTGTTACAATCCGTTGCCATTTCTCATCAACGGACGCATCTGTTGTCCCGTCCGTTGGAAATGGTGTGTTTTTTATAGTGTGTTGATGCATCAATTATTACCATGAAATATCTAAATGGGCCACACAGTGGGTGAATCAGGCCACAATTATCACCATGTATTCGTTTAAGAAATGAGAATGATTCATTCTTTATTTTAGCTGGTGAGGGTCTTATTATCAGTTTCCTTTTTGAACATGCAACACAAGAAAATTCATGAGTTTGAAAAATCTTTTGGTTTATCAACAAGTGACCACATGAATTCTCAATAATTTTTTGCATCATTGTTGAACCGTGATGGCCTAACAGGTCATGCCAAATCTTAAAATAATCTGCAAAATTCTGGTTTGCATCAGTAAACTTCTGGTTTACTGTTTTATATGATTCAATCATTCTTATATATGTATAATATAATCCCGATAAGAAAGTGGATAATTTTTCCAACACACACTTTTTGCCCATCTCAACTGAAGTAATATAAAAATATTCAACACCTTTTTTAGTCATTGTTTCAATATGATACCCATTGATATGGATATCCTTAAAACTTAACAAATTTCTTGAGAACTTGGACGAAAATAAGGCATTTTTTATAACTATTTTTGTGCCTTTAGGCATAATTAAACTTGCTCTTCCCGAGCCTTCAATAATATGTGCACAACCTGATATAGTGTGGACATGTGTTTGATCATTTATCAAATTCAAAAAATATTTATTTTCTTTAATAATTGTGTGCATTGTAGCGGTTTCTGTAAGACATATATCTCCATCTTGGATCTTGTATTGATACATAAGTTTCCTTTGTAAAAAGATAATAAATATAACAATAATAAGGACTTGTAGTAGCATGGGTTCATAAGAGAAAAAAGACATAATTTAAAACTTTTATAAAAGTAAATAAAAACATAATTCAAACTAAAAATTAAAGAAAAAACATAGTTCATAAAAAAAATCATTCATCATTATTCATTATTGCTAAATGAAAACGAAAAAACATAGATTTCTTGTATCTTGATCACTTCTTCTCACTTCCATCTTCTGGATGGATAAGAAAATCGGCAACATCGAGGTGCATAGGTCATCAAGGCCTTCAGTAAGATTGTTGGAGTCCTCTGCAACAAAGTTAACTTCAACATTTTTCCCTTTATTTTTCAACGATTCCTGATAAAGATCAACAAGATGCTTAGGAATACGACAAACACGTGACCAATGTCCATGCATCCCACATCGGTGGCACATTCTTTCTTTCATTTTATTATTCATACCACTATCATTGTGGTTGCTTCGACCACCATGGAAAAAACCTCTTCCTTTTCCTCGTCCACGTCCATGTCCATGTTCACGTCCGCGACTTCAAGCACGACCGCGGCCGCGATAATTTTTTATTGTCATCACATTCGCTTCAGGGAATGGAGCAGAGCCATTGGGACGAGACTCGTGATTTTTCATTAGTAGCTAATTGTTTTGCTCAGCAACAAGAAGACAAGATATTAGATCTCCATATTTAGTAAATCATTTCTCACGATATTGCTGTTGTAAGAGCTCATTAGATGCATGAAACGTAGATAACATTTTCTCCATCACATCATTATCGATAACAGTTTCACCGCATAATTTTATTTGCGAGCTAATGCGAAAAATTGTTGAGTTATATTCACTAAACGTTTTAAAGTCTTGGAAGCGAAGATCTGCATGATCTTTCTTTTAAACATCTCCAAAGATCTGCATGATCTTTGATTGTGAGGTACTCTCTTTTCAGTCCATCATGAAGATGATGGCGAAGAAAAATCATGGCTTTCGCCTTATCTTGATTCGATGAACTGTTTGGAAAGTCAATTGTCTCTTTGAGATTCTTTGCATCCAAGTGAATTTCCGCATCCAGCACCCACGACAAATAGTTTTTACCGGATAAGTCAAGAGCCTCAAACTCGAGTTTGATAAGGTTTGACATCGTAAACTTGATAAAATAAAAAAACTAATAATTAGATACAATTAAATCAAGCTATAATGTTTATGATACACAAGATCCATATAAATGGCGAGTGTAGAGCATCCTTGGTTATAGAGATCTTAATATTATAAATAAATATATATACCATATACACTTATATATGATTGACATGATAAGAGAAAAAAAAATTTCCTTGATTCTCGGTTAGAGCTCGTGCTGATAACGTCTTGTAAAAGTAAAGAATGAACAAGAGAAGTAGATAATGGAGTAAAGAGAAGAGATGAAAGAGTGGGTAATTCTTATTCAAGAGTGAATTGTTGTGTGTACAATACAAAGGAAAATTCCTCTATTTATAGATTTACATAGGAATATCAAAGGACATGAATAAGAAGATAAGAATGTATTTATCATTAATGTAATACATGAATGTAAATTTATTTGGTCAAAATAAAATACACATTCATTGTGTAATATTTATTTGGTCAAAATACACATTCATTGTGTAATATTTAGTTATTATTCTTCTATATTGGTTCAATTTGGATGGTTTAGACAAAGCCTAATTACACAAATAGAAATAATTTCTAGATCATTCAACCAAATGCTAGTTAATTTTGGATGTTCCTTATACTTTTTAAATTTAAAAGTTGGATTTTCTCTTTCATTTCATAAATATGAGATTTCGACAACTGATATATGATGGACAAACTAATTGACTTTCTATGTCATATTTTACATATTTTCTATTGAGCATCCTTTCAATTTGGAGCTTTTATCACTACAAAACAACAAAATGTGGAAAATATCAACGGTAAGATCAGAGGAACGTCTTCTTTTTACCCAAAAACTCATATCTATTGGTCTTTGTTATGGTGAAGATAAGCCAATGTGGTATGTGAATAGAAGGGCATGCAAATCCTTCTCTCACTCATCTATTTGGTGTTCTGTTCATTCGATCCTTAATCATATCCATTGAAAATCAATGGTTTGGTTTCCACTGTACACCCTTAAACATTCTTTCATACTTGAATTTTTTTAAACCAAACCACTAATCTCTTATTTATATGTATATATCTAGTAATGCTATCAATAAAGATAATCCAATTCATTATTTTGATATGGTACCAGAGCAATAATCTTTCTGAAAACAGAAATCCAAAACCCTTCACACAAAAAAACCCCAAATTTTGCGCCGCAACCGCTGTAGCCATATATAGCTATGTTCACACGCCGCCGTCACTCCTTTGTCGCGTGTCGTTCTACTCTTGTAGTTGCCTTCATCGCATGCCAGTCCATTCCTATAGTCGTCATTCCTGCATCGTTGTCGGTCGTGTCATCGTTTCCAAAAACTCAGCCAAATCTAGCATGTTGCATTCGTCGCCTGTCGCCTTCCACAATCATCGTATTTTTTGTCATCGCCGCGACCCACACATGTCATCACCGACCTCGTTATGTCTCCCTAGACATCCGGACCTCGTTGTCTCTTCTGTTTCCGTCATCCATTGCTCGTCCATACTTCACAACACCAAATTTTCCACTCACATCGCTAATCCTCGATGTGTGCTCACACATGTCCTAAGCACGCATATTCGCGAATAGCTCATCACTAGATTTGAATCAGCCATGCAACTACCTCCGATGTCAAACACTCCGCGAGCACGCCTACATGTCATTGATAACACGTAAAGTGTATCAATTTTAGGTTAGGTATTAGTATCATTTTCGCATATATTTCTTAGTTAGAGTTACATTTCCGATATGATTCTTCTTTACATACGCCCGTTTTGTTGGTTTTCAGGTTTTAAGGAGACAAGGCTTAAACGAGCTTAAAAAGGCGAATTCTTGAGTAAAACCACACCAATTGATGATATAATTCACTCGGAGCAAAAATCAAGCCTCGAAACTCAAAGGAACACCCGAGCAACGAGCGGAAAAGAGCAAAATCAAGAATTGAAGAGTGCCCGCTCGGGCACTGAGGTCTACCCGCTCGGGCAAAACCTACGGGGTTTATTTGCAACACCTTGCACGACCCGGGCACGAAGACTACATGATCGGGTAGTAATACCCGATCGGGCACAAACAAGGTACCCGCTCGAGCGTTAATTGTTCCTGAAAATCCCCGAGAGTTTACACGACTCGGGCTGTTCAATCACACGATCGGGAAGCAATGCCCGATCGGGCATGACGAAGTACACGGTCGGGCGAGGCTCTACACGACCGGGTAAAAGGTGTACCCGAGCGGGCCGCCTTTCTCGCAACAAATTTAATTTTGAATTCAAACGAACGAATTAATAGACCAGAATAGATCCAGACGCAAGGGGGCGACGCCTAGGGCAAGGAAAGGCTTGGAAATCATCAGGAAAGGCTTGTGAGATACTGGAGAAGGAGAGAAGCATCAATCCACACATCGGTAACACAATAGGGAAGATCGAGGCATCGAGTTTTCTAGAGTTTATCATGTTTAGGGTTATGTCATCTTCTTCGTCTGTAATCTCCATGAGTGAGTAGATTCCCAACTATGGGTTAGGGATATCGTATTGTAACGGATGTACAAATTTATGCGTTAATGCTTAGATCTATTGTATTTATCTTGATATTCGGTTCTACAATCAACACCGTAAACGTCTACACTAGTGCTACCCGCTCAGTAACATAGGAATTCATATTTTGCTGGAAGGTGATAACACGTAATCCGTTGTAGTTTTTATATCATTCTTAGGTCTAGTTTCGAGTAGATTTATTAGATTTCATTCATTTATCGAGTTTATTCGAGGATTTCATCTACATTTCGTGTTTTGTGTAGGAAACGAAGACATGAGGAGAAACACGAGAGATTATGGCAATTTAACCCCGAAATGACAAGGTTCAACTTGTGCAAGCCCGTGGATTGAAGTGAATATTCAAGCACCGAGCAAAAGGAGCGGAAACAACCATTCAAGACCTACACGCTCGGGTGGATTGGGAGTGCCCGGTCGGGCTAATTGCTACCAAACATCCCCGTAGCTTTGCACGACTCGGGCACTCAAGGAACACGACCAGGGAGGTGTGCCCGCTCGGGCTAATTACAATCCAACAATAGCCGTAGGTTTGCACGACTCGGGCTGAAGAGGAATATGCTCGGGCATGGGTGCCCGCTCGGGCTAATTTGAATGCACACGGTCGGGTACAAGGCCTGCACGAGCGGGTAGAAGCTATGCCCGCTCGGACCCTTGTTTTTCTCAACCATCTCCTAAGATTTAGAACGACCAAACTAAGAGAAATTAGATCTACAAAAGGGAGATACGAACCAGATTGAAGGGGGACGATTCAGAGACATTGGAGACACACTTGGAGAGATCGAGAAGGACGGAACGAAGGATCCGAAGCATGGAGGATCTATTGAAGACATCGGTTGATGAATAGGGAGCACTCTTATTCTCTTTCTATGTTGAATTTAGATTTCTTTTATGTTTCGTTTTCTGAGTTCATGTCCAAGTAGATCTATTGCCATAGGTTAGAGAGTATTGCCAACATTTAATGAAGTCTTGTGCTTAATGAATGGTGGATCTTAATGCTTTCATACTTGTACGCCACTCGATATGAATGAATTTGGTATTTGATCATGTTTTCAGATTTCATGGTTGATCTTAATGCTTCAATACTTGTATGCCACTTGATTGATGATATAGAAGTCTAGTAAATCTACGCCAGGGCATTAGACTTTGGAACTTAGCCATGATTTAGGGTTTAATCGGTTTAGAATCTACGCCAGGTCAATCGATTGGATCTAGGGATTAGGATAGCGGTCGTAATGCGTCTATGTATGTAAGATGCGCAATAGATATATTGGTATATGCATGCTAGATAGTGGACAAGTCTACGCCAGTCAGTTCCTATAGGAGAGCTTGAATTCCCTGAACTCGTGATAGTATCTAAGACCAATGATCTTGTTAGAACTTCGTTACATTGTCGTGCAACTCTCGATACCTATGGTGGTTAGTCTTTGAGTCATTCCTATCATTAGTTTAGTTTAGTTTGCATTTGCATTCCATTCCACTATTGATTTCACACGTCTTATTCATTAGTCTAATAACTTTAGAGTTGCATCAATTCCTTGTGTTCGACCCTAGTTGCTACACGATCCGTATCCTTGCGGAAGCGTTAATCTAGGTAATTTATTACTTGATATAACGCACATCAGAAGGTTAAAGTATGAATCCGGAACCGTTGAATTGTAGGTTAAGTTCGATTAATGAGAATCTGACCGGTCGGTTAATCGACTTAGGAATTAGGATTGTGCTCGTAAAGCTGCCATCGTACGGGTTAATCGCTGCTGGAAGGTAGGGTTGCACGTACATATGGTTAGGAGGTCTAGGCTTGGCAGAATCATTCCTCACAATAGAGCATGAATTTCCCATTATTAAGATAATTCGATAGGTTTATGATCTTTAGTTGCTACATCCATACGATTCCCGGTATCCCGACACCCGTAGTGTTCATCATTGTCAAGTCCTCCACATCCTTTTATCGTTGCCACCATTAGTTTAGTCTGTTAGATATTTCGTACCACGCCTTCATATACTTTTCACCTTCTTAGTTTAGTGATATTCTTAGGATTGGCTGCATTAGTCCCCAGAGTTCGACCCTGGTACTACACGAACCGTATACTTGCGGTGAAGTGGTCTAGGAAATATAGTTAGCTGATATTTCCGACATCAGTCATCAACGCGAGCACGCCTGCATATCATCAACGCGAGCATCCATGCCATCGTCAATGCAACTACACCTTTCTGTCGTCGTCGGGACTCTCGTCAAAATTCTCACTAGATCAGTTATCACTCGGTTTACTGTGAATCACTTGGTCTTCTAATACCTTTCTAATGGACACTATGACCACCTTATCTTGATTGCTTTACTAGATGATTTCAAACCTATTTTTGATGGTGTCAACGCTCGAGATATTTCAATCTCTATTGACAAACTTCACGAGAAATTATTCAATCATGAAGCTAAAATCCAAGCAAACAACTCACAAGTGTTTTCCTCCCCGGTGACATCATATTCTATGCACGATCATTCTCGTGCGAATAATCAAAACTCTACTTCATCGGGATCCATGGTGATGTGTATAGTGGATCCTCATGGACACATCTTGAAGGGCACACCCCAAAACCCTATCGTGGTTGTTTCCAAGCTTGCGATTCAAGACCATAATGCAAAGAAGTGTCATCGTCTATCAACACAATGGGAAACCCATTTTTCATAACCGTGGCATCCGTTATCGTATAAATCGTGGTAACCATCAAGGTAATTGTGGTTGTCTCAAGCGTATCACATATTGGAAAATCTACAAAACCTAAGAATTTACTCTCGGTTAACCAATTATGTAATAGACTTTTTTTCCTCGGAATTTCAAAGATCATGGAGAGTTGTCTTAGTTTTTGGGAATAGAAGCTATATGATCTTCTAAAAGATTGCATATATCATCGACATTCTTCAGTGAGCTAAGGTGCACGATGCTAAGCTTGTTCCTACTCCCATGGCGTCTACCACTCGTCTTTCTATCTGTGATGGCACACCACTCACGCATCTGACATAATATTATGTTCTTGTTGAAAAGTTACAGTACTTGACATTGACCAAATCTTATATTTGCTTTTTGGTTAATCACTTATCCTTGTTCATGCATGCACCTATAAGTGAATATTGGAAAGCTATCAAGTGGGTTCTACGATATTTAAGTGGTACAAAGAATGTTGATGTGTTTTATATGGTTCATAATCATCCATTACATGGTTTTAGTGATGCGGACTGGACAGATGATCGTAAGGACTGGACTTCCACTCGAGTATATGTTATCTATCTTGGGTCTCATCTAACCTCTTGGTTATCCAAAAAGATCAAAACTCCATCTTATTCATCTACTGAAATAGAGTACCAATTAGTAGCTTCCACTGCTGCAGAAATCGGTTGGATATCTTCACTATTGATAGGACTCATGATTCTCCCTACCGAATCTCCTACGATATATTGTGACAATGTTAGAGCAACCTATCTCAATGTCAATCCATTTTTTCACTCTAGAATGAAACAATTGGTATTGGACTATCATTTTATGTCATCAAGTGTAGGATGATGGTTCTCTTTGTATCACTCATGTTAGATGTGCAGATCAATAAGGATCTTCTCACAAAACCACTACCATATTGTTTGTTTGATGATTTATGTGCCAAGATTCAAGTCACCAAGATTGCTTAATCTTTTGGGGCGTATAAAAGTGAAGGGTAGAATTGTAATTTATTTTCTATTAATTAGGTTAAACCTAATTACTAATCTCCTATTTATATGTATCTACTGTTATCAATAAAGATCATCTAATTCATTATTCTAATACTTTGTGGTTAATAGAAATCCAACAAATGATAGGTTTTTATGTTGGTGTATTGATGCTGACGAAGATTGTGTTCTTTGCGATTTGGGGACGAAATCCAACAACCATCTAATCTTTGACTACGATTTATCTTGCCCCGTTTGGACGTCCATTTTATATGTATTGGCTGATCTATATCCGTTGTTTTGGGATGATGTGGCAAGTTGGTTATTGGGCAACATACGAATAAGACTCAATTACGGTTGGTTCGTATCTAATAACAAGCCACCGTATATCACATATGGAGAGTGTAAACTTAGGGTCCAAGCTTCACTTTGCCTAAATCATTAATACTTTTGTCTACAACAAAGCGATGGTAATTAGCTATGCAAACCTTTTTTCGGCTTATAAATTATATCATCTTTGGTATTTGAGACAAAATAATTAGGATATTTGGCTGATTGTGATTATGGATATTTTTATGAGTTACTTCAATGGTTTTTTCTATTTTTTGTTAGGCCCATGAGCGATCTTTAATGGTCAAACAAGATTTTATTTAAAACGCTGCTATTTGTGTTTTTGGTACTGTTTAATAAAATACTTTTAAGAATTTATAATATGAGAACAAAACAGTAAATAAATAATTTTTTTTATTTAAAATTTATAATATGAGAACAAAACAGTAAACTATTTTATCGTATTTCCCAAGTCTAGACCGATTTAACTTTAAGATATAAATAATAAAACTCAAAATTTACCTATATTGCTTTAGTAGATTTTGATGAAATATCAATTGCATTGTTAAGAAGCGAATTTACTATAAAAATATAAATGTGTAATTGATGACTAAACTATATCATTTTTTATTATTGCAAGAGCAAAATTATCTCTTCATTCTATCTTTTCAATTTATTTTGGTAATTTTTTATTTTTATTATCAATATTTACTTTTATATATAAATATATTTATATATAATATTTATAAATATCTTAATTATATATAATATTTACTTCTTAATTTTATATATATATATTATATACATAATATATATATTATTCTTATTAATAATAATAATAATATATTGATAATATTATATATAGGAAATATATATATACATATATATATATATATTCATCGATCTATATTTATTTTTTAACACGTTATCAGCACAATCGTTCTAATTAATTAAAAAAATATAATATTATATGTTACATATATTATTTTTAATTTTAATTTTTTACGATCTCGATTTCCAATCGACTTTGATTTCGATTTGGATTGGATTTCAAGTAAAAAAATTATATATACATCGTGGAATATATATCTCGGTCATAATATAAGTATATTCATATTATAAAGATATCGTGGATTAATTTCCGTACATAATATATTATACTATATGATGCTGCGTGTTTAGCCACCGATAAATAAAATTAACATTTTATGAACATTTATTTGTTGTTTATTATTGTTATAAGGATGAATGAGCCACCATTTTGTACGTTATATTATTTTATTTATGCGAAGGATGGAAAAATCCGCCCCATCATTTATTTAACTTATTTTTTATTATTTTATTATTGTTATAAGGATGGTTGAGCCACCATTTTTTACGTTATATTTATTTTATTTATGTGAAAGATAAAAAATTCAACCCATAATTTATTTAAATTATGTTTTTAATTGTTAATTGATTAAATAAATCTAAAATTGAATTATCTACAAATATAGACATATCCAACACATGAATTGTTATATAATAATTTATTTAATTTTGTTTTCAATGTCATAACTTGTTTTTGTTTATTTTTCTTCAATTTATTTTGATCCTCATGTCAAACGTGGTGAATCTCAAAATCACGGCACTAGTTGCTTCAGGAAAAAACTATATGATATGGGCATTTGAGCTAAAATGCATCCTAAAGGCAAAAAGATCATTGACACAATGATAAAGACAATAATTCTTACGAAGAGGAAAATAAAAGTCATGATTTTTCTATGCCAATATTGTCTATGATCTAAAAGATGAATATCTTACAAAAGAAGATCTCACAAATTTATGAGAGTCTCTTAAAGATAAATTCGATCACAAAAATATGTTCCTAGAGGCAAATAGTCATTGGCTAAATATGAGATTTCAAGATTATAAATTTGTGGACTAATATCATTTTGCGATGTTTAAAATAATCTTCAAAATGGAGTTATAAGTGATTATGATAAATAGGAGAATATATTATTGACATTACATGCTGATAATATCATAATATCGAGCGATGGTTTTCAAAACGTGTCGCAAATTATTACAAATTCTCCTTGTAGTAGAATAATAAAACGAACTACTAAATGAGAAATTATCATGCTTGTCCTATTGGATCTGTACCATTTTGTGAAACAAATGAGCATCGCAGATTTTATTAACGAACTTAAAAATGATAAATTATGGAAAAGATATCGACATGAAGTTTTATTAGATTAATTTTAATATTTTTTAAACTGTTATATACAATTTTAATTTCAGGTGCATCAATGTCTTTATCGGATCAAAGTAACACAAAATATGTTACGATCAAACATCAATGAAGGAGACATATGTCTAGCCGATTGTACTACGACACATACAATACTGAAAGATAAAATTATTTCTCCACGTTGAGAATACATGAATCCAATGTCAATACGATATCTGTAAGTGCAAAAATAATTGAGGGACGTGGAGAAGCAAACTTTATAATGTCCGGAGAGACAAAATTTATTATACAAGATGCATTATTCTCCCACAATCTCAAAGAAAATTATTAAGTTTTAAAGATATTCTCCGGAACGGCTATCATATTGAAACAATGAATGATAAAAATCGTGAATATCTTTATATCACGACAATGGTTTCTAGAAAGAAACATAATATGGAAGTATTAACAGCTTTATCATCTGGATTATATTTCACAAAAATAAGAATGATGGAATCATATGCCACATTCAACCCAAAGTATGAAGACATGTTTAGGATTTGGCATGATCACCCTGGTTCAATAATGATGTAAAAAATCATTCAAAATTCCAATGGTCATCCATTAAAACATGAGAAGATATTTTAGTCTCATGAGATCGCTTGTAGTGCTTGTTCTTAAGGAAATTTGATAATAAGACCATCATCGGTAAAAGTTTGACATGAATCACCGTCGTTTTTAGAACGATTACATGGGGATATATATGGACATATTCATCCACCGAGTGGACCATTTTTATACTTTATGTTCTTGATCGATTCTTCTAGCATATGATCTCATGTTTGCCTATTATCAACTCGTAATGATGTATTTACGAGGTTTTTTGCTCCAATAACAAAATTAAGAGTTCAATTATTCGATCACCCTAAACCGTATACCAATTGATGTACAATAGTCATTGAAAACTTGGGAAGTGATAACGCTGGTGAATTCACTTCCCAAGTTTTCAATGACTATTGTACATTAATTGGTATTGAGATTGAACATCACGTACCAAATGTTCATACACAAAATGGTAAGGCATGTGGGAAATATCAAGCTATACAAATGCCTAATATCCACTTACTGCAAGTATACGGATCGGTGTAATACAAGGGTCGAACTCTAGGGACTAATGGAATCTAAGCTAAGAATACGACTAAACTAAAAAGGGTTGAATAGATGGTGGTGTGTGAAAGATTTCTAAAACACTAAAATGGATAATGACAACGATGAGGTGACGTAAAAAAACTTGATAATTAAAAACACTATGGATTTCGGGTTACCGAGATTTGCAAGGATGCAACTAACAAAGGATCACGAATTATCTTGATTACGGGGAATTCATGCTCGTAAATAAGGACTGATTCTTCCGAATCCTAAACCTTCTAACCACAACAACGTGCAATCCTACCTTCCAGTAGTGATTAACTCGTGATTACGGTAGCGTTAAGCGCGCAATCCTAATTCCTAAGTCGATTAACTGACCGGTCAGATTCTCATTAATCAAGCTTAATCTACAATCAACTGTTCCGGATTCATAATCTAACCTTCCAGCTAAACACGAATTCCTAAACTACTGAGTGGTAAGCACAAGTATAAGACGTTTACGATATTGTAAAACCGAATTTCAAGAAAACTTCAATAAGTCTAAGCATTAACGAATAAATTCAAGCATCCATTACAAATCCAGCAATCCTAACCCATAGCTAGAGGTTTAGTCACTCATGGAATCTACTGTAAAACAAGAGAAATAAACCCTAGACATGATAAATAGTAAGAAATACGATTCCTTGATCTTCCCTATCTTGATACCGAAGTCTGGATTGTTGTTTCTCTTCTTCTCCAGCTTCTCCCGAGTTTCTCCTTGTATTTTTCAGTCCCTCTCCTGGCATGTGTGTCGTCCTCCTTGCCCTAGATCGCCCTTTTTCTTCTTTACTTGCCCGTTCAAAAATTCAAAACAGGTTGTTGCGAGAAAGGCGGCCCGTGCGGGCTCATGCTCTACCCGATCGGGTATCAATCAACCCAAGCGGTTAAGGTTTCAGCCCGAGCGGGGTCGATGTGATTGACCTACCCGATCGGGTTCTCTTCCGACCCGAGTCGTGTAGATTTTTCTGGAACTTCTGCGGAACTTCAGCCCGAGCGGGGCCTCTTCCAAGCCCGAGCGGGTTGTGTTTACTTGTTGTTTCCACTCCTTTCGCTCGATGCTCGGGTGTTCCATTTAGTTCTGTGGCAGTGCACATATTGTATCTTATCACTTAATCACGTTTTCGGGGTGGATTTGCCGTAATCACTCGTGTTTGCTTCATGTCTTTGTTTCCTACATAAAACACGAAATGGTAGATGAAATCCTCGAATATACTCAATAACTCGGGAAAGTCTAAGAAATCTAATCAAAACGAAACCTAGGAATCACGAAAATACTATGACGGATTACATGTTATCAAAATCCCCCAGACTTACTCTTTGCTCGTCCTCGAGCAAATCTAGAGTTGAGTACAAGAAGAGTTAAACAACAATGGACACTAGCACAAATACTTCAAAGGATTAGCCATCATGCAAACTAATGCGTCACATGAACGTAAGCCTAAGCGTACCTAGTTCAGACTTCTATTAACCGAAAGTCACGAGCCATGCAATCCTACCAATAACCTAAGTCTATTTCATACCCCTAGACAACGTCCAAGCAATCTCCATACCAATTTCCCTAAGCTTGAGATATCATTAGACTCGTATTCTCGTTCTTATTCTCTTTTCTTTTTTCTGTTTTTAAATAGATCCGTGCTTGATTTCTAGGACGTCGAAGTCGAAGAGGGATGACTTTCTACTTAGACCCAGGCTGCCTATGGCACACTCATAAGGTCTTGTAACCTTAGCAGAGTTAAGAGGTGCATCATTGAAGAACAATTTTTTTTTACCAAAGATTACGCATCAACTCTAACCCTTAGGACGTAGAATAGCGCCTCAACCCACCACTTAGACCCGAACCATCGATCTCGATGTACTCATGTCAATGTAAACCTAAAATAGCTAGAAACTTATCCAAGGTGACAGCAGAGTATAAGCGTGTGGAATCTAATAATCAATGAACGGTAAAATATATCAAACAAAGCAAGAGATAAACGGTATACACGGAGATATGGATACTTGGTACTGAAACCTAGGAGGTGAATGCAACTATAGATCATGGTTTCAAGCACAACTACTCGACTAATCGGTATCCAAAAGACTTCTTAGTAAACCTAGACTATTGTTCACGATTCGACAAAGCCGCATAATAATGACTAAAGCTCGAAAATTCGTACTAGGTATCCATCCGTTTATATCTAAAAAAATCAACATCTAATCTTAATCATCTAATCCTAATCACATGCATGTTACTCGACGAGTATTCCCCCAAACTTGAATGAAACACCATCTCGGTGTTCAAAACCTAAGAGAAAATCTCGCACACCAAAACACGGGAAGAAGGATAGAACATGTGCACCTTGTGTCTCTTGCTTTCCCGAATTGGTGATGCGGCTGGACCTTGTACACGTCTCCTTCTTAAGGGATGATATCGACGTCGGAAAACCTGTGAAAAAAAAGCACACAATCCCAAAAGAAAATACAACGTAATAGCTCACCGAGTACATCAATGCAAAAAGAATAAAAATAGGTCCGTAAAATGAGATGAAATGAAAAATATGCAAAAGTCGGGTTGCCTCCCGATAAGCGCTTCTTTAAGGTCTCGAGCCTGACCAAGCTCTACTCATCATATCGAGGTGGGCGTCCTCGTTATTGTCTTGTGCGAGGTCGCGTGTGTAGACTCCTTCCGGTTGGGGTTCCGAATCCTATGGCGCATACTGATGCTTCCTCAATCCTCCAATCGGGTTTAAAATGATGCTCGGATGGAGGAGAATCTAAAGTCTTGTTGATAAAGAATGCTCCATTAGGCATAAAACTCATATTCATCGGACTTCTTGGAAATTCAGTCTGTGCGGTTGTGTTCCCCATAAGCCCGGTCGTGTTGCTCTCAAAGGAGGGACCTCTATCGTGCTTAGTGTACAGCTCGGTGGGGCTTGTATCAGCTTCATCATTTATCTCTTTCAGCTTCACCTTAGGTGCTTTGTCAATGCTCCAATTGTGCGCTGGGCGTTTGGTGTAGCTCCTTGACATTTCGAGAGTGTTTATGCATAAATCCTCGTCGCATGTATCTTGGGTCGCACTGGATTCTGCTCGAGTGGTGTGGAAGTCTCTATCCAGGTGTTCCTTCTTCTTTCCTTCGTCCAGCAGCTCGTTTGGATCCTTACATAATACTTCTCTAGTTGATGTGATGGAAGCTTCACCTTTTTCAAATGTTGAAGGAATGGGCTGATCCACCATTTTCTTGCGCTGATTTTGTGGAAACGGCAAAGGAGGTGGCCACGAGGCTGGTTCTTCGTACTTCTCCTCTTCCTCCTTGGTTTTCTCCTTGAGCTCGACAAGGGCCTCTTCCACTGCTTCTTGCGCTAATTGCTCGAATTGCATCTCCAAATGTCTAAAATGATATTCAATGCCCTTCATCTTCTTCTTGAGTTTTTCTGTCCATGTGTTCACTACCATAATAAAATTGCTTTGATTTTGCTGCTATTGGATGAAGCGGGCTAACATGGCAGTAATATCGGAGGTTGCATCGGATTGAGTCAGTGGTAGCGCATGTGGCTGATAACTTTGATTACAGGACTGCATCCATGGCTAAAAAATTTCCCCGTAAATGTTGCGCATCCAACGCACCGTTAGGATTCCTATACGAAAAGTTTTGGTGATCTCCCCATCCGATGTCGTATGTGTCTCCCACAAGTTTATTATTATCCATGTAATTGAATTCCTCGTAACCTCAAACTCCTTGGTTCCATGATTGCTCCGGGTAGTGCGGGAGATGTGATTCGGGTAGGAGATGATAGAAATCCTCTAAGCGCTGCATTGCTTAGCATTTGAGTTAAGGCTCGATAAAGAGAAAATAAAAGTGCAGAAAAATAACAAAGACTACGGAAATTTTAATCTAGCGAATTCCTAATCTAGCCCGTAATTAGTCCCCGACAACGGCGCCAAAAACTTGATGTGAGAACTATCAAGCAATAAATATGCCTAATATCCACTTACCGCAAGTATACGGATTGGTGTAATAAAATGGTCGAACTCTAGGGACTAATGCAACCTAATCTAAGAATACGACTAAACTAAGAAGGGTTGAATAGATGGTGGTGTGAGACAGATTTCTAAAACACTAAAATGGAAAATGACAGCGATGAGGTGACGTGAAAAAAATGATAATTAAGAACACTATGGGTTTCGGGTTACCGGGATTTGCAAGGCTGCAACTAACAAAGGATCATAAACCTATCGAATTATCTTGATTACGGGGAATTCATGCTCGTAAATAAGGAATGGTTCTTCCGAATCCTAAACCTCCTAACCACAACAACGTGCAATCCTACCTTCCAGCAGTGATTAACTCGTGATTACGGTAGCGTTAAGCATGCAATCCTAATTCCTAAGTCGATTAACCGATCGGTCAGATTTTCAATAATCAAGCTTAATCTACAATCAACTGTTCCGGCTTCATAATCTAACCTTCCAGCTAAACACGAATTTCTAAATTACTGAACGGTCAGCACAAGTATAAGACGTTTACGATGTTGACTGCAAAATCGAATTTCAAGAAAACTTCGATAAGTCTAAGCATTAACGAATAAATGCAAGCATCCATTACAAATCCGGCAATCCTAACCCATATCTAGAGGTTTAGTCACTCATGGAATCTACTGTAAAACAAGAGAAATAAACCCTAGACATGATAAAGAGTAAGAAATACGATTCCTCGATCTTCCCTATCTTGATACCGAAGTCTGGATTGTTGTTTCTCTTCTTCTCCAGCTTCTCCCGAGTTTCTCCTTGTGTTTTTGAGTCCCTCTCCTGGCTTGTGCGTCGTCCTCCTTGCCCTAGATCGCCCTTTTTCTTCTTTATTTGCCCGTTCAAAAATTCAAAACAGGTTGTTGCGAGAAAGGCAGCCCGCGCGGGCTCATGCTCTACCCGATCAGGTATCAATCAACCCAAGCGGGTTAAGGTTTCAACCTGAGCGGGGTCGATGTGATTGACCTACCCAATCGGGTTCTCTTCCGGCCTGAGTCATGTGGATTTTTCTGGAACTTCTGCGGAACTTCAACCCGAGCGGGGCCTCTTCCAAGCCCGAGCGGGTTGTGTTTACTTGCTGTTTCCGCTCTTTTCGCTCGATGCTTGGGTGTTCCATTTGGTTCTGTGGCAGTGCACATATTGTATCTTATCACTTAATCACGTCTTCGGGGTGGATTTTCCGTAATCACTCATGTTTGCTTCATGTCTTCGTTTCCTACACAAAACACAAAATGGTAGATGAAATCCTCGAATATACTCAATAACTCGGTAAAGTCCAAGAAATCTAATCAAAACTAAACCTAAGAATCATGAAAATAATATGATGGATTACATGTTATCAGCAGAGTTATTGATTAAACGTCACCAACTTATTACTCGACCATTGCTAATGAAAACGAAACTCTCAATTTCTGCTTGGAGACATGCCATTTTACATGTTGTAGCACTAATTCAAATAAGGCCAAGTGTTTATCATAAATATTCTCCAATTACAATTAGAAAATGACCAAGAACCAAATATATCTCATCTACGAGTATTTGATTGTGCAGTATATGTTTCGATTGCTCCACCGCAACAGAAAAAAATGGGCCCACAATACAGTTTGAGAATTTATGTTGGATATAATTCACCATCTATCATTAGATATCTTGAACCACAAATGGGTGATGTGTTCAGAATTTGTTTTGTTGATTGTCATTTTATTGAGAATGAATTCCCACCGCTAGGGGAAGGAATAAAACAAGCCTCACAAGATCTAACATGGAAAACACAATCATTGTTATATCTTGATCCTCCTACAAAACAATGTAATATGGAAGTACAAAAGATAATACATTTGCAAAATATTGAAAATAGACTTCCAGATGAGTTCAATGATACAGTTTGGGTTGCAAAATCATATATCCCGACTGCAAATAAACTTGCTCGTATAGAAATACCAAAAAGGCATACGGGTGAGAGAATTTTAAATGAGTCTACAACACGCTTGAAGCGTGGAAAGAAGTTTGATAATGATGATGATCTCAAATCATAGAGAGAACAACCAAAAAGAAATAAACGAGGAAGATGATCTTCAAAATGAAAATCATGAAAATACTCATGAACATACAAAGAACAATGAGATTTCCATCAACTATATCTATGATGAAAGATTATAAGAAGAGGTTAAATAAATGACAATAATATAATATTCTTTTTTTTGTATCCAAAGAAATTGAAAATGATAGTGAAGATGTAGAACCAATGTCAGTGTTAGAATGTTAAAAGAGACATGATTGGATAAAATGGAAAGAAGCTATGCAAATAGAATTAGACTCATTAAATAAAAGAAAAGTATTTGGACCCATCGTTCAAACTCCCAATGGTGTTAAACCAATTGGATGCAAATGGGTTTTTGTACGAAAAAGAAATGAAAATAATGAGGTCACGAGATATAAAGCACATCTTGTCGTAGAAAAGTTTTCATAGAGACCTAGAATTGATTAAGAGGAAACATATTCCCTTGTTATGGATGCAATCACATTTAGATATTTGATGAGTTTAACAACATCAAACAACTTAAATATGTACCTTATGAATATGGTTGCTACATATCTATATGGATCTTTGGATCATGATATATACATGAAAATACCTGAAGGATTAAGAATGTCGAATACATCAAACTCAAAACCTAAAGAAATATGTGCAATCAAATTTCAACGATCTTTATATGGATTAAAACAATCTGAACATATGTGGTACAATCGTCTAAGTGAATATCTATTAAAAAGGGGATTTGTGAATATCCTCATTTGCCCATGTGTGTTTATTCAGAAAACAACAAGTGGATTTGTGATCATAGGTATTTATATTGATGATTTGAATATAATTGGGATCTCAAAGGAGATTGAAAATGCTCGAAACTATCTGAAAGAGGAATTCGAAATGAAAGAGTTTGGACAAACAAAGTAATTAAATTGTACAAAAAAGAGTATTAAAACGCTTTAACATGGATAAAGCAAATCCATTAAGCACTCCAATGGTATGTAGATCTTTAAATGTTGAAAAGGATTCATTTCGTTCTTGTGAAGAAAATAAAGATATATTTGGACCAAAAGTACTATATATGAGTGCAATAGGTGGTCTCTTGTATCTAGCAAATTGCACTCGTCCTGATATAGCATTTGCTACTAATCTTTTGTCACGATATAATTCATCCCCCACACATCGTCATTGGATATGGATTAAACATATCTTTCACCATTTATAAGTGACAATTAATTTAGGATTATTTTATCCTAGATTCAAATCGTGAGATGATCGGTTTTGCAGATGCATGTTATTTATTAGATCATCATAAAGCTAGATCATAAACAGAATATGTTTTCACAATTGGAGGGACAACGATATCATGATGTTCACAGAAACAAACACTAGTTGCAACAACTTCAAATCATACTGAAGTCATAGCACTTCATGAAGCGAGTAGAGAATGTGTATGGCTCAGAGCTTTAACTCAACACATACAAGAGACATGTGGATTATCAACTAATATCAATCCAACGATACTATATGAAGATAATACTGCATTTGTTGCTCAAACAAAGGAAGGATATATCAAAAGTGACAGAACAAAGCATATCCTTCCAAAATTTTTCACGTATACTCAAGAACTCGAGAAGAAGAAAGAAGTTGATGTTCAATACATCCGATCATGCGAAAATGTAGCCGACTTATTCAAAAAGGCGCTCCCTACTTTAACATTGAAAAAACATATTCGTAATATCAGGATATGTCACCTTCGAAACTTGTGAAGAAACAAAGGTTGACAACTCGAGAAAAAATTTATTTTATGACTACACTCTTTTTCCTTCATCATGGTTTTTTATCCCAAAAGGTTTTTCCATTATAAAATTGTTAAAATATAAATATCTAAATTGATGGTTAAACTATATCATTTTTTATTCTTGCAAATTGATAAATTTTATAGACATTTCATCTTCATATTATAAACACATCAAAATTATAAAAAATCTCATTACAAAAACGAAATTCCCTATTCGTTCTATTTCTTCAATTTATTTTAATAATTTCTATTTTTATTTTATTATTTATTTTTATATATAAATATATTATATAAATATATTTATATATATTAATAAATATCTTAATTATAGATATATATATTATTTACTTCTTAATTATATATATAATATATATATTATTCTTATTATTAATAATATTATATATAAAATATATATATACATATACATATATATATTCATCCATCTATATTTAATTTTTAACATTTACAAATTTATTAATTAATAAAATAAAACCACACCGCATGACCAAGAGAACCGGATTGTTTTCGATTGCGAGATTATTAGGGTCTCGATGGGTTGTTTCTCCGGCCATTGAATCAGCCGAGAAGTCGCTGTCCGCACGGATTTCGATCTGTTAATAGGGTCTCTCTCGATGGCGATAGAAGGAGCTCGAGTGCCGCTGAGACGGTGGCAACAGGCAGCGGTTGCTTTAGGATCCGCCGTGGGTGCGTTGATGGATCCTCGACGGGCCGATCTGATTGCTGCTCTCGGCGAAACCACCGGAAAGCCCGCTTTCGAAATGGTTCTGGAGAGGATGAGAAAGGATCCCGAAGGAAGGGTGAGTTAATTGCGCTCGCTTCTCTATCATTCTCTTTGTGCCATATGATTTTATTTGGACTTGTTCAATTCGATAATGAAGAATATGTTTCAGCTGTGGGATCTTGTTTCTTTGAACTTGTGTCCTAAATTGAATGACTACAGTCGCGGTTGTAATACCTTCGACCCGAAATTTGCCAGGATTGATAATGTACACCATTGGCTGACCATTCGTTGTAATAACACTTCTATTGGCTGTGACGTTGCGGTTGCGGTAAGATTACTATACTCGACCGCTGCACCTTGCAATTATGGTCATTTGTTTATATCTCACTGCGTTGCAAAAGCTTCTAAACCGTGCTCTCGGCAATAATGGTAATTGCACCAATGCCCTATAGTGTAGCCATTCGGGTGTTGCACTGCTTAGGTCATGGACAATTTGTTTTTATTCTTAACACCCGTTGTACTTGTGTTTGATCTGGTTTTATTTACTGATTCCCTGCTTTTCATAGGCTCTACTTTTGGATCGTCCTCGTGTTGTGTCCGCTCAAGTAGGTCATGCTTGGGATCTTCCGTCCAATACGTTTGGAGCTGCCTATGCAAGATTCATGGGATCAAGAAACTTCTCTCCTGATGATCGTCCACCTGTGAGATTCATGGACACAGAGGAGTTGGCATATGTAGCCACACGGGCACGCGAAGTGCATGATTTCTGGCATACCCTCTTCAATCTCCCAACGAATCTTATCGGTGAGTCAGCACTTAAGGTTATAGAGTTTCAGCAGATGTACCTTCCGATGTGCATGCTTTCGGTTATAGGAGGCACCGTGAGGTTCAATGAAAAGCAGCGATCATTGTTTTTGAAGCATTATCTCCCATGGGCTGTCCGTGCTGGCAGACAATGTACCGACCTCATGTGTGTTTACTACGAGCGTCACTTTCATGAGGACTTGGATGATGTTCGTAAGAAATGGGGAATCATCCCTGCACCGCAGATTCCTAAATGAGGCTTACATGACAAAAGAGTTCTCGTTACATTTTACGGGAAGAAAATGAACAAGGTGATGGTGTACATGTTCTTCCTCCTTTGTATGATAGAAGAAAACACATTGAGATTGTTCCATGACTTTCCTGATTTTCTCATTCTATCTTCCTATGGGTGATATTATGATGCTACAACAGAGACAAAGAAGCCATATTTTGATTCAAAATGACAATACAGAAACACGGACAATTCGGATGGGGAAGTGACACGAACTCATTATCTTAAGATCAAACAGACAATAATGCCAATACAAGGGCATGGAGTTGTAACAGCGGGGTTTTACTTGCTACCACTGAAGAGGTAATCCAGGGATGATCCACCGCCAGGAGCAGCATGAACTTTGGTAGAAGGGCGGTCCTACATAACATACAATATACCTTTAGCACAGGAACATCACATAATATAACCGTAGATTTTAGCATCAAGCCAGACACATACTGTGAGGAAGTTGCCGGTGTTCTGTCCGTCAGCTCGGACGTAGTTGTTCACCGAGGTCCTATTGACACCTGCTGGAATCTGCTTTGTAATGTCCGTGGGCTGAGGAGCAGCGGTGGGTTTAGGGAGAGTCCCATTGTTTGCTTCAGCAGCAGCTGGTGCAGGAGCCGGAGCAGGAGCAGGTGCAGGAGCCTCTCCGCCTCCAAAAAGATAACCCAACGAGCTCTGTCCTCCACCGCAGCTGTTCCCACGATGCATGGCGAGTGATAGACTTTGAAGCTGCCGAAGACGCAAAATTTAAGATTTAGAGGTAACCAAAAGCCACAAATTCCACAAGCTATTTCCTATGAAAAACCCGTAGTCACACTATGATCTTGGCTTGGCTTCACTGTTCTCTTTTATTGCGTAGATCTGCAGCTATCATCCATGGAATGTACACACACTACATGCGACTCCGACATATAACCACTTACAGAATACATAATCTCAATTTACACTATCTGAAAGGCTCACAATATCCCCGAGATTTGAGAAAGTTCGGAGAGAGAGATTATTCCACAAGATTCGAACAGAACTTCCTAAAAACCAACCCAAAGTTCCTAACCATTTCAAAACACGACTCAAGGAAGACCTAAAACCATCAGAACAAGAAAAAATTACAAGCGGATCTAGACAACCAAATCCATAGAAGCACAAGCGAATCATTACTCTTGAAAGTTCAAACCACGAAACCCTAGATAAAACGTAGACACCAAAACACAAGATCAATCCGAGAGAAAAAGGAAATTCCCGAATCTACTTCGCTTAAGGTACCGGAGAATCAAACTCAAACAAACAAAGCAGACGATCTGGGGAATTAGGGCTCACATAACGCACCTGGGGTGAATTTAGGATCAGATCTCGAGAAGCAAACCGTAGCAGTAGCAGAGAAGCAGTCGCAGTAGAAGAAGAGAGAGCGACTTCAGTAGAGGAAGCGAGAGAGTATTTAAGCTGACGCATCCATACTCGGTTTGCTTATACCACCCCGGTTCGGTACGGTTTTATTAGGCATTCAAATTCGTTCAATGCGTTAAATTCATAACTTTTATTTTAATAGGTAGAATCCGTGTAAAATATATATTACAATTATTATATTTCTATATTTAAATTTATAATATATTAAAATTTTATTCGTCATAATTTTTGTAACTCAATATTTTATTTGAAATATTATACGAATTTATAATTTTTTACAGAAAAAAAGGTAAACAGTCTATTCCCCTTGAAATTTCCTACTTTAATCTTATCCTCTGAACTAGACTGCTCATCCTATTCCCCTGAATTATTGTCATTCCGTCTATTCCCCTAAATTTTAAATATTCAGCCTATTCTTCCTTCCGTTAATTTTCCGTTAAATATTCTGTTAAATATTTTTAAATCAGCCTATTCCCCCCAAACTATATATTTTTCAGCCTATTCCCCCCGAACTCTATCAATTTCAGCCTATTCCCTCCGAACTATAGAATTCTAGCCTATTCCCCCCGAACTATATAAATTCTCATCTATTCCCCCTAAACTATATAAATTGTAGAATATTTTCCCCCGAACTATATAACATCTAATCTATTCCCCCCCGAACTATATAAATTCTAGTTTAATTTTAATGTTTAATTTTAATGTTTTATTAAATTTTGTATATTAAAAAAATATTAAAATTATAAATACTTTAATTTCTTACGATTTACAAAAAATTCTATATGATTTTAAATTGTGGTTATTAAATTTTTGTATACTAAAAAGATATTAAAATAAAAATATTTTAAATTAAAATAAAAAATACTAAAATATCTTAAAAAATAATGAAAACACACCATTGTAACGATTACAAAATGATAAAAAAATATAGCATGACGTTCAATTGCATAATAAGTTCATAAGTACTAAACGATAAAAATATAACTTGATGTCCACAAATGATCTTCAAAATGATTTTGCGAGATCAAATACCTGTCAAAATAAAATAAACACAAACATACATATTAGAAGATGTTATACTCTAAAACAAATCGAGAAATACATCTTACCTAAACGTTTTGAGAAGCAGAATATGGTATAATTTGAGATTTTGGAGGCTGAGAAGATATTGCGATATCGTCGTTTTGCTGAAAAAAA
>CM071865.1:27820517-27864135 GCA_036759665.1 Gynandropsis gynandra
TTCCTACTAGACGTAGACCTATGGTAGAGATGCTAGAAATAATAAGAAGACAAGCTATGGTCAGGATTGATAAAAAGGCTACAATTGCGGAAAAGTACATGGGTGTACACACTCCAACAGTGATTCAATCATTAGAAAAAGCTAAGTTGAAGAGTGGTAGTTGTGTCTCGTATCCTAGTTCATACGAGATATTTGAAATTGATGATACTGGAATATCATATGTGGTTAATTTGAGGCAACGAACGTGTACATGCAGAAGATGGGATATTCGTGGTATTGTTTGTCAACATGCATATTGTGTGATGATTGAAAGGAGAAAAGATGTTGAGCATTATATCAGTGACTATTATTTGGTGAGTAAATGGCAAGAAAGTTATAGGAGAAACATTTCCCCACTTTCTGGTGCAAAGTTTTGGAAGAAATCGGGCGAAAATCTTATCCATCCACCCGCGGTAAGAATATGCCTGGTAGACCTAGGAAATACCATAGAAGAAAGGATCCAAACGAATCTCCACAAAAGAAAAAAATCCAAGTTAAGCAAGCATGGAACCAAAGTTCATTATGGACGATGTGGAGCATCTGGACATAATGTTAGATCTTGTAAACAAACAAGAAATCCATGTATTGTTTTATACTTTGTTTTAGATTTTAAGAAAATATGTAATTTTTATGTTGGTTTATTTTTTTCAGCAAAACGACGATATCGCAATATCTTGTCAGCCTCCAGAATCTCAAATTATACCATATTCTGCTTCTCAAGACGTTTAGGTAAGATGTATTTCTCGATTTGTCTTAGAGTATAACATCTTCTAATATGTATGTTTGTGTTTATTTTATTTTGACAGGTATTTGATCTCGCAAAATCATTTTGAAGATCATTTGTGGACATCAAGTTATATTTTTTATCGTTTAGTACTTATGAACTTATTATGTAATTGAACGTCATGTTATATTTTTTTATCATTTTGTAATCGTTACAATGGTGTGTTTTCATTATTGTTAAAGATACTTTAGTATTTTAATTTTAATTTTAAATATTTTTATTTTAATATTTTTTAGTATACAAAATTTAATAACCACAATTTAAGATCATATAGAATTTTTTGTAAATCGTAAGAAATTAAAGTATTTTTAATTTTAATATTTTTAGTATACAAAATTTAATAACCACAATTTAAAATCATATAGAATTTTTTTGTAAATAGTAAGAAATTAAAGTATTTTTAATTTTAATATTTTTTAATATACAAAATTTAATAAAACATTAAAATTAAAGAATGTTTAGATGTTTTAATATACAAAATTTAATAAAACATTAAAATTAAACATTAAAATTAAACTAGAATTTATATAGTTCGGGGGGGAATAGATTAGATGTTATATAGTTCGGGGGAAAATATTCTACAATTTATATAGTTTAGGGGGAATAGATGAGAATTTATATAGTTCGGGGGAGAATAGGCTAGAATTCTATGGTTCGGGGGGAATAGGCTGAAATTGATAGAGTTCGGAGGGAATAGGCTGGAAAATATATACTTTGGGGGGGGGGAATATGCTGATTTAAAAATATTTAACAGAATATTTAACGAAAAGTTAACGGAAGGGGGAATAGACTGAATGTTTAAAATTCAGGGTGAATAGGCGGAATTACAATAGTTCAGAGGGAATAGGATGAGCAGTATAGTTCAGGAGAATAGGATTAAAGTGAGAAATTTTAGGGGAATAGGCTGTTTTCCCTAGAAAAAACGTAATAAATTCGGATATTTTTTCTATTTTATACAGAGATATATTTCCTATTTATAAAGATTATTCATATTTTATATTTATAAATTCCAATTATTGTTATATGATTAAAATTGGGGATAAACGCATGTTTTCATTTTTTTTTAATTTTATATTTTGCGGACTAAATGCTTATCCAATTTCATACATTAATCTCCAATTTCTATATATTAATTAATCCGATTTTGATTAATTTTGAATTTCGACCCAAATGTATCTATTCTTCCACAAACTTTAGAATCCGATCTATAAACTAAAAAACGATATTTATTTGAACATACGAATTTATGCTTTAATATAATAGAAAACACACAATAAGTTCGGATATATTTTTTAGATCTATAAATTCCAATAATTGTTATATGATTAAAAATGTGGAAATCAAAAAGTGAAAGAGGGCGAGCGAGTGAGGTTAAAGCAGAAAATGTGGGGCGTCGTCGTAGGCTTAGAAGACGGTGCCGTTTCGACGGTGCCGTGTTCCTGAAAAGACTCGTAAAAAACCAAGGGATAACTGGAAAACGTTAAAAAGCATCTCCAGTTTCCCACACCAGACGGGGGGAAAACAAACCTCCCTTCATGTCCGAAGAATTTTCATTCAGATGGAACCTTGATTCTTAGACTTCCGGCCGAGGCTTGATTCGCGGCACGGTTACTTCCAAAATTCTTCCGATTTGATTCCCGAGCAATTCTAGATCCGAACTAACAACAATAGTTCCGAAGAGTAACATAAAGCTTCTATTTTGACAGGATGACAGCTAGATAGAAAGTGTTGAGCTTTATATTTAGAATGGAACTTTACCTGTATCGCCCTTTTGGGCATCCGAGTGACTTCATGTAGCCCAAGCAATCGCGCAACCTTAAAACCCAACGCAACGGGATTAACTAACTTTTGACCCACAAGACTTTTAACTCATTTTCGGACATGAATCATAAACTGTCAAACTTTTGAATCGATTTAGGTCGAAGCCCATTTGACATTTTCAAAATAACTTTTGACTCATGGACTTGAGCATATGTTATTATTAACAACCCTAGATTCTTGGACTAACTTTTGAGTCGAGTTAGGTCCAAACCTCTCTGAGAATCTTTTTGTCACCGGTTCCGCTAGGTTGCTCAAGATTCGAGATTTCCCACAAGGGAAGGTCAAGAAGAGTCTTTATCACATCCTCGTCTAAGAACGGAAATCTTGCCTGAAATGTACTAAAGACTTATAGAAGAGCAAAAAACGAATGGTTATGCCTATAAAGACCATGTTTTTGTAGAGCAAAATACCTCCTTTCCGTTATCTGCAATGCATCGATCATCCCTGCCAAGGTTCCTTTTCCAAATTCTTTGCATATCCAATTTCATTTCTTTATGCAGACTAACCCAACTGAATAAACAAATGGTTTAGGTTTTATAGTAGAACAAATGTTGAAGTAAGTTCAGGCACCTACCTTCCATTTCTAAACTTTGTTCTGTGCCTGCCATATCCAGCACATTGCTCATCCGCACCAGCGCCAACAAGCAAAATTCTAGCCTCGGACTTGTATTTAACACGCTGCCTATCTTCTAGCGCTTCATTTCTGCCACCCTTATATATCCAACCATCACCCCGAGCAGCAAGCCATAAGGCTGTTCCTATATTCAAGTCCTAAAATTTCATGTACTAGATTATAAACTCCATCAAGCTATGCGAAAATGCAATTAGAAGCTGCAAACTTTGAAATTACCATGTATGTGTCGGCAGGATTTATGAGTAACATGACATGATTTGTCTCGTGGGTCAGTTTTGACAAATCAGCATCGATCTCCACTAGTTTCCACCTTAATTTTCCCGATATATGAATATCAACGAAACGCGAAGTTGACCATACCGACATATTCAGAAAGAAATTTATAAAAATGGTTTCAGAGATATACCTTCTCATGGGTGCAATATTTTCAAGTTCTATTACTCCAGCCTTGGCAGATATCCTATCAGGAGCACATGGACCGTCAAAACTGACAGTAAGCAAATCAATTTCATCTACAGACATAAATTTGAAAAATTATGAGCTTCAGATTGATGCCAGTAAAAGGAAGACTGGAGAAAGAGTCGAGAGGTTTGGTTACATTTCGGATCAATGCACTGATCCAATAATGCGGCGAGAATCGTAGAATCCAATCCCCCAGAGAAAAGAACGGCTACTGGGACGACCTCATTATCTCCCTATATATTTGACAACACGAATGTTTTATGAACAAAACCGATATATCACCGTAAAGTTTGCAGTACATGAAATAGAACATATACCTTAAAAATCCTATACAATGATGTTCTTCGCATCACGGATTCCTTCAAAGTAGCCAGTACTCTCTGGGCAAGTCCTAAAGATAAAGCTTGTTAGGCAGATGAAAGTATATAGAAAATGCCCTCTAACGTGAAAGGTACTTTGAATTGTGGCATACAGTAACAGTACCTGAAGAAGTTGTAAGTGCAACGGATAGATCCTCGGGTCTTGGCACAACAAGATTCCTTTCCCATTCGATCAGTTCTTTCAACATGGTACTTCTCCATTCATGTTTCTTGACTTCACCAAGAAGACGTGGTGCTCCAGCCTTAACAGAAATGCTGTAAATCCCGCATGGAAGCTCTTCCCAAAACCTATGTCTGCTGTTTTCATCTTCAGAATCCAATCCTGCGAAGGAACAGATGTCATTTTTATGAAAATAATCTTTGTGGAACGAATTAATCAAATGATCCGAACTACCCGAGTAACCAAATAGAATTCTTTCTTTGGTGCCATTACTCCAAAACCCAAACCAGAATCGAAAGCCAAGGAACCCGGACCAAAAAACATTTGGGTCCAATTTGGGTCTAGTTTTCCAAAACTTGAACAACCCGAACCGAATTGAAACCCGAGGGAACCAGACCAAGACCCGAAATGCTCATCCCTACAGCAAAGCAGTACAAACCAGAATTGTCAGTCATTGAAGAAGCTGGTGAAACAGAAGATAGAAGCAAGCGAGGGTCCTCCATAGTTGGCCAGTGAACAAGGAGGCTTCTTCGACCAAAAGCATCTCTACCAAACCACAACGTTCTTGAGCTTTCCTGTAGAAGAAAAATCTATTTAGTAAAAGTAAAGGGATGTGAACTATGCACCTAGTAACAAGCCACACACACTTTTACCTGCCAATATACAATGGCCCATGGTCCTTTGATCTTTGATAGAACATCTGGGACTGACAATTCTGCATTCCCAAGAGACTTTAAAAGAACTTCAGTGTCATTATCACAACTGTTGATGACAATTCCTCCAAATACTTCACCTATTGGGAAAACAAATGAGTCAGCGTCATATACATCTTAAGAGAAAACCCATACCACATTCAACCAATAAAAAGATTCGATGTAACTCAAAACCATTGTAAGCAAGAATGTTCCCAGAAGAATCCACCAATGGCTGCCTTATAGTAGTGGTTCCTCGAAGCTGTAACGTGGAACCTATGAAATGCAATTCACCGATATATGATGTGTTCCCAAGCTTAAAGGTTTCTTCACCGGCCACGTAAACGGAGAGAGCTTCCGAATTTGCAGAAGCCGGTGAGGTGTTTGGTTCAAGAAATATCTTCCTTTCACCTACGCTGTCGGGACCTCTTCGGCCTAACACGGATTTGATATCTTCAGAAGAGAACTGTAACTGTTTGATCAAGAAACACACATTAGCCACTTCACTTCCTAAGATGGGAGAGACCAAACCACCTTATACATATCACATGAGACTTAATCCATTTGTGCACAAACAAATACTGATTACCAATAAACACCAATTCAATAATCAAAAGGCAACTCAGTAAGCCCACAAGAACGGATGCTAGAAACCTTCATTAATCACCCGGAAAGGTTTGAACTTTAAAACCAAAGAAACAAATACCAAAAAAAATTAAGGTATTGAAGCTTCAAAGGGTATCCAACAAATAAGCCAAAATTCACATGGTGTAATCGAATCAATAACAGCTCAAGAAAAGAGCAATATTTCAAAGTCAAATGCAACGAAGAGGCGGAGAAAAGATTCATTAGCATATATAGTAAACAAACCTAAAAACGCAATCACAAAGTAAATACTTACACGCTCGACATTGAAGGAAGAAGGATACGCCGAGAGAAAGGGTAGGTCGGACAATTCGATACGAACGCCGCACACTACTACGGCAATCCCACACATCTCTCTCTCTCTCTCTCTCTCTCTCTCGTTCTCTCTCCGTCGTGGCTCTTCAGGTCTAGTTTTGCTCTCTTCTGTAATAACGATTTAAGTATTTCATATAAGGTTAAGTAATCGCATTGCCTCCGTAGCATAGTGGTATTGCGTTCGCTTCGTAAGCGAAAGGTCGCGAGTTCGATCCTCGCCGGGGGCTATTATTTGTATTTATTTATTTTGGATCCACATAAAACAAATTAATATTATCTTTAAATTCGATATTTTATTTTAAAATAAACCGAAAAAAACGGTGTTTGATAGGGCTGGGCAAAATATTCGAAGTATTCGTATCCGATTCGTATTCGAACCGAAAATTCAAATATCCGCTGATACAAATACAAATACAAATATTAGAAATGATATATTCGACAAATACAAATACAAATACAAATAGTAGACTCAATTATCCGAACTATCTCTCTCTCTCTCTCTCTCTCTCTCTCTCTCTCTCTCTCTCTCTCTCTCTCTCTCTCTCTCTCTCTCTCTCTCTCTCTCGTTCTCTCTCCGTCGTGGCTCTTCAGGTCTAGTTTTGCTCTCTTCTGTAATAACGATTTAAGTATTTCATATAAGGTTAAGTTATCGCATTGCCTCCGTAGCATAGTGGTATTGCGTTCGCTTCGTAAGCGAAAGGTCGCGAGTTCGATCCTCGCCGGGGGCTACTATTTGTATTTATTTATTTTGGATCCACATAAAACAAATTAATATTATCTTTAAATTCGATATTTTATTTTAAAATAAACCGAAAAAAACGGTGTTTGAAATTATTTCATTATAAAATGGCATCAATGATTGGTTGGTTAAGTAATGTAATAAAAAATATATAATAGATGAGATGTAATATGAAATACTTCTAACAAATATATTATTTATGTTGATGATCCACATTATTCAATTGTTTATAGAAATATCTGAGAATGTTAATGTTAATATATCATCTATTTTAAAAATTATCTAATGTTAGTAAAGTAATTACGAATATATGATAAGATTGTCAAATATAGAAATTAGTTACATATTTGCAATGTTGTCGAATGAGTTTGGTAGGCCATTAAATATTGCCTTGTAAACAACATTTTTCATGGACGATTATGTCGTGCTTTCTTCATTCAGATCCAAAATTTTAAGTCCATTGGACAAAATTACTCGTGAAAGCACCACATACAATTTCACGTGACTGAATACAGGTTTGAGAAGATATAATTCATTTTGTCTCTGACTTTACCCTTAACTTTTATTAATCGTCATAGCATTATTTGAACTGGAATCATCTCCTACATAGAATAAACGGAAGATCTAATTCATTTGGAGATAGGATAATCCGTGGTATGGGAACCTTGTCGCCAACATGGATGCATGTGATAATCTCTACATCCAATACTTTTAATGCTAGTTAAATGACAACCAAACGTGTACCATTACAATGATCTTCTTTATGGTTGATATTGCTAAGCATCACTGACCTTCAAAGAGACGATATATTTTGGAAATTGAGGATAATTAAGAGAGTTTAGGTACTCAACCGGGTAAAAAGAATGTCAATTTGTAGTTGGTGAACTATCAATTCTGATGAGATATGAGCTTAAGTATTTTGTGGCATTACCAAAGGACTTGTGCCAGGAGAAAGTCATTAAGTTCATCGACATGTTCATTCTTTTGTGTTAGAATTGCCCTTTCCGTTAGATAAACGTGATCCTAGAAAAATTTAATAAATTGTGGATATGTCACATTCACTAGTGTTTGCAAGGGGTTTCTTATGGTTGCAAGCATTAATTTCTTGTCCGCAAGGATTTTAAGACCATTAATTCTACTTATCAGATCTCATATTGTTTTGGCGTATCATTCGATTACCAACATCCAGTAACATTTTGAGAACTTAGTATTATGTGGGCGTAGGCACATGTTTTGCGTTAATGTAAAAACATGACATAAGTACCAAAGATGTGATTGATTAATAGATGCTTGCATAGTCTTGGTTCGTTCCCCTCGAGTTACGGGTAAGATTTCACGAAAGTTATCGCCCATGATAATAGTGTTACCACCAAAGGGCTTTCTAGATGTGTCCTCACTAGTCATAGCTATAATATCTTTCAATGATTGATCCAACTCTTCAAACGTGTGACAAGATTCCATTGGCGCTTAATCCCATTTAATCAGATTTGTTTGTTTAAGTAAATCAGCTAACATGCTTCCTTATTTGACGTCACACATTAACCCTTCATGGACATTTAGATGAATTTTGAAGCGAGAATGCGTAATTCTATCTCTCGAAAGAAGTAGAACTATTATGCCCGATGATGCAAATGATAGTACAACTCGTCTTTCCAATCGAATCTTCAAAATAATCGTTCTATACAAATATATTTTTCCCATCCCTCCTAATCCATAATCACAACAAAATTTTACCTTATTGTAGCTCCAATAATTCCATAAGTGACACATAAATCAATCATTGTTCCTCATTAATGGATACAAATAATTTTCAATGCTCTTTCTTTTTTAATTCCTGATTGAACGTAGTTTCCTGACTTAAAAGAGTATTCATGATTTCATCAAGAATACATTTATCAAGGGTTGACGTGATTGGATAATCGGATAATGACTTATCATTTTCCTTCAAAAATTTCTCTAGCTTTATAAGGGTGTATTGTCGAATTTGATTGTCTAACAAATGTGGATTGTTGAATCTGAACTCCTTTTTCATAAGTAGTAGGTCATCTGCAAGAAATTTTCAACAATCGTTCTAGAGTTATGATGGCTTTCTCACTTCACAATATAGCAATAAAATAACAAACAAACATCGTATATGTATTGACATTACCCATTTAGCAGCTTCGTTCATCTCCACTCGTTATGTCGATCCAACAAACATCTAGCAATGCATGACTCTTTATAACTATTATATCTAACATTTTCAACCATTTTTAAGTCATCAAAACTAGTAGGCTCTTTACAATATTAAGAAATATCCTTAGATAATCCCCTAGCGATGGATGGATGGTGATAATTTTGTCAAGTGAGAAGTCTTTCTTCCTGCGAGAGCAAAATTTATCTAATGTATGCCAAACTAACATGGTTGGGAACTCAATGTAAGGCAATCCTCTTGCATTTGTCTGATATTTTGTTCATCTTTATTCATTTTGTAAATATAGTTGCTTCAACACGTGGTCGTACAATTACTCTACTAGATTTGTTGAGTCCTCAAATTTTAAGCTCTATTTATTCTCCAAATTATATATATAATAATAGTTATTGCATAAGAAGTTTTTCCAGCCCTCTACGTCATAATTTTATTTTAAAATTAAAATTAAAAAATTTCAAATTCATTTTTTTCCTCTTTCACGTCAACATTTTAATTTTGAATTACCCCACTCTAGCAACTAACCTCTCACGTCGTAATCCCATCTATAACGCTCCATCTTTTTCTCCCCTTTTTCCAATGAATCATCCTTTGAGCCCTCATGTCTCCCTTCTCCTTATCATTTGAGCCTAAATCGATTACTATTCCGATAACACAAAGTTGTTGTTGCAGCGATTTGCGCAGAAACCAGTTCCTTTTCCGGTAACACCAACCTGTTGTTGAAGCGACTCACGCCCGTTGTCCATCCGAATATTCCTAAATCGGCCCCATGTCTCACTTATCCTTATCATCTGAACCGCCTTAGGTATGTCTTCCCCTCTCCTTTCTCCCTTCTCAATCAGCCTCATGTCTCTCTTCCCCTCTTATTCGCACCATCTCTTACTCCATGGAGTCGTATGAGGCTGATGATAAACTCTAAACTTATATTAGAACTGATCTCCACACCGTCTCCATGGTGAGTTCAACACATCTGCATCTCGTATCTACACCAATTCACATGTATATATGTATGCATGTATTCTAAATTTTAAAAATGGAAGACAAAAAATCATTAATTTAGGTCAATTTGGGGTTTCCACTTGGGAAGAAGTGTAGGGTATGGCCAACATGCTGTCTAGGCGAGCCACCAACAAGGAATTAAGGCGATTGGAAGATGATGATACCAAATTAGGGTTGATTAGCGTAAGCTCACTGAGTAAAAATTCATCAAAGCACTGGTACATAGAGATCTTTGACTCTATCTGTATGATTTTAGTCTTTTTGCTTTTATTTTTGTGAATGGTTAATCATATTAGTTCTGCTTTAGAGGATTCTATAGAAGGTCGACTATTCCAAGTCGAGTAGGTTTTCATAAGCTACGGGAGATTCTCAAATGCAACTTTGTCATTGGATTTCAAGTCGAGTAGTTGTTCATAAGCTACACGAGATCAGTTGAGTATATCCACATCATTGGAAGTCTTTCTCACAAACTGTGCGGTTTATATCAAGGAAACCAAACACATTTCACTATCTAAATTAACCAAATTGTTATGTGTTGGATGGAGTTGATAAATCAGGGAACACATTGCTACAAGGAAACCTATTATTTGCATGGCAAGTATAGTGACAGTTTAATTTTTAATACCTTGGATGTTGCATCTATATAACATCTTCAAAAAGAAGTGTTGATGAAACCCTTGTGTGTGCAAGTCACTCTTTCTAAATCTGGGCGAAATTTCAAACTCCCTCTAATTGTCAGGCATTCCCATCATAATGTTGGGACCATGTATCAAGCTCCATATTCATTCTCAGGTTGCATTTTAGTTTCCATAGCAACATGACTATTGGATTTTCAGCATTCTAAGTCTGAAAGACTAACATGTGATTTATACAACTATACATGTAACCATTTTGCTATATGTCTATCATGGGGTTCCTTTCTACATTCTACAATGAGATTATGCTTACGTACTATATATAGCATTAACATCTTTTGACAACATTGCCAATGATGTTGAGACAGAACGGATAATGTCTGAAGATTTTGTTGAAGGCAATCCTATGCAAATTACTTTCATTGTACATAATTGTGGTTCAATTCCGTTGTTTTGGTCACAGGAGACAATGATGGTGTGTGCTTAGCAAGATGGCAACCGAGCATCAAAGTTCTTGTTCTTAGGTTTTTCTTTTCATTCCTTACTATTGACTCTTTTTTAATCAGTTGTAGATTTTAATGCCTTTTCTGATAAACGCTATTATTGTTGAGTGGCCATTTATCAATCGTTCAAAGTTCTGATTTTATGTATTATGACGGTGTGTCCATGGCTAGCAGCTTCCTTGTAGAGGCCATTCATGAATTCTTTGTTATGGTGTTGATTTTTTTGTATAAAAATTGCACGAGACCATGAATAAATAGATGTGATTTTGACCGACATTGATGTTGGTCAAGATGAACATTTGATTATTGACATGGACTTCAGAAACCACTTTGAAATAGCACGAGCCGTGGACTCTTACCAGAGAATATTGGATTCCCTCCCAGTGGTTTACGTCGGTACCAAATCTAAGTTAAACCAGTTCCTCTAGGTGATGGTCGACGCAACCAAATACTCCTTCAAGCATAACTCAATGCCTTAGAACTTGAAGAGGCTTCATCTTGCTCTACAAGCAGAACAAGAGAGAGAGAGATTTGTGAAGCTGATAAAGTGGAATAGTAGTAGTGGTGGTGGTGGTAATGATGGTGGTGGTCGTCGTCATCGTGGTGGTGGTGGTCGTCGTCGTCACAACTGGCTGAGCAGAAGCAGCAACAACAGGAGCTTAGATCTCAGATGGAGTCTCTGAGCACTCATGTGAAGATGTTGGAAAACTCCATAGCACAACAGGCCGCCTCATCCTCTCGGAATCCCGGACATCTTCCCGTTAAGCCCGATCTTAACCCGAAAGAATATGTGAATGCTATTTCGGTATGCAGCGATGTAGTGGTAGTGGTAGTGGTAGTAGTAGTAGTAGTAATAGTGGTAGTATGAAATTCTGACATAAAAGTTATGTTGTTAATAAAAATTGTCTTACATGAAATTCTGACATAACTTTCTATTTTGTGAACACATCAAAAGAAAAAATAAACCTGTAGAAAAAATTGTATTACATTAAATCGGATTGCTAGATTTAAATTTACTATGTTGTTAATAAAAGTTGTCTTACATGAAATTTGGACATAATTTTCTGTTTTGTGAACACATCAACATCAAGAAAAAAAACTTGTGACAAAAAACAATCACTATAATTGTTGTTGATATTCTGTTTATCATTTCCTCCCTCAACAATCACTTTAACTGTTCTGATATTCGTACACATATGTCGACCCAAATGTATTACTCCTTGAACTTTGCATATGGATTGCCAGGTAATGAAAATATTAATACAGTTGGTTTCGGCTGGGGATCTGATGCAGATTGAATGCGCATTTTGGTCAAGTTGAAAAGTATTGTACAAATGATAAACATGAATCCAAATGTCTAAATGGGTATGAAGATGTAAAAGCAATCGGTTTCAGATGGTTCTAAAAGCTAACTTAAGTGTATGTCTGCACAATACCAATGAAAAAAGGAGTATTACTACGAACTACTTGCTTTGGATGGATCCCAGATGGTCGCCCAAGCTCGGTCTAAACGTCCTGCTCATACCACAGAATGATAACATTTTTTGTGTCTCAATCTTTCACCAGTCAAACTACGTGCTTTAATGTTGCGAACCTACATAAATTATTGATTAGAAAATTATACAAACAGTTACAAATTCCAGATATGATTTTTCTTTATTGCACCATTTACTACATATTTACTGCAATTTTTTCTTTTCCACTTCACATACTTCACGTTTAATACAAAATGTAAGTTACAACAACTCTTTTCCATTAAACACATAGTAACACAATGAAAAATAAACCTTATTAAACCTATAGTTACAAATCCATATATAATTTTGCTTAATTGCACATTTTAATACACAATTACTAGCATTTTTTTTTCACGTTCCACATTTTCCTACTTAAACTACGCTACAACAGTTGTTATACCAGTTAACAAGTATCAAATCAACAGTAGAATTCTGACAACCAACCCTCTAACAGCTACATCTACATATCATGTCATCCTTAACCACATTTGACAACTCAAACACATCCATGCATATTGATAAAGCCTAATACGTCCTAGTATTTTCATCATTTCTAGGTTTAGTTTTGATTACGATTCTTATACTTTACCGACTTATTGAGCATAATTGAGGGTTTCTTCTATCATTTCGTGTATTATGCAGGAAAAGAAGACATCTAAAGCAAACGCACGTAAATACGACAAATCTACCCGAAAACGTGACCAAAGTGACCAAAGTGTGAAAGGAACATGACCAAGCCACATTACTACTGCATGATCGAGCAGATTGAAATGGAGAACACATAGCACGACCGGGCATCACTCCTTTCCCGACCGATCAACCAAGCTGAAACAAGCATGGTCGAGCATCCTTACAAGCACGACCAGGCAACAATCAAAGCACGACCGGGCAGAAGAAGGCTACATGCACGGTCGGGCATTTTTCGAAGCAAGATCGATGGAGAAAACATTCAAGTATCACGAACGGGAATCACCACATGCACGACCTAGGAGATGAGGCAGACCACGTGCACGGCCGCGTATCCTTCTCAGCACGACCGAACTCATGAAATAGAATAAGCCCCGTAAGTATTGCACGGCCCGGGATTATTCCACACCCAGTCGATCACCCTTAAGAGGAGACAAGCACAGTCGGGCATCCTTCTAAGCACAGTCGGGCTTGCATGGAACTAACCAAGCGAATGACACGGGAATTGGCATGTCGCTCGGATGAAGTTTGAACAAGCATAAATTTGAATAAGAAACACATACCAGAGGAGGCAGAAGGCACGAGAAGCAAGACGAACCATAGTAGAGACAAAAAGAGATAGAGAGAGACAAGGGCTGAAGAGGAGATTTTGTGAAACCGAAGGATTTTTCCGAGGCCACGCTTGGAGAATATGGAAGATGAATACTTTATGTGTTTATTTCCCTATTATTTCTGAGTAGTTCTCTTTGTCAGGGATGCTATATAATGGATTGTTTGGTTCATAATGCTTGATTTCGGTTTTGTTCATTCGTATGGTTTGATGGGTTGATCTTAATGCGTTATACTTGTTGATCACCTGTTTGAATGCAATTAGAGATTCGTCTAGGCTAAGATGTCAGATTTGAGTCTCGGAATTAACCCTATAACAAATTAGATTAATGAGAATCTATTCGATCGGTTAATCTATTTAAAAACGGTAATAATCAAGATAGAGCTCCCATTGTTCTTCATGCATTTAGGTTATAGATTTACCTCATCGAGAGATGAGTACATTTATCTCCTAGATAGTGGATTTAGGCATCGAGAGAGTCACTTCTGTTAATAGAGGTTGAGTTCCTATTGTTTTCGACAATAGAGGTCGAGTTCCCTATCGTTCTTCATGCATCTAGATGTTCTGTGCTGCATCGAGAGATGAGTAATTTTGATTCCCTAGGTAGTGGATTTAGGCATCGAGATAGTCATTTCTGATAGTTGAGGTTTAATTCCCCATTTGTTCTTCATGCATCTAGATGTTCCATGCTGCATCGAGAGATGAGTAATGTTGATTCCCTAGGTAGTGGATTTAGATTTGAGTTCCCCATCGATTGATATAATTCGATTTCATGCTTCGTAGAAACATCCATTACATGCCCCGACATTCTCGAAACTCGTGGTACTCTATCTTGTTGAATCTAGTTTTGTTCATTCTTTTATATCTTTACATTCTAGATTGATAACCACCTATTGATCGATCTTCTTCTCGTTAATTCTTAGTTCTAACGTTCGGACTAAGTCCCTAGAGTTTGACCATACTACACGTACCGTATATTTGCGGTAGAGGGGTCTAGGAAATTAAAACTTCAGATTTTCGATCATCACATACTACTTTTGACCAGCTTGTAGTTGTAAGATCTTTGCAAAAGGTTGTTGGTAGGGTATTTCGTGTGTGGGAGGCTCGCAATATGAAAAAGGGGGCCAAGTTATATGGAATGAATTCTTATTGATTGATGAAAAAGTAATCACTTATCTTATCTGATTTTTTCCCACCACTTTCAGTTTTTCCTAAAATACTATAATTTTCAGTCCAATTTACTGCACGGTAGTGTTGGAATTGTTGTGTTTTCTCGGATCAATGAACAAATTATAGAAGGCAGCATTATCATGTTTTAAGAATTCGATGTTGTACGCATGAGTGACAGTTTTAAGCTGTCTGATTCGAAAGTGTCGATCCGTTTGACAAATAACTCTAGACTATCAAGTTTTACGTTAGACTCAATTACCATTGTTGAAGAGCTTTTTAGACTTAAGTCATATGAGAAATTTTTGGCTTTGGCAAACCAGAATCTCTAGCTGTCAGGTTTATAATCAATATTTACGTCTCAAAATGATAGGGTCCCCAATAATGTTGTTACGCAACATAAACCAAAAGGAAAGACTATGTAATGGTACGCGTTTGGTTGTAACTCATTTGGTAACACGTGTCTTAGAAGGATAAATTCTCACCGGAACACATGTTGGTAACAAAGTCCTTATACCTAGGGTTATTTTATCACCTACTAATTTAGGTCTTTCATTTACATCCAGAAGAAGGCAATTACGAGTCACATTGTGCTATGCAATGACAATCAACAAAATTCAAGGGTAGAGTCTTAAGCCAATTGGTCTATATCTTCTAAAACCAGTTTTTAGCCATGGTCAGCTTTATGTTGCACTTTCAAGAGGTACGTCAGCAAATGGACTAAAGATATTAGATTTGACTGATAACTTGATTGGCATTCCAGAAGTGACAAATGTTGTCTATCAGGAAATTTTTAATGGTCTCCCAAAATCATAAGGTATGTTCATAAAAATATACTTTTTTAATATATATTGGCTATCTACAATCGTATATTTTTTGCCATGACAAATCACATTGATCAAGATCGTTTTTATGCAGGCTAACGTATTAAAAAAAGGTTTCTCATTGGCCTAACAACTTATTACTTGATGTTTGGTCTAATCCCCTTTAATTAATATAGATCTATACATATAATTATATTTGTTAATCGTTAACTTAGTTCTAATATTTCTTTGCTTTTTAACATTTCAGGAACTATTGCATTGCTAAAACCACTATTTGGATCATGTCTATTTCTCCCAATTTCATTAATTGCGAAACTGCTCATCAACATGATCATTCTTTCATTTTTATTTTACAAACAATATACGCTTTAATATTATCTATGATATTAAACCGTAATTTTATTTAGAACATCTTCTATCGTCACTCTATGCATATGAAAAATTAGTCCTTTAATGTCTAGACTAAATGTATTTATTCTATATATATTGTTTAACAGTTTCAAAGATAAAAATTGTTGTACCGTATTATTTAGATATCCTTATTAAAAAACATGTTACAATTCGAATTCATCGCCCGCGCATAGCGCGAGGTCTTTTTCCTAGTGCAATGATAATCTCATAAGTTGGGGCGTTTGACTATTAGCCATTTTTTAATTCAGGAATAAATTTTCGAGATGGATTTTGATTCAACCCTATATTCTGAACGTATTATAGGTACGTCATAAAATTCTAGAAGAATGTTTGTCCATCCATAATTTCCTAATGGACATTTTTTAATCTAATTTTTGGACGGATCTTTAAGTCGTCTCTAATTTCTAGACGGATTAGAGATATTTTATTATTTTTTATTTTCCGTAAAAAATCTAAATGACCAGAAACATTTATCCTCAATTCTTCACGGATTAAAAAAGTGTCCAAAGTTCTAGATATTATATTTAATAAAATAGTTATGGACACCATAAAATATTGTCCCTAATTGCGGACGAATTAGAGATGAATTTTCTATTCTTTTATCCAACTTCTTGGATATTTCTCTTTCGCTTCTCATTCGTTTTGTCGTTTGTTCCACATGGTCATCGTAAATTTCACTCTTTCAAAATGTTTAACTCTCTATGAATTCAACCATATCAACCATTTCATGATAACATTTGAACGATTTCCGTGTTGTTATCTTCTTACATCTTTGTTCCAATTTGTCTTGTAGAAATGAATAAAAGCAATAACATTTGAAGCATTGTTGTGACCATCATTCCTTTCCATAGCCGTACGTAGCAAACCTTACAGTTGCAAATGTGAGTTCAATTTTATATTAAGTAATGTTCTTAGTTAAGATTCATGTTTTGGTGTACTTTACAAATCCCCCATAAAGAAATTTGCTACTTCATTACAAAAAAAATATGTGATTTCAAATGGCAAAAAAACATTAAAAATGACAATTTTTCCAATGAAATCAGACATTTTCAATGGATTCATAGCAGTTGGTAATCGACTATTAAATAAACTCACTTGTTGCAATTAGATGTGTCATTCGGGATGGGCCGGCACGAGCCCTCTCGGGTCGGCATGGTGAAAAAGGGTTCAGATCGGCCTTGCCCAAAATTAAACGGGCTTAAATTTCTCGGCTCACGGCACGGCTCGACGGGCTTCAGACAGCCCACGGGCCAATGATATTATCGTCTCTAAAACTTCATTTTAGAAATAAAGAGTTCCATTGCATAATAAATACGAAAAATATTAAATTTTCAAACTAACACAAAAAATAAAAACATTACATAAGCGATTGAAACATCAAAACTCAAATAGATTCATTTACATATTTTCCTCTGTCGTAGCTATTGTTGTGGCAAGGCTAGATTCCAAACTATTCAAGTTAGTACCTATAATTATTTAAGAAAACAATTAATAAACAATATGAAAAACCAAATAATAAATCATTATTTATAAAATATTAATAGGTATAAACTTATCGTCCAAAAATTATCGTCCATTTGAAATATTAATGGATGACAAAAAATATCGTCCATTTGAAATCTACAAATGAAATCTATCATCAAAACCTAATACAATAATATAGATTCGAAATCTATGTATTGTAATACAAGTGAAATCTATTATCAAAATCTAATTATGTAACTACAGTACAACGTATGGTGATACAAATTCAAAATCTATATACTATAAATCACCTCACAATCTATGTTCTCCTCATCTAGATCTTAAGCTATCATCAAAAGCTAATACTGTAACTACAACGTATGGTGATATAGATTCGAAATCTAAATACTGTAAATCACCTCACAATCTATGTTATCCTTATCCATATCTTAAAATATCATCTATGTATTCTAAATTCCACTTGATAGATTCACATGCCGAAGAATGAGGGGATTTTTGGGATTCACATTCCATTAAGGAGCTGAGGGGATTTTTGGGATTGACAGGATATTATAGGTGATTCGTTCGGAATTATGGAATCATCGCCAAACCATTAACAACCTTATTGAAGAAGGATGTGTTCCAATGGTCGGATGAGGCCGAACAAGCTTTTCGTGATTTGAAATCAGCCATGGTATCTGCTCCTGTCCTTCGGTTGCCGGATTTCAATGATACTTTTACCCTCGAAATCGACGCATCGAGGTATGAGTTGGGGGCAGTGTTGATGCAACGGAAAAGGCAAATATCTTATTTCAACCGAGCTCTCTCAGATCGTGAAAATCTCAAGCCGATATATGAGAGGGAACTCATGGCCATAGGTCTCGCCATTCAAAAATGGCGACATTACTTACTTGGACGATGATTTGTGGTGTGCACAGACCAGGAGAGTCTGAAAATTTTATTAGGGAAGAAAGAGGTGAACTTGGAATATCAGAAATGGTTGGTTAAATTGTTGGGATTTATGTTTGACATTTCATACAAACCGGGAAGGGATAAGAAGGTGGCAGATGGACTCTCTCGGAAACTTTGTACATTGTCTGTTCCAAACAGCTTGGAGTTGCAAGACTTATCTCAAGAAATCACACTTCATCCGACTTATGGATCAGTTTGCGGGGACTTACAGACTTCTAAGGCTGAACACGATGGATATTTCGTTAATAACGGTTTACTTCTATATAAAAACCGCATTGTATTGCCCGAGGATTCCAAGCTAATTCAGTTGGTTCTCAAGGAATTTCATGATGGAGTAAAGGGGGACATTCCGGTGTACTCAAAACAATGGAGCGAATACAAGAGATTTTTTACTGGAAGGGCATGCGGCGACAAATCAAGCATATGTAGCATAGTGTCCAATTTGTCAAGTGCAGAAATATTCTACACTGTCACCAGCTGGTCTCCTTCAGCCTCTGCCAATTCTGCAACAAATTTGGAAAGAAATTTCGATGGATTTCATCGATGGATCGCCTAAATCATCGGGATATAATGTAATTTTGGTTGTTGTTGATCGCCTCAGCAAATATTGCCATTTTTTTGCGGCTACGACATCCATTTACAGTTGAGGAGGTAGCCAAATTGTTCATCAAGGAGGTTGTGCGCCTCCACGGATTTCCGAAATCCATTGTGTCAGATCGGGACAATATTTTTCAACCGCATTTTTGGAATGAACTTTTTCGAATATCTGGAACGCAACTCATGTTTAGTACTTCATTCCATCCTCAATCCGATGGACAGACCGAAGTTTGTCAACCGATGTTTGGAAACTTATTTGCGTTGCTTTGCGGGTGCATATCCTCGGAAGTGGGAAACATTCTTGCCATGGGCAGAATTTTTGTTCAATTCCAACTTCCATTCATCGCTGCAGTCTACACCATTCCACGCGGTTTATGGTCGAGATCCACCACAAATCATCTAATATGAGAAGGGTTTCATAACTAATTTCATATTGGAGCAGTCATTAATGGAGCGAGATTTAATGGTGGAACAGTTAAAACAACAATTAATTCGAGCTCAGCAACGTATGAAATCCGTTACGGATGCTTCGAGGAGGGAGGTAGAGTTTGCAGTAGGTGATTTGGTGTATCTAAAACTTCGGCCGTATAGACAGAAGAGTTTGGCCATACGACCTTTTCAAAAGTTGGCAGCTCATTTCTATGGCACATTTCCGATAAGTGCTCGTGTTGGACAGGTAGCACACCAGCTAGAACTACTGGTTGGCTGTAAGATTCACCTTGTCTTTCATGTTTCTCAGTTGAAGAAGGCTGTCGGAACATCATTGGAGGTACAACCCTTACCACGGAACTAACGGGTGAATTAGTACTCGCATTGGAACCGGATCGCTTATGTGATGAACGATACAATGCCGAGGGATATTTGGAAGTACTTATTCAATGGAAGAACCAACCGGAACATGAAGCAACTTGGGTATTGGCTACTGATTATATGCAGGAATTTTTTGCATTTGAGCTTGAAGACAGACTCCGTGTTATATGGGGGTATTGTTAAACAGATGGCTGTGTATGTGCGTAAAAAGAAAGTTTGAGTGAAGGATTACGGGAATAAGGAAGATACAGTGGGAACAAGAAAGATGCTACCAGAAGAGAAAGAGAGCATGGAAGACTTCATGAAGTTTTTCAGCATGAGGAATGACAGGTAGTTTTTACATTTAGAGTCAGTTTGTATGTTTGCTTTTCTTTATTGTGGGAAGTCTGTTAGCCAGCTCATGGTGAGGTTGTTACACATGAGACTGGTATAAATAAAGGGATAGGGGGATTATTTTAAATTCATCCAGAAACTAGTGAAAGAATTGTAAGGGGAGGAGTGTTTGAGTGGTTCACTCTAAAATCAAAAGCTCACCTATCTATTTTTAATTCTTTTGAATCAATAAAAATTAACAATTTCTTATTGAATCTTAACATTTGGCACTCGGATGTCTGACACATTAATTTGTGATCGGTCTGTAGAATGAGAATCACCATATCTAGGTGGGAGATTTTCATCACTTGGATGTGAAGGCCACAATGACTTCTCCTCCGATAGGAACAGTCGTACCTGCTTAAAGCAATAAAATCATCAGTCAAACATATGCTATCAAAATCTCAAGAAGACAACAAACATGTACTCTTAAATATAGCCATAAACAAAATGCATACATATTGAATATTTGCCTTAATTATACAATCAACATTTCCTTCTGAAAAACATGTTGTAGGGCTGCCAATAAGTGTATTAAAGAGTAAATTCTCCTCAATGCTATCTAAATCAAGCAACTTAGAAATTCTACTATCACTTTTTCACCCAGCAAGCATAGCAATAATATTAGTATTTTAAGAGGAAACAATTTTTTTGACTTACAAAGAAATCTACAACAATAAAAAATGAAATAACTCCCAAGTAAATTTGAAAGAATCCATATGATTGTCAGCAAGATCCATGATTTCGATGCAGGCCAAAATTTTACACCATGCTGACAATACCCCTGCTGACAATACCCCAACTACTCTCGGAGATATAGAAGTCCTTCTTATATCCTCCTTCCTCCATCCTGATTGATAACAAATATGCCAACTTGATCCTTTACACTCACAACACACAACAACAATCAATATTTAATATCAAACAGGTCATCACGCCACATGCTTAATTGGAAGACATGCAACCACGTTTAGATATCACTCATCTTCCTGATTCATCGCCTTTCATGCCTCACCATTGTCTATCTGAGTTTCAGTACTTCTCATATGCCTATCAAATAGAATCCAAGATTTAAAGCAATGAAAATGGATTGCAAGTGATCGATAAAGATATAAAGGATCATATTCCATGAAATAACAAATATATTATCGGAATTATTTAGTATACCGAGTTGAACGATCACTTAATTATCCAAAATTTCAATAATGAAAAACATGTTGAGGGGAAGAGGGAACTAACATAGAATCTTTTGGTTCTAACGCTTTCTCTCAACCCTCCATTTGTAAACTGGCTTTGATGTAGGATTTACTATCTCTTCTTCACGTAGCTTCCGTTTGCGACCTTTTTTCTATAGATTCGGTTGAAAAATTAAATGAGAATGGATTTCATAATATTCACTCATCTTTGATGACCGATTTGATTTTCATTGGAATATTAAACAATACCTTTTAATGTGATTTGGAGTATTATCCTCACAATCGGGTGAATTGTTCTTGTTGGCAAGCTGTAAGTCCACTTCTTTAGCTTCCGCCCGTAAAAAATAACAGAGTTACAATATTTCAATATAAAGGTGATTGTATGCAAATCCTATCGATGGGAAAAATATGGGACCAAAGACAATGATTCAAGACCAACGGATCCAAACCTCTCCTCCGTAAAGTAAACATGTTTGCCATCCACGGGCTTGTTAAGACAGTGTAGAGTGGCTGTAAGTTTTTCAATTTTCTACAAAAAGAGAGTGAGAACATAAGAAAAAAACGAATTACAAAAAAGATAGTTTAAAGACTGAATCTTAAGAGAAATTCTTTACTTTTTCTCGCTTTGCATCTTTTGGAGAACATATCCAATGTCTTGAGTCTTCACTAGCATAAGCTCTTATGCAGTGTACTTATTCACTTCACCCCTGTAAATTGAGAGCACATGTCCAATAGTCAGAATCAAAATCATAAATTGTGATACAATTTCAGCAAAGAGATTCAAGTGCACTACTTTGGCTTATGAACTCCATCAACCGTCTTTGATCTGATCATCTTAAAATTAAATTCATCTGGATTATTGAATGCTGCCTTCTCCTTGAGTTTCTGCAAAACAAAAATAAAAGAGAATAATATGAAATCTAAGGTTCAAACATATTCGATAATCAAGAGTTTTTTTTAAGTGTAATATAGTTTGAAGATTATATCTTTCTGCTGGCATATCATGGAAATCAATCAGCTACCAATATCCAATGGTACAACACTGAAATACACTAAACTATCTCAAATTAACTATACGAACAACAAATATTATATAATGATATCGGTTTAAAGCCATACATTCACAATAAAGAGCTCTATCTATGGAGACATTCATTGAATATTCACTTATTTCAAAGAGAAAGAATCTGTAAAGTGTCATGTTTCTTGTGGTAGGCATCTACAAGGATTTTATAATCCTTATGCTTCTCAAGAAGGTCATATTTCTTCCTTGCTTGCCTGAAATGTATAACAAACCCATAATGTAAAAGAAGAATAGACTTAAGAAGAGAACCAGGAAGCAACAAAATTATTGAACTTTCTCAACTTGAAATATCTTATAGGTGTCATTGATAGACATGAGATTCCAAGAAAGTACATATTAGCTATGCGTCTAAACTGTCAAGAAACAAATTATTTTTTTAGATCGGATAAGATACCATAAAATCACCGAAAGAAAACTACAAAATAAAATAAGCGTAGCCATCACTTCATGTACAAGTTTGATCCTAACTTTATGCTTTAATCCCTTATCCTCAAACAACGGTAAATCCTTGAGAACAATACCCCAAATACTCCATAACCTGGCGCCTAAACATCTCTTGAAAGAAACACGATTTCCCTTCTTCACACAAAACCCAAAAGTACATTCAACAATACTTCAAAAACTATCACAACCTATCTATCAGAAATCAAAATCAATTAGACCAGTAAAAAGGGTTATACATTGACAGTAAAAGATTCTCAAGAGGCAAAATTTGTCATTATTCCATTGCATCGATGCACAGATGACAGAGCAAAGAGACTACAAGCAAATGTTACTACAAATATTGACTATCAAATACATGACCTGTAGATAATAGAAACTTCTAACCTATAAGCTAAATTTATATTTAGCCGATTCCTAGCAACTCCTGGTCTCATTCAACTCCTAAGATTTGGCCACAACAACCATCAACATTTCAAAACATCTTTATATGTAAAGCTAAGTTAATAACTCTGATTCCTTACAAGAACATCCAACAACAATGCAGACTCACCTGTTCAAACGGTCCTTTAGGAAGAACGGTTAGACCTATATTCAGAATTCCCCTAAAACAAATTCACCCTACATTCATCACGAAAAAACCCATAAAAACGACAAAACCCAGATTACAAAAATTCCAACAGAAAGTCACTGCATCCATATTCAGACACGTTATCAGAAAGCAAATATCGAATCCCCATTTCCCCGTTTCCTCTAAGAATCACAATTATCTACTTCTAATTAGACCAAGAAATGAACACTCGCACACCATCGAATAAATTTTTTAACGGCATACCTTGAACCGGATGGGGGCATTAGCCTCGCGGTCGTTGCCTGCGGCTGAATACGACCCAAAGTCGCCATACGTGACGGAGTCCGGTGATGAATTTCCATCGTCGACGACGAATCGACGCTTAATCTCTGTGACAAAACTATCTGCAATTCTCACGAACCCAGAAAGTAAATATCGAATCCCCATTTCCCCGTTTCCTCTAAGAATCACAATCATCTACTTCTAATTAAACAAAAAAATGAACACTCGCACACCACCGAATAATTTTTTAACGGCATACCTTGAACCGGACGGGGGCATTAGCCTCGCGGTCGTTGCCTGCGGCTGAATACGACCCAAAGTCGCCGTACGTGACGGAGTCCGGTGATGAATTTCCATCGTCGACGACGACGAATCAATGCTTAATCTCCGTGACAAAATTATCTGCAATTCTCACGAACCCATAAAGTAAATATCGAATCCCCATTTCCCCGTTTCCTCTAAGAATCACAATCATCTACTTCTAATTAAACCAAAAATGAACACTCGCACACCACCGAATAATTTTTTAACGACATACCTTGAACCGGACGGGGGCATTAGCCTCGCGGTCGTTCCCTACGGTTGAATACGGTCCAAAGTCGTCATACGTGACGGAGTCCGATGATGAATTTCCGTCGTCGACGACAACGAATCAACTCTTAATCTCCCTGACAAAACCATCTGCAATTCTCGCTATTTGAATAAAATTCAACCTTACAAATTCATTGAAATTGCATAGAAGATTTTCGACTTCTAGAGGTTGAGATCTGCAATCGATGATGGGAACAGAGAGGACACACCTCTCCTCCTTCGATTCGAACCTACTTTAAAACGTTGCTTCTTCGACTAAAAAATGTAAAAAGACGTTTGGGTAATTTTTTTAATCTCCAATTTCTTTTTTAATCTGATTTGGAGGGTTGTGGTGCCTACAAATGTAAGAACTTTTATATATATGATTTTTATTATATTATTTGAAATAATCAAAGATATATATAAAAAAATATTCTTTGTTACGAGATAAAAACTTTTCTATATAGATTTATATTTAATTAATTTATATTATAAAAATAATTGTTATAATGGATATTAAATTTAGAAATAATTTAATTTTATAATAAAAATAAAATTAAATCATAAATTAAAATAAAATATAAAAAAATTTAATTGTTGTGATAAAAAAATTATCACTTTATTTTTTTAAAATCTAATTTTCAGAAAAAAATATAGAAATACACAGTTCCCAATAATTCTTTACATTACATCATTCGAGTGAAAAGTATTTAAATTTTAATCCGAGCCGATTTATTTGGAATATGTTTTGGAGTTTGTTTTGGAATTACGAATAAAGTAATGTGAACAAATGAAAAACCATACAAAATTCCCTTTTCCCTTCCTCTTACGGACCAAGTAAAAAACCCTAGAAACCATAAATTTATATTTCCAGCACACCTCTCTCTCTCTTGTGAGTTTGATTTTGATCGTCTTCGCATTGCCTGGTATTGATATTTACGCCTTCGTCCCAATCTGGTCGTGTCTGAATGAATGATCACAAGTTTCTCGTCCATGTTTATTGCATCTACCGCAAAGTTTGGTCATTTTGCTTTGTAAACTCTGTATACTGTTTACTTTAGATCCATGGAGTTGGAAATAATTATTGGGTCGTTATCCTTTTTCACCGAATATTCTGCTGTTCATTGGAATTTGCTTGCAAATTGATTGATTAACTTTCAAGTATAATATCTCTGCTGTGTAAAGTTTTGGTTTGTATATTTGTAAGTTGCAGAATTGGGTGTTTTTCCTTTGTGAAGTTTCCTATGGTCATTTATCTGGTTTCTTGTTGTCAAGGTATCCTGACAAGCCGACTGTTGATTGGTTTGTGATCCTGTCTGTATATTGGATTGTGCAGAGATGGCGGCTGAATCAAATGCTCTTTCAGTTGATCCACATATTGTTGGCAATGCATTTGTTCAGAAATATTACAACCACTTATACGAATCACCCGCTGAAGTCCATAGATTCTATCTCGAGGACAGTGTGTTGGGCCGTCCAGGTTCCGATGGTGAGATGGTTTCCGTAAAATCCTTAAAAGTAAGTCCTTCTAAATGCGAATCCATTTACACTGCCCAGATGAACTGAACCTATCGATGTTTGGTGTTGATGTTCTGTTCCACCATGTGATTTTCATCTTCTTTATCATTCTGTAACATGTTTTTACTTCCTTTGCCCCATGAAGTTTTTTAAAAGGAATATATCATCTCATGTGGCAGGCTATCAATGATCAGATAATGTCTTTTGATTATCAAAACTCGAAGATTCAAATTCTGACTGCTGATTCCCAAGCATCTTACAAGGACGGAGTTGTAACTCTTGTCACGGGTTTAATGATTGGAAAGGATGGAGAAGGAATGAAATTTTCTCAATCATTTTTCCTTGTCCCTCAGAAAGGAAGCTACTTTGTACTGAATGATGTGTTTAGGTATGTATCTGATGAGTTGGCTGAATCGAAAGCTAGTGATAAGGAAGTTGAAGAGAGTCCTCAAGTAATTCAGTCGACTGCTGCTGTCTCGGGTGAGGATTACGTTATCTTTGTCTATATTTGGTCTCGTTTTATGCATATTTCTTTGGATTCATGGGATCAATGAACCCTCATACTACTCACCGATACCAGCAGAATCAGTGAAAGTGATTGTGGAACCCGTAGAAGAAGCAGAAGATCATGTTAATGGTCTCAGTCTACCTGTAGAGAAACAGACAACTGAAACACCAGTGAAAAAACCAGAGAATGTTACATCAAACGGAGATGCCAAAGTCTTGGAGAAGGAACCTTTGAACAACAACATTGGTCATAAAGCTGTCGAATCAAAACCTGAACAAGAAGCTCCTAAGAAATCCTTTGCTGTGATTGTGAGTTTAAAACTGTTTCTTTTATGATTTTATCTTTATAATGATCTGAATGGGATGATCATAAAGCTGAACTTTGATCATGCAGGTTCAATCTCTGGCCCAAAATGTTGTTCCTTTTCATGTAAAAGCTTCTCCTGCAAAACCTAAGGCAGTGGAAAAATCGAGCATTGTTCCTGAACCTAAAGCTCCCGCGCCAGTGCCTGAGGATGCTCCTGCAAAACCCTCTGAACAACCATGTAATTCCATGTTTCAATTTCTCTGAACTGTGATTCTTTCCACTATTATGTCTTATATTATATACGTTTTCTTGTATATCAGCTGCGGGTGGCTCCATATTCATTGCAAACTTGCCCATGGATGCAACACCTGAGCAACTTAATGAATCTTTCAAACATTTTGGAGCTATCAAACAAGATGGTATTCAAGTGAGAAGTTACAAGGTTAGTTTCTGTTAAATCATCGTACGAATAATGTTTGTTTTGTTAGAAAAAGGATTGTATTTACCCGAAATTATTTCTACCTTCAGCAAAAGGGAAACTGTTTTGGATTTGTGGCATTCGATTCTGCTGAAGCCGTGAAAAATGTTCTCCAGGTATATAAATATATCATCGACTGCATCAAACCTTTCAACGAACTTTCAAATTTGAAAAATCTTATGATTTTGATGTTTTAACTGCAAACTTCAGGCTCATCACAACTCTCCAATCAGGATTGGCAATCGGAGAGTTTCCATTGAAGAAAAGCGAGGCAAGTAAAATTTCTCTTTTTCTCCCTATTACCCTTTCCTTCACAAATAGAAAAACAGATGTTAAACACAGAAAAAATAAGCACAACAAGTTATTCTGACAATGTTGTCTCTCTAGCCATGTTAACATGGTCAAGATCCGAACTTTAGGGAACTCGAATCCAAACCTTACCAATGTTTCTTAATTTATTGCAGCCAATAACGACAACGGGAAACCCTCTGTGAGAAATGGAGGGTATAGGAATGAGAACGGGTACAGAAATGATGGCTATAGGCCTCGGGGTAACATCAATGGAGGGCGAGGATATGGGCGAAATGGGTATGAGAGACGTGGTGAATTGCGCAACGGTGAGGCTGCTAATGCCAAAGCTTATCAGAATGGCTCAGCCCGAACAGGACGTGACCATGCTCAGCCGAGACAGTAGAGGTTTTCCATCAATGGCTTTTTTACTTGGTGATTCGAGAATCTGAGGTTGTAGGTAGAGAAAAAGGGATAAATTTTGCGGATTAGATTAAATTTTTGGCACAAAAATCTACCTTTCTCTTTAGATTATTTTTGAAGATTATTGATTCAATTTGTTGCACTTTCATGCTTTCTTTCTTCTTTTCCTCTGTATTTGTACTCGTGAATGATCTTTGGTAAGACGTTGGTGTGTCTTCCGAACGGCGCCGTTTCGAGGACCGTCAAGAGTCATGGTGACTAATCTAACTGCGAAAACTATTGGACCAATGGGTAGATGACACGTAGCATTGGATTTCCTTTGCTTTTAAAAGATCTCCTGGTCCCTGCTTTTCTCAACACCTTCTCTCGCAAGTGATTTTGACGCCTTTTGGATTATTCTCCAACAATCAGTTTTTTAAATTTACAATTACTCTTTTTACCATCAATTAGTCATGATAACTAAAATTTATGCTCTCCGTTTTCGAATTTTCTTACTTTCAAAATTTAATGTAATTTTATATAAAAAATATAATTTTGCATTTTATTAGAGACAATAAATTTCAATGAAAATATAGTTTTTAGTAAAAATATGTGAATTTTTAATTTAATATATAAGAACATATTAGACCCTTCTCTTTCTGACATTCTTTAAGACCAAAATAGAAGTATCCAATTGATGAATTGTTGCTCAGTGTCTAATCTCTCAGTTATAGTTAGGGTTGGTAGTTTAACTTTTTTACAGAAAATGACGTTACAATAGATTATTAGTCGACAATCAAATACTAGTAAGTATTAAATTAATATGACTGTTTATGTTATATACATTATGTTGTGGAAATAGTTATGATGCATTAATACTAATAATTGACTTATTTTCATAAGGTTGTATAATTATTTTGCCACTTTAGGGCCGGAAGAGCTCAAAGCACAAGCAACTTGACTTCCAAGGGTCCCACAGTCTACCCTCGTGAGTGACGTCGTCGAGTCGTCGCCGATTTAATCAGAACCAACAAAAGAGGAATTTTTTCCCATACATTCTTTTTCAGTTTTTTATAAGTTAATATTTGGATTTATATGTTTAAATATTATAAATTCGGGGCTTCTAGCTATTTTTATCATAATTAATTTATTTGTGTTCTAAAGTTTTAGATTAAAAATAAATAATTGATTGAGAGTAAAAAAACAAAAAGAAAAAAAAAGCAGAATCTTTTACTTGGGAGACACGTGTCACTGTTTAGGGTTAAGTCAGTCGCTTTTCGACACGTCTCCACAAAGCAGCACTATGGACCGCCGACGTAATCAACCTGCCACGTGTCGTTCCGACAGCTTTCCCGGCGTCCACTTGCTTCTGCTCAGTCCCAAGGGTTGTTTTCTTCTTCCTCTCTCCCTCTTAATTTCCTCTTTCTTTCTCTTTTTTTTGTCCAAAGATTTGTTCTTGTTCTTTGCCCATGTTGATTTGACCTCTCTCTCTCTCTCTCTCTCTCCAGTGTTGAGCATCTCCTAGAGCTCGGCGAGTTCTTGTTGGATAAGTTGGTTTATCTGTGTCTCCCCGTAAAATTATTTATCTATTTTTCCTTGTTAGTAACTCAAGCCTCTAGTGAGTTACAAAGTGGAAACAGGACGTTTTCTGAATCTGGGTGCTTGATATTTCTACACATTTCCTGTGTATTTTTTTTTGTAATTCATGGTAAATTTGAGAAATTTTCCATATTGGTGTATGTGGATCGGATCAAACTCTTTTTCATCGTCTTCTATGGCTTTATCCTAGCATAAGCATTATTTCTTGAGAAGCAGCGAAAAGGGAAGGTAACGGAAGAAACTTGCCTTTCGGTTTCCGGACTTTATGGCGGAAGCAAGTGGTAATGAGACCGGAAGGAGCAGAGAAATGGCGATGACTACTAATCTATCTTTAGAAATTGATAGATTCCCGAGAGATCTGTTGCGTGGTTTCATGTCCGTCGCTACAGATAACGACGGAAGAAAAATCCGCAGTCCAATGGTTCGTAAGGAAGATTGTACGGACAGAAACGAAGAGAGTGAGATAGAGCTGAATCTGGGTTTATCACTGGGAGGTCGATTTGGAGTGGATAAGACTTCGGCAAAGCTCAAACGATCGTCCTCGATTGTGGGTACCATGCCGATTTTCTTGGAACAGGACGAGTCTTCAACGGCGGCGGATCAGCCGTCGGATTCGACGTACACGACGGGGTTGACAAGATCGACGTCGTTGCCGACGGAGATGGAGGAGGAATGGAGGAAGAGAAAAGAGATGCAGACGCTAAGGAGAATGGAAGCTAAAAGGAGGAGATGTGAGAAGCAGAAGAGTTGTAGAGTCACTAACAGTGGTAACTCCGACGGGCAAACGCCGTCGTTTGGATATCTGCAGAAAAATATGGGTTCTTCGGGTCAAGGCTCCGGCGATTCCGACGGCGGAGGAAGAAGAAAGCATGGTAGTTCCTCGAGCTTGACGGAGCTGGAGAGCATGAATCAACTCGGTGAGGATTCAAGAAGAGCTTTTTTTTTTCTCTGTTAGTGGTTAACCACTGTCTTTTTTAACAAAAAAAAAACTAGTTAACTTTGACTGGTAGCTTCAAAGGGAGAGAGACACATTTTGTGTTTGGTAGTTTATGAAGTGATGGTTTAGGGTTTATATGGTACGCATTTGACCTGTCCTGCCATTGAAGCTCTCGTGTATTTCGACCCTGTTTGTGATAGAAGGGATTGAAAGACAGTTCAATTCAGGATAGAACAGAAGCCATAGATATCTGCATTAAGACCTTGAGTTTAGCAGTTGTAGATTTGTGGATGCTGATGCACTGGTTTTTTGTCCCGCAGGATCATCAAACAGTGTAATCACAAGATGTTCATCTCAAGAAAAGAACAGCCATGGATCAGACGAGACAGAGAAGCCATGTATGAGTGAGAAGGTGATGGAGAGGAAGGGAAAGGGAAGTGCTGGGGAGTTGGAGATGCCTTGCGTGTTCACGAAAGGGGAAGGACCGAATGGGAGAAGGGTGCAAGGGATTCTGTACAAGTACGGGAAGGGGGAGGAAGTGAGGATAATGTGCGTATGCCATGGCACTTTCCTTTCTCCGGCTGAGTTTGTGAAGCACGCAGGTGGAGGAGACGTTGATCATCCTCTTCGCCATATAGTCGTGAATACTTCCACATTTTCATGATTCTTGGGTGAAGTATCTCTCTCAGACATTTTCATGATTGTTGTGTGAAGTATCTCTCAGACATTGTTCAAAAGCAGGGTTTTTAGTTGGTAGCCATAATCTTTCTTCTTCAGTTATCATCTCTTCCTATGCTTTTTCTTCTCTGTAACTTCTCCTGACAAGAAGACAGTGTCTAAGACTTCATCTTTGCAAAACACATGAGGAACAACTTTGGTGGTACCGGTTGGATACCCAAAATTTCTAGGTTACTCGAATCCAAATTTATTGAATCTAATTTTTTGGATATTTTAACCAACTCTAATTGAAATTTTATAGATGGTTAAGTTTTCGGATTTTCCAGTGAATAGATGAGTGTCTTTCAAAATGTGCAAGGTCTAGTAATGGCTCCAAGAAGTAGAAGAAGAACAATGAAGCACGTGAAGAACATTGATGTTGGTCGTGATGATTTTGACGATGGATAATCATGTTAATGTAATATTTTAGGGATATCTTTTGAAAATCAGTTTATTGAGGAATTTAAGGAGAAGAAAGATTAAAAAAACTGAGGAGAAATAAAAGGAGTCAAGTTGTGACGAAAAAAAGGTGAGCATGTACGGCTAGATAATCGGAGGGTGTACCTGGTCACACGAGAAGATTGGATTTGTTAACATGCTATAAAAATAATTGACATATCGAAGTTGAAGTATCTAGGAAGTACGACAGACTAGTGAAAATAGATCATAAAGTTGTGCGAGTGTACTTAGAACGATACAATGAAAAGTAGAGAAATAATTAGTGTTTATTTACATCTAATTCAGGAGAAGTTAGTCGTGGAAATCTTAAATGCATTGTAAAGAAACACAGATAAAGAAAGTACTTAAAACATTGATTCATAAATAAAACTGATATTGTTTCGTGTATTTGGTTCTCTTGATTCTGGTTATTGATTAACGTTGTTGTTCTACTGTTTTCAATTGGTATAAGAGCTGGTAACCTAAGTTTAGATTAAATTTAATCACTGGTTTGGGATCCTAGAAGACAACAATATGGAAGAACCAAGAGACTTGTATTCGTTCGGAAAACCAATCATGTTTGATGCTTCAAACTATGGATATTGAAAGGTAAAAATGAGAGCAAGCATAAGAGGGACTGATGAAGATGCTTGGAGTGCCGTAAAAAATGGTTGGAATCCACCAACAATAATAGATGAAAATGGAAACTTTAAGGAAAAACCTTCAGACCAATCACTACAAAAAAACAGGTGATTTCGAACGAATATATCCGTTGGAAATCGCCCAATATCCATTGCAAAGAGCGATTCCAACGGACGAGAACGGATCTGAGCCCGTTGGGAATCGCGCGATACAAATCGGGATCCATTGCGATTCCCAACGGCTTTGCAACGGACAATATCCGTAGAAAAATTGTGAGGACGCCCAACTGATAGAACCATTGGAAAATTATAACGGATGCCCGTTGAACAAAGTGTAACGGATGCCCGTAAACAAATTGCAACAGACGCTCGTTAAAAATTTATAGCGAAAGTCCGTTACAGTTTTGTAACGGACGTCCGTTGCCACACCGTCGCGAAAAAAGAGCGGGAATTCAAATTTTTCAACGGGCATCCGTTGTAAACTGGCGAGAAATGGCAACGGACATCCTTTACAAAATGGCGGAAAATGGCAACGGGTATCCGTTACCATTTGGCGGGAATAGGCATCCGTTGGAATTTTTTTAAAAAATAAAAAAATAAAAATATTTTTACAAAAATTTAAAAGTTTTTAAATAAACTAATAAAAGTTCTTACAAAAACTTAAATCTAAATCTATTACAATTCACTTAAATCGGTTGGACCGATATCATCGCTGGGGTCACCACTAGCACCTCTGGAAGGCGTTGCATCCGAACCGATACCCGGTTATTGTTGCGACATTGATCCCCTCACCTGGCCGGATAGCAATTCTATGACACTCTCCATGTGCTGCACTTGTGATCGCTTTGCCTGCACTTGGCTTAAATGTCTCGAAGTTGTGCTTCGAGATCCTCGATCCGCCGTTGCTGCGTGTAGCTCTCTTGGACCACGACAGGTATCGTCGTGGCGTACTCGACCATATCTTTCTGAAGTATCCCGATACCGTATAAACGCCCATTATACGGTCTAACCGACTACAAAACAAACAAAATTAGAGTTAGAATTTTTTACAAAATTTTTATTTATAATCGAAAGATAAAATACTAAATTTTTACCTCCAAATAAATTTTGTCCTATTGTAAATGACTGAGATCATCGGGAGTTGAACCGCAAGCTTGTTTTTATTGTGTAATCTTCTCCGTCACAGCTTTCACGGTTCTTTCCGCTCGAGGGTCGACGAGTTCGGGTTCGTCACTCTCTTCCCCGAGAACTGACTTCTTCTTGGCATGGGTTTCCACTACTAGCTCAAGAAGAGTCGTTTCTCTTCCTATTCACTGCAGTGTGATATAAAATAAATTTAATTAGATAAATATAGTAAAAACCAAAAATTTAAATAAGAATAAATTTACCAAATCTTGCTTCATCTTTGGGAATCATTTTGATTCCGAAGTACGGCAATGCAGACCATCTCCAGGAACGTCATACCGACATTGTTTGGCCTTCTCGCTCTTGCCCTTGAAGTTTTCAGACTCCCAATGTTGAATAGTTTGATTGAATACCTCGTCCGTAGCCCAAGTCAGTTTGCAATTCTTGATGTAGTAGTTGCGCTTGCCGTTGTTCATCATCAAGCGCATCCTAGCTTGCATGTCGTGCATCTATGCTGTATAGATGTGCTTGTATCCTTCTTCCGCCATCTGTATGCGCGCTGTAAAATAATTTATAATAAGTTAGTTTATAACATATATTAATAATCATTTTAAATAAAATTATAATTTGAAATACACTTACGATAAAGGTGCACCACCATCGGCGGCGTATGACTTCTAACATAACTTGCCATGTATAAAAAAGTTAGTCCTATAAGGACCCTTGATTGATGTTGTTGTTCGTATGCTTTAGAACATCATCCATGTCAAACCTACAGATGAAAATTAAATAATTATATACCATTTCTAAATCAAAAAAATATAAAAGCATAAAATATTAAAGTTACAGAGCGTCCCGACAGGACGTTCAGGATCAATAATTTGAAGGGTGGGATGCTCGTCGAAAATCGTTTAAGGAATCGATATCCACCATATCGTCCTCTTCATCAAATATCTGCGGTGCTGATACTAGGGAAGGCGGACGATATGGTGGCGGTGGAGTCGGGGCAGGGGCTCCCGCGGAACAAGCCAACATACCTCCCGCACCTATAAATCATCTAGGCCTCATTTTTGTATTTTGTGTTTGAAGGTGTTTTTGTGTGTGTGAAGAAGTGTTTGTGAGGATTTTGAAGTTTTGAATTGTATTGAAAATGAAACTGTTTAACGGTTTATATGCACAAATTTCCAATGGGCATCCGTTGGAATTACCAACGAATGCCCGTTGGATATGCGTGTTCCCGAGGCAACGGAAGGCGAAACGGTGGTTCGTCTCACGTTGCAATGGGCATCTGTTACAATTTTCAACGGATGCCCGTTGGAAGTTTCTGCAGCCTAGAGTAGGCATCATTACAATTGCAATGGGCATCTGTTGCGAATTGTCACGGATGCCTGTTAGAAGTTATAACAGATGCCCGTTAAAAATAGTAACAGTCATCCGTTACTCGTTCTTAACGGATGCCCGTTAGCAAAATTGTAAAGGACATCCGTTGCAAATTTCCAACGGATGCCCGTTACAATTGTGGAAAACTTAGAAATTTTTTCTAAGTGTCAGAGGCGATTTCTTGTTACAACGCGTATCCGTTAAGAATTGCAACGGATGCCCGTTGGTATTAGATCATATGTAGCAATGGATGCCCGTTGTTCTTCAGATTGGGGAGTGTTAAAAGCTCTCTATCTGCAATATTACACTTAAATCGGTGCATGCAATCATTTCGCGAGAGTGTTAAAGGCGGCAATATTACGCTTAGCGCTCTCTCTCTGCAACATTAATAACACTTTATGATTTTTTTCCTTGGAAACTATAATTAAAAGCGGCGAGAAGGTAAAAACGTTTTCCAAAAAGATATTTTTACTACCTCTTTTAGACAAATTCGTCGTCTACTCATCATTATCATTATTGTTCACTCGAGTCTGCATGCATGACTTTCATATTTCCTTGGAGGAATTGAGACGTATGATTTAGCTAGAGCAATATCTAGAAACCAAATCAAATCGATCACAGTTAACTTGTAAACCGGATAGTTTTTTTTCTCAAATCTCTCATTTATTTGATTAATCGATTTGATGTACACAGAAAAAATCATTTTGTTTTCATGACATCAATCCTCAAACTAATGATCGAGTATTCATTATGTTAGAATATTATTTTGATCTTAAATTTTGATTAAATCTTATATTTTGAATAAATCAAATTGAACAAGTCAAAGACTAACAAATTGGAGAATATAATAGAAACTATCAAAGGAGCTAAAAATATAGATATTTGTTAGCAACAAACACATCAAGACCTCTATAAAAAAGAGTGTTGATTCCATGAACGAAATTGAATTTCTCTATCAGCAAAGATTGAGCTTAAAAAGCCAAGAGAGAAGTGTGAAAATGGTTTTTTGGCCGAAATCTGCTTGCACCGTAAAACTTGCATTCCAACAAATCTTTATCATTTTCCCAAAACAACATGTAACTGTTTCTACAAACATCAATTTTCTCATGTGGTATTCCTAAATCTTTTAACACATTCTTTGTTTTATAGTATGTCTTGGGAGCTTGATTATTTCCGGTAAATATTCACGCATGGTTTTGCAAAATAAATCCATGCAATTTTCAGCAACATCGTAGACTGTTTTTATACTCATTAATCTAGAAGATAAAGATAAGCGAGACTGATCTTGACGACAACCTTCATATATAGGTTGTTTCGCCGAATCCAATAGGTTGAAGAATCGGCGTGCATCGATATTCGGCATCTCTTCACGCGTTTGTCCATTAACAACTCCAGGAAAAGCATCTGACAATATTTCCACATATGGATTAGCCACTGATGCTTCATAAATAAATTCTTCATTTCTTTCTACTTGTGATTCTTGCACAATATCTCTAACACCACAATTTTCACCGTGAAAAAACTAAATTTCGTAATTCTCAACAAAACCCACCTTGTAAAGATGTTTGCAAATAATTTCTTAACTTTGATACTTTATGTTTTTGCATCTTTTGCATGGACATAACATTGTCCCGCGTTCTTGACACAAAGGTTGCATCGATGCAAAACTCATAAATTGCTCCAATCCATGTAAGAATTCTTGCATAATCTCTTCGGTTATAGGATCTTTTCTTCTATATATCCACTCTCTCGATCTATATATATCTCGATTTGAAGAAGACGATATTTTGATGAAAATATATTTCCTATTGATGGTTTGATGCTAAAACCTTGATTGTTATCATTAAATAGTTTAAATTGCAACGGACATCCGTTGGAAACCTCAACGGATGACCATTACAAGTTCACGTGAATTTATTTTCACCTGCAAGCCTCGATATTCATAATTTCAACGGCTATCCGTTACAAGTGCCAACAGGCATCCGTTACAATTTGCAACGGAAGTCCGTTGGATATTATTTTATCGCTTTTCTGATGGGCTTCCAATGGAGGACGCCAACGGAAGATATCGATTAACATCCCGTTAAAAGTTGCAACAGATTGCAACGGACGTGGCAACAGACGATATCTGTTACACTTCCGTTGAAGTTTTTAACGGATTGCAAATGGATATGTGCCCGTTGGAAGTTCTCCTAAATCTGTTGCAATCTGTTGCAATTCATCATCAACGGACAGATCCGTGCATCGTCCGTTGGAAATGGGTTGTTTTTGTAGTGAATGGACACCGAGTGAGAAAGAAATCCAACCTTTAATGCAAAAGCTATGACATCAATTTTTTCTTTTGTAGACATAAATGAATTTAAAAAAATTCAAGGATGTGAATCTGCTAAAGACGCATGGGATACTCGAAAACCATACATGAAGGAACTACAAGCGTCTAAAGAACTCGACTTGATATTTTGGAATATCAGTTTGAAAAACTGGAAATGGGTGAATACGAAAGTGTCAAGGAGTTTAGAAGCAGAATGAATGCAATTGCTAATGAGTTAAGTGTACTTGGATAAACCTTCAATGATAAGAAACTGGTCAAGAAATTGCTTAGATGTCTGCCAAAGAAATGTCATGCTCAAAAAGTTGCTATGAACATGTCCTTAAATACTGATACTACAAGCTTTAATGAGACTGTTGGGATTCTAGCTGCCTATGAATTAGAGCTCTAACTTGAACAAGGTGACTCTACGAAAGAAGGAAATAAAGGAATTTTTCTTCAAGTCACTGATGAAAATTCCAGTATGGATGATGTTGAAGAAAACATTGTTCTACTGACTAGAAAGTTTGGAAAATTCATGAAAAAACATACAGGAGCCAGACGGTCAACAATTGATGAAAAAAGAAGCAAGAAAGATAACAAATCTGGAGCCCAATATCATGAATGCAAAGGATTCAGACACTTTAAATCTGACTGTCCAAGTATATAAAAAAGAGAAAGTGTCTTGAAAGGACTATGAGAAACACAGTGCTACAAATGCAAATGCTTTGGACACACAAAAAATGAATATGTGACGGAAGTATGTTCAAAGGAAAATCACTAATTACATTTAGTGAATCAAGTTCAGATTCTGAAGACGGCAATGAAGAAGACTTGTCAAGTTTTGTTGCATTCATTGGAATAATAGAAGAAATGAAAAGGAAGAAAAAGATGACAACAAAGTTGATGAGACAAAAATTGAAGAAGAAGATGAAGTAGATGTCGAAACTAACTACAATGAGTGGCTGAAAATGAGCAAGCTAACCGTTCAACTAGTCAAGAAAAATGAGAAACTAGAAGTTCAAACTGAAGAAATGAAGTAGGAAGTAGCACTGAAAGAAGAAGAAATGTGTTATGTCAAAAGCCAACTTGAAGAAACCAATAAGCAACTGAAAATGCTTTCAAATGGCACTGACAAATTTGATCATCTGCTCTCATTAGGAAAACAAAAAGAAGATAACCATGTAATCGGTTATACGAGAAATAAAGGAACTACTAAGGGCAAATTTGTTTCTGGAGGTAAATTAATAGAGACTTCTTTTGCGATACAAGAAAGATTACGACATAGTTACTTATCCAAGAAGAATAGAGACCACATAATCTTTAACTCAAATAAGAAATATCATGGTTTTGGACAACTTAATCATCACATATACAACTCTAGAGGATATTCTTAGTTTCCGTATCAAAAGAATAATATAGTGAGATGTTATTTCTGCGGAATGAGAGGACACAAACAAATCACATGCTACAAAAAACTCAGGTTTGATTCAGGTAAGTATGCTTTTCCTAAAATAAAACAAATCTGGATAAGGAAAAGTGATATGTTTTGCAATGTTTCCTACATCTTTACAAAAAAAAATCAAACATCTGGTATTTTGATAGTGGTTGCTCTGGACACATGACAGGTTCAAGAGAGCTTCTATCAAACTTTGTAGAAATTAAGAATGTTGGAGATGTTATCTTCGGAGATAAGAGTATACCTGCAAAAGGTAATCAAGGAGCTTGTTATATGAACAAAAGGATATCTAAACAACATCCTAGAAGCTGATGATTTTAATAGAAAAAAGGGTGAATATGAATAAAGTTTTTGCGAATGAAACAAAAAATTGCGTAAGTGTACTTAGAAATCAATCTTATGAGTAATTTGATTTTTCTTAACAATCTGATTGTTTTTACTTATTCATTTTTTGAATCAAATAATTTTTGAAAATAAACCGAGAAATTAAAAAAGACCAGGGTGATTACCTTCTGCAAATAGGCCGGTTTATTGTGAAAATGGTTTTGTGATGTGATATTTTGGTGGCGGACGTGACTGGTGCAGTTATTTCATTTTTGAACCATTTGATGCATTTGTTTTAAACCGTTCTCTCTTATATTTGAGTGTATTTTCGAAAACCCTAACTATTCTTTGCAAAAAAGGAAAGTGAAATTTTCGTGCGGTCTCTTCAAAACAAATTCAACCATGAACACCAGAGCTTCAGGAATCCGTTCGCTAGGAGATGATGTAACGGTACTTTTCAACAACGAACCAGTGAGAGTAGGAGATCTTATATTCACAGATAATCCACCAAGGATAACGGGAAAAAGATACAAAACAATGGCGAGATAAAGAGTGGTTCCACGAAATAGGCAAAATACACGAACAGCCACACCTCCTACAGTATCGGTAGAAGCGCCTCCCATCCCTGAACCACAACAGGGAAATTCTAGCTCTTCATCTGAGAAAAGCATTCGGCAAAATGTGTCGGATCATGAACAATCATATGTGCCCCGTGTTTCCTCACCAAGGAAAGGTACCACATTGTCCCTTTAAAAGCCTATTCTAGGAAATTTTAGTTGGAAATAGGTTTGTCTAGGTACGAGATCTTAAAGGAACGTGAGATCTTTAGTGATAGAGGGTTGAAAGTAAATCAGTTTAAACATTTGCCTCTGTGGAAACTGCTGGTGGAACAAAGTCTAACTCATACAATAACAAATATTGTAGCTATGTGTAAGGAATTAGTCTACGAGTTCCATGCTAACCTGAACCCTGAGATTGATAACCCAGGGTCAGAAATGTGTGGACAAATATACGTCAGGGGAACAGTGATGAAATTCAATGATGAGATCATATATTAATTTCTTTGGTACACCTTATATAGAGACATCAATAGCCAAAGAATAACAAATCTAGACATGGATATGATCACCAAGGAACTCACAGATGCAGAGTTAACTTCTTGGGCATGAAAGATCCCAAATTCGAAACTGAATTGGGAATACGCTTTGCTGAACAAAATGTATTGAACAAATTGGATCCTAACAAGAAAACTGATGGTATTTGACATGACACAACTGTCCTCCTCTACTGTATCAAAAGAACATCCCTTTGAATTTTGGGAAAGTGGTTCTAGATTCGATCATAGGACTTGGGTTATCAAACTCAAAGAAGTTCATTCTGCCATTATCATGCTTGATCCAGAATATCCTGACTCAACAATTTTCAGATATTGTTGAGACAGACGAGATGAGAGAGAAGATTTCTCCATGGATAATTTTTGAAAAACGATGTGTTGCAAAGATGCAATCCTCCGAAGAAATTAGAAATATTGAAAATGATGTTTCTCAAAACATCATTGACTTGGAGAGGAGGGTCACAGCAGTTGTTTTTGAAATGCAGAATGCCTAGAAGGAATTGAAGAACATCTCGAAGCTGAACAAGTAAATTAGTGAAGTTATAGAATTCATGATTTTTCGGTTTCTGAATCTAATTTATATTTTGAATCTTTTATGACATAAACATGGGAAGAAAATGAAGAAAGGAGGGCACAATCGAGCAAAGCAGCAGGAAAAAGACTAAGAGAATAATTTGTGTTTCGTGTTTCTATCTGTGTTTCTAAGTACATTTGTTATGATTTGATATTCTGAACTCACTCATATGAATATTTTTATTACATTAATATGTGGTTTGAATTCTATACATTTTTTATCTGTGATAAAAATTCAAAGGAGGAGAAATCCGACAAAGGGGAAAGCGTATTGAGTTGCCAAATTGTCGACACTAAGCAGCACGCCATCGACGATTGCTAGCAATACTTAGGGCCACTTATCCTGCACCACCGATGTGGTTGTATTATCAATTTCTATTCCCATATATATAATTTTATAATATATTTTGAAAATTCCTCTTAATAGTTTTTTTTTGCGCAATTGTGATATAATAATATGGATAATACTAGATTTAAATCAATCCCCAAAATGATTTAAATGTTTAAAATTGTTCAAAAGTTTTTCATTTGCATATAACAATACAAAATCACACTTCATTAAATTATATATATAAAAATTCTTGCAAAAGGAGTTTTGTAGTGAAATTACCTCAACAAGAACTTTTTTTTATTTATACATATCCTTAAATCAATAATTATGTTTAATTACCTCATTAATCATTTTAAATCTCCATTCAAATATTCTTTCTTATATTTTTAATTATTTAAAATATCAATTTTAAATATTTTTGTTGGTGACTTCTCCTGAATCAACAACTTTTTTAGAAAATGATTTTTTATTAAAAATTTTGATTGATTTAAATTTTTTTAAGTTTTATAAGTTCAAAATTATATATATATATATATATATAATTCTTAAAAAAGGAGGCTTTTACTGAATCTATGAATTACAACACTTCATTGATTACATAAAATATTATATTATATTTTTCAAGATTATTTATTATTATGCGATTTTATACAAGATAATATTCATACAATATTGTCCGCATTGATAACATTCAATATAATTTGACTATTATGTTATGATAAATAATATTATCAGCCGCACATCGCGCGGGATCCTACCTAGTATTATATACAATCATAACATAACAATCCATTACTATCCAAAATGAATAAGATTCTTTAAAGAGTAATTTAAAAAACTAGGTATATACCCGCGCGATGCGCGGAAAGATATATAAATGTATTATTTAGAATGTATAGTAATGGTATGTATTAGTTCAACGAAAAAGATTAAAATATTGTAATGGGCGTATATGACAAAGTGTTTAATGAAATGCAATGGGAAAAAAACCGAGTGAATATGGAAAAGAATGTTATTCATAAATCATGTTAATAGGAGAAATGGTATATAAACGATATTTTTTAAATAGTGCATCACTGTAAACACGTTATCATGGAGGATTCTGTATGATGGCATGGTAAGATTGCCTATAATCGTACGACCTGGAAGAGGAAAAAATAAAACCAGTCAGCAAAATAAGAACAACACTATAACTTAGTAAGTACTTGAGTGAGTGACGGAAATGCTTCTATGCTGACCTTATGTATCTGGTAGTCCAGTGAATATTTCTGCGTAGACAACATTTGTTATGAGCGATTGTTGTGTGCATTCTTTATTTAGATCTAAGATACGCAATCCGTTGGCGGATGTCATCTTGATAGTGCAACATACAACTTTCCGTGGCTGAAAACCGGTTTGGGCAGATACAATCCAATCTGTTTTAAACTTTGACCTTGACTTTTATTTTTCGTCATTGCATAGCACAAACGAATGGGGAATTGTCGTCTTCTTAGTGTAAATGGGAGACATGAGTCACTGTGTGACAAAATGATTCTAGGTATAAGGACTTTGTTACCAATATGAGTGCCTGTAATAATCTCTGCTTCCAAAACTCTTGATGCTAATTCAGTCACGACCATGCGTGTTCCATTACACAGACCTTCTTTTTGATTGATATTGCGGAGCAACATTATGGGGGCACCAACCTTCAAACATATGCTATGTTTTGGGAAACCCGGAAATTCAAGAGAGTTGAGGTATTCGATAGGATAAAATGATTGCCAATCAGTAGTAGGAGCACTATCTAGGCCTATCACGTCGGAACTTAAGAATTCAACCATTTTACCTGGAAGATTTGCAAGGAGGTAATGATTGATCTCATCAACATGGGCATTCCGAGGAGTTAAATTTATTTATATTTTTATAATTCAATTTTATGGTTTTTTCTATTTAAATAAGAATTTATTGAAAATGACAAAAAATTATGCAAATGAATTCTAGTTGAGATTAGAGAAAAACAATACACATAATTTTATAGTTGATTTTTTTTATGAGTAATTTATTAGATATTATATCAAAATTAGATAAATAAATTAGATAAATAATTGTAGTTGTTAAATCTTTGGACATTTTTTTTACTTTTCATTTTAATAGCAAAAATATAATATTATAGTGCTTTGAACCTCACATATACAATTATTCCATTTGAAATTTTTAAATTAAATAAAATATTACAGTTTCGAGTCATCAAAACGATATACTTATTAATGGTCAATTTTCCATTTTGAAGAAACATTTAGTTAACAAAATCAGTTAAGTGCTTCAAATGCGTGTCGATGTGCCATGGGAGCCTCATTCCATATAATTAATTCTGCTTTTTTCAACAAATCTGCAGCCATGGTTCCGTGTTTAATGTCACATGTCGATCCTTTATGCAAATCTAGAGGGATTTTAAACCTTGAATGTGCAGTTCTACCCCCTGGGAGAATTAGTGCAGCTATGCCCGATGATGCAACTGGTATCACAACTTTTCCGTTCGATCTGATCTTGGAGATAATCGTTCTATACAAGTATGTTTTTCCCGTACCACCTGGTCCATAAAGGAAAAAAAACTTTCCTTCT
>CM071865.1:27865263-27909644 GCA_036759665.1 Gynandropsis gynandra
CTCTATATTTCTTCAAGATTTGAACGTTATGCGGAACCACGAACTGATTTCCTAATCTGATATCCCCTTTCATCACAAACTTCGAGTCATCTTCTCTACGCTTGTATAGGACATAGCCTGTATTATCAACATATGTGTTCTCGATGTATGGCCTTGGATATTTCTTTGTGCAAATTCCATTTTCCATGCATGGCGACCATGGCCTATCAAGCCCACATGGACCATGCATCATATGCTGTTCAACCAAACTGAAGCCTTCCATGTCTAATTCTTTATTTGGCAATTCTGCTTGTATAAATGTGTCAATTTCGGCAGTGGTAGGATTTTTGAAGTTAGGTTGCAACCAAATCAAGATATGGGCGTGCGGCAAACCACGTTTCTGGAATTCGATAGTGTATATAACTGTGGCAAAAAAACAATTTATGAGATTATAGTATTCGTTTAACGAAAAAATGGATGCACCATTTACAATTTAACCAAATGAGATAGTGGTTACCTGATAAGGGCATAGGGAAAAAGACGGCTGCATTGATATCTTCTAGAAGGCCATCTAATTTCATTTTAAAAACTCGACACTCGATGTCTGGCCTGTCACTGGCACAGTTTCCACCATATGAATCGAGATGGTCCGAGATCTCCTTCCATTTTGGATTTGCAGTCATTGTAATGAATAAATTGGGGTTATCATACCACCTACATATAGCCATTGCATCATGGTAATTCTCGACCATGTAACGTGGGCCTCCCGTAAATGATGGGGGGAGAATAATTCTTTTACCTACAGTTTTAGCAGATGTAGCTCCCTTTCCGACTGCATCAAACAGATTATTATAAAGATCTGATCTCAGTTTCTTCTGATTGTTTCTTGCCCAACGTATTCTTTCTTGTTCAATGGCAGTGTATGCATCGACAACATATTGTTGAAAAAGATGACCCCCATTGATTATCGTTTTTCCCTCACATAGTCGTGTTTGGATTTGGTAGGCATAGAATTCTCGCATTGTAACAAAGGCCCGTCTGATTTTTTTACCACGTTCAACGTATGGTATGTCCTCATGGAAACCAGATCGACCATAAGGGAAAAGCAATGGATATTGTAAGCTCATGGACAATGGATGGAGGTCGCTGATTCTATATAGTTGGTCAGACGGTTTCAATTGCAATATAACATCTCGCTCTGCAGAAGTTGAGGAAAGATCACCGACAATTAAACTAGCAACTTCATCGCCGGCAGGTAAAGCATATTGGCTACCTTTCATCCGAGGCTCGATCAATCGTAAGGAAAAGTCAGTTGTAGAACCGGCTTCATAACGATCCCGGGTATACGAAAAGTCTTTGCCAAGTGATTATGCTCATCAAGCATATGTATTAGGCGTTCACTATGTTCTCGTCTAAACTACCTGAAGTTGTTGTACGGTGTAACGTTTTTATACGGTTGCGTACCTCATTTGCAGTATCATATATGTAGAGTTGGGCAAATTTAGGAGGGTTCCCTTCAACCGGAAAAAGTGACCCGATCTGGTGGTGATTTTGACCATGGATACGAAAGGTGTAAGGACCATTCCCCCCTGCAACCGAATGATCGATCTTTGCACCGATTGATTTGAATGCTAGGATTGAGTTATACGCTCGAATATTTGTCCGAAATGGAAGAGATGTATCTAGCAATTCTTTGAGAAGAGTTGGTGGGTCGGGGACCCTTGGCAAACGAATGCGGCCTTGGCTGCAACATAAGGTAAAGCGTAGTTGACCATGGGTGCATTTGGTAGAAATACTCTCGGACTGCCAAACCAATGCGTCACAGTGTTAGCATTGAATGATATCATTTTCCAAACTAACGTCCGATGTTGTCGGGCCTACGTATATAAATAGCATTGAGATGTTATTATACCAATCCTGATAATATACGAGAATAAATGTTTGTTGTTAGGTAAGAGTAAGGAATTTTCATAAGCAAACCTCCTTTTTGCGATGGCGATGATGGCTGTTCTAAAGTCAATGTGCCACAGCCTATAAAGGGTTTTTTTGGAAAAAAAATGTATTGTTTGAGCATAAACCGAAAAAAAGTTGAAGAGGAGGAAAATTTTTGATTCAGTAGATGAGAGATTACCGGTACGACTATTCATTTTCTGTTTGGACATGATAAGTGTTCGACGTATATTACGTGCCGCTTTAGCGTTTCCTGGAAATACATAGATGGAAAAACTGTAAATATAAAAAAATATTTTATTTGGACGTAGCCTGGCATTTTTATGCACCATTCTAGAAACGACTCATCAGTAAGAAGTTAGAAAATAATTGAAGGAATGATTTTACAAAGTTTGTGTTACCTCTTTGGAAGCGAGCTTGTTCGGAGTCAATTTCTAATGGAATTGCGGACTGAATGGCCTTGCCCACGAGCCACGGACAGTTCGCCGTAAGGGAAGAGGGTTTTAGGGGGACAACAACAGTTATCATATAATAGAACAAGACATTTGGGGAAAATGTTGATTATCGTATAAATAAAATTGCAACAATGTTAAGGATACTTCTAGCCTGATAGAAACGCCTACGAGCCGTCATAATCGCTTTCCGCATTCTCCTTGCGGTCTTGAATGTTTCTGTCATTTAAAGTGTAATATAAAACAACATATTAGATTTCACAATAGCGACACAGTTAATTTATGCATGGGTGAGATCAAGTTGGAAAAATTTTTGTAATACATTAGGTGAACTTAAAATTTAATATGGATGTGAAAGAAGACCGTTCCGCTGGACTTCACATTCTTCAATATTTGATAATTGTTGTAAATATAAATTGTATTTTTGGGTAAATCATGGACGATGATGTGATGCTGTGAAATGAAAAACGTACAATACATAACGAAGCGTTAAAATCATTTTGTAAAAGTTTATGATAATCACGAAGAAAAAAATTAAAAAACAAATGCATTTTTTTATATAATATTAAAGTATTACGGTTAGGCTTCCTTATTTGGTAATCGTGTCGCGGTAATTGATATACTCATACACCTGCATTATTTTTTAAAATAAACAAAAAAAATAAAAAAGTGACAAAAAAAGGGAAAAAAACAAAGAAATGTCAAAAAGGAAGGTAAAAAAAGGAAATAGAAAGAGAACCCAGGGCCGATTTTGGGAGCACACGGTTGTGTGAACAGGAGACGGAAGAGCAAGCACCCGACGTGGTTCTTAGAGCGGCAGACGGAAGGCGGTAGGCGGTGCGGCCGGTCTGACCCTACCTCCACCAGCGGGGCCGAGAATCGGCGGGTGAAGAACACGCCTGAGGTTTGAGATGAGACGCGAAAAGGGCAGGTCGGCGGTGGCCGTCGATGGGGCGAAAATAAGAGGGTTCGAATAACAGGAAACGGCGGGTTAATCGGCTATTAAGAGGTAAGTAAATCGGAGAGGGGCGTATCCGGCTTCGAAAGCCATTTCTTGTACCGGTTCCACTGCTTTGAATGTTTATTTGTTTGCTCGGTGGTATGGTGTGGCTGGTAGGCTGGGGCTTGCGTTGTTTGTGCAACTAAATGGTAGGCTAATTCTAGAGTGGGTGTAGGGTAATTGGGTAGAGGAGGGTGAATTATAAATGCATGTTTGATACCTAGAAAGTTAAATTTTCATTTTCTTCCCAGTATTGCAAGCAATGAATCTACTGTTTTTATATAATGTTTCCTTTTCGTACAACAATCAGAAAATGGTATTAGGTTTTTTAGGGTTCCTTTGCCTAGGAATAACATTTTGTTCCATTTGCGAGGCATGTTTTTTAGGGTTATTTAGCGCCCAAATCAATGCAAGTATCATTGGTTGCTGATTTAGTGGATATTGAGTGGATATTTCTTTTTCAGTGACTTTCATCTCCTCCCACTTTCCGTTATTCTTTATGGAGATTAGGTTTTGGTGAATGCCGCTAAGTGTTCTTCCATTAGAACTTCGGTGAGTAAATATGAACCCTTATTCCAACTTGATGATACGAATACGAAGCGAATGCATCTGCTCGTATAGATTTCTTGTCTCTTTATCGAATTTGATTAGAATATAAATCATCGAGCAGTTTCAGATTGCGAAAGATATTATTACAGGACACTCGCTTTTGTTTCTTTTACTGCAGGATGTAGTGATACGAACAATGGCAGACGACTGTCGATATTACCATATTTTCGGTAAGATTTCCGATACATTCCGATGCATCATTTATTCTAATATGTAATAAACTAAACGGTTCATATTTTGGATTTCAGATTAGCAGTTGCAGTTAAACAGAGAGATCCATTTTAATGGGAAAAAGAAGATTCCGAGCAAAAGGATCACTGGTTAGCAGTTTTTCTCAGGCGATTCCGCTAATTTTGATTCTCAAATCAGAATACTTTTTTGAGATGATTTGGTTTGCAAACTCAAAGGTATTGAGTAACCATAGGGAATGTGATTCTTCGGTCAAAAGATGTGATATTTTCGACTTAAAATGCGTTTTTTTAATAATCTAAAATATGTGATATTTCACTAAAATGTGCGATTTTTCGATTTATAAATGCGATTTTTCGATTTATAAATGCGATTTTTCGATTATAGATGTGATGTTTCCACTAAAAGAAGAGATTTTTCGACTAAAATATTCGATCTTTTGACTATGCGTTCTTTCGAGTAAAAGATGTGTTTTCGACTAAAAAGTCATTTTTCGACTAAAATGTGATTCTTCGACTAAAAGATGGGATTTTTCAACAAAAAGATGTGATCTTTCGACTTAAAAATGTGAATTTTCGACTAAAAAATGTGTTTTTCGTCTAAAATATGTGAATTTTCGACTATATATGGGTGTTGCTAAGATGGGTAAGGATGATATACTACAGGTACTGGAAATGGAGAGTGAGGTGTTGAAGTATTCAGGCTTTCAAATATACACTCCCACTTCCAAAACTGTCCTCGGATTCTTAAAATCATAGATCTTGGTTTTCTTTAACCGAATCGGTTAAATCTTGATTCTTAATTCCGGTTCGTAATTCCGGTTTGTGGATATATATGTGCACGAAAAAACACTTCCTTACATTTGCAGTTCAAATCCGTGGCTGCTTTGTCTTCTCCAAAGCTGCTTGACGATCTATTTCTAAGGGCCTAAACCGGACGGTTTAGCTCTTAATCGATAACACGTTCTATTTTTTTTCTGTCTTCTATCATATTGATCTTTAAGTCAAGTAAAAAAAAATCTTTGTCCCTACAGATTTTGTTATATAAATCTTGAAAGATTTAAATCAGAAGCTTTATCCACATTTCTTAGCAGCACCAACAGTTGCGATTTCAAGCGACCAGGAAATGTGGTCGTCCATTCGTGTTTAAATCGATACTCTCTGATTCATGTCTGCTAATGATTCCAGGAGAGAGGAAAGTGTTGGAGTAGAGACAAAGGCGGAGTGGCAAAGCAAAGGCTTCAGTATAAACAGTAAGTCATTTATATTATGGCGTTAATCTGTGCTTGCTTTTGGGTATGTTATGGGTATTAAGTGACAAATGTGTGGGAGGGGGAAAAAACTGGAAAACAAAACTGGAATACTTTATTATATGAAGTCTGAAAACACAACGGAAAAATAGCTTGCGTTGGAAAAAATAAAACAAGATAGATAAACGTCTAATCCATAAAATTTAAAAATGCAGTTTGAGTTCACTCAATGCGTAGACGCTTCCCACGATCCACACCATTTCGGTTGAATAATTTGGTTGTTCAACAATGTCACCATTTGGTTGCTCAACCTTCGCAACAGAGTGTCCGGTTGTTTGGGTGACTGCTTCCACCAGGCAGGGAGTTGAAACCTAAAACACCAATGATAAAAAAAAACATTTTTAAGATAAAAAATAAATATTAATAAATTTTTTTATATAATAGGAACACATATACCTCAACTAATGTAGTTTTGTCAGCTTCAATGGGTGAGGTATCTAAAATGCAAGACACAGTGAAATTTTGGTGGAGAGGCGAAAAATTGTAGGAGGTGAGTTTGAGTTGAAATGTAAATGTGCGGCCAATGATGTCCCGCAAACATTGTGGGATGGCAATCTCACCGCACGCAACCTACTCATAAGTTAAGATGAGGGTTAGGAATTTGCATTGGTTTTAAAAGCTAGGCTGACTCACAGTGGGGGAAGGGGGGAAAAAGACCTCATCAGTTAGTAGGTCGGCCGCTTTGTGTTTGGTGATTTTGGTTATATCACGATCAAAGGCAACGAAAGTTGCTGTTTCCGTACCATCACCAACTTTTAATTCAACTCTAAATCTGGGATAAAAAATCGGTGAGATGAAAGCTTTATAGGATACAACAAATGTTAAAAAAAAGGATGAAATTTAGCGTACCGTGTAACTCCAACGGTGGTGCTTGCTTGGCAATTAAGCGTACGTGTAACTCCAACGGTGGTGCTTGCTTGGCAATTAGTGCAAAACAAAGAATCTGCAGTGTGTTTCAATTTGCGTGAACATTTGGCACAAGCGATGTAGCTCCAACCGTTGTTGTTGAGCACATCAAGAATGCGTGTTGTGCAGAAAAATTCTGCTTCCTATTGGAACGGAAAAAAAATGAGCAGCGAACGTATAGTAATCAGCCTAGGCAATGAGATGGAAAAAAACGACCTTGTGGTCAGACGTAGTTACATACGCAAATAAATCTAAGATCGAAACAGCTTCGATCTTCACAACGTTGTTGACGTGAGAATGGCCGTTGAGACCATCATCAAAACCTTCCTTGATGTTGCAATGGAAAAATGAATTTATGTTATATGGTAAGGTGCTTGTATAAAAATACATATAGATAGATATATATAAACAATATAAAAAGTCAGTTGGTCCTGGGAAATAAAAGGGCATTGTATAAAATGGGCAGTGGTTGTTTTTTAGATGGGTTTTTTTACCTCTCAATGAAGGCCCCCACATATGAAGCCTCGCCAGGGAAATAAAACCGGATGGCCGAGGTGGAATTCAGGAAAAGGGAACCTGAGAAGGCATGGGTAAACTATAATAGGTAGAAAGTGGCGGCAGAAAAATGGAAAACACAATACAAACCTCCAACGAACTTAGGATTGACATTAGAAACAAGAATAACAGAAGGAGTTCCGGCGAGGTTTTGTAGTTTTGCACGGAGATCGATAGCCTTCTGGTCCCAAGCGGTTATGGTAATATCCATACCGCTAAAACGTGAAACAGTCAACTGTAAGTAAGAATGGGAAATAAAAGCTTTGGGGAATCTGGAAAGAATTCTAATAACATACCCACTAAGCTGTAAACGCAGCATAATTTGTTGCGTTGCATGTTTATCTTCCACATTGAAGTCCTTTATAGAACTAAGGCGGCCAATAACATCTTAAAAAACAAAAAAAGGGAAATAATAGAGTCAATATGAAAGCAAAACGAAACGGTGGGAAAACAAATTTAAAAAAAAACTGGGAGGGAAGTGTTTGTGTTGGCGAGCGATGTTAGTTCCTCATACGTTTTGAGGCGGAACAGCTCATGTGCAAACATAGGAGTAGTATCGGTGAACTCAAACAGTTTGGTCATAACGTGAGACGTATAGAAACGTTGGAATCAGCGACTTTGTAGGTTTCGTTGCTCTGAACAACTTCAAACCCTTCAAACTGTAAGACTGCCCCCTCCTTTAAAAGGTGTTCAAAACGACTATACAAGACCTGACTTACTGAACCGTGGAGCAACGATGGCTGGAAAAAAAAAGTAAAATGCGTCGATAAGAAAAAAGTAGAAATGAACAAAACTGCAAATAAACGGGGAAAAAACATAATGTTATAAGGAAAGACAAACTGTTTCATCTATCAGTAGGAATTCCATCCACATAAGTTGGCCGCCTTTTTTTGGGTTCCGCGCTTCCCAAACGCGAAAAATGCGAGCTACAACGTGCTGGTTCGAGCGGCCAACCATCAAATCAATGAATTTTGTTGGGGCAGAATTCATTTTTTTGTGGTTTGGTTACTGGATGCTTCAGAAGGAAATTGCAGTGATAGTGGGTGGAATGGAGTGAAACTAAGGGGAATTTATAGGTTTTAGGATGTAACAGTGATACAGATGGTGGGTTAGTGGGTATGAGTAGTCAGTGATTGTAATAAAGGGTACTTAATAGAAAATAATGGGTATGAGTAGTGGCTGTAATTGTTTAGTATGCAGTTTTTTTAAATAACAGCTTTAATGTGACTATTACAGTATGCATTCAGTCACAGAAGGGGTTTTCTGGAATTGAGGTTTTTCTTTGAAGTTTTTGCAGGAAAAGTTTATTGATTCTCTATTAGAATGGAAATGCCTGGCACAAATGAACTGTGGAATAGAATGTGAGGGACGTAACAACGAATGGTATTAGTTGATGGGATTTATAAACGTTGTTGTTGGGCATTCCTATTTCGCATAAGAAATTTACAGAATGGAATTTGGTGGGTGGAATTGGTTTTTGTTTCATGTTAAAGCACAGGTTGGAATAGGGTTTGTTGTTGCTGCATTTTGATACATATTCTTTGTTATATATGCACAGGTTGGATGAGCTTACTCCACGCCTTGTATCGTTTGAATATGTGCGTACGCTCAAGTAATTGGTTTACAAGAAAAGGTACAAACGGACATAAATGGATAATCAAAGCCTTGAAGGATAATGATTCTAATTATAAGTCCATGTTTCACATGTGGCGAAGGAGGATGGGATCCCAAAGTCGCGTAAGAAATTTACAGAATGGAATTTGGTGGCTGGAATTGGTTTTTGTTTCATGTTAAAGCACTAACAATAGGCTAGTCGAACATGTTTAATATTTGTCTTATAATGGGTTTTTGTTTTGGCACATCTATGTTTTTGTGGGTGAGCTGAATTATTGCAGGATAAAAAAAACATCGAAAACGCAATAATGCAGGACGCAGGTTTAGTTGATAGACTGAATGAGGCGTTGGACATCATGATATGAAATACGATTCCATCAATTGCTCGGTTATGGCGATGCAAGGGAAAACCTTCATGGTGTACCTTAAGATCGTATGAAGTATAGTGAATTGAGGAGGATTTCCCTTGAAACATGTTTGAGTTGCTTCTTCAAACAATGTCTTGTTCTCAACTGAGTGATGTTTAAATTTGTATTCATGGATATTAGATATCAGAGCGAGGGATTGGAAGTTTACGTATTGTATGGTGGATGAGTTCAGGACTAAAATATGAGCTATTTTGTGGGAAAACAACAGAACTTGTTGATTTCATTTAATAAATGCATTCAATATTCATGGTAAATTATTGTTACGGCATTACATTCTGGGTATTGTGTCATACAAGTTGGGAAAAAAACAAATATCGTATTGTCACATTGTTCTTCAAGGAAATCGCCATCTGTAATATAAATTACATGATTGCAGCCCCTGATGCATTTTGCATATCATTCGTTGCTGACATTTTATAAATCCAAAAAAAACCCAGAATTCTATTATTTTCAGGTTTATCAAGTGCAGTGTCCAAAATGAAAGTTCTCTGCGAAGAGATATTCTCCAAGTTGGCACCTTCCTTCTTTGCTCTATTCTAGATATCCCAGAAGACAGGAATGAGGTTGACCAACTTCACAAGGATAATGAAAAAACTTCTGCCCCAGATGCGACACGCTCGACACAATCTCTTCTTGCAAGAAACTGAAACACGGGAGGAATTCGAAGATATAATGTAACTAACCGAATTGTTAAACCTAATTAAGAACGAAAACTTTAGAATTATTTCCTAAATTATTAAAAAATCAATTCGAAACTCAACAGCCACCATTTCTACGTCACAATTTCTGAGTTATTTTTGTTCTGCCTCCCTCTCCTATATGATAAAACCCCAATTAAGAACCAAAATTTAAGAATTAATTCCTTAATTATTTAAAAACCTATTCGGAGCTCAACATCGACTCCCGCTGTTATTCTATGCGACGTTTTAACTGAAAACCCGACCCATCTTCGTGCTTTGTCTCGATATTGATTCTCTAATTGTCTAAGTACTTCTTCGAGATCTGACCGTCCTGTACCTAACATGACCAGTTGAACATCTTGATTCATCATCCATGGAACTGATTCAGCTATTAAATCAACACCCTTTTGATGATCCAATCTTCCAATAAAACCAATCAATGGAACATCTGGTCGTACTGGTAAACCTAATTCTGTCTGTAATGCAGCTTTACATTGAGCTTTACCCAATTGAAGTGTTTCCAATGAATAATTTGTATAACCATCGGACTGTAAATAAGTATCGAATATCGGGTTCCATTCTTTTGAATTAATCCCGTTTACGTTTCCTCGAAATTGCTCATCGGATTCGTTTAGTATGTTAGGTAAACCCCATAATCCTTCTGATGTTGTTAGCTCCCACGCGTATCCATGGCTTACTGTAACAATTCGATCAGCCTTTTTTAAACCCGCTACGAAAATATTAAAATGCTCACCTCCTAAAGGATCGTATAGTTTGAACATCGATAATTTGAGCATTAACATAATGGAAAAAGTTACTGATTTGATGCAAAGATCGATGATTTAAGCATTGACATAACGGAAAAAACTACTAATTTGATGCAAAGATCGATAATTTAAGCACTAACCTGATGAGCAATGTTATGAATTACAAGAACGATACTGATCGATAATGATGTCCACCACTGAAATACTCAATCGATCTCCGCTCAAAAGGATCGCCTCTTCCACCGGCAAGATAGGCGTTAGCGAACATCCGAAATCCAACACCAGAATTATATGTGACGAAAGCAAGCTGGATCTAATGCATTTCAAAAACAGACGAAGACCCAAATCATACTTGGATCGATCTTTGTAATTCGAAGGAGAAGAAATCATATTAGAGGATTTAGAAAATCGAAAAAATTCAAAGAAGAAGGAATACCTCACTGACCCACCGAATCAATGAACCCATGTAATCTTAAAGAAGACGAAGAAAGGAACAGCGGACACGAAATAAGCCTCTAATATATCAGGATGCACCTCCGCCGTTACCTGAGAACAAAACCCATGATTCAGATTTCGAAGTAAAACCAGGAATCAATTCATTGTCCAATTTCAGAACAAGAGGACCAACCCTGAGGAAACGGGCACGTGGGAAACCAGGAATCAATCGATTTTTAGATTCTGGACAATCCCGTTTACGATTCCTCGAAATTGCTCATCGGATTCGTTTATTATGTTATGTAAACCACATCCTCCTGAGGTAAGAACCCGCGCGATTGATTATGCGGCATGGGCATTTCCTAAGAGAACGGAGGAATCCGGACGAAAGCGAGTAATAGATGGATGGATAAAGACAAAGATAAGAAAAGAGAGGAGCGAGACTTCTGTCCATAGAATGGTGGAAACGAATCGAAGCGGCAATTTCAGGGCCTGGGCGGCATGGGTATTTCATAGGATGGCGCTTCGAAAGCGTGGCGACATTTATTAAGGGGGGTAACAGTCGGAGGAGGCGGGCGGACTCGTCAATGCAGCGAGCACTTGCAGTCGGTCGCAGAGCGCCGGAATGAGGTCTAAACCCAAACCGGAGAAGGAGATGAGATGAGGCGGGATGTGGAGAGTGTATCGGAGGGAAGAGAAAGGCGAACGGGCAGAGTAGATGGCGAGTTAAGCGAAATCGTGGAGGAGGAAGTGGAGATCGTGGGTGAGAGACAACAGAACGTGTGGAAGAATGTAGATTAAGCGGAATAAATGTGGAGGGGATGAGGTGGAGGGCTGAGAAGCGAGAAGCTCTCAGAACCCACAGCAAACTTGCCTTATTAATATAGATTTAATATTATTCAAAACGAATAAAGGAGCTAAGGGCGATAAAATGGAGAGGTTCACATGTATGTGTATTTAAAACTTTGACAACCCAACAAAGCTTTTGTTATTTAGGACTTGACAATTTAAAGTAATCATCTTTTTTCTTTATTAGTATAATTGTTCTTTGTAATTTCAATATAATTGTAATATAATAATCGTATAAGTATTAATTATGCAGAACACATAAAAATAAACTGATAAAAAGGTATTTCATAATTTCAATGAAATGTTATAAAATTATAAGTCAACGGGTACAGACAAAAATCAAGTAAACGTAGGGTTCTTTGTCTTCACATGTAGGAGGAGACGTTATTAGGAAAATTGTAATGAAGTGTATGTAGCACATACTTGTACGGACCACCTTTGAAGTTATGAAACGTTCTCCTTGTTTCTGGGAACTCCGACTATGTTTCGGATTCAGACATCTGATTGCGAGTTCCCATCTTCAGCTGCATCTCTCCCCACTTGTTTGAGGAAGTTCCCCAGCAACCTTTGATCCAATACCATGTTTGGTACCTGCAACAAGCCAATTGTTCTGAATATATATATATATATATAGAGAGAGAGAGAGAGAGGAGAACAAGACCTTGTCGCCGAAGAAAATTTTAGTGTTGTCAGCAATTGCCTCGATGAATCTGAGCTCGAGAAATTCGGGGGTGAGTGTGAGTTTCTTAGCTTCAGCTTCTTTGAGGACACTGAGAATTGATCAGGGCAATGAGAATTTAGATATGTTTACTAAATAAATATGTTTCTATTTGGTTATTCTGTAGGATATAAGTGACAGAAAGGTAGAAAAATGAAAATTTACCGATAGAAATCAGCATCTGCAAGGCTCTTTTGGCGTGCTAAGTACATTTGATTCTCTATTTCTTGTTCTCTCCGAGCACTGTCTTTCTCCATTAGCTTCTGTTCCATCAGAATCTTGCTGACTTTGGCATTTTTCTCAGCCTCACTAATGGCCATAATTTTCTTTGTCTCTGCCTCTTTCTCAGCAACTCTTTGTTTCTCAATAGCAATCAAAACCTTCACATAGTTATCAGTGTGAGAATCTAAATCCGCCATTGTACTTCTAAAACTACACTAAGAACGATAATATTCACAGTGCCGAAACTCTTAAGTTCATTCCCAAGCTCATGAATGTACATAAATATCCATCATCACGGAATCCTCGATATAACAACCTAAGCGTATTGCATAAAAAACTTTGCAAGTAGATGGCACAAAGCATGACTAGTAAATAATCTGACCAATGTGGATTGAATCACTCGGGTAAAGGTGGTGTACCTTTGTGCGTTCCTCTTCCATTTGCTCAAAGTTCCGCCTCACACTCTCCGGAATTTTGGGTTTTGTGACACGAACGCTGATGATCTCAATTCCTGGTGCGTAACGTGTGCAGTCAGCTTGAAGAGCATCTTTCATTCTTTCATCTATCTGAAAGGGCATTCAGTTAAGTATAATAAGATAAATAAATATACATAACCCAAAAAGTTTTCCACAATATAGAGATTATCTGAAAGCTTAGGTCACTGCTAAGTTTTCATAGGATAAAGAATCGTCATGCAAAAATGTCGAAAACGATGACCAGTCATTTACATGAGCCTAATATATCAACCAAGCATTAACTACAACAAGCTGTTCAGGATAGCTTTTTTTATAGAACTACAAGTGATTACAAGACTTATATGATAGATTTTGTCAAATACCAGTGATTATAAGACTAATGAAGGCTACATCTTCCACGTGAGGAGCTAACATAATCAGCATTAACGAGGAAGAAATGTGGTAACAAAAACTTTTCTACATGGAAGGCCAAGATTGTCACTTACTTGATCAAAGATATCGATGTAGACTTGCTGAAGAGAATGGGAGCTGCAGAACTGGTTGATCTCATGATGAATCTTGTCATATATCCATGTGTTATCATAGTTTACGCCATAGTTCAACAAAGTCTCATACACATAATCCTTACGCAGCCGATTAACAACCTGAAACATACATTAACATCAAATAATGTAAAAGAACATCATGCTACCAACAGTGGTATTGCTAATAGATAATCTTAATCCTTACTTCTATCTTGTCAAAGCTGATCATGACACCTCCTTTGGTACCACATGGTATGTCCTTCACCTGAGAAGTCAAGAATGAATTAGCAAAAAACTACTAGCATTAACCTCCAATAGACATTGAAGAAACTTACCTGGTCTGTTTGGAGGGTCACTTGAACAGGCTCATAGTGGGTAATGAAAGGCAACTTCAGATGAAACCCTGAGTATGCTAGCTGTTTTCAAGCAGGAAACAGTAGAAGAATGGAATAAAAATGACAAATGAGGAAAGGATGATAGCAATACCGGGCTCAGTAATTGCGTTTAGCAGGGCACCACCTCTCCAATAAGCTCCAACATGACCTTCAGGAACTTGGTGCAAAATGGATGTGGGAGATATAACCTGAATGTCATGCCATAGTAAAATTCTCTTCCAAAGCACGAATAGATTCTTCACCAGTAGAATCAAACCAAGCAATACAATGAAGTGTGGAACAGGTTCGGAATATATAAAGAAGCAACATACATTACAGATACATAAAGAAAAAAAAACTTAAAAATGTAGGAAAACAATAATCCAGCAAATACAAACTAGCGAAATGAAACCATATATCATAGGAGCTCCTCTATTGTAACGGTGTAGCAGAACTATATTGCGAATCCATAACCCCAATGAGACAAAAACCTAATCTAATTAGAGCGGAAATTGCACTCATCATCAAAGTCACCTCAGAAATGAAAACCGACAAAAGCACAGCTCTAATTCCAGACGTAACCTCCATCATCCGACCGCAAGTAAATCAAACGAAGAGACAAAAAAACTTTCTAAACATGGAAATAAGCAGATGCACACACACTAATACCGACTCTCGACTGAGATTGACCGAGAGAGATGATATACCACGGTGGCGATGGCTAGGAAAATAACGAAGACAGCGAAAATGGAAGAGAAATCTCCGCCGGGTGGCGTCGGAGGTGGACGGTGGCCAGTTTCTGTCCTCCCTTGCTGAGGATCCATGGGGAATTTGCTTCACAACAAGCGCGACGACCGGGAAGCGTACGGTCTTCTTCTTGGCAGTGGTACTAAGGTCTATTCTTTCTTTCAAGTTTCGGAATAGGAATACTGTACATGAGGATACAACGTACGTGTATGGTATAAACCATTTTAACCGTTGGATATAACCTTACAGATGATGGGTTTTTAGATCTGCGGCTGAGATTCTTTTTCAGGCCACGTGGAAGGAATGTTGTAAACGTGCACAAGGAAAAAGTCCCACGTGAAAACGACGACGTGTTTTAGTTTCCATAAAAAAATCGGCGTAGACATGCCACGTGTCGTGTGGGAGAGAGAGAAGACGCATCGCCTTCTCCGACGGAAAAAAGAAACGCTGTAGTCGGCGGCGGCTACGACGAATAATCGGCCTTGAATACGCCAGAATGTGTAACGTGACGGCGGTTCAAAATGGTGGTGGAGAAGTTTCCGGCATTTCTACCAAAGTAAGGGGAGAGAATGAACGACGAAAGGCTTACTGTACACGTAACTTCTTCTTCTCCGATTTCTGGTGACATGTAATTTCCAGATATTTTGTGGAAAATGGAAATTAGCTTTCAATATGATTTCTGCAAGCGTTTCTAGATCCGACATTAGCATTGTCTATACCATTCTATGACATAAAGAGTGAACATTTCTCTGCATTTACCTTCTTCAAGGGTATGATAAGATTCATCATTAAATATCATGTTCATTAGTGAAAGTTCCCTAGTCTCCTAAATTTGGATTGTTTCCTCTTTAACACAGGCTGCCCTGCAAACTCTCATAAATACCAGAATCAGCTGTGGTTGCCAAATTGATCTCAGAGTTTGCTCAGAGTCTCAACGTATATCATAGTCATTGACCAAACTCAAATTAGGTTTTACTTAACATCATTCATGTTTGACCTTTCAAGAGAAAAAAACCCACCAGACTTGTGCAATATTTCCATTTTATTATTGATTCGAAGATGATTCGAATAATACATTATTCAGTTAATCAATGAGTTGGTAGGTTGTTCAGATGTCTTAATCAAACCCACCGAAATCTATCTCCCTCCTACCATTGATCATAATACAGGTTCCATTACATAGAAATCAGAAAGAAGAGAAAGAGAAAGAGAAAGATGTACGATGGAAACGGAAAAACACTCAACTCTCCTCCAATGCCAAGTCATTTATAGCCAAGAGGAAAGGAGAAAAACAAAAAAAAAAAGTATCTATTCCTTCATTGACCCCACAGAAACACCATAGCTGAGAACCAGAGGGTTATGATTGCATAAGGTATGGATGGACTTGTAGCACCATTGCCTTGGTCAGTGACTCCGGTGGGACCGAACGCAGCAGGAGGTCCAGGAAACGCATTTATTCCTGGTGGTGTGTTTGGCGTCCCGGCATTGCTGTTACAGATGGTTTTACAAATAGTTTGGTTAGGGTTCACCATCATCAGTATACAAAATCAAGATTTTCTGTATATATAATGTGATTGATTAACCTAGGAGTACCGAATTGGAAAGAAATGAATCGCTTTTGTGGTGAGATGTTGGGTGGAGAAACTTGGAAATAAAGAAAACACAAAGAGACAAATGGGATGTTTGCATCATTTACAGCTGAAACAGCTGTTAGGAGGATATTGGATTTCTCTTCACTTGTCAAGAAAATGCTGATGAAATCAAAACCTCTGCGGAACCATACCTGGGGCTTGAAGGATAGATGCACCCAGTAACCACAGCTGCAGAATTACACAAAAAGGAAACAAAATAACATCATAAAAACCCATATATTTTTCTTCTTTTGAATCAAACCAACACGATTAACCTCAAAGTTTGAACCTTTAGGATTCACTTGTGTAACCCACCAAGAATTTGGGGCTTTTGTGGGACTTAAGACTTACTTGAGGGAGGATTGGTGCTGAGAGTGGCGGTGTTAGAGAAATTACAGCTCCCAGAGACTTGACCGGCTTTCTGGAAATAGCTGTTGACGGCCCAATCACAGTGACTCTTCACGGTGTTTGGTTGGTAACATGCACCATTTTGAAGTATGGGTGTGCAATCTGCTCCTGCTCCACATGCATAGTCCAAGGATGTCTGAAGCTGTTTGTCTCCAATTCCATCTCTGCACAAACAGTACGTTGCGCCTGAGCAAGATGCGCAAAAACAAAAAAAAAAGATGGCTTTAGCTGAGAAAACAAATCTTCTGCAACTTTTGCAGAAGCAGAAACAGTGAATACTTTTAGATACAAAAGGGGTTGTTTAGAGAAACCCAATTGAGAGTATCATGATTGGTGAATACCCAGAAGAAAAAAATCCTTCCTTTATATGAAATCGATTAGGGAGAATAAAAAACTCAAAAAGATTGGCCAAAGAAGCTTTACTTGAATGGTTAGTGAAGGTCAAAAGAAGCAAGAGAGCAAGAAGCAGTCGCATGATGATTATAATCCCAGAAAGGTTCTGTTGGAGAACAACTTTGACCTTAAGGCCAAAGCACACCTCAAGATGGTATTACAAGAGAGAGATATGAAGAGGTTTGGACAAGGAGACCTTGGAAATAAGGTTGCTGGTTTTTTACCACGCAGATAGACACGTAGCAAATATAATATATATATATATATATATATATATAAAAGAATTATCTATATTCTAATCCAACTCAAATTTGTAGTCAATGATAAATAAATTTAGATATAAACCAAAACAATATACATGATTCCATTCATATGAATCAACAGAATACAATAGTAAAGATTTGGTAAGTGGGTACCAAAAGAGGTAAATCTGAATTACGGGTTTAATATGGTTTTCCATAATCATATCTAATTTTGGTAAAAAGAAAATGGAGAATTCCTTAAATGCGTCTTGAGGCTGTATATTCAATTTATGACAAATTTCCTTCTCATGTTCATAATAAACACGCAAGAGAGAACAAAATGTATAACATAATCTAATTTAGGGTTCAATTACAGAATGTGTAATACATAGAAACCTCCAAGAAGAAAAGTCTAAGTTGGAAATGACACATTGGCAACACACCCAATGTGGGGGCCATGGTTGTTGTAGAACCAAGTTTGGTAATATAAATAAAAATATTATATTATTTCTCTTTCATTTGGTCTGTAAGATTCTGAAACATTAGAGTTGTTTGTAACTTCTGCCTTTAGTTTGTCTTTTCTTCGTTTTAGTTTTGATGCTCAAAAAGGCATTTAGAGTGCTAAATAGGTTTAATTCGGTTAATTTTGTTTCAAATCATGTAATGGTAAATTGTTTTTAAAATAAATTATTCTTAAAAAATTGTTCATAGCTTGGATTAAAACATTGAATTTCAAATCTTGGTTATACTTTCTCATTTTTTTAGTCATTTTGTGGAAAATCGTTTTAAGTTTAAGATATTGTATTATAAATTTACATTAGAAAATGAAGCTATAATATAATTTGTACATTATCTTAAACTTTGGAGTATTTATATATAATTTTTAGGGAAATATATTCTAAAACTTTTTGCCTACGTTAAAACATGCTATTTTCTAATATGTTTGCTACTTATGAAAGATAGACCGCGACTCTTTTATGTGGCTTTTACGATTACGAAGATATATTCCATCAATTGAATATGAGCTGCATATTTGGTTGGCGAATATAAAAGCCACCAATTTTGAACGTTTGAAATTTATGAATCGTACAACTGAATATTCTATTATTTTGTTATTATTATAATTGTTTTCATTGTTTATTTTTTTTTCCTAAAAAAAGCGAGAGTGCATAAATACAAGGGTTTAAGAAAACATAAATCTATATATAAAATAGTAAAATATTTGGTTTCTCGTACTGTCACCTCAACATTTTTTTATTATTTTATTTTATTTATTTACAAAATGTAATAATATTTATTTTTATATTTAATTATAATTTTAAACCTCTTTTTTCAATTAATATATAGTATTCTAAAAATTATAAAAATTTTAATATATTTTAATAAACTAATTTATACATTCGATTTCATATACAAATAAAATTAAATGGTTCAATGCTTACAAAAGTTTGCATACAAATTAAAATAAAAAAAATAAATTATAATTAAATATTTCAAACTTTAAATTACAATTAAATAAAACATTTACGTATTTATATGAATAAAAACATATAATATATTTACATGAATATTTAGTTATAAAAATATTAAAAACAAGTTAAAAACTAATGAAAAGAGACATAAATATAATATAAATAACTCATCGTATAATTTGGTTATATAAATTTATATAAGTTTTTTTTTATCTACGAGCTCTACAAAATATTTCAAAATTTTAAATTTTATGCATAATTATATAACAGATTTATGTATTTATATGAATAAATAAATAAATAAATATAGCATGTTTACTTGGAAATTTATTATAAAAAATAACAAATATTAGAAACTAATGAATTGAAAAAAATAAATAAACTATAAACAAATATAATAAAAAAAATTGTTATATAAATCCATATAAATTTGTTTTATTCATGACCTATACAAATTTTCATATTAAAAATTTAAATTTAATGTAATTATATAAGTAATTTACTTATATATATGGATAAGATGAAATTTTGGTTATAGACAAAATTGAAAAACAATATTAGAAAGTAATGAAATAAATTTAATAGATAAAATATAGACATAATCATATAAATTTGTTATATAAATCCGTATAAGGTTTTTATTCTTGAAATTTAAGAAATACTTTAATATTTCAAAATTTGAAATTTATATGTAATTATATTAAAAATTACATATTTATATGAATAAAAATATATATTATATTTACATGAAATGTGGGTTATAAAATAATTGAAAACTATTAGAAACTAATGAAATGAGATAAATAAATAAAATATTTATAAATAATCGTATAAATATGTTATATAAAACTATATAAACTACAAAATATTGAAATATTTTAAATTTTCAATTTTATATATAAAATATTAAAAATTTATGTATTTATGTGACTAAAAATTAATAGTATATTTACATGAAAGCCTAATTATAAGAAATTGAAAAAATATTGGAAATTGATGAAATGAGACAAATAAATAAAATAAAGATAGATAAACATACACATACGTTATATAAATCCATATACTTTTTCTTATTCACAAATTCTATGAAATATATTAATATTTCAAAATTTATATTTGATGTGTAGTTATATAACAAACGTACTTAGATGGAAGTTTGGTTATAAAATATGAAAAATATTAGAGATTAATAAAATGAAACAAATGATAAAATTGATAATCGCCTATTATATTATATCTAAAAAAATCGTTTTAAAAATCGCATATTTTTTTTATATAACATTGATATCACTATCACATATTATTGAGTTAAAATAATTAGATCCAACCGATTTTTTGATGCTTTTAAACAAAAATTTAAATATATTATCTATTTTTTCATAAAATGATATAGAAAATATATCATCACATTTAATTTTTTGTCTTTCTATATAATGATACATTTGTGATATATAAATTTCAATTGTATAATTAAAAATTGATAAAACTCTGTGCATCGCACGAGTTCTATTACTATATAAATATCATCTAAATAGATAGTGTATGTTCCCTGAAAACGGATCGGGACCACACTACAACTATTTTCATATGTTACTTGGTTGATATTGTGATTCTTCCATGGTAAATCAACAACTATTATCATGTGTATCACATCAAAGGATGTTTATCATGGAACAACGTCATCATATCTTATGCATATCATGGTTTGGAGAAATTTTCATTTGTTCATTATCCAAAATGATTGGATGTGGCATAAATCCGAAAAAATGAGTATAAGGGTGTTTGTTTGGCTCTTTGAAGAAGTAGAGACAAAAGTTCGATTGAACATAGAATCACCATCCTTGAAGGTAGAATAATGAAGGTTACTTGGTATAAAATTCTTCTTGATTCAAGCTTTTTGTATGTGATACTATGAATTATGGTTTTATATGGTAAATAATTTGTTTTCAAGTTGTTAAGAAGATATTGGAGTAAAAGGAAATGAACAACATCAAGTCTAAAACATCTCATAGGAGTTTAGAAGCTGTGAACATAAAGAATAGTAGAAGACGAGTGAATTATAAATTTGAACTAATTAACTATGCTAATGAGGTATGCTTTCAGTGAAATGATAGGAGAGGATTAAAGAGAAAGATGAAGATATAAGATAAAAAGATTCATTTTTTAACTTGGATTATACGATAAATCCCTTGAAATTTCTTTGTCATTACTCATACAAAAAACATGATGGAGTTTTGATTTTATTTTTTATTATATTTTATATTGTTAAATAAAGATGAATATAAAATAAAATGTAGAGAAAATTTGAAAAAAGAATTGATAGAAAAAATAAAAATTACAAAGTTAATTAAAATTCTAACCAATAAACACCAAATATTATGTATCACCATATGATAATATATTATATATGCTACAATTGATTCAATTTTTTTGTTTTTTTTCATATGATTTTAAGATATAGAAAAAATATTATAACAATCAATTATATTTTAGACAAAAATATTTACATTTATAATTCAATGCAATATATTTTCAACCATTGATATTCTATTAGCTTCATATTTTTTAAACTATCATATGTTAGTAAAAGATTATTTAAAATGTATTTTCCACTTAATTCTATTATTAAACTAGATCAATTTTGATGGTATAACATTCTGATATTTTTTATTAACATTTATTACTTATTATTCGATAAAATAATGTATATTCAATATCAAGAACCAAAATTTTTATATTTCTAATATATCGATTTATATTTAATAGATTAATTTTTACTATATATTTACACATTTTTAACATCTCGTGCATTGTACGGGTTCTTTTTCTAGTATCCATAAAAGGAAATTTAATAAAACAAAGATGGAGATTCCAAATTGAATTTTAATTTTTCATTTTTCATAATTTTATAGGAAGTTTTGGTTCATCATGTTTAAATCCGGATTATTATAAATATTTTTAAAAAATATAGTGAAAGATATATTTTATTCATCTATTGAATTAATTCATTTTGTAATTTAAAATCTTTATTCCAAACCAAGAAATAAAATTGAAAAGTATTTATATGAACAACATTGAGCCTGTAAATTCTTAAATCGCCTCAAATTCGTTTTTTAATTTTAAATCACCTCAAATTCGGATTTTAATCTTGAAAAATTTATTTATATGAACAACAATTAGCCTATAAATTCTTTTTAAAATGCAAAGGAAGATTATCCATAAACAATGTTAAACTATTATAAGATTAGATAATACCTCCAATATCAAATGGGGATGTAGCTCAAATGGTAGAGCGCTCGCTTTGCATGCGAGAGGCACGGGGTTCGATCCCCCGCATCTCCAAATTCTTTTTTTAATCTCTATTTATGTTTTCATTTTATTTTTATTAACTGATCTGTACAATGTAAATTTCACATATTGTGCTATATATAATATATACGGATATGAGAGGTATATAATGGCTTGAAACTATTATGTAACTCGACATGCGAAAAAGCTTGCTAAGAGCTTGAAGTATATAACATTCTGCAAGGAAGAAACCAATGGTATTACAGATTCTGCACCAAGGAGATTAAAAAAATGGATGAATTAAAAATAATATATAAATATATAGCTACATGTTTGTCTTAAAAACGAAAAATCAAAGAATCTTGAATCTACTTCTCTAAGTGAACCTCGATTCCCATTTCTACAGCCTTCCTTGTTCCTTCCTTCATCTTCTGAAGATCAAACGGAGAAAATTTGATTGCCTCCAGAATTTGCTAATCAGATCTGCAATCCATTTAATTTTCAAAAACCAGATGAATCAAGAACTAATCCAACGATGATATCAAAGACGTTTCTGACATGGTACAGTAAGTTCTTGATTCATTGAAACTTGAGTTTGTTCATAAGAGATGGGGGCTTACCAGAAAGAAGACTGTATGTACTTTTGTTGATGGGGAGAAACACATTTTGATGTTGTGCGAGTTACTTTTTTAGGAAAGGTTTTTGACAAACGAGAAGCCGTTGATCACTGCCGTCCTGAATATCAATGACCCGTGCTTCCCATCGCACTCGAGTAGCAAGTGTCCGAGCCATCTCTATTACTCCCAGCTTATCGCTGAGAACAATCCATCCCTGTTCATCATCAGATCGGATAAGATGAAATTTCATTTTGATTTCAATGGCATCCGATGGACAACAATGGACACATTATATGTATACCTCAGGGCGGAGAATTCGGTCCATCTCCAAGAACAAGTCCATTATGCTGCACCTTTCTGAACTGAGACGGGTGAGAAGTTCATTGGCATGAAGCATATCATATGTTCGCGGGTATGTGGGGAATGGTTCACACCTACACATGAAATAAAAAGGGAAGATTACATCTGATTAGATGGTTAGAGATATAGTTAGAAAGGTTTTCAGATGGAAACAGACTCACCAGTCATGTATAACACCGGCAAAACCACGACTGAGAATCATAGGAAGAGTATTACGGGCATTTACTGGGATAACGTTCATAACCCACGCAGATTTCCCTTCCTCTAAAAGGGCGGCATTCAAGTTCCCATATCGTGCATTCATGTCCATCACATTGCGTACCATATTAAAAGGCGGAAGTGGATCTTCATCACCCGGTCTCTTTGGATGGTCCGAGAAAATTAAAGGTGTAAGCAAAGACCAATAGTTTTTCACGGCTAGTCGCCATACTTGCATGTCCTCAAAGAATTCTTCAGCTTTAATACCTGCCCAAATAAAGATCCAGTAAAACAGTTTGATAAATGTCTGATTTGATCAAAGCAAGCAAACAAATAATTCTCAAAACCGATACTTTCCATGAACCTCAAGCTCTGCTGAGCTTGTTCCTGAAGCAGTGGATCTGTTCTGGATAGGAATCCAGTGTTTACTCGCGGTTCCACTTATACATGAAACTAGGGGGCGATAATATGAAAAGCTATCTCCATCTTTGCAGAGAGGAATCGAAGCTTGCGAGCTACACCGAGCAGAAAAGAAAGAAAATCATCAGTGAAACATGATTAAACTCAACCACCAAACTAGAGAAACATAGCTCTGTCGGGTAAAATCGTTCTAGAGCTTTCTTATTTCCATATGAAATCTTTCGAAAACTCGAGGACCCTGACCCAACTCACCGAGAAGAATAGCAATTTAAATCTGCTGTCTTTTGCCAAAGAAAAGTCTCATCTTGCTGAGCTGTGAGACTCCAGCAAATACTCTTGGATAACTCATCGACCCGTGTTGAGATGCTTGTTTTCTTAGTACTCGGTAAATTTCCCTGTGATTTGCTCGTAGGAGAAGTTAAAACAAAGTATCCTCCGGGCTTTAGAATACGATCCACTTCTAAGAGCAACATTGCATCTGCTTAAGAGATACCACAGAAAAGCAAAGCAACCAAAGATGGTTGTTTTAACAGAGTTTCAACTCTTGGGGTAGGATAATGAACTCATACTTCGAAGAGTTCGAAGAAAAAGGCGAAAGATTACCTTTAATATCCCAAATAATGTCACATTGAGCACAATGGACCATGTCAAATGACAAAGCTGGATATGGAAGTTGTTTTGAAATGAAATTGCCAATCATAGCAGGAAGCCCTCTCTCCAGAGCTAACTGGACTTGGCTGCCAGTGGCCTCATACTCTGCGATACAGATAGGCATCAGCTTCAAAGACACGAGATGTGCTCCAAAGCTACCAAAACCGCAGCCAATGTCTAGCACAGTCCCAACCTGCAAGTATTAGAAGTAAAATTAAGCCACCTCCTTTCAAAAGCTGCAGATAGAAAGCAAACGAGTAGGATAATAAGTAAGACTTACGCCTGCTTCGTGCAATTCAGTGTCGCTTCCTAAGCCTATCATCTCTGCAATTTGACGAGCATAGTCTTTGACGCCATCAAAGATTAAACCATCCTCTGAGTGAAATGCAATTTGATTCTCTTCAAGCAACATTAACCTATAGTTCAATTGACAAAAGATAAGAGCACAGGACAGAAACGTAAAAGCTGAATAAGTTGCGAGTTTTATTTGATCCAAAAAATACCTTTTTGTCATGGTTCCTGAAGAAAGAAACTGGTCTTTGGTTATCTTCACATTTCCACTCCATATAATATCTCTGCCAAGCGGCCATCTTAGGGGTATTTTATAGTCCTTTGGAGGACGAACAACACATCTTTCCTCTTCTCTTGCAAGTTCACAATGTCGATCAAACTCCTCACCATTGTTAAGCCCAGCGAGCATATTGGTTGATACGTTGTAGCAAGGCACATAATTTTCCTTTTCTCTACAACACAGCGGAAACTCTTTTAGCCAACTAGCCCCAGAAGAGATAGACCTTAGATCCAAATAATCAGCAGCTGCTTGCTCCTTTATCCTTCTGTAGTTGCTATAAAAGTTGGGTACCCGTGTGGAAGTTGCAGAATCATATGAACTGGATGTAGATGTTCCTAATATGGTAATCAGGGCAACGATACCGATAACTACTAACAGCAACCAGCTGATCCGTGGTCTAGGACCCAAAATGAGGGGGAAACTCTTATACCACGGACTTCTCATATCAAAAACTTGTCTTTATTCCGTGTAAATGGAATGAATACTTGCTATCTAACAAACCCTTCTTCCCCTGTCCGAAGGTTTATCATCCGCTAATCTTCATAATTCACAAGCTTCTAATAAGTCAACTGATTGTCTGATCAAGCCATTCCGATTCACATCTAAGGAAACAGGATAAAGTCAGCACGGATTTCAATAAAAGTAATCATGAAACAGTGCCCACTATCCTAGGAACAATGCCAATTTCACCTCTATGGATCGAACCAGGAAGAGCACAGCAAACGTACGCAGAATTCAGAACCAAAACGTACGCGCCTTTGTGAAACCTCGACGAAGACAATTGAGGACAACTCGGGAATGCCAAAAACTGGGACGCAACAAATCTACCACCTGAAACTAAATCTCGCAGATCAAAACCAAAATTCAGAAAGAGAAGCATTTAATGAAACGAAAATGAACTTCCATTTCTTCACAGATTCTCATTATCCTAAAGCACAATAGCTTCCTTTTCTGATTTGTGCATAAACCCAATCTCAAATCCAAAAATACGAGATCTCGAAAACAGTAATGAGGATCAGAGATCAGATCAAAATTTAATGCCGGCAGAACCAATCATCCACGAGGAAGACGCATCAATTAGGGTTTTTGAGGTGCGTACCAGTAATGGGTCGTCAATAGGATTTAGATTTCGACTCAGAATGGCGAAACAGAGAGAGAGAGTCCAGTTTTGTGGGGGCTGTAAGCTTCTGCAATTTGCATAGAGTTTCGTTTATGATTGATGATAATAAATAAATAAATAAATAAATAAATGAACAAAATCAAGCATCACTAATTGATAAATGACTAAATTAATTAATCGAACTTAAAATGTTAATTAGATCTGAGGAAAAAAGGCTGTAACTTTTATACCAAGAAAATCATTGTTTTCTCCTGCAAGAAACCAGCAACGGAATTAGCGGCGGAGGAATAATTGCAAATAATGTCTTTTGCTGCTTTGAAGATTCCACATTTACTTTTTCGTATTAAATAAATCTGTCTTTTGGTCTCTCTTTTTTTATCATATATTAATATTATATATTTGTGACACATACTCACACACACACTAAAAGAAAAAGGACAATTTTGGCTTAAAGCATTGAACCTCCCTTTACTGTTAAGCAAGCATTATTACAACACAAGCACAAACCTAAAGACACCACATCTCCTATGTAATCTTTACAACATCATCGGCTTTAGAGACAATTATCAGATACACATGACCAAACTCCCTTTGAGGTTAAAGGCTGCAAGATCAAACTGTAATGTACCTCATCAATTCATACACCATTTCCTCACTCTCTGTTCAAGTAATTCACAGATCAAAGTATCCGCAAACATTCTCTTGACTCTGTCTTCATCCGATGAGGGCAGTGGTCTGCTCAAACTTGTCTGACCCATCAATTTGACAGATGTTTGCCGTAGCCTCCTAAGCTTCGTTAGCCCATATCAATCTAAGGCAGTCCTTGGCCTAGGGAAACTCTGTATGCAGGCACACCGAGTGCTTGTGCTTCCACATTTGCATTGATGATTCCTTGAGTTGCCTTGTCCAACTCATACAGAGAGTCCATCTTGTGGTTCGAGTAAGCAATAGTTGGTTGGAGGATTTTCACTGCCCAGATTGTGCAATCAAGTGTATTGGTTATATAGGCCACCACGTCTGTAAATAAATAGCAGGAGAGGATTTGCCAATTCTTTCTCAAGAAGAGTATAAATCGAACCGAGGAGAATCCCACCAATTTCTTCTTCCGGGTTTCTCAAATCTCCTCACCAAATTTTCAAAACATATGTTATCATTGTCTTCATCCACATCACAGTATTGAACACAATATCCGATACTAACGAGCAAGACGCAAAAACTTGAATCTGTAACCCTTGATGTTCAATGAATCCACAATAAGGATGCTCTCTCTTGAAACCGATCTATCAACCTCCGATCAAAGCACTCTCTAAGGTTCTTCTCCTCTGTCATATTAGCTTAGTTCTGATTCGGGCCAAGATGAAATGAGACTCACATATTGCTTTGATTCTGAATCTCTCAGGGTTCTGGCTATGGCAGCCGAGATTTACCACTACAGAATTGCCTAAAAATCACAACCAGCGCAGCGCCATCTGTTGCACAAATTTTCTAAAAAACACACTGACAGAAAATGCCAACCCAAACCATATCAGCCACAGTTCGAGGATTCGACAAATAACACGTCTACAAAGACAAACAGCTCTGAGCCTATAGGAAAGATAAACACAGAGACATGAAGACCATATGCAAGATAAAATGGAAACTAGACACTAGGATCAAACCCACACTAAAATCTTTGACTAATGTATTATAAAAATGATCAAATCCAGAAAAGCGACAAAAGATGATCATCTTCGTCAGATTAGCAATCGAATGAACGATAAAAACCGATCCCAGCTAAAGCATCACATGATTTAAATGAAATCAATTTTACCACTTCTGACCACGAGCAATTTCAGGGCAGATTTTCCCGCCACTCCCGAAATCCCAAGACAAGCACGACACTGCGATTTCTGGCAGCAAGCAACAGCACGCAAATTGCACAATTAGTTAATCATGGATTAGGACTCTTCCCGGTTTCGTCCGGTTTGCAATTGATACCAAACCGGTATGGATATAGACAATGTGCAAGTTGATACACACATGCTGGTTTACTGCGAGGGTATTTTCGTGATTTATCGTATTTCCAAAATAAATAAGGTACAGGTACAGCTCATTCGAAGTTTCTAGGTATCCGAATCAACCCGGGTTTCAAAATCGGATCTTCTTTCTATTCGAAAAACACGAATTCTAACCCTAGCCGCCTTCAGAAAATTCCCAAATTTTTTTCCTTCAATTTTTCTTCAATTTTGGACTCCGATCCTCTCCTTCTTCCAGATCGATATTCGAATCAATTGTAATTTCCTTTTTCCTCTCTGTTTCATCTTTCGATTGATATCTGTTTCTATTTCAGCCCCTCGCTGTGGTCAAATCTAGGGTTTTTACTTCCTTTTTCAGATCGATATCTACAAACGTTAGATCCGGTTAGGGATTTGTTTAAGTATTGATTCTTTTCAATATCTTCTGTTTTTTCGTTTTGATTCTGGAATTCTGCCTATTTTCAATCCGTTTCTTGTTCTAATAGTTTCGGACGCTTTTAGGGTACGCGAGATCTGTAAATTATCAGAGGGCTTTTGTGTTTTCCCCTGAAATTTCACCGATTCTTCGTTTTTGGATTCGTGATTTGGTGATTTTGGCTTGAAATTGAAATCTAGGGTTAGGGTTTCCTTCAAATTTTGGGATTTTTTTAATTTTCTGAAATTGAATTGGGGGAAACGTAATTTCCTGTTGTTGATTTATTGTGAGACTAAAATTCAACTCCGCCACACGCATCAAAGCTTCTAAAGTCATATATTCATACACCATCTTTGTCCTATGCCGAGAAAACGGATTTTACCGCTCAATACGTAATATAGTATTTCTGTTATGTTAGCAGCTACCAAAATACATCAAAAGCCAGTAATTTTAATATAATAGTATGCATATCTACGGCTACTTATTGCCCTGCCCATATGGTTGAGGGTATGCAGGTTAAATAATTGGTTATGAAAAATTATATCCTTCAACGTCAAATAACTGACTTTAGTCCATCATGTTCCATTCAGCAGATCAGATCAGATAAAATGGGATTGAAACGCCCTTTTGATGCTGAGGAGGTGCAACAGTTTAATATTAAGCATGCAAGACCACTTACTTCTGCCAATAAATTGAACCATTTAGATGTTGTAGTTCCATATCACTTTTCCTTGTGGAAACCAGGTGTCATAGGTAAGATACACCTTGCAATACCTACAGATCGATTGGTCTTTCTACGGGTTTTCCTGAGACAATGTAGTGGCATAACAACTATGATTTGTGTTGCATTATGTGTATCATTTCAGGAGAGGATATGAGTGACCTATGCAGGTCGGAATGTGAGGATGAGTTTAAACGTGAGACTTGGAATGCAAATGAAAATTATGTTAACAAGGATTTTGAGACCAATTTATGTGAAGATGATGCTGGGTCTGGCGCGACATTTCAGTCATCCGTTTCACATGAATCTTCTGAGTCAAATTTTCCCTGGAGGCCACTTTCCCCTGTGGAGGATGTTTATTCATGTCTGCTGGATTCCTCTCCTAGGAAGCAAGTTCCAGTTGGGTCTAATTATCAGGCTGATATCCCTGATTTTGGTAGGCCTCTCAACAAAGAGATTCTGGACCACTCAGGTACAGCTTGGGAGGGTCGCATAGATGAAGATGAAGAAAGATTGATGGGAAAGTGTATAATTCCAGCTCCCGACATTGATGTATCTGGAATCGAAGTTTCCAGAACTGGCAAAGGAAGAAAGGATTGCCTCTGCTGGGACACGGGCTCCATCAGATGTGTGCGGCAACACATCATGGAAGCCAGGGAAGACCTGATCAATACTATTGGGTATGGAAAATTTGTGAAGTTAGGTTTCTGTGAAATGGGGGAGGAAGTTGCCAGGAAGTGGGCTGAAGAGGAGGAAGATCTCTTTCATGAGGTTGTTTACTCCAATCCAGTTTCACTGGGTCGAAATTTTTGGAAGCACCTAAAGGCAGCCTTTCCTTCGCGAACCATAAAGGAACTTGTGAGCTATTATTTTAATGTCTTCATCCTTCAAAGGCGGAACGTACAGAACCGTTCTGAAAGCCTGGAAATTGACAGTGATGATGATGAATGGCAAGTAGACTATGATTCTTGTTGTGGAGTTCAAGCTCCAGGTGGGGAAGAAGACTATTCCATGGCGTATCCTTTTAACCGCCATGCTGTAGATGAATATGAGAAAAATATTTCACGTGAATCTATTGAGGATGAGAGCAACAGCAGCGATGATGATGACAGTGATCGCGACAACCAAAATGTTCACCGTGGTAATATGAGAGATTGTTCTGGATATGTGGCTAAAGAAGCTTTAGTCGATAATATCCGTAATGTATATATGGATAAAGTCTCGAATAAAGACGGGGACGATGTAATTATTGAAAATGACTCGTGCATGTCTTTGGAGTTCCAACCTGGTGTGGTCTACACTCGTAGTCCTATGGGAAACAAAGAGAAACCCAAGATAAGCAAAAGCTGGCGCCACAGATTCGATGGGTGCAGCGATCTCGTCAACCAATGGTATTCATTTGATGGATGCGATGACACGAGACTGCCAAATTCTTGGATTAAGAGAGTGGATCTTTTACCAACCTCGAACATCATAGAGGAGATATTCGGCCAAGACGCCTGGGAAGATGACTCCAGGGGATGTAAATGAGGAATCTTCTTGGTGTTTCATTTTTCTGTGTAAATGCATTATTTAAGATAAGTTTTAAGTTCCCTCCTTTAATTATTTGGTTAGGTTGGAGACATGTTGGGTTGACCCTGCAAAGGAAGCCAAGATCTCTTTTTTCTTGTATATCTATAACTAGGTTCTTCTGTAAACAAAGGAAAAAAAAAGTAGAAAATTTTGTGAAAATCATCCAGATTGTGTAATGAAACTGAAGTTTGTTTTGTCATTAATTAACAGTTTCTTTCCCTTTTTTATCGTCTCTGTTGGAAATATCTGACAGCATTTTCAATTCATGTAAGGAAATGGGTTGTTTTGTCATAAAGGCAATGAGATTTTGCCCTTACACATATTTATGTAGCTTCCTACAGAAATAGAAGATCATGACTGTCTGTGAGACACGTTTTTTATGATATTCCTCAAGCCAGGCCTGAGGCCTCTGCAACTTCTTCTTGACCATTTTGGTGATGCATTGCTTGAACAGTCCGTACCCTCAGAGACTCTAGAAAGCGTGAATGAAGCTAACCGGCTGAGTCCTACATTTCCAAGAGCTGCGTCAGAGGGTCCGCCAAAAGGAGTTAGGTTGGGTCAAGTTGAGATAGCAAGATGAAATAGTTGAGATAGCAAGATGAAATCAAAACGTATGTTATGTTATCATCCGATCAAAAATGAATCATGGATTTTTTATATATTATGTTGGATAATTCTAAATTTTTTATTCAATTAAAGTCAAATATATTTTATATAATAAAAGTTTATGTTCAATTAGTTCTATATCTATTTGACAATGCCAGAAGCACACTTCTTCAATCAAGAGTATAACTTATATTTTTTAAAGCTCTTGTAAACCTTAAACTGTCTTATGTTGTGTTGTTCTATAGCGGATAGGACATAACACATAGATTTGTATATACGATATTGATTAACTTTCTAATTTGACATGGTATGAAAATCTAGTTCGTCCTTATTTGAATATATTGATGTTGGATCCCCAATTGTGGTGTCTACGCTCTACAATCGAGTCTAGCTTTTATGAGAGTGTTATGTTGTGTTGTTTCACATTTGATATGACATAAACTATGAATTCATATATATGATATTGGACAATTATAAACTATTGAATTAACTTTTAAGATTAGTTAGAACTAAATCCATATTTGACAAATTACCGACCACGTCCAACAATGCTCTCCTTTGAAATTTTCAATGATGCCCACAACATCGAGCATTTGTAGACATGTTGATCACAATTGGAAACTATCATAAATTAAAGCCATTATGTTTGCCTTTTAAGTTGACAAATGATTTATGATTAAACCAATTAGAAATTGTTCAAATTTATGGTGGGTAAGATTTGATATGATGAGAAATGCGTTTTGTTTAAAAAATAGTTAAGAGTTTAAATTGTCTAATGTCGGAATTAAAAAAGTTTGGTTTGATGTGTCGTCTACATATTCGGTGGACGGCGGTGTCTCAAAAATCGACTATGTCAAACTAATGAATAAGATAAAGAATTTGAATATATAAATGAAAAAATAACATATCTTGTTTTATTATAATTATATTTTATAAATTTTAAAATTTTATATTTTGTTGATTGAAATTGTGTTATTATTTTATATTTTTTTGTAAAATTTTAAAATATGTATTATATATTTTGAAACTTTTTAAAAATAAGAACGTCTAATACTAAACTTCGATAAAATAATTGGGTTCGGATTGGATTATATACTAAAATTAAATTAAAGATGGAAACAGATTGGACCAACAGTCCAATGGATCTATTGGTTCATGAGAGTAATCTAAAACGGCCCATTTAAGCTGAAGCAAGGCCCTCTTATTTTGTATAGTTGTCTAATTTTATTCAGCCGACATCGTCGGTTATGTTATGTGGATATATATGTGATCCATCATGTGGACCCACACCGAATCCATTTAATTTAACTTCCTTTGATATTTTATTTATGTCATTCCAATCTTACAACCGCACAAATTTTGTGACCGACGTTGAGACAACACCATTGGTCACGTCACGCGTATGCCTTTAGAAAAAAAAACAAGTTAATTCTTTTTCTAATTTAATTCTAATTAGAAGACATTCGAAAATATCGTGATGATAAAGAATAAAAAAAAACTGTGGTTAAAATATTGCCATACTTAAATTAGCCTACGGTGCAAAAGGTGCTACTATCTATATGAGTGGACATAGTTATTTCATTGAATTATATAATTGATAATACTAATTTTTATTAGTTAATTTTATTTCCGTATAATGTTTAATACACTAGTTCCTAGTCATATAGTATTATCAAAATATTATGTTATATAACTCATCTCATAAAAATAGTATTACAATTTTTTTAAAAGAAACAACAACAAAATTTGGTCTCCTCTCACGGATAGCTACAATCCCTCTTTCTCTCTCTCTATAAATATGCACTTCTCCTCCTGTTCATTGTCACCAAAATATTTTTTCAAATAGAACACCAACAAAAGATCTCAAGAAAGATGAATTTCCTCACCGATCAAGTCAAGAAATTCTCCGACAACAAACCGGAGGACGTTAAACCGGAGGATGCCCCAACCCACAAACCGACTTCCTCAGCCGAGCTCGCGAGCAGCGCCAAGATCGTAGCCGACGCCGCTCAAGCCGCCGCTCGTAACGACACGGCTAATCTCGACAAGGGAAAGGTCGCCGGAGCGGCCGCCGATCTTCTCGAAGCCGCCAGAACCTACGGAAAGCTCGACGAAAAGTCCGGCGTTGGTCAGTACCTCGACAAGGCGGAGAAGTACCTCCACCAGTTCGAGACCAGCCACCACTCTTCAACCACCACCACCGCCACCGACACAGCAGCTCCGGTCGCAGATCCTCCGGCTGGAGAATCTGCGGGGAAGAAAGACGATGGGGATTCGGGAAGTGGGTTAGGGGACTACATGAAGATGGCACAAGGGTTCATGAATAAGTGATGAGCATATTTGTAAATTTTTCATTAGCAATGTTGTTGATTATGATAATCACTATGTGTGGACCCGTGATGCTTTGTATCAATGGTGGTGTTTATGTTATTTTAAATTAATGTAATGATGTATGTTCTTGTAATGATGTATCTTCTTGTAATAGTTGCGTTCGATATTATTTATTATCAAGCGCAATTGATGTATAAAAACGTGACAATCATGATTTTTCAATCCGATAAGTCTCGAATCCACAATATCAACATTTCAAACAATGTTCGATGTATATTTATTTGGAAATTTAACGTCTTCTTTTAATCACCTTGATAATGCGGTTTTTGTTGGCCTAGACAATCTGAATATTGAGATATGTGCCTTTCCATCTCATAACTCTAACTCTGATCTCAGATATATTGTCTTCAAATCTTTCCTTGATTGTATATTATCCTTTATTTTCCCCGTCACATTCAAAAAAGTGTTGATGATGTTATTGAAAAAGTTTTTTCGATATGCATAACATCCAAATTAGAACGTAATATTAGTGATTTCCAATTTGGTCGTTCCCAAAAATACTATGTTTATACCAGTTATGTCATTCACCTTGACATTTTAGTTTTCGATGTCCAAGATCTCCACCGTATTCTACCGATTCTTGTAAATCTCCAATCGTGTTTAATCATTCGTAAATGATTAGCATTCCTGTTTGCATGCATGATGCCTCTTCTTTTTGTACCATATTCTTTCGAAAATATTTTTATCTTTTTTGAATTTATATCAATGGGGAAAATCTTCTATGACAATCAAACCAATATGGTTTCTTCCCATGTACTAGTCGAAATAAATTTGTATCCTCCAAACAATATGGACATGCTAATATCTCGTGTGTGTTTCATCCAGATAACATTACATAGGCAGGGAAGTCACTAATTGTCTACAACAAGACCACTTTCAATGTGAAATTTTACTTCGTTATCATGTCATAAGCAAGAATTCTATTATTCCACAAATATCTTAATTCATGAATTAAGGACTGTAAAAAGACGTCGAAACTTTTCTTCAGATGTTCTGATTCTAGAATAAGAAACGTCAATAACATTACTTCTCCTTTCAAACACATATCGGGAGGCAAATTATATGGAGATAAAATTACATGTCACAGAGAATATTGACTTCGAGATTGTCCATATGGACTAAAACCATCAGTGCACATACAAAGATAACATTCCTTATTTCATTTGCGAACTCAAGAAATATTTCATTGAAATCTTTCCAGGCCTTACCATCCAATGGATATTGCATTATCCTTTCGTCCGTAGAGTGTTGACGCAGTGATTTTTTTCAATTCATATAACCTTCTCAACTTGTTTGCTACATGTATATAGAACATCTTTTTGTATGGTACATATTTACGTGAAGATGGTTTTTTTGGACGAAATCTGCTTGCACCGTAAAATTTATATTCCAACACGTCTTTATCTTTTACCCAAAACAACATACACCGTTTCTACAAAACACCAATTTTTCATGTGGTATTTCCAGAACTTTCAAAACCTTTTTTGTTTCATAATATGTTTCAGGAGTTTGATTATTTTCTGGTAAATATTCATGTATGGTTTTGTAAAATGAATACATGCAATTTTTAGCAACATTGTAGTCTGTTTTATACTCATCAATCTTGAAGACAAAGATAAATGAGACTGACCTTCACGACAACCTTCATATATAGGTTATTTCACCGAATCCATTAGGTTAAAAAATCAATGTGCCTCATTGTTCGACATCTCTTCATGTATTTGCTCAACAACCCAAGAAAAAGGACATGACACCATTTTCACATATGGATTGATCGTCAATGCTTCAGAAAAAACTTCTTTATTTCTTTCTATTTATTGTGTGCCTTGCACAATATCTCTAACGTCACAATTTTCGCCGTGAAATAACCAAATTTCGTAATTCTCTACTATGAAACCCACAATCTAAAGATGTTTGCAAACAATTTATTGACTTTGATACTTCAGATTTTTGCATCTTTTGCAGGGACATAACCTTGTCCCCCGTTTTTGACACAAAGATTGCATCAACATAAAACTCATGAACTGCTCCAATATGTGTAATAATTATTGAGTAACTTCCTCGGTTATAGTATCTTTTCATCTGCAAATCCACTCTCTCGATAGATCTGTATATATCTTGAAGAAGACAATATTGTTTGAAAATATATTTCGTGTTGATGGTTTGATGGTAAACGGTTTGAGTTTGATCAATAAATAATGAATTTTCCAATGATCATCCGTTGAAACACAATGTTGAATTATTCCAATAGAAACCTCAAAATTCTAAACATTCTAACATGCATCATTGAAATAAAAAAGCGATTTTCAACGGTTTTTCAACGAAACTGCGCAATGGATTTTTTAGTTGATATGTCATTGATAATTGCAACAGATTGTAACATAATTACGATCGTTGATAATTTTATGAAATTCGTTACAATCCGTTAGAAACGTTATCAACAAGCAGATCCGTTGATCCGTCCGGTTATTTGACTTTTTTGTAGTGTTTTAAATCTTTCAAATATTTTCAATTATTTATAATTTTATATGATAAAATGATCGATAAAATCGAAATAAACGAATATAATCTCTTATGGTTATTAATTACCACCAAAAGTCATGCCTTGTCATCCAATTTCATAAGTTATACATCCTAAAAATCTTTTTCTAAAAACTTTATTTCCTTATTGATGTTGCATTGAGGAACTAAAAACCTCAAAAATTTTCAAAAAAAAAAATAAATATCTTACAAAATATATCCTAGCAAAAAAAACGATCTTTATTGAATGTATCTAGCCATCAATGATTGTGTGTACCTTTAAAGACTGATGAATCTCTAAAAAAATTCAACAAACAAACCTAAACATAACAAAACTCAAACTCTTATTCAAATAAGTATCTATTGATGACATCATCTACAAAATAAACTCTAGAGGAAACACAATCCTTATCGTTCCAATTTCTCAAGTTATGAATCCTAATTAATATTAGGGATACTGTTGATACTTTGAGAATGTAGCAAATCTCTTAAACTCGACATGTAGATAGACCGACAAATCCATTATTTTAATATCCATTGATTGCAATACCTATAAAAAAATCTATTAAAAACCATAATATCTAACTTCACTACAAAAAAACTGGTGCTTTCCAACGGACATATCCGTTGGAAAGCGCCCAAAATCCGTTGGAAACAGCCGTTTCCAACGGACGCCAATGGATATCCGTCCGTTGCGAAACGTTTGTTGCAAATGAAGATCCGTTGCAATTCGCGACGGCCTGTCAACGGATAATATCTTCGTTACAAAATTGCAACGGACGGGCAACGAATTCTGCCGTTGGAAATACAGTAACAAACGCCCGTTGGAAACCATTGTGACAGATCATCGTTGCAACCTTTCAACGGACGGCCGTTGGACAGCAACGGTTGTCCGTTGCAAAATTAGGCGGGGAAAAATCATTTTTGCAACGGACATCCGTTGCCATGTGGCGGGAAACTGCAACGGATGGCCGTTGTAAACTGGCGGGAAAGGTGTTCACGAAAAACTAAAACTAAAACTACATTACTCTACCCTATTACATTTCATTTAAATCGGCGGGGTCAATATCGTCTCCGTGATCGCCATCACGTCGAGAGGGAGTTGCATTTGAATCGAGAACCGGTTCTTGCTGCGACGTTGATCCCCTCCCTTGTCCCGACATCAACTCGATGACGCTCTCCAGGTGCTGCACTTTGGCTCGAGTTTCTCGAAATTGTGATTCGAGATCTTCGATCCGCCGTTGTTGTGAAAAACTTTCTTGCACCGATGGAGGTACCGTCGTGACGTCCTCAATTATATCCTTTTGAAGCGCTCCGAGACCGTATAGACGTCCCTTATACGGTCTCACCGACTACAAGACAAATAAGAGTAATGTTAGCTTTTAACAAATTATTTTATTAATAATTTCAATTAAAATAATAATCTTTTATCTCTAAATAAATTTGGTCCTTTTGTGAAGGACTGAGCTCGTCGGGGCTTGAACCGTAAGCCTGAGATTGCTGTGTGATCTTCTCCGTCACAGCTCTCACGATTCGGGCCGCTCGAGGATCGATGAGTTTCGGTTCGACGACCTCTTCCCCGACAACCGACTTCTTCTTTGCGTGGGTTTCTAATACCACTTCAAGAAGAGTCGATTCTCTCCCCATCCGTTGCATCTACAATATAAAAGAATTTTTGTTAGATAAATATATAAGTAATTAAAAAATCTAAATAATTAAAATTTTACCATTTCTTTTCTTCTCTTCGTGAACGATTTTGATCCCGAAGTATGGCGATACGGACCATCTCCGGAAACCTTCTCACCGTAGCGATTTTTTTTCGCCTTCTCGCTCTTGGCCTTGAATGTCGGGGACTCCTAGTGCTCAATCATTTTGTTGAACACCGTGTCGGTTGCCTATTGCGGTTTGCTGCTATTGGCGTAGTAGTTGCGCTTTGCACCGTTCATCATTAGGCGCAATCGAACCTGCATGTCGCGCATCCATGCTGTGTAGATGCGCAACGTATGGGTTCGACGCCTTCTGTATGAACGCTGCAAATAAAGTTAAAAAATTATTAGTTTTCAAATATATTAATAATTATACAATGAAATATAATTAATACGCTTACAATAAAAGTGCGCCACCATCGCTGGCGCACAACTTCCGGCGTCACTTGCCAGGAGTAGAAGAGCTCGTCCTGTAACGACCCTTGGATGATGATGTTGTTGGTGTGTTTTAACACATCATCCTCATCAAACCTGCATATCAAAAATAAAAAGTTAGATAATAGTTACGAAATTTAAATAAAATTGAATACAATTATATAGAATTTACCATAACGTTCCAGGAGAACGTTCGGGATCAATGATCGGAAGGGTTGGACGCCCATCGAAATCATCGATCAATGCATCGATGTCTACCATATCGTCCTCGTCGACAAATATCGGCGGTGCCGATACTGGAGACGGAGGACGATATGGTGGTGGTGGCTACGGGGGAGGCGCTCCCGCGAAACCGACAAACATGCCCCCTGATCCTAAAAATCGTCTAGGCCTCATTTTTTCTACGTTTTTGTAATGTTTTTGAGTTCTGGATTTGTTTTGGTGTTGAAATAAGAACAGTTCCGTCGCAATATATATATCGGATTTTCCAACGGTCGTCCGTTAGAATTTCCAACGGACGACCGTTGGAAAATACGTCATCGCAACGGAGTGATTAAATTTACGCGACGTTTCGCATTCCCAACGGCCATCCGTTGGAAATTCTAACGGACAGCCGTTGGGAATGCGTGTTCTCGAGGCGACGGACGGTTAAATGGCGGCTCGTCTGCCCTTCCAACGGTCATCCGTTGGAATTCTAACGGTTGTCCGTTAGAAAACTGAAAAACGGTTGGGAAAAGATGCAATTTCTACAGTCATCATTACATTTTCCAACGGACATCCGTTAGAATTCTAATGGATGTCCGTTGGAACCGAACACGTGGCGTCAAGCGTCAACACGTGGCGTCAATTTACCCTTATAACGTTCCAACGGTCATTCGTTGCTCATTCCAACGGATGTCCGTTGGGATTTTTGAAAATCCAGAAATTTTTTCTAAATGTCGGGTGTGAAATTACCCTTATAACGTTCCAACGGTCGTCCGTTGCTCGTTCCAACGGATGTCTGTTGGGATAGTTGAAAATTCATAAATTTTTTCTAAGTGTCATGTGCGAATTCGTGGTTCAAGAACCGTTAATATTTTCAATGGGCAACCGTCAACATTGGTATTAGATTGTTCTAATTTGTTATACATCAAACATCGTTTATATAACATGTTCAATTGTATTAACATTTCGATTATTCGATTACACATCATACATCAAACATGAAACATCGTTCATTGACGGTATACGTCATTTACATTACACATCATCTACATGTATTACACATAGTAAACATTATTGTATTTACTTTTCTTCTTCAGTAGATTCATCGATGGGCGAATCGTCTTTCGCTTGTTCAATGAATTCATCGTCGTTTTCATCTTCAGCATCTTCTGGTTCAGCGTCTTTATAATCGCGTATGAGTTCTCCGTCTATGTCATTCCTCGCAAGAATCTCCTCGCGATCTGTATCAATTAAACGAATCGGCTGCGGATGATCGGGTTGCAACGGATCTTCTTTATCATCAGAGCTTATGATCCCTCGTGGCTTGATCTTTACTACGGCCCACCACTCCTCTCTTCGACGTTTCAATGTTCGAGCTTATGATCCCTCGTGGTTTGATCTTTATTACGGACCACCACTCCTCTCTTCGACGTTTCAATGTTGTTGGATATTGCACGTAACATACTTGATCTGCTTGATCTATTGTGATGAATGGATCATATTTACCATATTGTCGTGCCGGGTTGACGTCAATTCCTCCCCAACGGTTTTTTCGTATTCCACGTCCTACGGTTGGGTCAAACCACTGACATTTAAAAAGCATAACCTTCAACCCAACGAGACCGGAATATTCCAGTTGTATGATTTGGTGCAAAACACCGTAGAAGTTATCACCCTCTATATCACTATTAACGCAAATGCCATAGTTGTATGTGCTTCTATGTTTTCCATGTTTGTACGTGTGGAACGTGTAGCCGCGAGTAAACAAGATTGGCCAACACATGATATTTCGTGCGGGACCATTAGCCAAATCTTTTATCCATGTAGGAAGTCTTTCATCAGAACATTTCACCTGTATGTATAAAAAAACAAATTAATACTCTTATATGAATTAATTTACATAAATGTGTATGCGAGTACTTACGTAGTCTCTAAACCACGATCCATAATGTTGAACTTTCATGTCTGTGAGTTCATTTGCATTTAGATGAGGATATGTACCAAGCACTTCTTCGTCAAATATCCTGAATAATGAAATTACTTTACATTTTAATATATATATATATATGTAAAAAGATTGAAATTATAATATGTACCATGTACGTACCTTTCGAACGATAATAACTCTTGACAATTAAGTAGTATATATGTGTGGACATGATTATACTCCTCTGGTGTTAACCAATATTCACGGATTTACCTCCTGTACGTCCAATCGGTGTAAACAGCTCAGGAATTGTGTTAAACTGCGGATTATATTGATATAGATAATTTGTGTGATCATCCGCTGCACGTCGCTCTTTCGTCTGAATATGCGACTCGAAATAAAATATGCTGAAATATGTGATTTATTCCAGCAAGTATTGTTTGACAATAGATCCTTCGACATAGAGCCTTCGACCGCTGCTTTGTTTTTTGCTTTTTTTTTAAATGAAAGAAGAACGTTTCGAAAGGGTACATCCATCTGAATTGAACTGGCCCACCGAGTATTGCCTCATCTGGTAAATGTATTGGCAAATGCTCCATGACATCGAAGAATGAAGGTGGAAACACTGTTTCTAATGCACATAATACTTCAGAGGTATTGTTTTTCATTACTTCCAAGTCATCACCTTTTAAATTCCTCGAACATATATCTCTGAAAAATATGCTGATTCCGCATAACACATGGTGAACATTACGTGGTAAGAGCTCAGCAAATGCGATTGGAATGAGCCGCTGCATGAAAACGTGACAATCGTGACTTTTCAACCCGATCAGCCTCGAACCGACAATATCCACACACCGAGCAATGTTCGATGCATATCCATCGGGAAACTTAACGTCCTCTTTTAACCACTTTAATAATGTTGTTTTGGCCCGACTAGACAATCTAAATACCGGGATAGGTGACCTTTCATCCCGTAATTCCAACTCTGGTCGTCGGCATATTGACTTCAAATCTTTTCTTGATTGTATATTATCCTTGGGTTTACCCGTCACATTCAAAACAGTATTTATGATGTTATCAAAAAAATTCTTCTCGATATGCATAACATCTAAAATATGACGTAATATCAATGATTTCCAGTATGGTAGTTCCCAAAAGATACTACGTTTGTACCAGTTATGCCATTCACCTTGACCTTTTGGTTTACGATACCCACGATCTCCACCGCATTCTACTAATTCTTGTAAATCCTCCATTGTGTTCAATCTTTCGTAAATGATTTGTGTTTCGGTTTGCATGCACGATGCCTCTTTTTTTGAACCACGTTCTTCCGAAAATGTTTTTTATCTTTCCGGAAAGCATGACCACGAGGAAGAAATCTTCTATAACAATCAAACCAACATGGTTTCTTACCATGTACTAGTCGAAATGAATCTGTATCCTCCATACAATAAGGACTTGCTAATCTTCCATGCGTGCTCCATCCTGATAACATTCCATACGCAGGAAAATCGCTAATTGTCCACAACAAGACTGCTTTTAATCTGAAATTTTGCTTAGTATTGACGTCATAAGCAAGGATTCCTTCGTTCCACAATTGTCGTAATTCATGAATTAAGGGTTGCAAAAATACATCGAAACTTTTCTTCGGATGTTCTGGTCCTAGAATCAGCAACGTCAGAAACATTACCTCTCTTTTCAAACACATCTCGGGAGGTAAATTATAAGGAGACAAAATCATCGGCCACAGGGAATATTGACTTCCAGATTGTCCATAGGGACTAAAACCATCCGTGCACAGGCAAAGATAAACATTTCTCGTTTCACGCGTAAACTCGAGAAATATTTCATTGAAATCTTTCCAAGCCTGACCATCCGATGGATGTTGCATTACACCTTCGGTCGTGGAGTGTTCTGCGTGTCATCTCATTATTGCAGCGGTTTTTTTGGATTCATATAACCTTCTAAACCTCTTTGCTACATGCATATAAAACATTTTCTTGTATTGTACATATTTCCGTGAAGATGGTTTTTTAGGTCGAAATCTGCTTGCACCGCAAAACTTGCATTCCAACAAGTCTTTATCATTTCCCCAAAACAACATGCAATTGTTTCTACAAACATCAATTTTCTCATGTGGCATTCCCAAGTCTTTTAACACATTCTTTGTTTCGTAGTATGTCTCGGGAGCTTGGTTATTTTCCGGTAAATATTCCCGCATTATTTTACAAAATGAATCCATGCAATTTTCAGCCACATTGTAGTCTGTTTTAATACTCATCAATCTTGAAGATAAAGATAAACGAGACCGACCTTCACGACAACCTTCATATATAGGTTGTTTCGCCGAATCCAATAGATTGAAGAATCGACGTGCATCGATGTGCGGCATCTCTTCATGCGTTTGTTCATTAACAACTCCAGGAAAAGCATCTGACACCATTTCCACATATGGATTGGTCATTGATTCTTCATAAATAACTTCTTCATTTCGTTGTACTTGTGCATCTTGCACACTATCTCTAACACCGCAATCTTCGCCGTGAAAAAACCAAATTTCGTAATTTTCAACGAAACCCACCTTATACAGATGTTTGCAAACAATTTCTTGACTTCGAAACTTCATGTTTTTGCATCTTTTGCATGGACATAACATTGTCCCCCGTTCTTGACACAAAGCATTTTCTCGAAAATGTTTTTGTTATTGATGGTTTGATGCACTCTTTGGTAAGATCTAAATAGTTTATGTTCCAACGGACATCCGTTGCAAATTGCAACGGATTGCCGTTGCAGGTTCACGTGAAATTATTTAAACCGGTGCCCTCGACGGTTATCCGTTGCGATTTCTAACGGGCATCCGTTATAAATTGCAACGGACGATCGTTGCCATGTTTTCTAACGGATGTTCCAACGGACACGGCCAACGGATGGTTTCCGTTGCCATCCGTTAGAATTTGCGACGGACTGCCAACGGACATTCTAACGGAGGTTATCCGTTACAAATCCGTTGCAAATTGTAACGGATTTGTAACGGATTTCTGTCCGTTGCAATATCCCGTCATTCGTTGCAATCCGTTGGTTCTGCGTTCCAACGGACGGATCGATTGCCCCGTCCATTGGAAATCCCGTGTTTTTTGTAGTGCCTAATTCACATATGATTGTCAAATTTATACCCATAATTATGTTTTGTTGAAGTGTTGTATTCCCGACAATCATGTGTGTACTATGCCACTCTCCTCATATACAAATATTGATTTAACATTACAAAACTCTACAAGGAATTACCAATTCACAAACTAGATCCTTAGTTCTAGGTGCAATCACACCATTTTTCTCGCATATAGAAAATACCTACTGAAAACATCCACCACAAGAAAAACACTGATAGTTTGAGAGATCTACTTATAATCCTAAAATCAGTGTATTTTCCAAGAACATAATTCTCTAGAAAAACACCATTTGTTAGTATTCAAGTGTTTTCATCTACATGAGGTCACTTATGTGGTTGAGCAAGAAACAAGCTTCCTGTTTTCTTTTGTTTTTAATCATAATTTTTACCATATGTTGCTCCTTAACAAATATACATGTCATTATAATCTTCCCTGTTATTTAGATATATCCATTAATAAACCCGCAAACTATTATGTTGCGATATATATATATATATATATATATGTAATATATGCATACATTTTGCACGTAACATCCCTGA
>CM071865.1:27909726-27920829 GCA_036759665.1 Gynandropsis gynandra
AAAGAGTGTTGACAAAAAAATCTCTTTTGAAGTTCCTGCTTCTAATATCGAACCTTCATTTCATCCATACTAATCCACAATAGTTTCTTCATATAGATCATTTCTAGAAATTCCTTTTAAAGAAATATGTCTTTCTAACATTTCCTTATTAGAGTAATTGTTTGCTCTTCATTAATTTCTTTGGAACTTGTTCCCAAACTTGTCGTATATCTGCCATTATTAAGAGTTTATGCTTATCCCTTAGTAACTTCGACACTTTTCTCAAAATACCCTTTGACAAGTTTCTCTAAAGCAAGGTTTACAAATCTATAACTATAAATTATTGCTAAAGAACTTAATATCCTCATGATTCAAAATCCAAAAATATTTATTTCATATAGATATTCTTTTTAGTGATGCTTTCGTTAGAAATATCTCAATGTTACCACATTCGAACAACTTTATATATGGTAAAAAAATTACAAACGTCTATTTTCCGCTCAAATATTATGCGCCAATTCATTCCTTCCTCAAATATTATGTTTTAATTCTATTCCTTCCTTAAGTATGAGTTTCATGTTTTTCCTTTCATTACAAATAATATATATATATATATGTCATTTCCAACTACCAAATTCGTTAGAAATGAGAATTTTTCCGTTGAAATCAATCATTTTCAATGGATTCATGATCGTTGGTTATCGACTATTGGAAAATACATATGTTGCAATTTTTATCAGCGTTTCAACGACCAAAATACGTTGAAAAATATTTACGTATTTTAATGGATAAAGCTGTTGAAGGTTCAACGGGGTACCTGTTTGAATGACTATCAATGGGTATCCGTTGAAAATGTTTCACGAAAAAATTGGGAATTACCAACAGATTCCCGTTAGTAATTTCAAAGCATAAATTTTAAATATGTAACGGATTCCCGTTGATGTTATGATTGTATCACCAACGGGCATCCGTTGATTTTATGAACAAAATTTTAAAATAAAAAATATTAATAAATGTTGAACATAAAATATTAATTAAAAAATATAAAATTTAATATAATATTTAAATAACAAACAATACAAATAAAAATATTATATCTTGCAAATCATCTAAAACAACATTGAATTTTTCTTCTTTGTCTATCCTGACGTGATGACGGAGGAGATGGTGGCGGAGCTCCACCGAAACCTGCCAATAATTCTTTGTGATCGATGAATTGTCTAGCCTTCATAGTGTATGGTGTTTAATTGGTAGGGAGATTTTTTGTTGAAAGTGTTAAAAATTAATTGTTGAACATCTTAAATACCCAATTTTCAACGGACATCCTTTGAAAATTTCAACTAATATCCGGATAATCCAATCAAAGAATCTCATATTAATTGCAATCTTTCGTTCTTCAAAGGGCATCCATTGGCATTTTTAACGAATACACGTTGAAAACGTGAAGACTGTTAGGTAAAGCATTTTGTATTATATTAACTCAACGTCAAACTTCAGTCTTTTTCCTCCAACGTTTTCAAATTTAGTCTTTCCCTCCTTGAGCTTTATGAATACAACTTACTTCCCCTTAAAGTTCCTAATTTATTCTATTACACCATGGAATTTCAGTTTCTTTTTTCTTGAAGTTTCTAAATTCAACATACTTCCTTTTGAAATGTTCAAATTCATCTTATTTCTGTCGAATTTTAAATTCAATATATTCTCAATATGATAAAAAATAAAACATGATAACTAGGACTGAACAATTCGAATTTGGTTTGGATTTCGATTTGATTACAAAATGTAAGCATTATTTGGAATTCAATAAATAGTAAACATTTATTAAATTTGTAAACATCAATGATTTTGTTTTGATTTATTTGGTTCATAACAACATACTCTGGTTTCTTTTATATGACTTTTTAGTCAATAAAGCAAACAAAATATATTTTTATTGAATAACGATATACTTATTATTTTTATTTATAAAATTCAAATAAATTAGCATAATAGTTTTTTATATTTACAACAGAATAATTGATATTTATTGAACCCAAATAACAAACGAATCTGGGTTTTCTAACCCTAGTTATTGTGTCGTAAACGAGTAATATGTTTGATACAGAAAATTCGGAAGAAATAAATTGATTTTAGAGGCTTTGAAAGAAAATATGATTTATGTGGACACTTCAGAAAAAAATGAAGAATTTTAAATTTTGGATATTTAGAGTTAATTTAAATTAATGATGAAATTAACAATATTTTATTGGAGGTGAAAATAATCAGAATTTACAAAGTTTGTGGGAATGAATAGATGAATTTATAAAATGCAGAAAAGATTAGAATGAAACAACGAAATATAAAAAATGTATTTCTAGGGTTACTTTGCATCACGTATACTATCGAAAATCTAAGGATTAAAAAAAGAAAAAAATTGGAGAAAAGATAAATGTGCCCTTATTTTTTGCACGTGAAAACACATACAATTTGACACTTTTTTGAAATGAAATCTATTTAAAAATCGAGAGCAAGAAGCGAGATGCGATTTCGAAGTTGAAAGCAATGATCGAGTTCCAAGTAAGTGAACACAAGTCAATCTTCATTGTCGTTTGTGAGTGGATTGATTTCTAGGGTTTTATGTTGTATTTGAAATATATGAGAGATTAGGTAGTGAAATTGTTTGCTGATTTCAAATGGGTGTGAGTCTCATTGAGTCACTTGAATCGAAGAGGGTTATGAGTCTCGATGAGTCGCTTGAGTCGAAGAGGGTCAGGAGTCTCAATGGATCGTTTGAAACTCATGACCCTTTTCAACTCAAGATATTTATTGAATCGTAAGGGTCGCTTGAGGCTCATGATCCTCTTTGATTCAAGAGACTCATTGGGTCGTAAATGTCGCTTGAATCGTAAGGATCACTTGAGTCGTAAGTCGTAAGGATTGCTTGAATCACAATAGTCGTTTGAGACTCATGATGACCCTCTTCGACTCAAGAGATTCATTGGTCGCAAGGATCGTTTGAGTCGCAAGGTTCATTTAAAATATAATGATAATATGAAATTATCAATATTATAAAGGTAAAATTGGATTTTGATTTTTTTTTTTAGAATGATAGGATTGAAATTTAATAGCATATGGATAGTTTTGTTTAAAATTATATGCTTGAATTGGGCTGGGCCCATATTCATAATTTGAAGGCCTGGACCATAAATGTTTTGCGAGCTGAAACCAACGTCCAGTTTGAGCGTACGGCTCGTCGTCTCTCTTTGCTTACCGAATCCCGAACTTCGTGCCATGGAAATGGAAATCGACGCTCCGAAGCAGCAAGAACGGACGCAGATCAAAGACAAAGACCTCTTCAAAGCAGCTGAATCGGGAGATTCTTCAGGTTTCCGGTCTCTGTCTCCGGAACAGCTCACCAAGTCTCTGTCTCTCAGAGACGAAGACGGTCGTTCTCTTCTCCATGTCGCCGTCTCCTTCAATCATCCTGAGGTTTTGTCCGTTTTGTCTCCCTTATATATGTGATATTTGGTCTGTTCTCGAAAGGATTTATCACCATATGAGCATCTGTTTGGTTTGGGGGAGGAAAATCAAGACGGAGTTATTTGTTTTTCATTGACTTGCATTTTGTTTGCTATGGTGGTGGAAACTGCAGGAAGTGTTGGCTTCGTTTCGTCTATGGCTTCGATAGCATTATATAGTGAGTTCTAGGTTCGTTCGTTAGTCATTTAACAGAAAATGGGAAACTGGAGTATAATGTTGGTTTTTTTGGCTCATCACATGCTTGAGTGACACTCCTTAAAATTAATTCCCTTTTTGTTTCGGGCGAATGTTTCATGATTTGATGGATTTTTGAGTCAGTCCTTTAAATGGTGTTAATTTTAGATTTGAAAAGTTTTTTTCTGAGAGTTTTTGAAGTATAGTAGATCTGCTCATGGTGATAACATACATACAGGTAGTGAAACTACTCTCGGATGCGGATGAGTCAAAGAGTATAGTCAACAGCAAGGACGAAGAAGGATGGGCTCCAATTCATTCCGCTGCTAGCATAGGCAATGCTGAGATCCTAGACTTACTATTGAGCAGTGGTATGTAACTCTTGTCTTTCTACTTTCTTGTATTATGCATTTGCTTTTTCATTACGTGCCTCTGAATTGGGAAATTTTGTTTTTCTTGCTGTAAAATCATCATCTTCCTCTGATGTGAATTATGCCCAGCTTATTGGTCTGCAAAGAAAAATGCATCAAATAAACCCTTTTCACACTTGTGTGTGGATGACTAAAAGATGTATATGAGTTCTATTTGAATTTGGTTTTATTTGTTATGTCTTCTGATCATCAAATCTTTCAGTTTGAAGCATTTATGACAGAAGTTTATGCTATACTAGAGAAAATGTTATACATTTATACTCTACCATAAACATGTGGTTTATCGAATTACTTGAACATTTCAAAGGTGAAAAGGATCGGAAAAGGATGCAACAATATCTGTTGTGCTTATTTTGTGAACAGGGGCTGATGTCAACCTCAAGAACAATGGAGGTCGTGCTGCCCTGCACTATGCTGCCAGCAAAGGATGGCTGAAAATCGTTCAGCTTCTGTTATCACATGGTGCAAAGATTAACATCACAGACAAGGTTTGTAGCTTGCTGTCCGTGATGGGCATAATTCATACTTACAAATAATCTTTTTTATTACAAAATTATTTGTCTCTGCACACGCCTTTCAGGTCGGGTGCACCCCGCTCCACAGGGCAGCAAGTACAGGTAAGTCAGAAATTTGCGAATTTCTAATCGAAGAAGGGGCAGACATTGATGCTACTGATAAAGCTGGACAAACCCCTCTCATGCATTCAGTGATCTGCTATCACAAAGAGGTGATTACGTCCGTTTATTCTCGTTTTTTTTAAGCCTCAGTGATGACTGATAGGTAGGGATTGCCATGGATAGGTTGCTTTGCTCTTGATAAGACATGGAGCAGACGTTGACGTGGAAGACAAGGAAGGGTACACAGTGCTCGGCCGAGCATCCAATGATTTTAGGCCGACCCTTTTGGATGCGGCTAAGGCCATGCTTGAAGGATGAATGAATCATTCGGAATTAAGTGTTTTTAGCACACTACTTTCATTTTTTTTTCGTCTTGTTACTGCCTGTCTATTCACAATCTTCTGAGTATCAATGAAGCTTCATAAAAATTTCAATGAAGTATATAAGTTCATCTAATATTGTATAAATTTATGGTTTTAAGATGGAAAATGCATGAACATTAATATTTATAGATGGAAAAAAGGTGTTAAAATGTGATCTCTCAAATTGCAATGGAACACGTGTGTGAAATTAAATAGAGGATAGTGGAGGAAAACCAAACTAAGGAACGAAAGAAGCCTCTCCGATATTATTTTCTTTTTTTCCCTTGAGAATATATTCACACATACATATACAATATATATATATTCTAACTACAACGAGAGTTTTTCAAGACAGGATGAAAAAAAAAATACATAGTTATAATTGTTTTTCTAAAAGCTTTTAATAATATATTAATTTAAAAGGTAAAATAATCTAAAATTATATATTCTGATAAAGTAGTCCAATTTATACATATAAATGTATTCCATTTACTTTATCATATAATAGTAGAATTTCACTCATTTATATAATTTATGAAAGATTTATATATTATTTTATATCACATGACTTTAAATCTAATATATACTAAAATAAAAACTTTAGTAAACAGTGAAAATGGTCAGGTGGCACTCTCATTACCGGTAGATTTTTAGACCATTTTGTATCCGTTAGATTGGTGTTTTAGGGTTGAGGTTGGTACTTGGCGATTCTATCGTTTTCAATGTTATCCGGTTGAATCTTTGTATTTTTTGGTTGATTTCTTTATTCACTTGTGTTTCTCAGTTGATTCCTTCATTCTTTTCTCGATTGTTTTGTTGATAGTTTTCGCTTGGGTTTGCATTATCGTTGCTATTTTCCGGTTGATTCGGGGATTTCTCCTTCGAAATCTTTCTTTGTTTGCTTCATCGATGATATATGTTTAGGTTTGTTGTGGTAATTTCGGCTGGGTTTTTATAATCATAGGTTTTTGGGATTTATTTGGGGATCTAGGGTTTTCGGTGAGTTTGATTGTCTATTGATCCTTCTAATGCTTTATGTGTATGTTCTGTCTATGATATTCGTCTGAGAATCTTATGATGATTTGATTTTCGATTGGATTTTTGTAATCACGGTTTGTTTTCGGTTGAATTCGGGATCAAGGATTTCTCGGTGGGTTTCATTGGTAATATTTCTTTCGAATGCTTTGTTTGCTTGGTATGTCGATTGTTGTTATGGATCATTTCAGATTTATATTGGTGTTTCAAACCTTCGTTATACATACATTTTGTGGGAATAGGTTTGGTCTTTAAGCGCGGTCCATTATTCCGTCATGCTTCTGTCGATTATTTCAATAGGATGGACTATCATTTTGTTGTTTCCGTTGATTCTTTGGTTTGTTTTATAGATCATATTTGGTAGGATAGACTTTCTCATTGATGATCATTACCTTTCGAGTTATATTTCCTACAAGAATGGTCAGTCCACTAATTGGTATATGCTTTACACTATTAGTAATGACTATGGAAGAATGGGAGGTGATCAATACACTATCTTTGTTCATGTAAGTGAGATCTGAATAAGATTTTATTGCTTTTGAAATCTAAGTGTTGTCTTGCTCTATGCTATTAACAACTGATATGGAGGCATAAGAGATGATCAGTACACTGTCTTTGTTCCTGCAAATAAACCCTTGATAAGAGTTGTTTGATTAGATTTGGTAGATGTGGTGGTGCCAATCGTGCTCATTAAATGTGAATTGATTTGTATATATTTTTTTTTTACTTTTTGTTGTGTCTATATTTTTTTGGTTAGGCTTGCGGTTGTTATATTGTATGACTGCCCTATATTTATGGATGTATGTATTTTTTTGTCTGTTTGTGGTGTTTACATTTGTTTTGTTAGGTTTGCGGCTGTTGTTTTGGTTATTTGTGTGTATATATGTGTGTGTGTGTTTTGTGGCTTGCTGTCTATGTATTAGTTTGGTGTCATCACTTTTATTCGACACCTTATTTATATGTCGCCATGTGTTTTTTTTTTTAAATTTTCACATATTTGACTTCTTTTTTATTTTCAAATTTGTATTTTATATATATGTATTATAATTTATAGTCCACTGTTTTAGTTCAAGCTTTGTGTGGATTTCCTTTGTTACTTCATCATGTATACTCCGCTTTGCGATATTGTCTATTTTCAAGAAGTATCCTATAAAATTAGGGTTACAATCGTTCGTTTATGGATTTTTTTCATATGAGTCTATCTGTGATCCAACAACTACTCGCAAAATGGTAGTTTGTGATGAATGGGTATGTTATTTAACTTTGCTATATCGTACTATGTATTTACTTTGTTGTTTTTGCGTTTTTATTCTTTTGAAGCATATTTTTGCGTTAGCATGTATTAGTATGTGTGTGATGAGTTATAGTTTACTCTTTTAAGGAAATATATGACAAAATATAAAAAAACATTTGGTATGAGTTGTTTGGACCTATTGTGTGTTGTTTTTACCACGGTGTTAGCATTCGTTTTCAGCAATTGCATTCTTTCTAAGTTGTTTTAGTTTTGTATGAATTTTCTTTGTTGTCTTTCTGTGTTTTCATTCTTTTTTAACATATTTCTGCTTGGTTTATTTATTTGATTTTCTTAATATGTATGTGCCGTGAGTATTTGTTTATTCTTTTAGGGAAATCATGATAAAATATAAAAAGACTTTGGTATGAATTGTTTGGACTTGTTGTATGTTGTCTTTAACATGATATTACTAGTCATTTTTAACTGTTGCCTTCATTTTAAGTTGGTGTTCTGGTTTTGTTTGGATTTTTTTGGTTGTTTTATCATGTATACTTTTCTTTGCGATATTATCCAACCGATTCAAAAATATCTTACAAAGTTAGAGTTAGAAATGTTTATTTGTAGACTTTTTTGTATGAATTTGAATGCGACCGAACAACTACACGCGAAATGGTGACATACGATGAATAGGTAAGAATCAAACTTTACTATATTGTGTTGTATACTATTGATTGTTATCTGTTATCTTTGCACTACAAGAAAAATAAGATTTCGGGACTGAATTTGCGGATTGAGTCAGCCGTCCCTAAATTTTGGGACGGATTAGGGACGATTTAAGGACAGAATAATAAATCCGTCCCTAATCCGTCCGTAAATTTGCAGACAGCACAATAGTCTCTAAGTCGTCCGTAATTCGGGACGGATTCGGGACCACTTTCAAGGGCGCCCGAAATTTGCGGACAGATTCACCACTCGTCCGCAATTTGCGGACGGTTTTGAGACGATGTAGACGTTCATCCGAAAATTGCGGACGGTACCACAATCCGTCCTTAATTTACGGATGTATTCGGGATTTTTCGTCGGGAAATATTTATCTCAGTCCGCAATCCATCCAGAATCGGTCTTAAAATTTTCTATTTAAGCTCTCCTCTTCTACCCGTTTCTCACACACAAATCTCATATATTTCTCTTCATACTTGTTATCGTTTCTGATTATAATGGCATCGTCTTCGAGATCGAATATTTTTTATTTTGAGACAGTGGATGTATAGAAGAATTGATCTGGAAACTCAAAGTGTATCGAAGGAGTATCGAAGGAGTTTGTAGAAGGCTTTACACAGTTTATGACGATGGCGACAAATCAACAAGTCTATAGAGAAAACGGTAAGTTTGTTTGCCAATGCGTAAAATGTAAAAATGAAAAATTCATTAATGAGAAAACCGTTTGGAATCATCTCTATTTAAGAGGGTTTACTCCAAATTATTTTATTTGGTTATCTCATGGAGATAATTTTTTACCACGACCCAATAATGTTGTGGAAAATTTTAGTAGGGGTATTGTAAATCATGAAGTGTTTCAGATTTTTCAAGATGTAGAAAACCCTTATGTAGAAATGGTACAAAATGCATTCGTTGAAAGAAACGAAGATGAAAATATTGAAGAAGATGCGAACGAAGAAACAAAAAGTTTTTTTGAAATGTTAGAAAGTGCTAGGCATCCACTTTATGATGGTTGTAGAAGTGGTCTATCACGGTTGCCTTTATCTGCACGGTTGATGAATTTGAAGACTTAAAATAATCTTTCTCAGAATTGCATGGATTCTATATCGCAATTAGTAAGAGATTATTTGTCCGAAGATAATCATGCAGTCGAGTCATATTATGAAACAAAGAAGATGATGAGATCATTGGGTTTATTGCCGTATCAAAAGATTGATGTTTTCCAAGATAACTGTATGATTTTCTGGAAAGACAGGATAAAAAGATTATAGACAGGATAAAAAGATTGTATCAATCAGAGAAGACCACAAGCGACATGAGATGTTTCGTCGTATGTGATATTTACCAATTATAGACAGGATAAAAAGATTGTATCAATCAGAGAAGACCACAAGCGACATGAGATGACATGCCGAGCATTTAAATCCTGACGGAGAAATGTGTCATCCCTCAGATGGTGAAGCGTGGAAACACTTTAACAAGGTATATTCTGATTTTGCAGCTGAGAGTCGAAACATTTATTTAGACCTTTTCAGTGATGGTTTTAATCCATTTGGGATGTCTGGGAGAAATTATTCGTTGTGGTCAGTTATTATGACACCGTATAATTTACCACCAGATATGTGTATGAAACGTGAGTTTTTATTCTTAACAATATTGATTCCCAGGCCTAATCATCCGAAAAGAAGTTTGAATATATTTCTTCAACCACTGATTGAAGAATTGAAAGAATTATGTAAGGGAGTTCCAGCGTACGACGTTTCAAGACGACAAAATGTTATATTACGAGGTACTCTTATGTGGACAATAAGTGATTTTCCAGCTTATGGTATGCTATCTGGGTGGATAATGCATGGTCGATTGGCTTGTCCATATTGCATGGAGAAAACATACGCTTTTCAGTTGAAGTATGGACGAAAGATGAGTTGGTTTGATTGTCATCGCCATTTTCTTCCTTCTGATGATACACTACGACGCGACAAGAGGAATTTCAAAAGGAATATTGTTGTGCGGAAATCTCCTTTTCCAATTTTGACCGGCGAAGAGATATTATATAAACGACTTCTTGCTTTGGGTATTCCTAGGAGTATAGATTGCGGAGGAAACAATCATCCGAGAATTGATGGTTATGGAATTACCCATAATTGATACAAGAAGAGCATATTTTGGGATTTGCCGTATTGGAAAAATCTGAAGCTTCGCCACAATCTTGATGTCATGCACATAGAGAAATTTTTTTTCGATAATATCATCAATACGGTAATGAATGTCACAGGAAAAACGTAGGATAACATTAAATCACAGAAGGATCTCGCAGAGTATTGCTCACGGAATGAGTTACATATAAGTGGAGACGGTAAAGTTTCAGTTCCGATATTCAAATTGTCTAATAAAGAAAAATATAAATTGTTGAAATGGTTGAAAAAAGACGTGAAATTTCCTAATGGTTATGCATCTAACATCGGAAGGTGCGTCGATATTTATGGAGAAAAGTTATCAGGATGAAAAGTCATGATTGTCATGTATTCATGCAACGACTACTTCCCATATGTTTTTCTGAATTGATGGACAAACATGCACATGAAGCAATTGGAGGTATCGTGATTATTTTATATAGTAGAATTAGTGATTAATAATTTATAGAAATATTAATTTTAAAATAAACTAATTAATACATTTGAATTTTCAGGTATTGGTATATTTTTCCGAGATTTATGTGTGAGAAACTTAAGTGTAGATTTCGTTCGTAGACTTAAAAGTAACATAGTTACAGTACTATGCAATTTGGAGAAGATTTTCCCACCATCATTCTTTGATGTTATGAAGCATCTGACAGTTCATCTACACACGAAGCCGCATTAGGAGGTCCAGTTCAATTTCGTTGGATGTATTATGTTCCATTTGAAGAAAAAAGCGAAACAAAAAGCTCGTCCAGAGGGTTCAATTGTGGAACAATACGTGAATAAGGAGATATCGTTCTTCACTTCTTACTACTTCGAACCACATGTTCAAACGCGAAGTAGAAATCCAGA
>CM071865.1:27921029-27935649 GCA_036759665.1 Gynandropsis gynandra
TTTATATCGATGATTGTTTCATTTAATGCAGATTGAGATTGATAATCACCCATTATGGCTACGCGATCTTGTTAAAGGATCAACTCTAAAAATTACGAGTTGGCCAATGTATTTTACACGTGGTTACAACTTTCATACTTACGAGCACAGAAAATTGAAGTCAACTATGAACTATGGTGTATGTGTAAAAGGTGAAAGCTATTGTGAATCGACCGACGAACCAAATTTTTATGGGATTTTGAACGATATTTTGCAATTGGAATATCCAGGTATTAATACTAATCTAAAAAATTTCTTTTCGATAGCACGTATGATATTTTCGAATATATTGACTTATATTTGCCATTTTTTATAGGTTACGTCGGTTTAAGAATAATGTTATTCTGATGCGATTGGTTCGATCCAATAAACGGTCGCGGAACAAGAATAAACAAATTAGGTGTCGTAGAAATTAATTCTAAAAGAAGATATGCAAAATACGAGCCTTTTATTCTTGCATCACAAGTCGATCAAGTTTGTTACGTTCCTTATCCACATATCAGACGATCTTCAGGTTGGAGTTTCGCAATGAAGATACTTCCAAGGGATAAATTTATCGACAACACAGAAGAACAACAATTGGCCATGCAACAACAAACCACCGAGATTGTTGTTATTGATGAAGTTACAATTGAAGCATTGCCACATGGTGAAGTCGAAGAAATTGAAGAGGTGGTAACAACAGAAACCGCTCAACATTTGAAGAAAGTGCTAATGGTCCACAACACCAGGGACAATCGGATCCAGTATATTTGGATTTTATGAATCCGAATTTATTTCTGACTAGATCGACACAATATATGCCATATTCCTTCTATCAGCAGATGCCACCGCCGATCGAACCGATGATGCATCACGAGCCTCCGATGCATTAGGTCCAACAGTGGAAGAGCTTTTAGCAATGGATGAGAAAAGACGCAAACTTCCTCGTATAGATCCGGATTCTTCATCCCGCGGACTTTGGTATAAACTAAATTTAAATTTAATTTTGTATCTAACTAATTATCAAGTCTTAATTTACTTTTAATTTTGTTTTAATAGGTTTGGTCGTAAACAGTTTAATCGTCATATCACAAAGATGATGAAAGCTGATTATGATCGTCTATGTTATAATTGGATGCGAACCGATCCTGAAATAAAGGAACGATGGTGGAAAGCTTTCATGGTATGTTTTTTTTAAATATTCATTTCATTATAAATTTTAAACTTAAACTAATATTTAAATAAATAATTATTTCATTATTTAAAAAAAATTATTGGGATCATGCAATAACCAGACTAGTAAAGTCCGAATTTCAAAAGCATGCGGCAACACGACTGAAAAACCTTGTATACGACACAAAACATGAGTGGGAGACAAAAAGTGTCAAATCCATTTGGATCCCAGATAATATCTTGGGAACAACTGCTTATCTATTGGAACGATCCTATCTTTAAGGAGAGAAGTCAGCACGCTAGTCGATCTCGTTGTTCTGATAGAACGAGATATGGGATAAGTGCGCATACTGCTGGTTCCCGCTCTTTCACGAAGGTTTACGAAGATATGGTAAGATTTAAAATTTTTTAAAGTTTTATTATGAGTGACATTTGCTTAATAGGTAAAACATGATTTTCAAATTTGTTTTAGGCGAAAGAGAAAGGATGTGAACCGTCGTACGTGGAATTGTTCGAACGTACACACAAGAAAAAATCCGACGGTTCGTGGTTAGATGCCAGGGCGAAACAAATTCACAACGATGTTGTGAACATAGCATCGAAATGAGTGTCCCAAATCCCGCCAAGAGAAGATGGGATGCAACCGACTCTTTCTCAAGAAGAATACAACGAGATTTAGTTCGAGGTAAATTTATTATAATTTTACAATAAATTTTTTATTAATAATTTAAATTTAAATCAAATTTCAATATTTTTTGTAGCACGTAACACCGTACAAAGGGTGTCTATTTGGTCTTGGAGGAATGGCATCAAACCATGCGAGTTCCTCCTAAGGCAAGGAAAAGGTCGCGATCGAGGAATTACGAAACATAATATCGGAGATGCAAGAAAAATTAGAGTAACAAAGTTCACTATTAGTACAACAAAGTTCATAATTACAACAACAAAGTTAAGAGTTCAACGCTCTGCAAAGAGAAGTTGAACGATCAAGAAGGGAACTTCAGCAGTGGCTCAAAATGATGAAAGAACACATGCCCATTATCAATTGGGATACGACCAAAAACAATGACGATGAAAATTCCCAATTACCAACCAACTAGTTTGTAAATATATAATTTTAATATTTTATAAATACTAATTATTTAATTCAATTTTAATTTTAAAATTTTGGTTTTTTTAAAAACATTTCCGGACGGGAACAGGGCCGTCTGGAAATTTTGGGCACGATATCGTCCGGGTTTTGCGTCGATTTTCGGGCTACCTTTTCGTCTGAAATTGCGAACGGTTTGCGGAATAAATATTCCGTATGTATTTGCGGACGGATTGCAGACGAGAATGGGTTGGCGACGCTTATTTGGGGACGGTTTCCAACCGTCCCGAATTAGATTTGCGGACGGATTAGGGACTGATTCGTCAGTCCCTAATTTGTGAATTTCTTGTAGTGTTGCTTTTTGTTTTTTTTGGAACATATTTCTGGTCTGTTTACTGATTTGATTATATTGGTTCATTTGTGGGGTAATAGAATGCAGATGTCTTTAAGATCCATTTATTGGATAAATATCAACGATATCTGCATGAGAGTAACTATTGTGTAATCGTTAACTTTGGTGTTTATCGTAGTTATGGTGACTATAAGGCTGCTGCATCCGATATTAAAATTGTGTTCAATTCGATAACCATTATACGATCTTCCAAAGAAATGTCTAATCATGATAAGTACTTCAGCTTTGTTAACTTCTCTGACATTACTATGGTCATGTTAGATGAAAAAGTGATGATCGGTTAGTTTTGTGATGATTCAACCGTAACTATATCATTTGCTATTATTTTTTAGTGATTTCTCTCATTATTTTGTAGATTGTATCAGAGAAATCAAATCTGCTGGGAGTTTGGAAGATACAACCTATGTCGGTCGAATGTCAAAACGTTTAACAGTAATTCTATGCGATGTTAGGTATATCGATATTTTATCATCTAAAAATATTTTAAAAATACGTTACCTTTATGATAATTATATTTTGTTGTCTAATTATTTTTGCTTTTTATGATAATGGTAAACTTTTAGAATGCACTTTATGGGACAAAATTGCTCAAGAACTCTATGATTACGTGTACAATTAATCATGAGAGAGGCCCGTAGATTATTATATGTCAGCTATTCCAAATTCATTCTTAAAATTGTATGTGGTATTTTTGTTGATACTTATACGTCAAAGCTTTTATACATTTGTTTAGTGTTATTATACTTTTGAGGTTTTTCTTTTCTTTTAATTTTTTATCATTGTTCTGTAGATTCTCGGATTATAAGAAATATTCAATACTCAAGTAAACTCTTGACAAACCAAAATGTACCATCGATCGCAGCGTTCAAGCAACGGTAATAGTATTTCACAAACATGTCTATTATTGAAATGTTTTTTTTATCTATGCTTGCAATAGTTTGCGAGAACATGTCCTTGACATTCCAGCGATGATCACTTACCTTGGTCCTCGACCTCCTGCGACAGATACATTGGAATATTGGAATGGTTTCCCTTTGAAAAGCATAAGTGATGTATATCAAATTTCAAAGGTCGGACTATCTTTCTTTTACATATTGTAATTGTATCAATACTTGTAATTTTTATAAAAGTTATATTTTAACAAATATGTCTAATGTTCTATAGTATATTTTTTTTTTGCAGTGAACGACTTGTGTAATTTATGCGACTATCACTGATGTAATTACTAAGCATGGTTGGTATTATCTTGGCTATCGACAATGCAACAAAAAAGTCAATCTTATTATCGACGAGGAGTCAAATATGCCAGCAACGACGGATTTCTTTTGCAATGTCTACAACTGTGTGACGACTGATCCAATTCCAAAGTATGTTCTCTCTCAGTAAAGTATTGTTTAATTTAATCAATTTTCTTTTATATTTAATGTTGTTGAATGTTGATTTAGAGTTTAAGTCAAAGTTATTAACGACATTGACAATGCGAGGTTATTTCTTTTCGATAAAGAGACTGTTCAATTGATAAATAAATCTGCCACTGACGTTTGTTGCTACGTTCCACATGTTATCATGTCACATAAACTTTTATTAAATGTATTTTTTTAATATGTTGTTATTATTGTTTCTAACATATGAAAAGTTTATGAATATGCAAAATAAATATGTCTTTTGTAGGGTATATCTGGTGGTGATTATCCCGAAGAACTGTTGATGTTGTGTAATCGGATTTATTTGTTCAGACTTTCTATACCGCCGCAATCGCTTATTGCCCGTGTTTCATCGTCCAGTGCATACCATAAAGGATATCCAATCATATTTTGCGCAAGTAAAGTGACAACAAATCCAGAAATCATAGTTGCCATTACTACGACATATATCATTTTTCTCCAATCATATTTACCAAGGTTTTAATAAATGTTCATATGATATGTAATGTGATTTTGTATTTTTACCAGGCGGCAGTTTTCGGTCCTCCTCGCTCAGAATTGTCCTGTAGTTCAACATCACTGTTTTATTCGCTTAGAAACGACATGTTGAGGATATTGACAGTTACCTATCATGCAAATCTTCATCCTCAAAGGTAAAGCAAATGGATGTTGACGAAGATGTAAGTGAAACAATAAAAAATGGATCTATCTGACCGATCAACATTTTTCTCGTGTATATTACGTTTGTATATTGCTCGCGATAAACTTGAATCTCGTTGGTACAACTTTTTGTGCGGATTCTCGTGTGATTTATAACAAGTGCCATCATACTCTAGATCTGACGGTATAACTTTTTAGTCCATGGTGATGATTTTTTGGATGGGAGTGCCATCAGAGTTTATATATGTATGTATATCATATGTAACAATAGTTTTTATATAGTGTATATTGTTGATTATTATTATCTTTGCAATCTTATTTTTTATTTTTATTTATCGTCAATAACAATTATATATATATATATTCTTCAATATAGAGATCACGAGTTCAGGATTCGTGTAAATATCAAAATTTAAATGTTTTTCAATTACAAATGCGAAGCCTACGTATATCAGCTACAATACATCATTTATTGGTATAATCTTTTTTAAATTTTTTGTATTCAGATGAAAAAATTTGTATTTCTTAAAATTTATATATTAATTTATTTTTTCAGAGTACCATGACATTGGAAATCCAGAATATTATTGTTCGTGTTGTAATGCATCTATGTGGTATGACGAAAAAACTAACAAACAAACAAAATATCCTTTTTAAATTCTCACTATGTTATTCGCAAGGCAAAATATCCTTATAAAAAAAATACTTGAACCTCCTAAATATCTACAAAATTTTATATTAAAAAAACACCTAACGCTAAACATTTCCGCTGATACATTAGAGTGTATAACACAATATTTGCATTTATATCAATGGGTGTAAAGATTGTTACTTTAATGAACCAAAAATCTAGACCATATATCTTCAAAATACATGGACAAAATTATCGTCGAATTGGTGGTTTATTACATTCAGTAGGAGATGCACCAAAATTTGCACAACTTTATGTACATGATATTGTAAACGAACTTCAAAATAGAGTTACTTCTATAAGATCATATTTATTTTAGCACCTTAACAAAGCTTATATTTTTTTTTCAATTTATTAATCAGTTTTTTATTATTTTTCTTTAACTTTGCGACGGTACACAACGTACAACATGTGAAGAGAATACAATTAGACCCAGTCTCGTGAAAGATTTACAAAAAATGCTTGATACGTATAATCTATATGTAAAAATATTTCGACAAGCAAAAGACATGTTTAATTTAGAAAAAGAAATGAATATGAAAAATTTTTTAATAGCTTCACAGAAAAATATTGATAAGACATATTCGACACCTCAAGTAGCTGAAGTAGTTGCGCTGTTAGTAGGTGATTTTGACGAATCTAATAATCCTAGGATATTTTGTTACAAAACATACTAACGAATTAATACGTATTACTGAACTCCATCCTGCCTATTTACCGCTTTAGTAGCCATTATTGTTTCTCTACGGCGAAGACGATTATCATATCCATTTAGAGCTATATCCCTCAGTGTCCTCTTAAACAAACCGCGATTTCAAATAAGCATCAGAGAATATTTGGGTTACCGATTACAAGAACGACACTCTGAATTCTTTATTTTACACTATTACGGAAGACTTTTTAGAAATTTGTTGTTGATGGTTTCTGCATGATTGAATCTGAACGTATTTCTTACATTAGAAGCAATCAAAACAAACTTCGTCGTGAAAATTATAATAATATATGCTTAGCTATTGACTCTGGAAACAATGACGCTTCTACAATTTGAAATTGTGTTCTTTTGCCTTTTTCATTCACAGGAAGTTCTTGATACATGAGATAAAACTATATGGATGCAGTGGCTATATGTCAACATTTGGGATATCTAGACCTATTTATATAATTTTTACATGTAACCCAAAATGACCAGAAATACAAAGATTTCTTTCACAATGAAATCTTGCCGTAGAAAATCGTCCAAATATCTTGACTCGCGTATTTAAAATAAATCTCGAAAATATGTTGAACGATATTAAAAAATGAGGTATAGGGTCGTGTATTAGTAGGTAAAAAATCACTTACATATCACACATTTCCATATTTTTTTTTAATTTAAACTAAATTTTTTATATTACCTAATTTAAAGTCATTTACACAGTTGAATTCAAAAAATGAGGACTTCCGCATGCTCACGATTTACTATTCTTAGCACATCAATCCAAATTATCTACATCTATTGATATCGACTCAATCATATCTGTTGAAATTCTAGACAAGTTTTTAAACTTAGATTTGTACAATACGGTCCAAAAATTCATGGTACATTGACCATGTGGTATTGCAAACAAGTTTTCTCCGTGTATAGAAAAGGTAAATGTACAAAACGATTTCCTAAAATTAGTATATTTATCGCGTCTTGTATTTACTCATGGATAATTACGTGTCGATATTTCTAGAGTCGAAACACGGATTGATTAAACATACTAATTTTAAATGACAACTATGGACATATATAACTTTTATTTAAGGTTTATGTCAATTTTTATTAAATATTATATCTCCATGGATAACGGCGGTACAAAACTAATAGATGATTTGTTATAGAATTATATATTTTTAAAATGTTATATTAATTTCTCTGTATAAAACATGACGTTATCATTAACATGTATACTTTTTATTCCTTATCATCTAATAAGCCTTTACGCTCCTCCTCACAACTTAATATATAGAGAGAGATACGTAAAATAAGAAGCGGACGCATAAAAAAAAAACAATAATAAAAAAATATCCCCAGAAGGAATGATCCAAAGCAGATTCACTCATCTCTCCCAACCGAACTTCAGTCTCCATGAATCCCGATTAACCCACTATCCTCGTATCTCCAAAGTTCAATGCTCAAACCTATCATCATCAGCATCATCATCATCATCATCATCGTCATCATGTGGTGTCACATTTCGCCGTCTCCTCCACAAGTCCGCCTTCCCTCTCGTCGCCTCTCTCAGCCTTTTCCTCTCTCCCTCCTCTGGTACCTGCATCCCTCAAATTTCCGCCCTTTTTGTCGTGTTATGTATGTATGTATGTAGGTATGTATGTATGTATGACGATACACTTGTGTTGGATACTCCGGCAGCTGAAGCAGGGCTGATGTCGGGATTCCCCGGTATAGAATCAGTCCCCGGTCCCGAATTGCCTCAGCTCGAGTTCCTTAATCGCTTCAATGGTACTTATTTTGCTTACCCTTTTCTGATAGTTGAACAAAAGTTGCTGTCGTGATGCTCAAAATCTCATCTTTTTCTGCAGAAACAAACCAGAAGATGTACGCAGAAAACGATGCCAGATTCAAAGACTCTCCTTTGCTCAAGAAGTTGCTTGAGAAGTCCAAACAAAACAAAGAGAAGTATCCATCAAACCCCTCTATATAGTCTCAATGAGTGAATCTTGATGGTTTTTGAATCTATCTGTACCTGGACCAGTGTTTTTGACAAAGTTTCAAACTTTGGTATTAGGACAGACATCATCAGTTTCAGTGAACCGTATTAAGTACTTCAATGAATTGCTCAAAGACGTGAACCGTTTTCCATCAGACGGCTGTTCATGTAATGTATATACTTGTTCTTGTCTTAGGAATCAAAGAGAGATTCAAGACAAGTATTGCATAAGAGGGGCAGAGTGGGGAGTAGGGGATTGTTCGACGGCAGGGATGACGGATGAGGAGAAAGAGAAATTCATCGCCATGTTGAAAGAGAAGGCCGCTGCGAATTGATTCAAACCATCAAATCGTTTCTATTTTGATCGAATCACTTCGATAGTGAATGCCTTCGTACTAGCAATTTCTGTTAGCTAATGCTTTGATTCACAAGCTATACTCTACTTGGTGACGAATCAGATGTTTGACACAATCTCCTTTCTTCTTTCCTACCATATTTTGTGGGCAAAATTTTGGTTTTTCCAAATCTATAGCTCCTTAACCAAATACCAAAAACATGTGGGGTTAATTGGTAAATTAAGAAATATACGCATCTTAAATTGAATCCTCACCGTTCGTTTATAATCTGGCGGTGATAAACTACTGGGCCCTGAAAGGCCCAAAAAGGGCTTCCTGAAGAGGTGATCACACACTTGTTTTTCTCCGTACATCGCATCGCACGGGATCGTGGCCCAATCTGCTCCTCATCCTGTTAACGATGCTGGAAAACTATAATAAAAAAAGCATTGTGAGGACGCAAGCTCTCCTCATCGCCGGTGAGTTCCTCCGATCATCGACAATTTTCCGGCACACGTGAAATTATATTGGTCTATTTGTAAGTTTCTCCGACTTCATTTTGTTGCTTTGGAGTTACAATTTCGAGTTACAGTTCATTCTAGTTTTGTTCTCGGGGGAATTTCACTGCTCTCAACTTAAAGAGGACTCAGCTTTATGTAGAATATGATTAGTGTTTCCGTGGTTATTTTTGTTACGATAGATTCTACAGGAGGATTCACGGGTTAGAGAAATCGGTATTGTTCCGGATGAGAATGGTACAAAGTCAGTCATTAAGCACTTTAACAATCTGTGGAAGTGGAGGAGTTTATGAGTCTTGGAGTAATCGTCTGAAGTTGAGGAAGTCTTCAGATTTTGTTACCGGAGTTGGTGTTCGATGTGTGTGGTGTCAGTTCTTGCGTACATTATCCATTAGACACTCGAGTTCGTCAAAGCGAAGAAATATGAGGGTTGAAGCTGGATGGCCATTTAAAGGGGGTAATCAAGGTTTGGATCCAAAATCCGAGCGTAGCGAGAGTGCGAATGAGGATATCTTGATCTTCTTCTTTCAACTGGATTTGGCTACCCGTGTGCAGGTCAGAAGGGTTTTCATGACAAATTATAATGTACATGTAGGTCTCAAAAGTTGTCTTAGAGTTATGCTCACAAGATTGAGGTTATGGTGTTTGAAATGGCAGCATGCACTGAATGTGGAGCAGTATGATATTGCGCAACAGCTACGGAACAAGCTAAATGAGGTATGAACTCATGTGTAATGCATTATGTAATAGTGAATGTTATGATCTTTCAGTAGGAAAGCTTTTGCAATATGCGCTCTAGTGTTGACCTCTGAAAATGTCTGGAGATTAGAATTTTCTAGTAGCCTTTAGGCCTGAGATATAACGTTGCACGGTTAATAACTTTCTATGTTAAAAGGTGGAAGAGGAGGCAATGAGGCAACACGAGGCAAAAAGAGGATCATCCTCAAAGAGTGAAGCTCAAGACAAAGCAATCAGCATCATTCGTTTGCGGTAAGCAATTTTAGTATTTTACTGCTCATTAATTTTGTATGTTGATGTAACATATCTTGATTGTACGTAAACACCTCGCAGTGCAGATCTTCAGAATGCCATTGATAGTGAGGATTATGGTTTGGCTGCTAAGATACGAGATGACATTTCAAAACTCGAGGCAGAATCGTTGGCTGCATCTGCAAAAGCTTTGGCTTATGAGAATGCACAGTACGCCTTTCGGTTGGGACAGAAAGTTAAACACAAAATTTTTGGTATATGATCGTATGTGTGTTAAGGCTTATTCATTTTAGTTTAAATGTACTTGATAGGTTTCCTTTGTCTGATAATCATGTACAAAATCTGCATTGAGCTCTTTTCATCTAATTTGGGTAAACTTTTGTTCTCTCTTCTTAGGTTATCGAGCTGTAATTTGCGGGATGGATCCAATATGCTGTGAATCAAGTTCCTGGATGGAAACTGCGCAGGTTGAAAAGTTGCCTCGTGGCTCCAATCAACCGTTTTATCAGGTCACCTTCAATGATGCGATGAATAATCCTGTCGCACTTATGATTCATCAAGAAAATGTTGATATGGATTGAGAGGGGAAAAGAAAGCACAATAAGATTAGGAGCTTGTATTAGCACTTTTTAACTAACGTCCTTCATTTTCCGAATGAACTTTGCTGAAGAAACTTGCATGACTACGTTTTCTTGTTGGGCGTAGCAGGTCCTCGTGGATGTACATGCTGACCCTAATCTACTGGTGACATATGGTAAGTCATTGTTACACGATTCAATCGCCTTTTCTGAAGACCTCATTGTCTCTTTTAGCTTTCCATGAGGATGAAAAGAACTCCGCGGCAGCACGATGTTCTCACCGACTGTTTGACAAGTTCTTCATTAATGCTTCCTTCTATTCTTCTTGTCTGAAAGCGAAACTTGATCTTACATTGCAGTTCCTGAAGACAATCTGTTTGTCCCTGAAAAACCCGATACGGTGAGAACTGATGAGGTACATGAGTTTTCAATTCAATACCGATTGGTAATGTTTGGATTGATTCATGCCCTTTATATATTATCCTAAAGTATCTTTTCTTTTCAATTCAAAACCAATTAGAACTGATAAGTTACATTGGTTTTCAATTCAAAACCAATTGGTAATGTTCGGATTGATCCTTGATATCATCAACGAGTGGATTGATTAATATATTTTATATATTAGATTAGATTATTGTTAAATACTAATGCACTTGAACAGGAAAGGTTCGATCATCCGTACATTTCGTTTCTTTTCTACGGAGCAGACTCAGCCGGAGATTTCATACCCATCAAACAACTGCGCGAGAAGTACAACAGACCAAGGTATGAAGTTCCCTTTGATCCTCAAGACGAAGATGGAAAGTGACATTCACATTATCATTTTTATTTGTTATTTTGTATATATAATTTACTATAAGACTTCGTATCATATCATTTAATGCTATTACCTTCAAATATAATAATCAAAATTTCAATTTGAAATATAATTTGTATGTATGTGTCATGTTGATCAATACTCACATTATTGATATATTAATCAATCTATTTTGAGAAGGATAATTATTTATTACAACATGACTAATCTTCTTGTCATCCAACAGAACTCGTTTATTCGACGAATTATTTAACCGGAAATTAATGTTAGACATCATGCTATAACTAAAAAATCCGTATGAAGAAAAGGAACGGAAAAGTGGAACAAATTGCAACGGGACAGATCAAGTTGGACAATAAAACTCAAAGAGGGAGAGACATAAACAACAAAATAATTTATATAGATATATAAAGGGTACTTCAAATATATTTTGAAAATATATTTTCGTAGGGTTAAAATGTTTCAAAGATATCTTTCCTTGGAAAAAAAAAGTTTCAACTTCAAATCTATCTTTAAAATATTGATAATCTCATATTACCTTTGTCGACAATTTTTCTCTCTCCTCCAAAGCACCTCTATTTCTCTCTCCTGTAGCGCGAAAATTACTGATCTCCCACACCATAACAGATTCAGTGAGAATAGCTTGAAATCGGCATCAGATTCGTTGCCAATAGGTTGAAATCGTTTGTTGTCAACAAAAAAGCTTGTAATTAAACACATTCCGCAGAAAAACTGTTGCACTGGGTCACAGAGTCGCACGGTCGCACTGGATCACAGAGTCGCACGGTCGCACTAGGTCATAGAGTCTCATCGAGGGGTCAGAGGGATCAAAGGTTAAAGGGTCTTAGGGGTCCAAGGGTCACAGGGGTACAAGAGTCGCAGAGGTAAAGGGGGTTGCAAAGAGGTCAAAGGGTCGCAGGGGTATAAGGGTCGAGGGGTAAAAGGGTCACACGGGTAAAAGGGTTGAAGGGTCGAAGGGGTCCAAAGGTCGAAAAGGTAAAAGGGTCGAAGGGGTCAAAGAGGTAAAAGGATCGTAGGGGTCAAAGGGTCGCAGAGGTACAAGTGTCACAGAAGGACTCTTGGACCCCTACGACCCTTGTACCTCTTCGACCCTTGGACCCCTACGACCTTTGTCCCTCTACGACTCTTGTTAAAATAATACTAAATCCACAAAAACAACGATACTAACAATAATACTTAATATTGAATAATAGTAAAAATAATTTATTATTTACAAATACAATTATTTACAAATAATATGAATAAAATCTTAAAAATAATAATTTATCAAGTTATTTATAAATAATTGACTCAAATATATACGAGCCTTGTACATCTGCGACCCTTGTACCCATGCGACCCTTGTCCCTTTCGACCCTTGGACCTGTGCGACCCTTGTCCCTCACGACCCTTGGACCCCTACGACCCTTATCCCTCGCGACCCTTGGACACACGCGACCCTTGTCCCCCTTCGACCCTTGTCCCTCTACGACCCTTGTTACAATAATAGTAAATCCACAAAAACAACGATACTAACAATAACACTAACAATTGAATAATAGTAAATCAACAAGATCAAATGAAGTTCAAGTTAAAGGTTCAAAGAAATCAAAATACAAATCAAATCAAAATATGTTGTTGACAAATCGAAACATAGGTTATGTTCCATCGGAGAACAGTTCTACTATGAGGGAACAACCCACGTTCAGTCCATTTTCTTGACAAAACTATATCCACCCCCTCTGATGCAAGCGCCACCACAACTCACGGGCCTTAAAGCTGCTGGCCAATAATAAAACCTTCTGTAATCGAGGTACATCATTATCTTACATCGTCTATGAAAAAGATTGTTCTCCCTCGCAAACCCTATCGGAAGTGTCTGCGACATCACCAAGTTACATCAGTATAAATGAATAAAAGTCGAATAAATAACCAAATTATATATGATGAATCGGTTTGAGGTCACTTACCAATGAATCTACGGCCAGATTTGAACGCGTGACTAGTACAATGAAAATCCTCTCATCAGGAGTGGCCCTGGTGATGTTAAAGACCATGTCACCTTCGTGACGGAAAAGTATGGCATCCCCAATACGAATGTTTTGGTCGTTGTAGAAATCTATCCATCCATCAGTGAATTTAGAGCCATATAATTTGACTTCCCATGTTCTGTTAGACGCATTCGATTTAAGCATTGTCGTATTGTTGTCCCTCGTATTCCCCTAAATATACTCATCGAAGAAGATCTTTAGAATGTCCTGTAACAAAAAATGAAAAACAAAGTCAAATCTGTACATTCTCTACATGTAACATACCGATAGAGAGTGTTTTATAGAAGATTACAAGGTAGTACAGATGCTGCACAAGAATCTCTCGGAAGAAATGAGGGAAATGTGGCATTTTCGGAAAAAATAGATGGAAGATGATGAGAGGAAAAAATGGATTGGAAAAAAGGAAACAGTTGGAATTCGAAAAGACATGACATCGAATTGACGTTAGATGGAATTCGAAAAGACATGACCACACGACCACATGGGTCGCAGGGGTAAATTGGTCACAGGGGTAAAAGGGTCGAACGGGTAAGAGGGTCGCAGGAGTAAAAGGGTCGAACGGGTATAAGGGTCACAGGGTCAAGGGTCGAACGGGTAAAAGGTTTGCAAGGGACAAATGGTCGCGACCCTTGTACCTCTGCGACCCTTAGTCCCTTGTGACACTTGTTCCTCTGCGAACCTTAGACCTCTCCGACCCTTGGACCCCTACGACCCTAAGTCCCCTGCGACCCTTGTCCCCCTTCGACCTTTGGACCTCTGCGGTAGGGGTGGGCAAAAATCCCGCAGGAACCGTCCCGTCCCGAAACTTGTCCCGAACCCGCAAAAAATTACTCCTACCCGTGGGTTCGGGTTCGGGTTCGAGTAATTTAGTTTCAATACCCGCGGGTTCGGGTTCAGGACGGGTAATTTAGTTTCATAAACGGGTACCCGCAAAAATTACAAATATACCCCTACTTTTATTGTTTATTACCTAAATACCCTCTAACCATAATTTTACATACCCTCTAACCCTAATTTTGCATACCCTCTTCTCTCTTGCACCCTCCTCGTGCGCCTCCCTCCCATCCCGTCGGAACCTCACCCTCCTCGCGCGCCTCCCTCTCATCCCGTCGGAACCTCACCCTCCTCGCGCGCCTCCCTCCCATCCCGTCGGAACCTCACCCTCCT
>CM071865.1:27941058-27957442 GCA_036759665.1 Gynandropsis gynandra
AAGTTATGACGTATTCTCATTAACGAGGCTTCTACGAATTTGTAGGCGTAAACACCACAGTTACTCGAGCTTTTATTCTGTGACAGACCTTCATAATACTCATACTTACATTCATCTTCTCCAGAAGTCAAAGAAGGAAATCTTCCGAGAATGAGCATCTTGGGGACAACATTTCTTAGCTTCTCAATCACCGGATCGATATGCGTTTCCTTCATTCTACTCTAGCAGTCATATACCGTGATGCATCAGGTCGTGAAATCCGTTTTGATGGCTACCCAATGACATCCTACAAATTGATTTTCGATCGGTGGAATGTTTAGAACCGAGACAAAGCCTTCGAAATAATTCATTGGTGTCTTCGTACTTCTGAATGGATACTTGGTATTCAAAAAATCACTAAGAATTTTCGGCAAAGTTTCCATATCCTCGTACATCCACAGCGTGAGCATCTGCATGAAAGCAACAGGACAAACGTAATATTTTCGATATATGATGGGCATTATTCCGAGCGAAAAGACAACACCATCAACGCCTCATCCAATTGTTGCAAAAAAAAAAATAACACACATGAATACATATGACACAAAACTCTATGACTAAGGGCTTAAAAAAACTTATATCATCTTCAAGCCATATGCTGGGCTTTAATATAGTCTCTCATCACTTTGGCCCCCGGGGAATGTCTAGCTTAGATTTTCATTACTGCTCATGTCGAGGTGTCTTCAGGAACATATATAGATTAGTAAAATTTTCACCGCTAGCGTCAACGAATGAAGAAAATCAGGTTATCACGCCCTTTACTAATCCCTTGGGCTTCCACACAAATTGCCCTTTTCCTGCAGGTTCTTGAACCATCTTCTTTACGCGTTCTTGAACTACATTTTCTGCGGGTTCTTGAACTACATTTTCTCCAGGTTCTCCATCAACATCTTTCCCTCGTCCTCTCCTTCGCACTGTTCTCGCGAGCTAGCTGTAGATCAGATCATTTTTTAGCGAGCCGAGCTGGTTTTTTTTCACCTCGTTTAAAAAACGAGCTGACAAGTTGAGCCGGAAACGAATTAGAGCTTAGACGAGCTGGCTCGCGAGCTCACGAGCTTAGTACAAAAACACATATTTTCCTATTTTATATTATACCTATTCTTTGCATTTATTAAATATTATTTTAAAAAAATAATATATTATTTACATATAAGAATAATATTAGTTTTCTATTTATAACAAATTAATATAATTTTATTAACAAATAAAAAATAAAATATTTTAATAACTATTATAAAAAATATGTTTATATATTTGATACTTTATTTAATTTTCGATAGATTTATTTTCTAATTAATATTTTTTATATTTATAACTTTGTATCAAATTATTGTTTTTATACTTTATATATTTTATTTGATTTGGCGAAAAAAAATATATAATATTAAAATATTACAATTCTTTTAACTTAAATAGTCTAGCGCACGAGCCAGCTCGTTTTTAGACGAGCTAAAGGCGAGCTGAGCTGAGTTGAGATTTTCTAGCTCGTTTTGAAAATGAGCCGAGCTGAGCTAGCTCATTTTTTGGCGAGCCGAGCCAGCTCATTTTACACCTCTAATCGTGGGTGTTGGATGCGGAGATCCACTTGGATGTAAAAGGTCTCAAACGAACCATTGGTATTTGAATCAATCATCGAATCAAGATAAGGTGAAAGCCATGGTCTTTCTCCGTCATCATCTTCATGATGGATTGAAATCGAATACCTCACGGTTAAACATCATGCAGATCTATTGAAATCATTGAAAGAGATATATGATTATCAAAAAACCGTGATCCTTCCAAAAATCGTTATTATTGGATGCATATACATTTCCAAGATTTAAAAACTGTGAGCGAGTATAACTCGGCAATATTTCGAATAAGTTCACAAATGAAACTATATGGTGAAACAATCACTAATTCTGATATGACGGAAACACATTATCCATGTTTCATGCATCTAATGTGCTCTTGCATCAACAATACCGTGAAAATATGGGGATCTAATCTCTTGTCTCCTTGTTGCTGAGCAAAATAACGAATTATTGATAAAAAATAATGAATCTCGTCCCACTGGTTCTACTTCATTCTCTGAAACGAATGTCGTAGCATTTAACAATTATTGTGGTCGTGGACGTGGATGAGGAAAAGGTAGAGGTTATTCCGATAGTCAATGCTATAAAAGAATTTCGAGAGAATAATGATGGAGGTAAGAGTAAGAAAGAAAGTATTTGCCACCAATGTGGGATGTATGGACATTTGGACGCGTACTTGTCATACTCCTAAACATTTTGTAAACATTTATCAAGAGTCACTGAAGAATGGAGGAAATGATGTTGAAGCTAATTTCGTTGTTAATGACTCCAACAAGCTTATTGAAGGATTGAATGACTCCAACAAGTTTATGGAAGACATAGATGATCTGATGTCCCGTGACATTGCCGATTTACTTATCCATCCTGAAGATGGAAATGATCAGAAGTGATCAAGAAGTTTTTCATTTTCTATTTCAATATCATAAGTTATGTGTTTTTTTATGTCTTTCTAGTTATGTTGAACTTTTAGTCCTCTTTATTTTAATAAAATTTATGCAATATAATGTTTCTTGAATCTAATGTCTATTTATTAGTCTTTATTTTCATTTATGTATATTATGAATATGAATCAAATGAAGATCCAAGATAAGGATTTATGTCTCGCGGACAGTGCTACTACACACAACATTCTTAAAGAAAATAAATATTTTTCAAATTTAAGAAATGATTAAGCACATGTCAATACCATATCGAGATGTGCAAAAATTGTTGAAGGCTCCGGAAGAGCAATTTTTATGATGCCAAAAGGCACAAAGTTTATCATTGACAATGCCTTATATTCAGCAAAGTCTTCAAGAAATTTGTTAATTTTCAAGGATATTCGTATGAATGGATATCACATTGAAACTATGAATAAAAATGCATTAAATACCTTTGTATTACCTCAACTATGATGAGTAAGAGGTGTGTGTTAGAAAAGTTGCTCGCTTTCTCATTGGTTGATACTACACATCTATTGAGATGATTGAAGCATATAATACAGTAAACTTGAGGTTTACAAATAATTTCAAATTTTGGCATGACCGGTTAGGTCATCTCGGTTCAACGACAATGCGAAAAATTATTGAGAATTCATGTGGTCACTTGTTGAAAAACCAGAAGATTTTTCAAACTCATGAATTTTCTTGTGTTACATGTTCAAAAGGGAAACTGATAATACAATCCTCACCAGCTAAAATAAATAATGAATCATTATCATTTCTTGAACGAATACTTGGTGATATTTGTGGCCCGATTCACCCACGGGGTGGCTCATTTAAATATTTCATGGTAATAATTGATGCATCAACTAGATGGTCACATGTGTGCTTATTATCATCTTGTAATCTAGCTTTTACGAGATTTCTTGCACAAATAATACGATTACATGCATATTTCCCTCATTATCCAATAAAAATAATTCGCTTCGATAATGCTGGTGAATTTATATCACAATCTTTTGTGACTTATTGTATGTCCATTGGGATAAAGGTAGAACATCATGTATCATATGTTCATACTTTTATAAAACGAATCCAATGGATTGCAAGACTATTGCTTATGAAATCTAATCTTCTTGTTTGGGCATGGGGACATGCCGTTTTGCATGCAGCGCAACTAATACGCATCTGACCAACTAGTTATAATGAACATTCCCCCTTACAATTGGTTCATGGATATGAGCCAAATGTTTCCCATTTGCGTATTTTTGGATGCGCAGTATATATTCCAATTAATCTACCACAACGAACAAAAATGGGACCTCAAAGGAAGATGGAATCTTTATTGGGTATGAATCTCCTTTGATTATTAAATATATTGAACCAACGACACGAGACATATTTACTGCAAGATTTCCGAATTGTCATTTTGATGAATCATTATTCCAAACATTAGGGGGAGAAACAAATAGTTGGAAAAGGAAATATAATAGAATGTATTATCATTAAAAGGTTTAGATCCTCGAACAAAAGAAAGTGAACTAGAAGTTCAAAAGATAATATATTTACAAGGTATAGCAAATCAATTGTCAGATGCATTTGCTAACCATGATAGAGTTATAAAATCTCATATTCCAGCTGTAAATGCACCGATGAGAATTGAAATCCCAGAAGGAAAAGCAAAAATTGCTAGTGAGTCTAAGACACGCTTGAAACGTGGTAGACCACTTGGTTCCAAAGATAAACATCCTCGAAAGGAAAATGAGCAAATTTTCATGATGGTCAAAACAAGGATGTCCCTCCTGAAGAGACCGTAGATATAATTAATGATGAAGAGAAACATGTACCTAATGAGAATGAAGAGATATCGATTAATTATATCAATACAGGAAAATTTTGGAACCGAGACAATACAATCATCGACAATATTTTTGTTTATAACATAGCACACGATATATCAAAAGAAAACGAGGATCATGAACCTACCTGTTTTGAAGAGTGTAGAAGTAGAACTGATTGGCCAAAATGGAGAGAGGCAATCAAGTCTGAATTAGAATCGTTTGAAAAAATAGGAGTTTACGGATCAATAGTCCAAACACCGAAAGGAATTAAACCTGTGGGTAATAAATGGGTATTTGTACGAAAGAGAAATGAACAAAATGAAATTGTTCGATACAAAGCAAGACTTGTCTGTGGTGGATGCAATAACATTTCGATATTTGATTTTTTTGGCAAATAATAAAAGACTTGAAATGCGCCTCGTGGATGTGGTAACAACTTATCTATAAGGTTCATTATACCATGTATATATATATATATATGAAAATCCCTGAAAGATTTAAGATGCATGAAGCACATGATAATAATTCTCACGAGATATACTCTGTTAAGCTCAACAAAGTTTTGTATGGATTTAAACAATCCGGGCGAATGTGGTACAACCGCTTGAATGAATATTTCATAAAAGAAGGATATAAAAATGATCCTATATGTCCATGTGTTTTCATAAAAGGTTCAAACTCAAAGTTTGTTCTAATTTCAGTTTGTGTTGATGACTTAAATATAATTGGAACTCCGGAAGAGTTATCACAAGTTATGCAATGCTTAAAGAAAGAATTTGAAATAAAAGACCTCGGGAAAACAAAATTTTGTTTAGGTCTTCAAATTGAGCATCTTAAAGATGGGATGTTTTTGTGTCAAACCTCTTATACTTATACAGAAAAGATACTTAAAAGGTTTTACATGGATAAATCACACCCTTTAAGTACACCAATGGTTGTGAGATCATTAGATATTCATAAAGATGTATTTAGACTACGTGAAGAAAGCGAGGAAACACTTGGTCCTGAAGTATCATATCTTAGTGCTATTAGAGCACTGATGTATCTTGGTAATAATACACATCATGATACATATTTTGCAGTAAGTTTATTGGCAAAATATAGTTCTTCACCAACTCAAAAACACTGGAATGGTGTAAAACATATCTTTAGATATCTTCGAGGGACCACATATATGGGTTTATATTATTGTAACTCATCAAAACTAAATTTGATTGATTACACAGATGTTGGATATTTGTCAGATCCTGATTTAGCTCGATCTCAATTTGGGTATGTATTTACTTGTGGGGGAATCGCAATCGTATGGCGTTCTATAAAACAAATATTGGTAGCCACGTCATCACATCATGCAGAGATATTAGCAATTCACTAGACAAGTCGTGAAGACGCTTGGTTTAGACCAGTATATCAATACATTAGGGAGTCATGTGGTCTTCCAATTGATAAAAATATCTCCACAATATTATTTGAGGATAATACTGCATGCATAGCTCAATTAAGATATGGTTAAATTAAAGGTGATAAGACAAAACATATTTCACCTAAATGTTTCTTTACTCATGCTCTTCAACAAAATGTCCTTTGCTATTTTCTACGAGTTTTACCTAGTAAAGGTTTTAACGAGACATATTATTTTTACTCAATAGACATTCAAGATGGAGTATTATTATTATAAATAATCGTGAATGTCTTTTGAGTTTCTCTAACTTATTATATTCTCTATTTACTCTCTCACTTTATTACTCTTTAATTCTATGAATTATGATTACTTTATCTCTTCATCTGTTTTGTTTGTCTCTTCATTTACTTTGTAAACCTATAAATAGATGCAATTCTAGTTGTGATATACACTTGAGAAATCTTCTTGAATAAAATTTTTTCATATTCTACCTTTTGCTCTCTCATCTTACATATTGTTCAATTTTATTTTAGTATTGAATAAGAAAAGCTTTTTCTTATTCCCCGCTACTTGCCGCTTCGAGTGCTTTCTCGGAATAGAGCAGTCCTATATTTTGTCTCTGTGAACCGAGAAGAAAAGAGGTTCAACGGGAAAAGGGACCCTTCAATAGAGCGGAGGCGAACTGATCAACGAGAAAGAAGCCTTACTCACTACAAACGAATACACCACAAGATCGAATTGCACTCAATATATTTCGGGGAGAATCAGCTAGCTCTGGGTTGGATGATACCTCTGAACCTATCGAAGAAAGGATTTAAATAATTAATATTTATTAAATCAAACCAAAATGCAAATCGGATTTCGAAGTGTCCTCTCTAATTCGGTTAATCTAGAATAAGAAGACAAGGATGGCTTTTCATTACAAAGGTAACAAGAAAAAATGTTAAATTACCGAAGTGACCTCATCCGGACCAAAACGAATATTAGTTGCGTCTACTGGTAGAACCGAAATAATATATATATATATATATTCCTTTTACGTGTAGAATTGAAAAAAAAGTCACCAAACAGCCGCTTTCACTAAATATCTTTATTTATTTATTTATTTTAATTTATAGTGAATATGTATGCAAATTCTAATATATATAAGTTTGAACATTTTGGATTTCGATTTTGGTATAATGATTACGGATTATTCGAGTTTTAGAAAACAATTACCAAACAATTATTGAATTTAAATCGATTCGGTTTGGTTCGGTTATATATCAATCAAATATTGTAATCAAAATAAAATCAAATTCCAATTTCTTCAGTTATTATTCGATTATTTCGATTTATCAATCATTTAATTATATAAAATTACAAATAAATGATAATATTCTAAATATTTCAAATAATTTATATATTTTACAAAATATAATATAATATATTATTTAAATTTGATATTTAATTTAAATTATTAATTATATTAGATAAATATTCATTCGATAAATATAATTTATCTATATATATTTTATATTTTTATGTAATCAATCGGTTATCTACGTTTATTCGGTTAATAATCGAATTGAACTAAATCCATTCGATTTTTTTAATTTTCATATCCAATCGATTATTTTATCTATATCTGAACCAAATGATCATAATTCGATTTAAATTGTTTTGGTTTTATATATCTGATAATTTGATAATTATGGACGGATTAGGGACCGCCGTACCCCGTCCAGAACTGAGCGTCGCAAACAAGGTTCCGTCCGCAATCCGTCCGCAAATGCAGACGGTAAAAAGAGTTCGCAATTCGTCCGCAATTTCGGACGGTAAAGGTAGTCGGGTCGCGACCCGTGCGTAAATATTCCGGACGGGTAACAGAGCCGTCCGGAATATTTACGCACGGGTTCCGAACGACGCTGTTACCCGTCCGGAAAGTTTTAAATTTTTTTAAAAAAATTAAAATTAATTAAAATGTTTTTAACAATATTAAAATTAAATATTTACAAATTAGCGGGTGGCAATTCGGAATCATCGTCGTCGTCGTTGTTTTCGGCTATATCCCAATTAATATTAGGCATGTATTGTTTCATCATCCTAAGCCATTGCTGACGTTCCCTTCTTGAACGTTCAGCTTCTCTTGTTGCCCGTTCAGCTGCCCGTTCAGCTTCTGTTCGCAGAGCGTTAAATGATGCATTTTGTTGTTCTAATTGTACAATTTTCTCTTGCATCTGCGAGATCGTATTAGAGTTTTTTTCTACGAGTTTTACCTAGTAAAGGTTTTAACGAGACATATTATTTTTACTCAATAGACATTCAAGATGGAGTATTATAAAATAATAATTATTATGTGAATATCTTTTGAGTTTCTCCAACTCTTCATATTCTCTATTTACTCTCTCACTTTATTATTTATTACTCCTATGAATTTTGAATACCTTATATCTTCATCGCTTTTGTTTGTCTCTTCATCTACCTTGTAAGCCTATAAATAGAGGCAGTTCAATTTGTGATGTACAATCGATTTTGTTTGTCTCTTCATCTACCTTGTAAGCCTATAAATAGAGGTAGTTCAATTTGTGATGTACAATTGAGAAATCTTTTCGAATAAAGAATTATCTTCATCTACCTCTTGCTCTATCATCTTTTATATTGTTAAATTTTATTTTGCAACCATATAAATTTACTTATATTAAAAATATTATCAATTTTCAAATTTTATCTGAAATACATTGATATCATATCATGTTAATTTAATAATAAAATAAACATTTGATTTTTATTTATAACATAACAATTTTTATAAAAAAGTATATATATGTAAGAGGCAAATACTTTTTAAATAAATTAACATAGAACCTGCAAATATTTAATTATTTTTCTCTTAATTGTAAATCTAAAATCACTACTAGAAATTTCAATATTGCAAACGGAATTTGCGGACTGTCAGGTCCGTCCCTAAATTTGGGGACGGATTATAGATGGATTAGGGACGGATAAAGAAATCTGTCCCTAATCCATCCGAAAATTTGTGTACGGATAAACTATCCCTAATTCATTCGTATTTGCGAATGGATTGGTAACGGATCAGGAGGGTGTCCGCAATTTGCGTGCAGTACCACCTTCCGACCGCAAATTTGCGGATGACGTTAACCTCGATCCGCAAATTTACGGACGGCTCGGCTGCCACCCCTAAATAGAGATGGTCACAAATCCATTTAGTGACGGATTCAGGACGACTCATCGGAAACTATTTTTCTTAGTCTGTAATCCGTCCATAAATTATCTATGTAACCATTGATATGTTTTTCATAAACAACTCTCATATCTTTCACCACATATCTTCTTATTGTTGCGATTATAATGGCATCTTCGTTGAGATCAAATATTTTCGTTTCTAGACAATGGATGTACAGAAAAATTGATCCAGAAACTCAAGGTGTATCGAAGGATTTTATAGAAGGCGGTACATAGTTTATGATGATGGAGACAAATCAACAAGTTTATAAAGAATCCGGTAAGTTGGTTTGTCCATGCGTAAAATGCAAAAATAAAAAATTTGTTAATGAGAGAATTGTTTGGAAGCATCTTTATTTAAGAGGTTTTACTCAGAATTATTTCATGTGGTTATGTCATGGAGAGATTTTACACCACGACCTAGTAATGTTGTGGAAAATTTTAGTAGGGGCATTGTACATCATGAAGTGTTTGAGACTTCTCAAAATGTAGAAATGGACACTTATGTGGAAATGGTGCAAAATGTATTTGGTGAAAGAAACGAAAGTAAAAATATGGAAGAATATCCGAATGAAGAACCAAAAAGTTTTTTTGAAGTATTAGAAAGTGTTAGGCATCCATATGATGGTTGTAGAAGTGGTTTTTCACAGTTGTCTCTGTCTGCACGTTTGATGAATTTTAAGACAGAAAATAATCTGTCTGAGAATTGCATGGATTGCGATATTGCAATTAGTATTATTTGCCAGAAGATAACAATGCAGTAGATTCTTAGTATGAGACAAAGAAGATGATGAGATCTTTATGTTTATTACCATATCAAAAGATTGATGATTGTCAAGACAATTGAATGATTTTTTATAAAGAGACATCGGATATGAGTAATTGTCGATTTTGTTGAAAAGATCGGTTTTATTTAATAGAATGGAAAATCAGTTCCATATCGTCGTATGTGGTATTTACCAATTACAGACAGATTAAAAAGATTGTATCAATCTGAGGAGACCGCAAACGACATGAGATGGCATGCTGAGCATTCAAGTCGTGAATGAGAGATGTCACTCCTCAGATGGTGAGATGTGGAAACACTTTAACAAGGTATATCTCGATTTTGCAGCTGAGAGTCGAAATGTCTATTTAGGCTTTTGTACCGATTTTTTTAATCCATTTGGGATGTTTGGGAAGAATTATCCGTTGTGTCCAGTTATTATGATACTATACAACTTACCATCTGATATATGCATGAAAAGTGAATTTTTGTTCTTAACAATATTGATTCTCGGGCCTAATCATACGAAAAGAAGTTTGGATATATTTCTGCAACCACTTATTGAAGAATTGAAAGAATTATGGAATGGAGTGCAAGCGTACCATGTCTCGAGGCAACAAAATTTTATGTCACGAGGAGCTCTTATGTGGACAATAAGTGATTTTCTAGCTTATGGTATGTTATCTGGATGGACAACGCATGGTCGATTGGCTTGTCCATATTGCATGGAGGAAATAGACGCTTTTCAGTTGAAACATGGACGAAAGACGAGTTGGTTTGATTGTCATTGTCGTTTTCTTCCTGCCGACGGCGCATTTTCAAAAGGAATATAGTTGTATGGAAATCTCCTCCTACATTTTTTTACCAGCGAAGAGATTTTGTATGAACGACTTCTTGCTTTGAGTATCTCTAGGAGTATAGATTGCGGAGGGAACAATAATCCGAGAATTGGTGGTTATGGAATTACTCATAATTGGTACAAGAAGAGCTTATTTTGACATTTGCCGTATCTGAAACTTCGACATAATATTGATGTCATGCGTGGAACAATACATGAATGAGGAAATATCGTTCTTCACTTCATACTACTTCGAGCCACATGTTCAAACGCGGACTAAGAATTCATACAGATATTTTGATGGTGGTGTGACGTATTTATATCCAGTACCAGATATTCCGGATATATTTTGCGGAATTGGTCGATCTGCTGGTAAGGCGAAAGATCTATGGTTATCACAACGAGATCTCCATATCGCACATACGTATGTTTTATTGAATTGTGAATATCTACACCCTTTTGAAAGGTAAAATCCCATAACTATGGTTATCACAACGAGAATTTTGTTTCTTTTTGTAATATTTATAGAATTTTGTTTCTTTTTACAGGATATTTGATGATATATTGAAGAATACATATATACATTGATGAATCTCAACTTCAAGAACTTAAAGAAAGAGATTTCTCCAAAACATTGATGAATCTCAATTCCAAGAACTTAAAGAAAGAGATTTCTCCATATGGATCAGACAATATGTAAGTAATGAAATTTTACATATAAATAAATAACTTTTATAATATTCCGACGACGTGTCTGAGTTTTTACATGTACTGTAGGTTGAGATGGGCAATCACCCGTTGTGGCTACGAGATCTTGTCAAAGGACCGATTGTGAAAGTTACAAGTTGTACTATGTATTTTACACGTGGTTACAATTTTCACACTTACGAACACAGAAAATTGAAGTCGACGATGAACTATGGTATATGTGTGAAAGTTGAAAGCTATTGTGCATCGGCCGATGAACCAGATTTTTATGGGATTTTGAAGGAAATTTAGCAATTGGAATATCTTGGTATTCAAAACAGCTTTAAAACAATGTTATCCTTACCACATATGTCATTTTGGATTATACTGATTCATATTTTGATATTTTTTGTAGGTTACGCCGGTTTAAAAGTGATGTTATTTCGATGTGATTGGTTCGATCCAATAATCGGTCGCGGAACGAGAGTAAACAAATTAGGCATTGTAGAAGTTAACTCCACATGAAGATATGCAAAATACGAGCCTTTTATTCTTGGGTCACAAGGCGATCAAGTTTGTTACGTTTCCTATCCGCATATTAGAAGATCTTCAGGTTGGCGTGTCGCAATGAAGATACTTCCAAGGGGAAAAATTATCGACAACACAGAACAACAACAATTGCCAATGCAACAACAAATCACCGAGATTTTTGCTATTGACAAGGTACCTATTGAAGCACTTACGCACGGTGAAATGGAAGAAATCGAAAGAAATGAAGATGATCTTTATGAAGAGATAGAAGAAAAAGAAGAAGACGAATTTGAATCAGATACAGAAACAAAGAGTCGACGGAACAATTGTGTGACTCTGAAGATGATGCTTCATGTTAAATGTTTACGGATATTCAACTGATTCTATTTCTTAATGATGCGTGTCAAGTTAAACAAGTTGACCTAAGACTACCCGCAAGTGCACGGTACGTGTGTAGTAGTTAAGGTGTTGATCCCACGAGGACTAATGTAACACGATCTAAGAATCAAAAGTAGAATCAATGCTTGTTGCGAAGAAATAAGGATGATAAGATGCAAGTATGATGATGATGCAGTGGATAAACAAGTCCTAAACAAAGAGACAAATGTCCTAGAATCCGGTTTCACCGCATAGCCTCCGAAACCTATCTCCGATCTATCTAATTGTGCAATCCCTATCAATATATCTAAGACAGACGATCCTAATGTAGAACCTACCCTATCTCAAGGCATAGGAACGTGGCTAGATTGAGTCATCCCCTACTTTCGTGGCTGACACCCCAACTAAACCCCATTACAATTCATGATTCGCCTGATTCAACCCTCAACCGTTACTACCCTACTTTCATGACCTAGTCTCGGTTGTTCTAAGCTTGATTTTCTAGGATTAGAATTCACCTTTCAGTCCTTCTCCTAATCCCTAACACATGCATATACGTGGCCATTCGTAAACACAAGACAATAAGTTCTCAGATAAAGAATAGATAATATGAAACGGGGAAATGCATTCATAAACGAATCAAAGAAGGTTTCGGGATAGCCATGGGCTAATCCCTTCTCCTAGAACAAATCTACTACTCAATCATGTGTCTAAACATCATAAACGAAATAGTAAAGTAATGAGCATAGAAATAGCAAATGAGAGATGATCACGAATCAATACTCGACTCCTTGTTGTGTCTCCCGTCAAAGATGGCTCTTAAATGGAAATGGATGATGTGTACCCTCCTAGGGTTTTCCTCTGTGTTTCTTCCTTCTGAACTCAATTTGGGGTCCCTTTTTTTATACAAATTCCCCGTTGGAGACATTCTAGGGAAGTTGTTATAGGCATGCCCCGCGCGGGCTAGGGAGGCACCCCGCGTGGGCTCCTCATTTTCTCCATGACATGCGCGTGCTATGGGCTAGCACGACTCGGGCAACAATTTCTGGAACACCACCCTGCGCAGGCTAAGGAAGACACCCAGCGGGGGGCCTTATCTCCTCATGTCAAGTTGCATTCCTTGCCTGTTTCTCGTCATGTTTGCTCCATTATGCTCGTACTTTATCTCATGTATGTTCTTTAGCTCCGAAACAAACCAAATACGCATAAAAACCTATAAGAACATAAAAACACGAAAACAAGTAAAACAGATACAAAATCACACGTAAACATCGCAACTATCGTCATAAACATATCTAAAATCATGCGAGAATCGTGTACAGAAACGAGATGATCACTTAATGCATTGTTAAATCAATTTATTCGATGTTGAAAGTTTACGGATATTCATGTTACACACTTATGGATATTCAAACACTATTTCTATTTCTTAATGAATTGTTAAATGTTTACGAATATTCAGAGCACAGAGAGACAAACGAACGGACGAACCCGAGTCACAGATTGAGAAAGATTTTATGGGCGGCAGTTCATCCTGTCTCTGCAGTTTGTCCGTCCTATCCCGACAGTTCGTCCTGTCTCGTCCCATTTCTGACAATTCCAGACGAACCTCAACCATCTTGAATTGCGGACGGAGGGGTCTTCGGAAATTGCTGACGGATGGGTCTCGGTCGTCCGCATTTCTGAACGGTTTACGGACGGGGTCGACTCTCCGTCCGTAAATTTCTTTAAATTCCAATGGGAACCCTAATTAGGCATTATTCGTCATTGTCTCCCTCCAAAGATCTCTCCCTCCTCGTCACGCCGCCGTCCGTCGCTCCCGACCGCGTCATCGTCCCCTACAGCCGCGTGCGTCGTCATCTCCAACAGTCATCATCCCTAGCAGCATTCGTCCCTAGCAGCTGACCGTGTCATTGTCCCCTGCATCCGCGTGCGTCGTCATCTCCCTACAGCCACGTTCTCAATCGCTAGGAATTTAATTAGGAATTGAAATTGGTGAAGAATTTTGTTGGATTTTGCTTAGGAATTAAAAGTTGATTAGGAGTTTTGTCAAAATTTTGATTAGAAATTGAAATTGGTGAAGAAGTTTGTTAGATTTCGCTTAGAAAAAATTTTGTCAAAAATTTGGTAAGGAATTGAAATTCCGTTCTAATGGATTATCGTTATGTACAAACTTTTAAAATTTAATGTAATCAAATTTTATTTAATTTTTTTATTTTAAAAAAAATCACGGACGGAAAGGTGGTCGTCTCTAAATTTGCAGATGGACAAGGGCGTCCGCAAATGCCGACGAGCTACCCGTCTGTAAATTCTCCAGCATATCGGGAGTACGTATTTGGGTCGTTTTTACCGTCGATTTGCAGACAGTAGAGTGGTCAGCAATTATGGACCGTTTGCGGACTGATTTTCCGTCCTTAATTGCGGACGAATTACAGACGGATATCATTTGGCGACGCTCGTTTGCGGACTACCTATGGTCGTCCCTAATACATCCCTAAACACGTTGTGGGATGGATTCTTCAGTCCCTAAATCTTAATTTTCTTGTAGTGAACTTATTCTAAAAGTCATCGTATAACCGACAACGATAATTACCACGATCGTTTCTTTTTCTCTTATAGAGGCGACGATGTTTGTTAGGACTGTACTAATAACGAACATCTGCAAATATCCAACTATTTGTATTCGTATTACGAATATATATCCATAAAAATATAAATATTTGTCGGATATCTATATCAATAGCTGAATCTAAACTTTAAAAAAATCAATGAAAATTCGGTAATTAACAAATTAATTTGTAACTAAAGTTCAAAATCATGCAAAACACAAAAATACATAATATTAAAACAAAACATCAATCTTCATTCATCTCCACATCAGTCATCTGATTTAGTTTCATCGATAACTCTTCTAGCATCGCCAATTCATCTAAAACAATGAAACAAAATAATATATTATCAAATCAAACATCAAATACATTAAAATAAAACTAGCAGAAAAGTTAAATACTTATTGAGTTTAGTTTTTTCGATATTTTGCAATATCTAGAGTAGAGAATGAACTTGCAATGTTAGAATTAGATTGTTTGTGTGTGCAGTTCGACGAAAAGTTTCGAATTAGGAGTTCAAGAATTAGAGTTAATTGTCTAGTATTTACAATTTAGTCATCTTATACTAAATTTATTATAGATATATATATATATATATATAATGAGTGTTAGGATTAGATTAATAATTTTTATTTATAATTTGATTCCCTAAATTAATTTTTTTTATATTCATATATATTTAATAAATTATCAATTAGTACTTATATATACAAATAGTTCGGATAATTAAAACTACTATTTATATTTTTCGATATATACTATTTATATTTGATCCTTCGAATATTTAAATTTTTTATTCAGATATAAATATTTCGAACATTTTGCATAATACTAATTATTGATTATTGATGATAATCAAGGGTTTATTGTTTATGTATTTTGAATTCTTATATTGACTATTTAAAAATAATATGATTCTGATGTGATTTTAATTTGTTGTTAAGAAAGAAAAAAAGTTATCATCCACCATAATATAATATTGATGTAGAATAAGGAGTCTTATATTAAAATTTAAAATTTTGTATATTTTATAATAAAAATTATATTTATATTTTCTAATGACTGTATTCTAGAAATTTAATGCCGAAAAATAAACGAATTGGATATTTTGAACTTTTATTTCATTTTAGGAAAAACAGCATATTCCCCCCTTGATTTTCATGTTTTAGTCCTATTCCCCCCTCGATTTTGACCCTCGTCTTATTCCCCCCTCGATTTTCAGTTTCAGCCTATTTCCCCCTCGATTATCATTTTTAGTCCTATTCCCCCCTCAATTTTGATCTCATCCTATTCCCCCCTCAATTATCACAAATCTGCCTAAAACCCCCTCCGATTTTGACCCAATTTTGACCACATTTTTATTTCAATTTTGATCCAATTTTGACCCAATTTTTATTTTAATTTTGATCCAAATATGACTCAATTTTGACTCAATTTAATCCTAATTTGTACTTAATTTTGAACAAAATTTTTACTTAATTTTAACTCGAATTTTGACAATAAATCAAGTTAATTATTCAATTTAATCGACTTACTTGATTTGATTTCGAATAAAATTAAGTACGGTTTTTTAC
>CM071865.1:27958845-27971334 GCA_036759665.1 Gynandropsis gynandra
ATTTCCACCACCGATCATGTCGAGGTGTCTTCAGGAACCAATATAGATTAGTCAACTTTTCACGGCTAGCCTCAATGAACGTAGGAAATCGGCTAATCAAGTCCTTTACTAATCCACTGGGATTCCACACAAACTCCTCAGGTTCTTGAACCACCATTTTTTCGGGTTCTTGAACAACCTTCTTTCGCCCTCTCCCTCGCATTGTTCTTGCTCTTTTCGCCGGCGGAGGTTCAACATATGGCGCAGACTCCTTCGATAAAGGTCCAGCACCTGCATAAAATTTACCTCATTAAATATATGGCGACCAATGGGACCCTCCGTTTTAACCAAGGTGCATGCATTGACCACATTAAAGAACCTTTTAATATAGGTCTTGAATGAATGAATGTATTGATCGCAAGGGTCGCATGGATCGCAAGGGTCAAATGGGTCGCATGGGTCGCAAGGGTCGCATGGATCGCAAGGGTCAAATGGGTCGCATGGGTCGCAAGGGTCGTATGAGGCTCTGTGACCCTTGTACCAAATATTAGAAAAAAAACAATGTACCAAATATTAGAAAAAAAACAATGTACCAAATAATAGAAAAAAGAATGTACCAAATATTAAAAAAAATGTACCAAATGTTCACATCTACCAGTAAAAAAAAACAATGTACCAAATATCAATTTAGTCATCTTCGGGTTCATAGATACGTTCTCCATTACTATATATATCAGCCGCCATCTTCTCACGCATGGAAGTAACCTTGTCGTCGCAAATACGAAGAAACATATCCATATCCTTTGATAACGAGGCTTCTACGAATTTATAGGAGAAAACACCACAGTCATTCCCGCTTTGGTTCTGTGGCAGACCTTCATAATACACATACCTCCATGCATCTTCTCCAGAAGCCAAAGAAGGAAACCCTCCGAGAATGAGCATCTTGGGGACAGCTTTTCTTATCCTCTCAATCACCGGATCGATATGTGTTTCCTTAAGGCTCATCCTGCAGTCGTATACCGTGATGCATCGGGTTTTGAAATCCGCTTTGATGGCTACCCAATGACATCCTACCCATCGATTATTTTCCGATGGAATGTTTAGAACCGAGACAAAACCTTCATAATCACTAATTGGTGGGTTGGCGTTCAAAAACTGACTAAGCTTTTCCGGCAAAGTTTCCATATCCTCGTACGTCCACATCGAGAGCGTCTGCATGAAAGCAACAGGACAAACGTAATAATTCTGATACGCGCTGGGATCCGATGCCAAGCGAGAAGACAGCTCCATCAACGCCTCATCCAATTGCTGCAAAAAAAAAAAATTAACACACAGGAATGCATATGACACAAAACTCCGTGAGACTAAGGGTTTAAAAAAACTTACTTCATCTTCAAGCCATGCGTTGGCCTTTAATATAATCTCCCAAAACTTTGGCCCCCGGGGAATATTTAGCTCAGATTTCCACCACCGATCATGTCGAGGTGCCTTCAGGAACCAATATAGCTTAGTCAACTTTTCACCGCTAGCATCAGTGAACGTAGGAAATCGGCTTATCAAGCCCTTTACTAATCTTCTGGGATTCCACACAAACTCCTCAGGTTCTTGAACCACCGTTTTTTCGGGTTCTTGAATTGTTCTTGCTCTTTTCGCCGGCGGAGGTTCAACATATGGCGCAGACTCCTTCGATAAAGGTCCAGCACCTGCATAAAATTTACCTCATTAAACATATGGCGACCAATGGGACCAATGCGACCTATGCGACCTATGCGACCCATGCGACCATTTGACTTTAGCGACCCAGAGACACATGCGACATATGAAACCCATGCGACTCTAACGACCCTGCGGCTTATGCGACCCTACGACTTATATGTCTCGATGGAAATTGACACTCCAATGACCTTTTCACTAAATATTACTTACTTGGTGGAACTCCATCAGGAGCAAGGTTTCTTGACACTGGATTTGGACGTCGAAGGAATTCAAAGCAAAATCACCAACAGTGTCGGAAGATTGGGTTTCGGTGATCGCAACTTTCTCGGCATCCTTTGATTTTGGATTAGGCACATGAATCCCGACATCCCTTAGAAGGTCTCTTACGGCGTTGATGATTCTCTTCTCCGACTTCCTTATTTCCCCTATTAATTTCTTCTCCAGTGTCAGAGGGACTGCAACATCAGCATCAGCATCACTCACGCACTCCTTCCTCTTAGTCCCTTTTTCCTGCAAAATGACCAATTACGAATACATTATACTTCTACCGACCTAAGCGACCCATGTGACTCAACCGACCCATGCGACGCAACCGACCCGTGCGACCCTTAACCGACGTGTGCGACCCATGCGACTCAAACGACCCTCAGACACTCCGCGACACTCAACTGCCCACGCCCCTCAAACGACCATTGCGACCCATCCCACTCACTGAGACAACCGACTCACTGAATCGAATATGGTCATGCAACTCCTGCGACCCTTGCTTTTCAACTGACTCACTGAGTCGAAGATGTTCATACAACTCCTGCGGCCCTTGCGACCTACCCGACTCACTGACACTGACACTCACCCGTTTCAAATCAATAAACTGAGTCTAAGATGGTCATGAAACTACTGTGACCCTTGCTACTCAACCGACTTACGGAGTCGAAGATGTTCATGCAACTCCTGCGACCCTTGCGACCTAACCGACTCACTGACACTGACACTCACCCATTTCAAATCAATAAACCATTTTGTGACTCGAAAGCTTGCAAAACCCTAGAAATCGAACTACTTACACTTATTGACGCCATTGAAGATTGACTCGTGCTCTCTTCGCCAGTGATGCTGCTGATTCTAGCCATTTTCCTTCTCGCCAACTTCAAATCGTTCCCTCTCAAGTTCGACATCACTTATTTCTTTCTTGATATCAACTTTTAAACAGGTTTCACGGCGAAAAACTGTTCGGCTTTCTCGTTTTCGGCAATTTTTCACGTCGAAAAACTGTCGAACTTCCATTTTTCCACATTCGAACATTAAAGGAAAATTTGTCTTTTCTTCAGTTTTTATTTGTCGGATTTAATAATTATTTTGGGGAAGGGTATTTTTGAAGTGGTTTAGCCCTATGAGGGTATTTCTGATGTTCCGCCCGTTAAAAAAAATACACCATAATTTTTTTTACGACATTAAAAAATATGCCATAAAAATTATACAACGTTAAAAAATTATATCATAAATTTTTTTAAGCCATTAAAAAATTTACTTCGTAGAAAATGATTTCAATTTTTTTATTTTCAATCAATTTTAGTTTTCAATTTGGATTCGATAAAGTATATATATATATATATAGACATAATGGACTGAAACCTGTACATAATGGACTGAATACTATAGACTAAATATCCGACGTCATGGACTAAATACAATACATCATGGACTAAATATCAAATATTATGGACTAAATAACGAAAATAAAATTCATGTTTTATATTATATAATTAATGAAATCAACTACCAGGTAATACTTTAACATCTTTCTATTTATCTTATATTTATATTTATTGTTATAAAGGAGATTATGCTACCTAATTATTTATTTTATTTATTTATATTATTTAATATTATCTGCTATTTTTTATTTATTTTATTTAATTATTTATTTAATATCATATTCTAAAAATTATTATGAAAATGAATAAATTGAATTTGTTTTATATATAATTATCATATCGGTTTTGCCGAATCTCATATGATGACACTTGATGTCTCAGGAGAAAAATTACATAACATGGACATTTGATACGAAAATGCATCTAAAAGGCAAAAGCTCATAATAATTCTTCAGAAGAGAAAAAAGCAAAAACCATGATATTTTTACGACATCATATATATCGTCGATGGGTTAAAGAATGGATATCGAACGAAAAAAGATCTTGCAGATTTGTGGGAATCTCTTAAAGATCGATTTGATCACCAAAAATATGTGATCCTCCCAAAAGAAAATAATGACTGGTTGAATTTGAGATTCCAGGATTACAAATCTGTGGATGAATATCATTCTGTGATGTTCGAAATAATCTCTAAAATGGAGCTATGTGGAGAAAAGATAAGTGATTACGATAAGTTGGAGAAGACATTATCTACATTCCATGTCGATGATATCATTTTACAACAACAATATTGCGCAAAGGATTTCAAAACCTATTGCGAGTTGTTGCAGCTTCTCCTTGTTGCATAACAACAAAATGAGCTATTAATGAAAAATCATCATGCTTGTCTCTGTGGTTCTACATTGTTCTATGAAACGAATGTGACTTCGACGAATTATAGCCACTGGCAAGGTCGTGGATGTGGATATATACGTGGTTGTGGCCGAGGCCATGGACGTGGTCATGGTCATGGTCATGGATACGGAAGAGGAAATTGTTTGGTGGAATGCTTCGGCCTCTCGGTGGAGGAAATTTAATTGTTTATTTATACCAACAGACATAAAAAGATAAAGGCAAAAATGTTCAAACAAACTTTGTCTCTGATGATCTCGATGATTTCCTTAATGATGATAAAGGTGGAATGCATCTCGACATCGTACATTTCGTGGACCACAATGATAATGAATGATATCGACATGGACTTTTATTTTTTTGTATTTTTGAGCTTTAGCTTGTTATTTTAATTTCAAATGTAATTTTCTTTTGGTGTTTAATTTAATTTTATCTTTTATTATAGTATTTTGTTAAATTTGTGTACATTATACACAACTATAAATTTTCATATATTTCAGGTTCATCACTATATTTATCGGATCAAAGTAACATAAAAATGTTACGATCAAATATCAACGATGGAGATATATGTCTAGCGGATTGTGCTACAACACACACAATACTGAAAGATAAAAAGTATTTTTCTAACATGAAAATACACGAATCCAATATCAATACGATATCTGGAAGTGCAAAAATAATTAAGGGATGTGGAGAAACAAATTTTATAATGTTTGGAGGGACAAAGTTTATTATACAAGATGCATTATTCTCTCCACAAGCCCAAAGAAACTTATTAAGTTTCAAAGATATTCGTCAAAATGGATATCATGTTGAAATAATAAATGATGAAAATCGTGAATATATTTATATCACGATAATGGTTTCTAGAAAGAAACATACTGTCGAAAAATTACCAGCTTTATACTCTGGATTATATTTCACAAGGATAAGAGTGGTTGAATCATATGCCACCTTAAACTCAAAGTATAAATATGTGTTTAATATTTGGAATGATCTATTGGGGCACCCTGGTTCAATAATGATGCGGAGAATCATTGAAAACACAATGGTTATCCATTAAAATGAGAAGATATTCTAATCTCATGAGATTATATGTATGTTCTCAAGGAAAATTTATAATAATACCATCATCGGTCAAAGTTGGGCATGAATCACCATCATTTTTAGAACAAATACATGGGGATATATGTGGACCATTTCATCCACAAAGTGGACCATTTCGATACTTTATGGTATTGATCGATGCTTCAAGCAAATGGTCACATGTTTTTCTATTATCAACCTGAAATGTTGCATTTGCTAGGTTTCTTGCTCAAATAACAAAATTACGAGTTCAATTCCCCGATTATCCTATTAAGAAAGTGAGGCTTGATAACGCTGGTGAATTCACTTCTCAAGCTTTCAATGATTATTGTACATCGATTGGCATTGAGATTGGACATCATGTACCACATGTTCATACATAAAATGGTATGGTTGAGTCGTTAATTAAACGTTGCCGAATCATTACTCGACAATTGACTAATGAGAACAGAACTCCCAGTTTCTACTTGGGGACATGCCAATTCACATGTTGCAACACTAATTCAAATAAGGCCAAGTGCTTATCATTAATATTATCCATTGAAATTAGAAAATTTTCAAGAACCAAATATATTTAATCATCAAGTATTTGGTTGTGCGGTATATGTTATGATTGCTCCTCCGCAACGGACAAAAATGGCCCATAAAGAAGATTAGGAATTTATGTTGGATATAATTCACCATCCATCACTAGATATCTTGAAACACAAACGGGTGACATATTCACAGCTTGTTTTGTTGATTGTCATTTTAATGAGAATTAATTTCCAGCGTTAGAAGGAGGAATAAAACAAGCCTCACAAGATTTAACATGGAAAACACAATCATTGTTATATCTTGATCCTCCCACAAAATAATGCAATATGGAAGTGCAAAAGATCATACATTTGCAAATATTGCAAATCAACTTCCAGATGGCTTCAATGATACAACACAAGTTACAAAATCATATATATCGACTGCAAATGCACCTGCTCGTATAGAAATACCAAAAGATCATGCGAGTGAAAAATTTCAAATGAGTCTACAACACGGTTAAAGAGTGGAAGACCACTTGGTTGTAAAGATAAAAAATCCTCAAAAAAGAAAGAAGTTTGATAAAGATTTTAGTTCTCAAATCATAGAGAACATTCCAAAAGACACAAATGAGGAAGATTATTTCATAATGAAAGTGATGAAAACAATCATTAGCACATAGAAAACAATGAGATTTCTATTAACTATATCTATGATAAAAAAAAAGTCATAAAAAGAGATGAAATAAATGATAATGATGGGATATTCTCATTCTCTATATCTAAGAAAATTTGAAATAATAATGAAGATCCAGAACCAATGTCAAAAGAGACATGATTGGATAAAATGGAAAGAAATCATGCAAATAGAATTAGACTCGTTGATTAAAAGAAAAGTATTTGGACCCATCGTTCAAACTCTTAATGGTGTTAAACCAGTTGGATGCAAATGGGTTTTTGTGCAAAAGAGAAATGAAAACAATGAGGTCACATGATATAAGGCACGTCTTGTCGCACAAGGGTTTTCTTAAAGATCTGGAATTGATTATGAGGAAATATATTCCCCTGTTATGGATGCAATCACATTTAGATACTTGATGAGTTTAACTGCATCCAAAAATTTAGATATGGACCTTATGGATGCGGTTGCGGCGTATCTATATGGATTTTTGTATAATGATATATACGCGAAAATCCCTCAAGGATTAAGAATGTGGGAAATATTAAACTCAAAGCCTAAGAAATGTGTGCAATCAAACTGCAACGATCTTTATATGGGTTGAAACAATCTGGACGTATGTGGTACAATTGTCTAAGTGAATATCTATTAAAAAGGATTTGTAAATAATCATATTTGTCTTTGTGTATTTATTCAGAAAATAACAAGTGGATTTGTGATTATAGCTGTTTATATTGATGATCTGAATACAATTAAGACGTCAAAGGAGATTGAAAATGCTCAAAATTATCTGAAAGAGGAATTTGAAATGAAAGACCTTGGACAAACAAAATTTTGTCTTGATTTACAGATAGAGCATTTAAAGAATGGTATAGTCGTACATCAATCGAATTATACAAAGAGAGTATTAAAACGATTTAACATGGATAAAAGAAAATCCATTAAACACTCCAATGGTATGTAGATCTTTAAAATGTCGAGAAGGATCCATTTCGTCCTTGTGAAAAAAAATGAGGATATACTTGGGCCAGAAGTACCATGTATGAGTGCAATATGGACTCTTTTGTATCTAGCAAATTGCATTCATCCTGATATAGCATTTTTTATTAATCTCTTGTCACGATATAGTTCTTTCTCTACACATTATCATTGGACAAAGATTAAATATATCTTTCGATATTTACAAGGGACGGTTGATCTAAGATTATTTTATCCTACATATTCCAAACATGAGTTAATCGGTTTTGCAGATGCAGACTATTTATCAGATCCTCATAAAGCTAGATCACAAACTGGATATGTTTCATAATTGGAGGTACAACAATATGATGGCGCTCTCAGAAGCAAACATTAGTTGCAACATATTCAAATCATGTTGAAATCATTGCACTCCATGAAGCAACTAGAGAATGTGTGTGGCTCAGGGCTATAATCCGACATATACAAGAAACATGTGAATTATCGGCTAACATCAATCCAACAATATTATATGAAGATAATGCAGTATGTGTCACCCAAACAAAAGAATGATACATCAAAAGCGATAGGACGAAACATACCCCTCCTAATTTTTCTCATATACCCGAGAGCTTGAGAAGAAGAAAGAAGTTGATGTTCATTACATCAGATCAAACGAAAATGTAGCAGATCTATTCATAAAGGCGCTCCCCATTTCAACTTTGAGAAAACAGATTCATAACATCGGGATGTGTCACCGTCGAAACTTATGAACAAACAAAGTTTTGACAAATCGAAGTGGAGTTTTTATGGTTGCACTCTTTTTTCCTCATCATGGTTTTTTTCCCAATGAGTTTTTCTATGATAAAGTTTTTAACGAGGCAGTCGATCAACATTCAAAAAGAAATATCATAATTATAATTATAAAAAAGTGTGAATGTCTAATACTTTTATGAATGGTCATATTGAATTTATGATTCTTTTATAAAATGGTCATAATGAATTTATAACTTTTTAAATTGAAGAGTCATATTTATTTTTATAAATAATCAATGTAACCATTCATTTCAATACACAACTTACAAACTCCAAAACTCTTCTTATTCTCTCATATTCAAAGTTTTAGGTAAATTTTAATTAGTTATATACATATATATATATCATATATAAGATATATTTATAATATGATATATATATATATATCATGTTATTAACATCTACATATATATTACATATATATATAATATGTACATACACATATCTATATCATATATCCATATATATATATTTACAATCCATAATAATACTATTAATTTTTTTAACAAAAATTAGCCATTTATGTGATAATTCTTATATTCTTGTGACCCTTCTTTTTCTTAAATTGAATACTATCATAACAGTTACAACTATAATATATATAATAGTTATAAATGAAATATATCATGACGCAATGATTATAATTGTAAATCAAATCGTAAAATCGATATAGTAATGGATACGAGTCTTCTTTTACAAAGATTAAATGAAAAAAAAAAACTGAGTTATTGATCAAAGAGTGTGAAAACAATACAAGAGTTATTACATGAATGAGATGCTAAGCATTCAGCTGATAAAATGTCATATCTTACAACCAACATAATCCAAAACCTATTTTTGATCGATTCGTTCGAAAAGAATCGCGGATGGAATTGATGTTGTTATGCAAATGCAGTGTGTGAACGATTATTACCCGCAGGACATCGTTGTCTCCTCGGCCTTCTCGTCATCTTTCCCCATCCCGTGAGGCTTCTATCGTCTAATCCCGCTTCGCCATTGTTACTGTTGTTGTTTAGATGTTGAATGGAAGGAGATGGGCAATCCATTAAGATTGAGGTCAGCGGTGAAATGGGAGTACTGACTGCTACAAGCCTTCGCCTTCCTCGGGTTGAACCAGTTTTCCTTCTTGTTAAACTCGAACTCCATGTGATTCCCATTGCTCTCATGAGGCCATCGAACATCTGAATATCTTCTGTTGCTTCGTGTCTTGAGAGAGACGTGAGCCCCGGGAGAATGTCCCTTTGGAAGTCCCGACGTTGTCTTCCTCTTCTCGTGTTTCCTCTTCTTGGTCGTTGGCTCATAACCAATGTGGGTCCTGACGGTTCCTCGAATTTGAGGTCTTCAGGAACCAATGGCTTGGGCATGTACTCGCCTTCCGTGACCTCAGGAAGCTGCAATGTCATTGATTCAAAGTAATCAACCTCTTCCATGGAAGATGAGGCTCCAATGTTCTCAGTACCTTTACTTCTCACGAAAGTGTCGAGCTTTTCAAAATGATTCTCTCCATGAGCGTGTATTGTTTCGACGAACCATTGCAGGATGTTTTCCGAAGCTTCTGCTGAAGAAGGACAAGCAGCAGCGACCTCATGATCTGCATCGCTAAGCTGGAAAGCTGAAGAGATAGCCACTATTGCATCAGCTGCTATCTTTTCGAGTTCTTCCAGTGGTTTACGAGATTCTTTCGGTAGTTTCTCCAACGAATTTTCCTCATATATATCGTCTTCATCAGACTCGGGAACAGCAGGAGCTTCCAGATCTATCATGGGTACCTTTGCATTCAGTCTTGAACCAAGTGGTGCAGAACAGTCTTCATCTTCACTCAGAGACATGTTTAAGTCAATCTCACGCTTAAAACCAGTAGAAATCTTTGTCCCAGTTAGGTCCTGTGTAGACTGATCTTCATCTAAGAGAAAAGCCGTAGGTTCACAAGGCACGTTGATATCCAGCATCCTGACGTTACGTGTCTGCCCGCTACCTGCACTCAATTGGTCTCCATAACTACAAGGTTCATCCAAAACGGGTCGCCCAAGAATTGTTCTGTTCGTCGAGCAATCACCAGCTTCGATCTTCTTAGTCCCGAAGTTATGGGAACTATAATTAGATTTCATATTATCGGAACAAACATGATTCTGAACTTTGGTCCTCTGGTCATCTTTGGTTGCCAGGGATTTCAGAATACCACTGGCCATAGGGTCCTGTTGCCCATCAGTTATCTCACTCTTACAAGCAGACTTGGAGTTTAGCCACGGTAAAACAGTCGAATGACCTTCTTTCTCTCCATTCAGAAGCGCCACATTCAAATTCACGTCTATCACAGGCTTCATCTCCGAGCCATCTGAATTCTGACACATTTTTGCGGGTCCATGATCATTTCTTCCATTCACGTAATTATAGCCTATTTCCGGAAAGTTCATCTGAATTTCCTTTGACGCAGAGGAGGACCCGTGGTAAAACCCGTTCTTGTTTGACCAGCTGTTATTCCCACACCTCTGGTTAAATCTAGAATTGCTGTCAGACTGCAATCTGTCCATGAGAAAACCTTGGTTCTGAGAATTACCACTCAGTGCATCGGAAAAGTTTTGAAAGGGGTGAACTTGAGCCGATGCAGCTTTCTGAAGGAAACCAAAACTAGGGTTTCCTCGAGACGAGTGTAAATGGTTCCATGGTACAACAGAACCAGGAGGATTACAGGGCTGCAAGCTATGAACATTAGAAGCTACACTTGATTCCAAATGACTTTGATGAATGACTTCACGACCGCTCGTGTCAGCTTCAAGATCAATAAACGTCCTCTCTCTCCAACTTGAGCGAGGAAATCCCGAAACTTCCCGTGAATTGTTAAACAAAATTTGCGTAGGCTGGGATGAATTCCATGTTTTAACCGGTTGAAGAAATGGAGCAGACTTCTGAATGCCGGTATAATGACCTGTAATAGGTAAATTTCACATGAAAAATGTTGCAAATTAGAAAGACTGTTATAACATTGAAGTAAACTAGTACCCACCAATGTAAACCCGAGTTCTCAGATCAATAAATATATCAATCAGGCATCGTTTCAAGTTTAAACGCAAACATCTTACCGGCTTCTAAAGCCTGAGGTGGCCAAACTTTCTGACTTCCATTATTGTCTGAATGTAGAGAGATTGCAGCAAGATGTTCCCTTCCACTGTCTGAATTAAGAGATACTTCCTTTGTCGAACTAACGGATGGTATCTTCCTTCTGTCACGGAGATCCCTATTACACGAGTCACGGGTATATCCATATGTAAACCCATTTGCTTCTTGACCCGTAATCGGTTCGTTCAAGTCAGCCAAACCATTGCTGCTCCTAAAATCTGAACTGATTCTCAAGGAATCACCATGAAATTCGGCTTTCACAACTCCATTAGGAAGATGACTAGAAGTGTTATTAACCCTATTATCTCTAAACTCAACAGTTTCTTCAGTGTCAATATACTCATCAGCTGGAAGATGTAAATCTATCATCTTTTTCCTCATTTTCACAGGTCTAACCTCCAATAGTTCAATGTCTTTGGAATTAGCTCCATTTTGTGATGGAATTGGGCCTACTACAGAATTGCTTCCTCTCCTGGAACTAATGGGGGAGTGACCATTATCTTCCACCACCGACATGGATGGTCTATCAATAACTGAATTGGCCAACGGAAAATTAGGCATCTGCCATTTGCGGGCATCATCGTAAGTAACTTGCGACAGTAAAGGGCTCGATGAAAACGATGCCTCAACTGGAACCCGCTTTCTACTTATCTCTTTCGTTTTTAGTTCACCCATAATGTCCCTCTGAATTCTGTACAGACGGTGAAGTTCATACACCTGATCCAATATCAGATCAACAAAGAAAGATTAAGTAGAATTGACAATGCCAAAAGGTGGAGGCTATATATATATATATATATATATATATCCAGACATTCAGAAAAAGTACCTGACTCTTAAATACAGCCTCGTGTTCGAGCATTGTCCTTCTGACTACATCTTTTTCATACCCTAAGTATGCATCTGCCATAGTCTTCGGAGGGAAACCATTGTAGCATTGACCATTCCCTAAGGCTTTGTTATCACCATAGTACAACGGCCAGCTACAACCACTAGAATCTTCGTTTAGATCCCGCATAGACTGATACCCAGAAAATAAACTTTCACGGTGCACTTTTGTTCCCATTCCTGC
>CM071865.1:27971762-28014845 GCA_036759665.1 Gynandropsis gynandra
TTCCTGCTAATATATACCATACACACCTCAGTTTTTCGTAATGAATCGAAACATATTCGGACATACACTTTTTATCATCTGAATCATACAACTTGATACCCCCCTCGAATCATCTACACCACTCATTGACGCTATACACATAAGGCCGTGGGCAGATTCGATCATCATCAGAACAATGCAAATCTCCGTAGTTGAAACTCGTAAAGAGTATGGAATGTAATACTCAATTGAAGTAAACGCTAACAGAGGCTAAACTTGGCTTCTGGAACTCTTACAAGCTCCATTGGTGCTAATAATACCAAACTGTAGTGCATTCATGATAAAAGCAACAACAACAGAACAAGCCTTGTAACATTCTTACAGCAACACATCCAATGAACAAGACAATACAACAAATACCATGAGCAAGAAACCTTAATCCACGAACTATGTCATATGAATCCATCAACATTACCATTCCAAAATCCTAGAATCCAAGCTTCTGTATAATTTCATATGTAGATAATTGATTTCAACACAACATAGCAACGGAGTCAAAATAGGAATCAGAAGAAGATCTATTAAGTAAGTCGAAATTTAAGTTTAGCAAAGATAGATATAGAGAATTTACTAAAGGATTTAGAGACAGAATACGCGTGAAAATGCATAAACCCAGTGAACCCAGATAATCAAACAAAGAGAAAATTCAAATAAAATAGGAATTTAATAATATAGATTAGATGGAATTTTTACCTCAGACCCACATCCTCCTATCGCCAATCCGCCTCCAAAATTTCCCAGGAAAATCGGGGTCTAAAAGCTTCAACAGAGAAGATACGGAGAGAAATTAAAAAAAAATCAATCTCCAACCAACCAGAGAGAATTTTTGAAACTCCAAAAGAAAATTATGGGAAAACGAGATTATATTTATAGCGGAAACACCATTAAAGGAAAAACTTAGATCGACATCTTCGATCTACTGGGCCACTCTCTCTCTCTCTCTCTCGGACCAAAAATTTTCCTTGCTTTTCTTCTCCTAGAGAGAGAGAAAGAACTTGTTTTTTAGAGAGAGAAAAGAGAGAACCCAGATAAGAAAATCACACAAACTGACGACCCTTGTATCAACATTTACGTGAAACAGAAAAAAAAATTGTCTTCTCCTCTTTTTTTCCCTTCTCTATGATTTAATGTAACATAATTTATTGGTCTATTGTGAAAGGATGAAGATCACATTAAAAAAAATAAAATAATTTCAATTTAGGGTAATATAATAAAAGTAAGAATAATAAGGAGGAGGAGAAAAAAGAAATGGGCATTTTCTAGATTCTCTCCTTCTTTCCTTGCTTTTTGTACATTTCATTAAAAAATAATTAAATCATTTACTATTTTCTTTACAGCACAGAAACAATATATATTTATATTTATTTAAACAACTCGGAAATTCCTGAGATATTTATTGTTTCCAAGTACTATAACTTCCACTGTGTCCATCACTCCATCAATAGATTTTGACAAAAAATTTATTAAAAGTGAAATTAAAGACTTTACAATATATTAATTCATCCTATTAAAAGAAAAATATGATATAAAATAATTTAAATACATATATTTTATATAATTTAACAATTAAATTATTTTGACAATCTTATTATGTGCTGAAAACGCTGTTGTGATTCTACACCTAAACCCAAATTATTTAAAAAACAAATTAAACCTGATTTGTTTGATATAAAATAATAAATAGAATAATTGCATTTGCTCTGTAAATGAGGATTGATTTTAAGTAGTTGTATGTTATTACAAGGCACATTCCGTAGATAACTGAACTGAACTCCTTTAATTCCATACGAATTTAAGCTTTACTCTCTTGTCTTTAGGTCGGTCCACTTGACCATTTATTTCGCTCCTCTAATAATAATAATAATTGAATGAAGATACTAATTCTAAAAATATAGTGCAAAAATATTAAACCGATCAAGTTTGATAAAAAAAATTGCATAATTTGTTTTCCCATTAAGGGAAACTTCTATTCTGTTACATTTTATATGCCATTTTGAGATATATACCAATAATTGAAGAATCCGTAAGCTATATAATTGTAACAAATTAATATTTAAATCAATATGAAAAACGTTTTAAATTGACTGTTCCTTTGTGGGCGATATTAATTAATATAGTTCAACTTAATGGTAAAAACACTGCCTTAAGGAGGGTATGGTTAATAATCAACAAATAAAAAAAGGATAAGATCATCACTTTGGAAAAAAGAAAAAAGAAAGAAGAAATTTTGAAAAGACATATGTTGGAGTAATTATATATTAATTGAAGAATTAAGCTGTAATTAATCAACTAATGACAGCAGACAAAACTGTGGGTCCACTTAAATACTTCTCTTCTCTCTGCTGTCTCGTACGAGAAGATAGCCCTCGAAGTTCGAGATAATTACGAGAGTGGGATTACGTTGCCTTTTGATGCTGATTTGCTGATTGGGTTCCCCTTTGGGTTTAAGATATTAGCAGTTAAAGTCGGGTCATTGGAAAGCATGTATATTTAAATCCTCCACGTGGCTTCCTTTTTAACACATACGGTTTCTTCTAAGTACCCACCCTAAACGTCGCCGTTTTATCTCTTTACTAATAAGTATATAACTTTAAATTCCTAACTAAATAGAATACAAACAAAATGAAAAATTATATAAGAAATATACGAAAACTATCTAAACCATATTTCAAAGATGTATTGTTTCATGTGTTTGCCCATAACTCTAATTTTGTACTTTTTTCTAAAAAAAAATAGGTTGATTTATCTAAAATATAGAATTATTATTTGTTAAATATGAATTTGAATCTGATTAATCTCAAAAATTATTTTAAAAATTTAAATCTAATCAATTTTAAAAACTAATCCTAAAATATAAAAATAATTAATATAATATATGAGAGTTCATAAGTCTTATCATATCTGATATCAATATAACATTATTTTGTTGGATCATTTAATAGATATTTTCATAAAAGAAATTTATTAGTTTCAATCGAATTTTGTGTTTATTGGTTTACTATATTATAGCAAATTTAAAGTTTTAAAAAAATTTTAGACACTTTGATGACATCTACGAAATTGAGTAAACTAGAGCAAACAAAAAGTAAGGCGTCCAAAACATTTTAATTGTAAATCGAATAAATATTTAACCAGATTTGTCATTGCTCGTAAAGAAAAAGGACCACATTATTTAGTTTGGAAAATTGCAGTACAAATATAAATGTTACTATTAATAAGTTTCATGCTTTTGACGAGGGCTAACAAGGAATTTGTACCCGTATTTTTTTATACATGTTAAAGTAACAATTATTGAATTCGATTCACTAAATTTTCAACAAAAAAGTATGCTTTAAAATCAAATAATGTTGTAAATTTTCAATCTTTACTAATTAAAAGTTTTGTCATTTGTGAATTATTTAACCAAATTTCTGATGGGACGTTTGGTAACTATACGTGAAAAAACTTTTCTTTGGCATTTTAAAGTACAATATCATCGTCGGAATAAAGAAAAAAGCATAAAAATTTATAACGTAAATAACATCGATCACTTTATATGTTATGTATATAACATTTTTTAATTAGTATAAATATATATGATTTACCATAAATACTATAAAATATTATATAAAGTGGTTAAATAGTAAAATTTATATATTAATTTTATTGATTATCAATGTATATATATATATATTGAAATTAATGTAAATATATGTTATATGTTATAAAATAACGTATAAATTAGATGAATTATAATTTTTATAACAAAATTGTGTATATTTAACACGACATATAATGTATATTTTTAGATTATTTTATTTTAAAATAATATATACGAGTATATATATATATGTGCAAACACATGTATATATATAGATTTGTACACGTGAGTGTATGCATATGCACCATCAATATAATAATGGGCTTTTCTATGAAACGACATGGATGATGGTTGGTCTCATGCTAACATTGGATGGAATTACCCAAAATGTATATGTATCATTTTTTCAAATTTTGTTTTAATCAACAATTAAACTTGAGCGACCTCTCTTATAACTGTCCCTATCAATTATTAGTTATTGCCATGATGTTATCATCCAATGGATTGTGATTGGAACAATTGAGAATTTAGGACCGACTTGATTATTTGTAAAAACATATATTTTATACAAAATATGCACATTAATTTCAAAGTTTAAAGATACTATCATTACATATATTTTATGTCATGATGTTGAACAAAATTGAATGTTTTCACAATATAGATTAAAGATACTATCTTTTTCAATGATTTTGTCTGCATAAAATATCAGCAAAGGAAAATAAAAATTTTCCAACTAATTATATATATATATATATTAATGATAAAGAATAAATTTATTGTTAATATTAACCATATATATGATTAAATATTGAGAATCCTAATAACAGAAAATCACAAAAGTATATTTTTTGATTTAGTCATTTGATTTAATCTTATATCAAGATGGGCAATCACCCACGAGGCTAATTTTGATACATAAAGATTGAAATGTCGTATGCGAAAGAGGCTTTGTGAGTACATTTGTTAGTTGATCAATGGATGGAAAATGTGAAACACAACAAATAGCCAGTTTGTACTTGACCTCTAACACAGTGATAATTTAGGGCGATATGTTTCATGCGTAAATGGAAAATAAGATTGTTAGAGGTATGTTGTCCCAATATTTTCACACTATATGACTGAGTTCTGAGGTTGTGAAATGCGAACTTCTTTGAGGAGATTAACTACTCGTTGCATTTCGGCGGATGTTGCTCCAACAGATCTATACCCAGCTTCTGTAGAAGATCTCCCTTTTTGCTTCTTTGAAGACTAGGAGATTGTGTGTTTTCTAAGGTACACAATATAGGTCCTCGTGGTTTTAAAATCATCTTTTTCACTGTCCTAATCTGCATCACTAAAGCATGAAGTAATACAAGATTAATGGACGAATAGAATATCCCGATTGTTCATGTCCTAGATCAGTATCACAAGACACATTTTATTGCTTGCCAATGAGTCAAAATAGATGTATGCATGAACTGTGAAAGACAATTGATTCCAAAGTTGATATTCGGTCTTGTCAATGAAAGGTATTGTAGACTAAAAACTATTTTTCGATATTTTGTTGGATCTTTAAAGGGCTCACATCATTTAGAACTAGACACGTAGCGGATGCCATGGGGGTAAATACTAGTTTTGAATCAATCATGTGTTTTCGCTGAAGAAGATCATTGATGTATTTTCATTGAGTAAGTAGAATACCATGCTCATTATGTATTACTTCAACGCCGACAAAGAAACTAAGGTCCCCTACGTCTTTGAGTGAATTTTTTTTTCAATTAAGTTGATGAAATTGCGATTTTAGCTGCATAATTGCCTATGTGATAATGAGATCATCAACCACTACAAAAAACAGGCGATTTTCAACGGACATATCCGTTGAAAATTGCCTAAAATCCGTTGCAATGACTGTTTCCCAACGGACGACAACAGATCTACGACCGTTAGGAATCGATCGTTACAAATCGAGATCCATTGCGATTACCAACGATGTTACAACGGATATTATCCGTTGAAATATTATAACGGATGCACAACAGATAACTCCGTTGGGAAATTATAACGGATACCCGTTACAAAAAATATGACGGATGCCCGTTACAAGTCTACTACGGATGCCCGTTGTAAAATTGTAACGGATGTCTGTTACCAATTTGTAACGGATATTCGTTTCCATTCCGTTGGGAAAAAAATGAGCTGGAATTGAAATTTTACAACGACATCCGTTGCAAAGTGGCGGGAAATTGCAATGAGTATCCGTTATAAATTGGCGTGAAATGGCAACATGCATCCGTTGCCATTTGGTGGGAAATTTCTTTTCCAACGGATGCTCGTTAGATTTTTCTACGGGCATCCGTTGGAAATTAAAAAAAAATAAAAAATAAATTAAGAAAACGAATTTTAAATAACCTTAAATTAATATAATAAAAGTTCTTACAAAAAATTAAAACCTAAAACTATTACATTTCATCTAAATGCGGGGTCGATGTCATTCCTGTGGTCACCAATACCTCGTGAAGGCGTTGCATCCGAATCGATACTTGATTCTAGACGCGACGTTGATTTCCTCATCCGGCCGGATAGCAATTCTATGACGCTCTCCATGTGCTGCATTTGTGATCGAGTTTCTTGAAGTTGGGCTCGAGTTTCTCGAAGTTGTGCTTCGAGATCCTCGATACGTCGTTGTTGTGTGTAGCTCTCTTGGACCACAGGAGGTACCGTCGTGGCGTCCTCGACAATATCTTTTTGCAGCGAGACCGTATAGACGACCCTTATACGGTCTAACTGACTACAAAACAAATAAAATTAGAGTTAGAATTGTTAGAAAATATTTTATTACTAGTCGAAATATAAATAATAAATGTTTACCTCTAAATATATTTTGTCATTTTGTAAAGGATTGAGCTCGTCGGAAATTGAACCGCAAGCTTGTGATTGTTGTGTGATCTTATTCGTCATAGCATTCATGGTTCTTTCCGCTCAAGTGTCGACGAGTTCAGGTTCGTCGCTCTCTTCTCCGACTACCGGTTTCTTCTTGGCATGTGTTTCCACTACCAGCTCAAGAAGAGTCGGTTCTCTTCCTATTCGTTGCATCTTTTATATAAAATAAATATAATTATATAAATATTGTAAAAAATAAAAAAATTTATATAATAAGAAATTTACCAATTGTTGCTTCCTCTTCGGGAATGATTTTGATCCCGAAGTATGGCGATGCAGACCATCTCGGGGAACCTTCTCGCCGTATCGACATTTTTTGGCCTCTCACTCTTGTCCTTGAAGTCCTTAGAATCCCAATGTTGAATGAGTTGATTGGAGACCTCGTGTGTTGCCCATGTCGGTTTGCGATTCTTGGTGTAATAGTTGTGCTTGGCGTTATTCATCATCAAGCGCATGCGAGCTTGCATGTCGTGCATCCAAGCCGTGTAGATACGCGACGTATCCTTCTTCTGCCATCTGTATGCGTGCTACAAAATAAATTATAATGAGTTATTTTAGAACATATATAATTAATCAATTTGAATAAAAATTTTATTTTAAAAAAACTTACGATGAATGTACACCACCATCGGCGCCGTATAAATTCTGGTGTAACTTGCCAAGAATAATAGAGTTGGTTCTGTAAAGACCCTTGGATGATGTTGTTGTTCGTATGTTTTAAAACATCATTCACGTCAAACATGCATGTGAAAATTAAATATTTAGATAACATTTATAAATTACAACAATATAAATGCATATAGCATTGAATTTTATCATAGACTCCCGACAGGACAATTAGGATCGATAATTTGAAGGGTGAGATGCCCATCGAAATTATCGATTAAGGAATTGATATCGAACATATCGTCCTCTTCATTAAATATCGGCGGTGTCGATTTGGTGAAGGAGGATGATATAGTGGCGGTGGAGATGGGGGAATGGCTCTCGCTGAATCCGCCAACATACTTCCCGAACCTACGAATCGTTTAGCCTTTATTTTTATGTTTAGTGTTTATAAGTGTGATTGTTGTGTGTGAGAGGAAGTGTTTGAGAGGATTTTGAAGTTTTGATTTGTGTTGAAAATAAAACTATTCAACGGTATATATACAGAAATTTCCAACGGGCATTCGTTACAAATTCCAACGGATGCCCGTTGGAAAAGCTGTCAACTCAATGGACGCAATTAAGTGATGCGATATTGTGTTTCTCCAACGAGCATCCGTTACAATTTCCAACGGATGGCTGTTGGAAATGCGCGTCCCCGAGGCAACGGATGACAAAACCGCGGTTCGTCTCCCAGTGTAACGGGCATCCATTAAAATTTGCAACGGATGCTCGTTGAAAATACTCGTAGACTAGGTAGTCATGATGACACTTTACAACAGACACCCGTTTCAAATTGTAATGGATGTCCGTTACAAACTTTTTAACGGGCATCTGTTAGAAAATAGTAATGGATGCCCATTAGCATTATTAACAGATGCTCGTTAAAAAGATTTAATAGTCATCCGTTAACCTCTGATGTCCGTTAGGAAAACTTTAACGGATATCCGTTGCAAATTTCCAAAGGATCCTCGTTACAACTTGGAAAACTTCGAAATTTTTTTTAAGTGTCGAAGGCGATTTCGTGTTTCAACGGGCATCTGTTAACATTTCCGATGGATGGCCGTTGGTATTAGATCATATCAAGTTCTAAAAACATTACACATCATTTATATATTCTTAGATTGTATTTACATTTTAATTGTTCGATTGGGGATTCTTCGATTGTATTTACACATCATTTACATTACACATTATTGTATTTACATTTATCTTTAGTAGATTCATCGATTGACGAGTCTTCTTTCGATTGTTCATTGAATTCATCGTTGTTTTCATCTTCAGCATCTTCCGGTTCAACGTCTTCATAACCGCGTATGAATTCTACGTCTATGTCAGTTCTAGCGAGAATATCCTCGCGATTATCTACATCAATTCAACGAATCGGCTACGGATGACCGGGTTGCAATGGATCTTCTTTTTCATCTGAGCTTATAATTCTTCGTGGCTTGATCTTTACTATGGCCCATCACTCCCCTCTTTGACGTTTCAATGTTGTTGGATATTGCACATAACATACTTGATCTGTTTGATCAATTGTGATGAATGGATCATACTTACCATATTGTCGTGCCTGATTGATATCAATTCCTCTCCATCAGTTTTTCTGTATTCCACGTCCTACGGTTGGGTCGAACCACTGACATTTAAAAAACATTACCTTCAACCCAACGAGACCGAGACATTCCACTTGTAGAATTTGGTGCAAAATATCGTAGAAGTTATCACCCTCTATTTTACTATTAACGCAAACGCCATAATTGTATGTACTTCTATGTTTTTCGTGTTCGTACATGTGGAAGAAGAAGAAAAAAAAAAGGAAGAAGAAATTAAAGAAAGATCTTCAATTTTCATCGCGTTCTTCGTGGGTTGATTCTAATCGCGATTGTGGTAAATCTCTAAATGTTTCGTTGTGATTATTCACGTAATTCGAATATTTATATTATGGAAATTTATGGAATTGAATGGATCTATAATAGGGAAAAATTGGTCAGTGTTGTTGCTAGCAATATTAGTCAGAATCATCAAATCACGGGAAGCTAAAGTGATGATTTTCTCCACCCTAATTTCAGATTTATGATCGATTTATGGAAGATATTATATTTTTAAAATGAGGCATGATTACAATAGAATTTATAGGATCATAATGGGAAAAATGAGACATTACAAGTGGAATTGGATTAAACCCTAAATTTGTCGTATGAGAATTGATGAAAAGTATATGAGTTGTATAAGTGACTAGAGATGATCTAGAGAATTGACGTGCGACCAAGTGTTGGGGTCGGAGAACGTCGATATTTGGGTTCGGTGTTTAAACCGAGTGAATATCTTGTTAGTGTGCTTGATGGGGTGATTTAACACTCGAACCTTCGGAAGAAGGCGTGTGCGAGCGCGTTGGTGATTTTTGTCACATAAGGAGTATCGGGTCGATGACGTTAGTATTGCGACACTTGGATCTGGGCCGGCGTCATACCGTGCTGGGGTTGTGGTAACCTTACGAGCGACGGAACGTCGAGTTAGCCAGGTCAGTGCATCTGCCGACGTCGTACAGTGTTGGGGTTATGGTAACCTTTCGAGCGACGGAGCGTCGAGTTAGTCAGATCGGTGGATCTACCAGCGCCGTACCGTGTTGGGGTTGTGGTAACCTTTCAGGCGACGGACCGTTGTATTGTACTGATAGCTGGGGTACGTTGTGACCTTGCGATATTTTTAGTGTGCTGGGGTCCTTTGGACTTTGCGAGCTTATGCCCGAGCTAGAGTCGTGTAGACTCTGTGTGTTATGATCCAATGTGGTACTAGTCTTAGACTTTGGATACTCAGTCGGGTTGGGTAGAGTATATATCTGTAGTTCAGACTTTGGATATATGTTATTTTATGATATTCTGTTCGAGTAGGAGAATACGTAGCACAGAGTACGTACACATATTGATCTCACTAAGTGCGTATTTCGTACTCATCCTATTTGTGGCTATCGTGGATGGACATGATATGGCGAGGAGAAAAAGTAATGAGGTTGAGCAGCAACATGAAGGTTCATAGCGAACTGATTGGGAGAGGCGTGCACGAGGTCTCGATGAGTTTTATATTGCATTTTGTATTTATTTTATTCATTTATCGTGACTATGATATTTATATATTTGTTTTGCTATTTGGTCGAGACCATTCTTATTTCGGAATAAATCATTTATATTTATTTTATAAACGCATTTGAGCGATGACACGTGTAGCCACCTTTTGGAGGTGATGGTGGACACTCCTAGTTCCGAGGTTGTTCCGGGATGGGGATGTTACAAATTGGTATCAGAGCCTGGTTGTCATTTTTGAAGTTATCGTTTTTACTGGATCTCAAAATGTTTTGCGAAGTGTTTTAATAAAGCCACGAGACCGTAGCACACATGTCCTGAATTGTCTAGTGGGGTTTAGAGTTGTGGAAACTAATAGAAGTTAATTGTGTGTAGGAGACACTACCGAGGAGGATGATTACTAGAGCTCTTGGTCGCGGAATGAGTGGAGGCTCTCGTTCCACTAGCCGTACGTAGTCTTAATCATCTGGATGAAGATCGCGAAGTTGAATAGATAGAGATGCCATGAGAGAAATGTTGAGAGATCTGTTAGCAGAAAGTCGACAACATGATCAATAAGAGAGTTCGGCGACGCCACAAGTACCGGTGCAGGCACCGACACCACCACCAGTACAGCCACCTGCTCCGCCACAAGTACCATTGCCACCACCACCAATGCCTCCTCCAGTGTTTAATCAGAGGCATGCAGAGACAACGGAGTATTTCTATGGATCACATGGCTAAATGGGGGGTACAAAGTCATTTCGTAGCGGTGCGATACCTACCATGAAGGCGGAGGAATGGATGTTTCGATTAGAGCAGAACTTTCGATCATCTAGATGTCCATTAGAGTTTAAGATGGATATTGCGCTCCACTATTTGGAGCGAGAAGCGGTGTTTTGGTGGGGAGAGATTCAGAGGGAACGTCCAGATCATGTGTTTTCTTGGGATGAGTTCAAACAACTTTTTGAGTTGAAATACATACCACACGCTGCTCGTGAAAGAGATAGAGTTGGCATTTCTACAGCTCACACAAGGAGACTGTACTGTTGCTCAGTATTATGAGACTTATTTGGAGTTATCACGATTTAGGGCTAAATCAATAACGTCAGAAGTTCTCAAGGTCAACAAATTTTTGCAAGGACTACGACTAGAGATCAGATGCAGGATTGAGATAATCAAGCATGGATCATTGTCTGAATTAGTTCAGAATGCTCAGTTGGTAGAGAAGGGACTCATCGAGGAGGGCATCTTGAAGTCTTCGGACCTTCGAATGCCAAGGGGAAACAGGATGTCCAACAGATTCGTGGAAGATCAGATCAAAGGAAAGTAGTGTCGACACGTCCTGTCGTATCAACATCGATGTACCCATGTCATCGTTGTGGACGTGAGCATGTAGGGGCATGTCAAAGATTTGATAGGCGAATGCTTGCGATGTGGAAGTTTAGAGCATCAGTTTCGTGATTGCCCTCAGCCGGTGGGAGGAACTATGAGGCGAGGACAATTCGACGGATGTCTCCGCTGTGGTAGTATGGATCATTTTCTAAAGGATTGTCCGAGGCCACCACCACCACCACCAATGGGTCTAACACCACAGGTTAGAACTAGGAAACCTGAAGAGCATGCATCGAAACATAGGGTTGTACAACCACGGGTATATGCCATGGGAGGTTATGAGAATGAATGTGAGGGCCAAGAAGGAGACGCTCAACCTATCGCTCGTATGTCATATTTTTATATTATGTGTATATGCCTTACACATAATGATTGTCTATGTCGAGATGAGTTCCATGAGTGAATTAAGAAGTAGATTCTTTAAAATATTAGTATTATGTAGGATCGGTAATCGTGGGAGGCATGTCTACTCATGTATTATTTGACACCGGTGCGACACATAGTTTTGTGAGTCCATCGATGGCTAATAAATTAGGTGTTCAACCTGAGGACCTAATGAGTATTTTCCAAGTGTATACTCCTGGAGGTCAGATTTTAGAATCTCAAGGGGTTGTCAAGGAGGTACCAATGGTGATAGAAGGAGAAGAACTAGCTGCAGAGCTGATCATCATTCCGATGGAATGCTATGATGTGATCCTTGTAATGGATTGGTTGTCAAGACATCGAGCTGTGATGGATTGTCGTCGCGGTCAAGTACGATGCCAGAAAAGCGGTAAGGAACTTAAGTATCAAGGAATTCGATCAGGTCAAGGGATTCAAATCATCTCAGCGTTGCGTATGGAACGGTTACTAGATCAAGGGTGTGACATATATCTTGCTACCATATCAGTAGAAGAAGTGGCTCCATCTGTGCAAGTCGAGGAGATCCCTGTAGCGCGAGAGTTTACAGATGTTTTCAGAGAACTGCACGGCTTACCACCAACGCGAGGAGATCCATTTGAGATTGAGCTAGAACCGGGTACTGCTCCAATATCAAAGTCTCCATATCGAATGGCACCAGCGAAAATGGTAGAGTTAAAGAAGCAATTTTAGATGAGCTACTTGAGAAAGGTTTTGTATGACCGAGTACATCACCATAGGGTGCAACAGTCCAATTTGAGAAGAAGAATGATGGGACTTTCAGACTGTGTATTGATTATAGGGCTCTAAATAGAGTCAGTGTGAAAAATCGTTACCCACTACCGAGAGTTATTAGATCAATTAAGAGGTGCGACTTGGTTCTCAAAGATAGATTTAGCATTAGGATATCTTCCAATTCCAATTGTAGAAGGTGACATTAGGAAGACCGCATTTCGAACACGATATGGGCATTATGAATTTGCAATCATGCCATTTGGGTTAACTAATGCCCTTGTTGCGTTCATGAAGCTAATGAACAATGTGTTTCGGGACTACTTGGATCGTTTCGTTATTGTATTTATAGATGACATTCTGGTCTACTTTAAGAGCCTAGAGGAACACGAGGAACATTTACACTTAGTGTTAGAGCGTCTCAGAGAACAACGGTTGTTTGCAAAGTTAAAAAAGTGTAGTTTCTGGAAGAGACGTGTTGGATTTTTGGGACATGTCGTATCAGAGGAAGGAGTTTCTGTCGATCCTGAGAAGGTGTCAGCGATTGTAGGTTGGAAACAACCGAAAAATGCAACAGAGATAAGGAGCTTTTTAGGATTAGCAGGGTACTATCGACGTTTTGTTATGAACTTTTCTAGTCTAGCAAAGGCAATGACGAGACTTACGGGAAAAGATGTACCTTTTTTTTGGAATGAAGATTGTGAGAAGTCCTTCAAGTAGCTAAAAGAGAAGCCAACGAAAACCCTAGTGTTAGCCTTACAATAACCAGGGATTCCATACATCGTCTACACGGATTCGTCAAAGACGAGATTAGGATGTGTACTTATGCAGGGAGATCACGTGATTGCTTATGCATCAAGGAAGTTACGTAAACATGAAGAGAATTATCCGGCTCATGATTTAGAGATGGCAGTTGTGGTCTTCGCGTTAAAGATTTGGAGGGCATATCTTTATGGGGAGAAGGTAACGATTTTTACGGACCACAAAAGTCTAAAGTACATATTTACGCAACCAGAGTTGAATTTGCGTCAGAGAAGGTGGATGAAGTTTGTCGCAGACTATGAGGTGGACATCGCGTACCATTCGGGGAAGGAAAATGTTGTTGCAGATGCGTTGAGCCGTAAAAGAGATGAGGTTTCGGCTATGCAAGAATTCGGGAATTTGATTAGACATATAAGTGCTTTGAGACTAGAGGCAGTGCAGACTGAGCCCGAGAGTGTTGGTTTGCAAACCGTAAATCAGGCTGGTCTATTGAGTAGAATTCATACCTCACAATTATTCGATGAGAGGTTACAGAAGATTTGTAATAATCAGCAAGATCCGAGGTACAAGTTGTATCAGATCAAGGAAGACAATCTAATGATGATTAGTCTAGAGATCAGAGAAGAGATTCTGAGCCAAGCTCATCAATCTAAGTTTTCGAATCATCCGGGGTCAACGAAGATATATCGGGATGTTCGCCAGCTTTATCAATGACTAGGGATGAAGAAGGACATAGCTCGATGGGTAGCGAAATGTTCAACGTGTCAATTAATCAAAGCGGAGCAACAAGTACCGAGCGGGAAATTACAAAGTCTACCAATCCCTCAAAAGGAAGTGGGACCATATTACCATGGATTTCGTGACGGGTTTTCCAATGACGCAAAGTGGCAAGGATACTATTTGGGTGGTTATGGATCGACTAACTAAATTGGCTCATTTCATTCCGAAAAAGAAGACTTTTGATGTGAATCAGCTAGCCAGGATATATATTCCGCATTGTTAAGTTGCATGGTGTTCCATCGAGCATCGTGTGAGATCGTGATGGGAGATTCACCTCACGTCTTTGGCAGGCATTTCAAAAAGAGTTAGGAACCAAATTTGTGCATGAGCACTGCATATCATCCATAGACAGACGGACAGTTTGAGAGAACTATAAGGATGCTTGAAGATCTATTACGAGCATGTGCGTTGGAGTGGCCTGGTAGTTGGGAGAATCATTTACCACTTGTTGAGTTCGCATACAACAATAGCTATCATGCTAGCATTGGGATGCCACCATATGAAGCTTCATACGGGCGACCATGTCGTACACCCTTGTGCTGGACTGAAGTGGGGGAGAGATCTATCTTCGGATCAGAGATTGTCGAGGAGGCCATGGAAAAGATAAAAATTATTAAGATGAAAATGAAGACGGCTCAAGATCGTCAGAAGAGTTATGCTGATCTAAAAAAAGGAAGGATGTTGAGTTTAACATAGGAGATATGATGTATTTACGAATTCAAGGGAGGCGAGGGAGATCAGGTGGGAGTCGAGTGAACAAGCTATCACCAAGGTTCACGAGACCGTTTAAAGTGATTGAGCGAATTGGGGTAGTGGCCTATCGATTGGAGCTACCTTCATCTTTAGAGGAATTACATGACGTGTTTCATGTATCATTGTTACGTAAGTGTCTATCAGTACCAGAGAAGATACTTGTAGAGCCACCAAAAACCTTGAGGAAGGACTTAACATATAAAGAACGTCCAATATGCATTGTGGATCACCAAGTGAAACAGTTGAGGCATAAACAAATTCCGATGATAAAGGTTGTGTGAGAACATCATTGTGTGGAAGGAGCAACATGGGAAATAGAGGAGGATATGAGACATGAGTATCCCGAGTTGTTTGAAGATTAGGTTTATGGTTCTTCTATTCACTGAATACCAATGCTGCAGTAAGAATCAGAGATATAGAATTCGAGGACGAATTCCTTTGTAGTGGGGGAGGATTGTGAGAGCCATAAATAAAGGAAGTCGGTATCACCGACTTCCATTCGTATATATATATATATATATATATATACATATCATTAATAATAATTAGGGTTTCAAAAAAAATTAAAGGGAAGGATTGATTGGTGTTGTTGTTAGCGATAATATCAAGAATCGTCAAATCATCGGGAAACTAAGGTGATGATTTTCTCCATCCTAATTTCAGATTTATGATCGATTTATGGAAGATATTATATTTTTAAAATGAGGCATGATCACGATAGAATTTATAGGATCATAATGGGAAACATGAGACGTTACAAGTGGAATGGGATTAAACCCTAAATTTTCCGTATGAGAATTGATGAAAAGTATATGAGTTGTATAAGTGACTAGAGATGATCTAGAGAATTGACGTACGCCCAAGTGTTGGGGTCAGAGAATGTCGATATTTGGGTTTGGTGTTTAAACCGAGTAGATATCTTGTTAGTGTGCTCGATCGGGTGATTTCTCACTCGAACCTTCGGAAGAAGGCGTGTGCGAGCGCGTTGGTGAGAGTTGTCACATGAGGAGTATCGGATCGATGACATTAGTATTGCGACACTTGGATCTGGGCCGGCGTCATACCGTGCTGGGGTTGTGGTAACCTTGCGAGCGACGGAGCGTCGAGTTAGTCAGGTCAATGGATCTGCCGACGTCGTATCGTGTTGGGATTGTGGTAACATTTCGAACGACGGAGCATCGTGTTAGTCAGATCAGTGGATCTTTCAGCGTCGTACCGTGTTGGGGTTGTGGTAACCTTTCGAGCGACGGAGCGCTGTATTATATTGATAGCTGGGGTACATTGTGACCTTGCGAGATTTCAGTGTATTGTACTGATAGCTGGGGTACGTTGTGACCTTGCGAGATTTTCAATGTGTTGGGGTCCTTTGGACTTTGCGAGCGTATGCCCGAGCTAGAGTCATATGGACTCTGTATGTTATGATCCAGTGTGGTACTAGTCTTAGATTTTGGATACTCAGTCGGGTTGGGTAGAGTTATCTGTATATCTTTAATTCAGACTTTAGATATATGTTATTTTATGATATTCAGTTCGAGTAGGAGAATACGTGGCACAGAGTACGTACACGTATTGATCTCACTGAGTGCGTATTTCGTACTCACCCTATTTGTGGGTTGTCGTGGATGGACAGGATGTGACGAGGAGAAAAAGTAATGAGGTTGAGCAGCAACATGAAGGTTCACATCGGACTGATGGGAGAGGCTTGCACGGTCTCGATGAGTTTTATTTTGCATTTTGTATTTATTTTATTCATTTATCGTGACTATGATATTTACATATTTGTTTTGCTATTTGGTCTCGACCATCCTTATTTCGGAATAAATCATTTATATTTATTTTATAAATGCGTTTGAGCGATGACACGTGTAGCCACCTCTTGGAGGTGATGGTGGACACTCCTAGTCCCGAGGTTGTTCCGGGGATGGGGGTGTTACATATTTTAAAGATTGAATAATATTATTTGTACCTATCAAACTGTAATAACTCTTGATAATTTAGTAATATAAATGTGTGGACGTGATTATACTCATCTGGTGTTAATCAATATTCCACGGATTTACCTCCTATACATCCAATCAGTGTAAACATCTCAGGAATTATGCCAAACTGCAAATTATATTGATACAGATAGTTTGTATGACATCGTTCTTTCGTCTGAATATGCGACTCGAAATAAAATATGCTGAAATATGTGATTTCCTCCAACAAGTATTGTTTGACAATAGATCTTTCAACCGTTGTTTTGTTTTTTTATTTTTTTTCTTTAAATGAAAGAAAAACCTTTCTAAACGATACATCCATCTGAATGGAAATGGCCCACCGAGTATTGCCTTATCTAATAAATGTATTGCAAAATGTTCCAAGACATCGAAGAATGAAGGCGGAAAAACTTTTTCCAATAAACATAATACTTTAGAGATATTGTTTTTCATTAATTCCAAGTTATCCCTTTTTAAATTTCTTGAACATATATCTCTGGAAAATATGTTGATTCCGCATAGCACATCGTGAACATTTCGTGGTAAGAGCTCAACAATTGCAATTGGAATGAGTCGCTGCATGAAAATGTGACAATCGTGACTTTTCAACCCAATCAGCCTCGAACCAACAATATACATACACCGAGCAATGTTCGATGCATATCCATTTGGAAATTTAACGTCTTCTTTTAACCACTTTAATAATGTTGTTTTCGTCAGACCAAACAATCTGAATACTGGAATAGGTGACCTTCCATCTCTTAATTCCAACTCAGGTCGTCGGTATATTGTCTTCAAATATTTTTTTTATTGTATATTATCCTTAGTTTTACCCGCCACATTCAAAACAATATTGATGATGTTATCAAAAAAGTTCTTTTCGATATGCATAACATCTAAATTGTGACGTAATATCAATGATTTTCAATATGGTAGTTCCCAAAAGATACTACGTTTATATCAGTTATGCCATTCACCTTGGCCTTTTGGTTTATGATGCCCACGATCTCCACCGCATTCTACCCATTCTTCTAAATCGCCCATTGGGTTCAATCTTTCATAAAGAATTTGTGTTTTGATTTGCATGCATAGTACCTCTTTGTTTTTGTACCATATTCTTTCAAAAATGTTTTTTATCTTTCCGGAAAACATGCCCACGAGGAAGAAATCTTCTATGACAATCAAACCAACATTGTTTCTTACCACGTACTAGTCGAAATGAATCTGTATCCTCTATACAATATGGACATGCTAAACTCTCGTGCGTGTTCCATCCATATAACATTCCATAGTTTGGAAATTCGCTAATTGTCCACAACAAGATCACTTTCAATGTAAAATTTTGCTTTGTACTCATGTCATAAGCAAGAATTCCTTTGTTCCACAAATATCTTAATTCATGAATTAAGGGCTGTAAAAAGACATCGAAAATTTTCTTTGGATGTTCTGGTCCTGGAGTCAGCAACATCAAAAACATTACCTCTATTTTCAAACACATCTCAGGAGGCAAATTATACGGAGACAAAATCACCGGCCACATAGAATATTGACTTCCAGATTATTCATATGGACTAAAACCATCGGTGCACAGGCAAAGATAAACATTTTTCGTTTCATACGCGAACTCAGGAAATATTTCATTGAAATCTTTCCAAGCCTTAACATCCTATGGATGTTACATCATACCTTCGCGTGTCGAGTGTTCTGCATGCCATCTCATTGCCGCAGTGGATTTTTTCGATTCAAATAACCTTCTCAACCTATTTGCTACAGATATATAGAACATTTTTTTGTATGGTACATATTTATGTGAAGATGGTTTTTTTTGTCGAGATCTTCTTGCACCGCAAAACTTGCATTCCAACAAGTTTTTATCATTTCCCAAAACAACATGCAATTATTTCTACAAACATCATCTCATGTGATATTCCCAAATCTTTTAAAACATTCTTTGTTTCGTAGTATATCTCGGGAGCTTGATTATTTTTCGGTAAATATTCACGCATAGTTTTGCAAAATGAATCCATGCAATTTTCAGCAACATTGTAGTCTGTTTTTATACTCAGCAATCTTGAAGATAAAGATAAGCGGGCTGACCTTCACAGCAACCTTCATATATAGGTTGTTTCGTCGAATCCAATAGGTTGAAGAATCGGCGTGCATCGATGTTCGACATCTCTTCATGCGGTTGTTCATGGACAACTCTAGAAAAAGCATCTGACATCATTTCTTGACTTCGATACTTCATATTTTTGCATCTTTGGCATGGACATAACATTGTCCCGCGTTCTTGACACAAAGGTTGCATCGATACAAAAGTTATGTATTGCTTTAATCCGTGTAAGAATTCTTAAGTAATATCTTCGGTTATAGGATATTTTCTTCTATACATCCACTCTCTCGATCTATATATATCTCTATTTGAAAAAGACGACATTTTGTTGAAAATATTTTTGTTGTTGATGGTTTGATGCTAAAACCTTGATAGTGATCATTAAATAATGTTATTTGCAATGGACATCACTTGGCAATGCCAACGGATGCCCGTTGTAAGTTCACGTGAAATTATTCCATCGGTAATCCTCGAAATTAATAATTTCATCGGGCATCCGTTACACTTTCCAACAGACATTCGTTACAATTTGCAACGGATGTCCGTTGGATTTTTTCTGTGGTTTTCTAATGGGGTTCCAACGGATGTTGGCAACGGAATCAATCTGTAGACCATCGATTGAAATTTGCGATGGATTGCAACCGACGGGAGCAATAGTGTCTATCCGTTGACGGTCCGTTGAAAGTTGCGACGAATTACAATAGATGGCAGACCGTTGGAAGTTCTCGTGTATCCGTTGCATCCGTTGGTATTTGTCATCAACAAGCGGATCCATTGCTCCGTCCATTGCAAATGTCGTGTTTTTTTAGTGGACATATATTAGAACATAAAGTTAGATATGACCTGAATGTTGTAAGAATAACGACTCATCCGCCAAGGAGTTGACAAAGTCTTGGGATACAAGATAGTTTCGTAGTTGTGAATACCATGCTTTTAGAGCTTATTTCAAAAAATATATGGCTTCTTAAGCTTCCAAACATATGATGGATGATCACGACCAATGAACCTAGAGAGTTAAGATATGTATACCTCATGTGGTTCCCTTTGAAAAAATGCATTATTGATGTCAAGTTGCTTAAGCGGTCATCCAAAGGAAACAACAAGATATAGAATAAGTCTTATCGTGGTGGACTTCACAACTGGTATCAACGTATCATGAAAATCAACACTAGGTCGTTGATGAAATACTCTTTGCAACTAGTCACGCCTTGTATCCGTCCACCGTACCATCAGGTGTCCGTTTGATACGAAAAAACCCACTTGAAACCAACAATATTAGTGCTTCATTAGATGGGACCAAATCCCTTGTTTGAGTGTGGATTAGAGTATTAAACTAAAAAATCATAGCACCTCTCCACTGTGAATGCTTAAGTGCCTCTCTTATGTTTTTTTAGCGATGCATAAAGAGCACTGTAAGATTATCTCTCTGACAGTTTGATATGTTTTTATTTACCTTTGTGACCATAGAATAACGATAAGGTAACGAAAGCGAGGTTGTGATGGAATGTGGAGGCAATTGGGTCTCGACGGTTTGCACCAACTCTGATGTCTCCATGGATGCAAATGATGATGGTATTGGATCATCATTGTGAACATCATTATGTAGAGGTGCCAATGGATATATGATTTGAGGTGGTGGTCGAGTGACAGGTATCGAGCGTACAGATGATTGAGTGATATCAATGGTTGGTGATTCTTGGTATGATTTGTAGTTAGACAGGTAAGTGGTATGGAAAATAACATGTCGGGATATATGTGTGTGTGTATGAGTAACCAAGAAAAACACATAGGTTGAAATGAGGTTCAAGTTTGTGAGAGGTATATGGTTTAAGCTAAGGATAACATAGGCGGATGAGTAACCAAGGAAAACACATAGGTTGAAATGAGGTTCAAGTTTGTGAGAGGTATATGGTTTAAGCTAAGGATAACATAGGCATCCGAACATTCGAAGCTTGGTGTAATTTGGTGGTTTTTGGAATAGAATTTTATAAGGGGTTGGTTAGGTATTATTTAGGTTGATATTATATTAATTAAATAGCATGCTACAATGAAGACGAAAGACTAAAATTATTGAGGCATGGACGCATGAATATATGCGGATGAGTAACCAAGGAAAACACATAGGTTGAAATGAGGTTCAAGTTTGTGAGAGGTATATGGTTTAAGCTAAGGATAACATAGGCATCCGAACATTCGAAGCTTGGTGTAATTTGGTGGTTTTTGGAATAGAATTTTATAAGGGGTTGGTTAGGTATTATTTAGGTTGATATTATATTAATTAAATAGCATGCTACAATGAAGACGAAAGACTAAAATTATTGAGGCATGGACGCATGGTAAAGGAGGGACAAACTAGTTTCAACAATTTGAGGATGATGACATTTGAATAAACTATTGTTGCAGTGTGAGATGGTGTGGTGAGATGAGAACTACCATGAGTAGTAGGGAATGAGGCTAAGACATTATATTTTCCTCCATTATCTTAATAAAGTGTTTGGTGTTTGGTTTAAAATTGTGTTTCGACAATGGGTTTGAAACATATGAAAGTGGGTTGAATATCATACTTGTGTTAAAGTGGATAAACCTAAGTATATCTAGTGAAATGATCCACATATGACATATTATTTAAAACCATCTAGTGATAACAAAAAGGAGATGTCCAGTGACCACTATCTCTCCACCAATATAGGGATTATGAAAGGAGAGTTTTTGCAAATCGAAGGTATGTGATATGATGCCCCACTATCAAGCAACCATATATCTGCATTCGAAAGAGTATATCATTGCATTGTTGGCTCGTGATGGTTGGAGACAGAACCCTTTCCCCAAAAATAGTTGCAATCGAGGAATGTCTGTTGTTATTCGTGTGTGCCAACGAAGATTACAGACATCATTTTGTACTATCATCTACATCTACATGTTTACCAAGTAAGGTCAACTCATCATATTTCATTGTGATTATTCACATGTACTCTTCTATTTTTTGTGTGCCCTTAGAAAATTATTTTAATTGGTCTTTTAGGTTGTCGGATATGGCCATGGGATGCTTTACCATATATATTTGTAGGAATTTTTCATGTTTTACAAACATATATAGTTCTCGTTATGAGTGGTTGAAAAGAGGGGGCAAGAGTGTAGTAGTCGATCTTGAATTATGAATGGAGTAAAGGCGAGATTAAGGGAAGATAAATTGTCGGTGATGATGGTGACCTTCATTTGAATGCTCCATATGAGGTAATTCTTTGATGTGAGTTTTGTGGTGTTGCTCATGTTGACTGTGAGCAATACTCGAAGTGGTTCGGCGGGGTTAAAGACCAAACTTTGTTTACGAACGAGTAATGTTTGGTGTGCGATCGTGTTCGGCTAATGTTTGGATGAAAGGGTTAATGGCGAGATTAAAAGAAGATAAACCATCAGTGATGATGGTGACCTTCATTTGAATGCTCCATATGAGGTAATTCATCGATGTGAGTTTTGTGGTGTTACTCATGTTGAACGTAAACAATACTCGAAGCGAACCGGCGAGGTTAATGACCAAACTTTGTTCGCTGGCGATTGTGTTTGGTGGACCATTATGTTCAGCTATTGGTTAGGCGAAAGGGCTAAAGGTCGGAAAAGGCTTTTCAACTAAAGAATCCTATGAACTACGAAAATGACGATCAAAGAAAAAAACATAAGAGAAAAACATGTGATGTTGTTAGAGTTTCTAAATATATAATTATACAATTCAATGATAGTAAACAATTGTATTAAGATTAAGCATATATATAATATTAAAAATTAAAAATCCTAATAATAATAAATTATACCAATTTCTTTTTTATTTGTTTAGTCTTATTTTTTATATATATGTTATGTTATTTTATTAATGATATATGAACAATTAAATGAACAAAATTCTATCTCATATAGTATATTTCAATCTCAATGAATATATAAATATGAGTCGAATTAGAATTAAAGGAAGATGTATCAAATTATAAGGTCCATGACGTTTTAATTAAAATAAAATAGGATCATATTATTTTATATATACTTGAGATTTTCATATTTTTGTTAACGCGTTTATTCAATTGATGTTATCTTAATAAATATTAATATACTAATTATTTTAAATATTATTGTGTATGTTTTAAAATAAGTTTGGGTTTAGACCTTAAAAGTGGTGGTCCTAAATATACTTTGTTAAATGTCATTTTCGTGAGAAGAGATAAGTAGACCAAGATTTATTAAGCCAAGTATTAGCCATGGGTCCCACCATAGGTTTTTTATGGTGGGGCCCTTAGTTTGATTTCCTTTCAAATCAGACACGATTATATACTTTTTAATACTTTTGAATGTTATAAGGTTTCTTGCTCACCTTTATTATAATTATACTTTCTGAAATGAGGATGTGTAAAAAGTATTTTATATTATTTATTCAATATTATTCATGTAAAACCATGATTTTGCACATTCAATAATTGAATAAACATGATTTGGATTAGTTGTTTGTGATTATTTTATTTACTTATTTCCAATGAATATATATAATCATCATGGTCGTTGTTATTATTATTATTAGTCACAGATGGGCAATTCGAGATGTGTTCTCTACATTGTCCCAATCGGTCAAAAGGAGAGTCGTCATGGAAAACCCATTATAGACTTTGGGCCTAAATAATCTCATCACACGACTAAAGCTTCCTTTTCAAATATTGGTAAAATGGTAAATATCTTAATATTACTAATTCCACATTATACGCATCCTAAACTCTTGTTCTTTTTATGATTTCAATGTAATTATTAATTATTAAATATTATATTGATATTTTTTATTTATTTCTTTCTTTCATCATTTTCTTCTTTCATTCTTTCTTTTTTTATTTCATTCTTTCTTTCATTCTTTCCTTTCTTTCTTTCATTTTCTTCTTTCTTTAATTGATCTTGAATTATTCAATTCTTGATCTTTAATATTTGTGTATTATAAATACACATTACAATATATATTTTTTAATCAATCATTCAATCAATCAATAAAATTATTCATTTTCCTTTTTCTGAAATGGTAGTAGAGCGTATAAGCTGAATTAATCAACAATTTTTTTTCTTCGGTGAATGATTCATTTCGTCGTTGCTTCCTCTTCGTTGCTTCTTCTTCAGCGACTTCAGATTTCAGATTTTTCTTCTTGCTCTTCTTGCGGCGATTTCAATTTCAGCGGTGTTTTTTTTTGTACTGGTATTTTTTTTCTTGTTCACCGATAGTCTTTTTTTCGGCGTTTAATATCTCTTTTTCCAGTAAATCTTGAGAATTTTGTTTCTTGAGAATTCTAATTCTAATTCATCCACCGCATTTGCCGATATATTTTTTTTCTTCGCCGATTCTTTCTTATCCTATCTTGTATTTTTCTTTTATATTAGGCAAATTTTGACCGGTGATTTCGACCGGTATTTTTCTTATTTCGTCAGTATTTTTCTTTTGAAATTTCTTTCGACATTTTCTTTCGAAATTTCTTCTTCGCCGATTTCAATCTCATATTTGAGAATTTCTTCAATAATTTCTTTCACAATTTCAATCTCCTTTGATCTTCTTCTTTCCGGCGATTTCAAATAAAAGGAACGATCTCCTTTGTCGGTACTTCTCTTTTGATCGGCATTTATTCTCTCTCTCTCTCTGAAATAATCTCTCATCTTCGCCGATTCTTTTTCTTTCGACGATTCTTCTTCTTTTCGGCGATTGTTCTGCAACTCTTCTCTGCAAATCCGTTTCATGTCTAGCGGACTCTTTCCGGGTCTTTGATGATTGGGAAGTATTTCTTACAATCTAAATCACAATTTTTTTAGCTACCAATTGAGCATTATGTTTGGATTTCTATAGTTCTATTACTACTTATTTTTGTTTTCCTTTTACTATGTAGGTAATCATTTTTCAGAGCAATGCTAAGTCAATGTCACATGTGAACTATCATGGTTCATCTATTACTCTCCAAGATGAGAGTATTTAATTCATACTCCTCATCTTGAGGGGGAATATTAAATATCATATTGATAATTTTTATTTATTTATTTCTTTCATCATTTTCTTCTTTCATTCTTTCTTTCTTTACTTCATTCTTTCTTTCCTTTCTTTCTTTCTTTCATTTTCTTCTTTCTTTAACTGATCTTGAATTATTCAATTCTTGATCTTGAGTATTTGTATATTATAAATACACATTACAATATGTATTTTTTTAATCAATCATTCAATCAATCAATAAAATTATTCATTTTCCTTTTCCTGAAAGTAATAAAGAGATTTTTTTTTCAAAATATTGGTAAAATTTTAGATCAAGAAAATCATAATTTTATAAGGAATTCCCAGCTATTTTATTTGGTATGAATGAAAGCGGATCAATGATTAGATCAAAATCTAATTCATTTTTATTACATGTGGAATGCAAAATTGAAAAAAAAACGAAATTCATGTTGAAATTATCCACACACGATATTTTTTAGTTATTTATAACTGAATTTCTAAATTCTCAAAAACAATATGATATTATAAAATACATACAATGAAAATCATATAATAAGTTAAATTTTATTTTTAATCTCCAAAAGAAATTATGGACAAAATCGTATTCTCTTTGAATCTATCAAAGTTTTAACCATGTAAAAATTATTGTAAAATTTCTAAAACATGGAGATGAGCATGATGATACATGTTATATGACAATATCAACAAAAGGATAAAGTTGGAATATAATGAGAATCTGAAGGGTATAACGGGAAATAGAATCACACTTAAGAATGTCCGTACAATGTATTTCCGTTTGCGGCGGATTTTATTTTATTTTTTCACAATAACACTTTCTCTCTCTACAAAACGACTTCGCTTCTCATCGTTTTATTTCTCTGTCTAATCCCCATGACGATCCGTGTCCACGGATCTTGGGGGCTTCGACTACCCGAGATGAATAACCCCTGGTCTTTGTCAAATTTACATCACCTACCATTAAATCATTTACGAAAATACCCCTTTCACGTTGTAACCGAGGGAAGCAGGGAAGAGAGAATCTTTCCTTTCTCCGTCTCTCTCAGGAAAGTCGCTGATTGGTCCTTCCCTGTCCTATCATACGGATACATTAATTAATTTATTTATTTATATAACAAAATTAAATACCCAATCCCTTTCCAATTCATCTATCTTGACTTCTACTTTGTCCCACTAATTTATTTGACGATTTTGTTATCATTTTCATAAAACCTTAAATCTTAATATACTTATGTTTATATAATTATGTACAAAGAATATACATTTATTTATTTTTCCTTGGAAATAACTGAATTGAACAATATTTTTAAAGATATTATGAATTGGTTTTTGCATATATTTTGCAAAGGTTACCAAAATGTTTAAAACACTCAATGCCTTCTTAATCATTTTAAAGTTTGAACATCTTTAATCTAATATATATATTTTTTCAGATTGCAAAAGATTGTATAAAAAATTTCAGGCTCCAAATTTCAGACAAACGCATGCAATTTTACTTTTTTTTGTATGGAAAGTTAAAATTATAACCTTTTTTCTATTGTTTTTTCCGTTGATAATTAGAATCAATATCCAAAATTTATTATTAATATTTCATTATTAAAATATATTTGTTCCACCGAGTATTTTTATTATTAATATCAAATAAAAAAAACGTATGAGACTAAACGAAACCTAATGAAAGTCCTTCTCAAGGACCTTATTACAAAACATGGAAGGGAACCAGTCGAATCAAGCGGGCCCCACCACAGACAGTAGCATAACATGCGTTTTAATTACGTGTCTTCTCAATCCAACATTCTCTACTACGAAAGGGCTAACGCTCACTGCAGACCCGTTGGGCCGACTACGAGATGACAGTTGGGCCGACTACGTGAGGCCTATATGATTTCGAGTTGCGTTCAGTGCCGGTGAATAGACCGGGAACTTGTTTCACGGTTTCTACCGCGGCTTCGTTCCTCATTTCATTACCGTTGATTCGACTTTCTCGGACCGCTATTTCGCCCTCTTGGTAGCGGATAGTGATGGATTTCAAAACACCAACTACCGTTTATCAAACACAATTCTTTGAGGATTATTTAAGAAAAAAAACTTCTGTCTTGAAGAATGATACATCGACCCTAGGTTTCGGATAGCAATAAAAGTTAGGTACACGAATCCAAACAGATAATGTTTTTTAGTTGGATTTGAACATGTGATATTCGATATCTAATATTTGTATATTTAAAAAATTTATCGGATATCTGTGGATGAATATTTATATCTGATTCTTTTTTTTATATTAAAATATATATTGATTCGGATTCAAGTTCAAATTCGCATATACGATCTATACTAAATTTAATGATAATTTTGTCATCATCATAAAAAATAAATAAAAATTTTATAAATTAATAAAAATAATTCTATCATAAAATAATATTTTCCTCATTATCATAAAAAAATATTTCAATACTCCATGATTAGCATATATGATCTATACTAAATTTAATGATAATTTGGTCATTATCATAAAAAATAAATAAAAATTTTATAATCTAACATAAAATAATATTTTCCTCATTATCATAAAAAAATATTTCTATACTCCATGATTCAACCCTTTGCTTCACTCCAATTCATGTAGCCTAATTTGACTTCTACAATATATTGGAAAAAGGCCTATACTCACGGCCCAAATCAAAGCCCAGCCCAATTTCGTATTTGCTCAATCTCCCCCAAATTTCATCTTGTACTATTCAGTCGATATAGAAGGAACTAAGGATTAGAAAAGATGGGTGCTCTATGAGCATATTAGTTATAATAGAGTCAAGCCACGCTATATTTAGACTTTGGACTGGTGGATTTTTTTTTTCATAACATGAATTTTCGAATTTTATTTCTTTATAACCATATCAGTTTATAATATCGCAGGTATTTATGGATCTATAACAATATTTTGATATTTTTTAGTATTTGTGGTTGTCCATTGCGATAATATTTTTCGAAGAGTTCCCTTTTTTTGTCTTTTTATATTTTGTTTTATGCATTTGGTATTATAATCTAAGTTCATACACATATGTATATCTAAAGTTTTAAAATCGATCCTTTATATAATATTGAGTTTTAGAATGCTATTTTGATAATAGTTTAAATATATTCATACATTATTAAGATCATATTTTTATCATATAACAATCACTTTTTTTGTAGCTAACTTTAGTATCATACAATTAAATAATGTATATCTGATCCTAAAATCTCAAACTAAATTTCTCTAACACATTTATTATTGTTTAGAAGTGTTAATGTTATACAAAGTGGATAAAAAATGTGTTTTGAGAGATCGACTAACACAATTAAATTAGATAGATAAATAAAACACAAAGATAAACGTGTAATCAAAGGAATAAGAAGATGTTAGGTTTCATGTAGTTAGGTTTAGGAGGTATATGACTTGAAACTTACAAAAGAAAGCCAATAAATTGATAATAATGATAATGATTGAATTTTACATGTATATTTCTCTTCGAAATTTTATTTATGTTGGAAATATTAATTTTAAAAATGGAGTATTTAATTAATGTGTATTTTTCTATTATAAGTTACAATTTGCATGGATACAAGAATAATGAACCAATGGTACAAAATATATATTTTTATAATAATTTGGAATCTTCACTAACTGAAATACACAAATACTTTCGAAAGATATAAAAAAATTGTCAAACTTCTGAGCTGGAAATTGCTTCATATGAGCTCCACTTTGGTCCCACAGCATCTTTCATTATCCAGCCATTTAATTCGCGTTGGATTTAAGCTTTCCCTTCTCGGTTTCTAATTTTTTTACTTTAAAACAAATTAAAGGCTTTGATTTTTTATTGTTTTTAATTATACTAGGTTGAAAGCCAGCGCGATGCGCGGATGATTATATTGATAATAATATTTATCAAAAAAATACAATCTGAATATCATCTCGCATAAAATCGAATAATAATAAATAATTTTTATAAATAGAATATTATAAAAATTTATATGCAATCCATAAAAATTACATCTTTGAAATGTCAATTCATATAGTTTTTTTTTGTAACACTTCCTAATATTAAAAATAGAAAAAATTTTAAATTATTTAATAATTATCTACTAAAATTATTCAATACTATTATTATTATTTATAATTATCTGAATCAATTTTACTGATAATAATATTTGTCAATACTAAATATATATCCAAAATAAATTATAATTTCACATTAAATAAAAAATATATTAAACAATATAAGATATAACAAAAAAAATTTCTGAAAATCCTTTTATTTTATTTTAACTATGTGGGCTTTTTTATTTTATTTTTTGGCCCAACACAAATTTTAATTCTAAAAAACCTAATTTACAAACCCTAATTTTGCCTTCTGCACCTCCTCTTTCTTGTGCACAGCCACCACCTTCTTCTTCTACAGAGACATCTTTCCACATGCCTGCTACTTTTTCAAACCGACCACCTCCTTTACGTTTGTTGCCTTCTTCTTGCCTCAGCGACCGTCGATCTGCTTCTTCTTTCTGCGTCCGTCGAGCTGACCGTCGCCGAGCTATCCACCGATTTGACCGCCTCTCTACACGTCGCCACTTCTCCTATCTTCACGCCACATCCTTCTTCTCTGAGTTGCCCGCCGCCGAGCTGGCCTGCCGCCGTCAGGCTCTCCTCCACTGCGCACGCCTCTATGCTCGCCGTCGAAGAGCTTGTTTCCTTCGTGCTGACTACCGCCGAGCTCGTTTTCTCGAATCTGGCATCTGTCCTTGCCTTGACCGTTGTCGGTCTGTTCTTCTTCCAGAGTTTTCATTGCTCCTCGTTGGCCGCTACTCCTCGCTGGCCATTACTTCCTCGATGGTCGTTCGCCGCGGCTTCCACGCCAATAGCCGTTTGTCTGTTGTGTTGTCCGTTGTATTGCTCGGCGTGGCCGCCGTACCGAAGACCGCTATCTCCCTCATGTGAAGCAATACACATGGGTCAATTGCTGAAACACCAGATGTCAAAATCCTTCTCTTTTTAGGTCAATTTAAAGAGATGATATGGGTAGGTTAGCGAAGAGTTTCACGAATTTAAAGCGTTTTTAATGTGAATATAGAAGCCATTAAGTAAGGGGAAGAGGAAGAGGAAGAGAAAGGGAAGAGGAAGAGACTAATGAATCTGATATCAAGAGAAAATTAAATTATTTTTTTAATATTTTTGTAATGCTAATGTGAAAAGAAATTAAAAGTTGTTGCTGACGTGGAGGGCTGAGAAGCCTCCTCCTGCAACAACTTTTATATATATAATTTTGTTTTTCACCTACACGTAATTATCATAAATTTAGTTTCCTTAATCTCACTTTTTTTTTAAAGTTTCGACGAAGAATTCAAGTCAATATCCGCTGATTATTAGACAAACAAAATTACGGAAACACCCTCGTTCGAATTGTTGCCACCTGGAGGAATGTAACCGCAGCTTTCCTCACACTGCTGCATCACAGCTTAGCAGCATATTTGTCTTCACTCTCTCCTCTACAATACCCACAGCCAGAGAGAGAGAGAGATAGAGAGAGAGAGAGAATGGAGAAGGCATTGACGAAGGTGACGAGCTTGAAGGTCGGAAGCTCATGGATTACGAAGAAGGCAAAGGAAGAGCTCTCGAACATCACCAATGACCTCACTGTGAGTACTTTCAACTGGTTCTCCTCTCGCTTCGCTTTTGAATGTCGTTTTTTCTTCGTGGTTTCGTTTGAAATTGGTGTGTTCGGTCACAGATGTTGTAATGTCGTAGGGTTTGACGGTGTTCGAGATGCGAATCTGTATTAAATCTTTTAATGAGTGTCTGGATTTGGTAAGAATTGCCCCAGATCTTTAGAGATTCGAGATCGATTTCTCGAGGTTAAACGTGGGATAGGTTAAATGATTAGAAATACAGTCCCTCTCGAACCGGATTTGGGTAGCCGAATCTGAGTCTTTACTCGGAAGGTGATAATTTCATATGTGATCCGAGAATTCAATTCAACTAGTTAAGACTCACAAAAATCGAATAACTGAAATGAAGAAGACAACATGAAAAGCTAGACTTCCACATTCACCTTAGTAGGGTCTCCATTTAATGAATTCCAAATCGTGTCTTTGATATGAATAATGGATTGAGATATAATTAAACGATTGAATTATTATTTTTTTCATTTAGGTCCAATCCTATTTTATATACTAGTAGATTCTGATTTAAAAATTTGGATGTTATATCTCAATTGTTGGATGAATCTTTGCGTATGAATTTGTGTCCACTTTAATATGGTTAATATATACACTTTGGTCATTCGGTCAATACATGTACCTTGGTCAAAGGGGCGCTTATGGTTCTGTCAGTGCTTGAAACAATTTGGTCTTCTCTATATTACTATATCTCTAGAGTCAATAATTTTGTATGAAGAACTACTAAATTCAATCACTTGCTGCCGTTACTCTTCAGTTTTATGCTTTGTATTAAGTGTCTTTGTAGAATTTTAGGAGTCTTGTAGCATTTACTTTTCGTTAATTCTTATGTAAATATGAGTCTATAAATAGAGAAAGAAAAAACCAAAAAACTACAACAACTTGTAGCACCAAATCCATTAGTTCTTTCCCGTGTCTTTCATTCTCTCTGAAGGGCAAAGTCTAACATTTGGTATCAGAGCTTCTTGGTTCGAGAGTTTGAGAGATGTCGGGTTCTACTCAAGGTCAGTCCCGCAGTCCGCGACGTGAAGGAGTGAGGCGTCGCTCCCAACCACCACGTGAGAGACCGCGACACCGTGATGATCGTGATAACGGTGGGCGCGAGGTGGTGGTGTTTACGCGGAGGGAGATCAAGGAGGTGGGTAGTGCGGTGTTTCCCATGCTCACGAAGACGAACTATGGAGAGTGGTCGGTGCACATGAAGGTGTTGCTTCGTGCACGCTTGTTGTGGGAAGCCGTCGAGGACGGCACAACCGACGAGCAGGAGGATCAGATGGCGTTAGAGGCAATCTCGCGAGGTGTGCCGCCCGAGATGATCTCCACACTCGCGGTGAAAAAGAGTGCAAAGGTCGCTTGGGACGCTATTGCGGAGATGCGTGTCGGCTCGGACCGGGCGCGTCAGGCCAGCGCTCAGAAGGTGAGGAAGCAATACGAGAATATTGCGTTTCTCGATGGCGAACCGGTGGACGATTTTGCAATGCGACTAAATGGGTTAGTAAATCAACTTGCTACCCTTGGTGATCCTGAACTTGCGCACAAAGTCGTGGCAAAATACCTGTGCGCAGTTCCTCTCGGTTTTCTCAGATCGCTCTTTCAATAGAAACGCTACTTGATTTATCAACGCTTTCTATGGAAGAGGGTATCGGGAGGTTAAAGATGGTGGAGGAGCGGTATGATCAAGAGGCCACCATGCAGGGCTTGGGGGGCAAGCTCTATCTCACTGAGGAGCAGTGGACCGCACGTACCAAGGAACGAGGCTCCAAGTCGGCATGTGCATGGGACGTGAACAACCACCAGCCTCGCAGGTCGCACAAGAAAGACGACGACAATAGCACCAATTCGAGGAATGATAAGTGCTACAACTGCGGGCGTAGTGGTCATTGGGTAAGGGATTGTTGCAAGCCCAAGAAGGAGCAGTCGAATCTGGTTCAGGTGGAGGAGACCGTGGACCAACCGGCGCTTTTCATGGCGCAGATCTCCGAAGTCACCAACTCGGAGGCCCCGACACCACTATGTATCAAGGAACCACGTGCTCAGGCGTTCCTTGGTACTAGTCTCGACGAAGATAGTCTGGAGGGTTGGTACCTGGATACAGGGGCCACAAATCACATGACGGGTCGCAGCGACGTCTTCGTTGAATTGAATCGGACGGTGGTAGGCGCGGTGAAGTTTGGTGATGGCTCTGTTGTTGACATAAAAGGTTGTGGTACAATCTTTTTTGCAGGAAAACATGGGGAGCATAAAGTGCTCACATGGGTCTACTATATCCCGCACCTGAGGAATTCAATCATCAGCATTGGCCAACTCGATGAGAACGGGTTGCACGTGGAGATTGATGATGAAGTGTTGCGGATCTGGGATCAGCAACAACGTCTTTTGGCGAAAGTCTCACGTGGTCGCAATCACTTGTACGTCCTTTCATTGAAGATTGCTCAACCGATTTGCCTTGCTACGCGTCATGGCGATGATGCTTGGCGTTGGCATGATCGGTTTGGGCACATCAGCTTTGGCGCCTTAGAGAAGATGGGGCGACATGGCATGGTCAAGGGCCTTTCGCACTTGGAGCACGTGGAGCAATTGTGTGACACTTGTGTCATCACGAAGCATCGGCAAGGTGCTTTTCCAAAGGAGGCCAAGTACCGCGCTGTGGCACCACTCGATCTCGTCCATGGAGATCTATGTGGTCCTATCACGTCGGTAACACCAGGAGGCAGACGTTACTTCTTGTTGCTGGTGGACGATGCCACCCGTTACATGTGGGTTCTCCTCTTAGCTAACAAAGGGAGTACACCAGAGGCCATCAAGCGTTGGCAAGCGGTTGTAGAAGGCAAGAGTGGGCGGAAATTGAGAGTGTTTCGTACAGACAACGGTGGTGAGTTCATTTCCTCTGAATTCGCCTCCAACTGTGCGGAGAAAGGAGTGATTCGTCATTTTTCCGCGCCCTACACTCCTCAGCAGAACGATGTAGTGGAGCGGCGGACTAGACCGTGGTAGTCATGGCGCGTGCCCTGTTGAAGCAGAGGGGCATGCCGGCAGAATTTTGGGGAGAAGCAGCCACCACAACGGTGTTTCTCTTAAATCGAACCCCCACGAAGAGTCTTCTGGGCAAGACTCCTTACGAGGCATGACAGGGGCGTAAGTCATGTTTTTGCATTTCTTGCGTCTTTGGTTGCAGGGTATACACAAAAGACATGCGACAACTCCAGAAGCTAGATGATCGCAGCCTCCCTGTTGTGTTCATTGGATATGCGGAAGGAGTGAAGGGATACCGTGTCTTGGATCCAGTAACGCGGTGTGTGCATATCTCTCGAGACGTCATCTTTGATGAGGATCATGGCTGGGAATGGGCAACTGCAAACGACAACCAAAGGTCTTCCAGTATCTTCACCATTGTGTACCCAACCCTTGTTCACGTGGTTGATGCTGGTATTCCAGGTGAGCAGAGCTCCGGGGGAGCAAGGAGCCCAGGGCAGAGCTCGGGGGGAGAAGAGGTCCAGAGAGCAGCGGACCAGGGAGATGAGAACCCTGGAGCAGAGGGCTCGGGTGCAGAGGTGCAGGGCGCTCTGGTTCCTGAATTTGTGACGCCCCTACAAGACGACTCCGCGAGGCGTGATGCGGCGCATTCCCCTAATGCCCCGCTACGGGGTACTTTGGTAACCTGTTTGGGAATGGGGACGGGGTCCCAGCTCCTGGACACCTTTTGCAGGAGTTGGAGGATATAGAGTTGCACTTGACAACACCAGGGGAGCCTTGCTCGTTTGCTGAAGCAGAGAGCGACGAGGCATGGCGAACTGCGATGCAGGAGGAGATTGATGCCATGGTGCGAAATCAGACATGGGAGATTGTAGACCTTCCTCGGGGCCATCATCCAATTGGTCTCAAGTGGGTCTACAAGGTGAAGAGGAACGAGGTCGGGGCGGTGGTTAAGCATAAGGCACGCCATGTCGCTCGTGGTTTTGTTCAGTAGGCTAGTGTGGATTTTGACGAAGTCTTTGCACCTGTTGCTCGGATGGAGTTTGTCCGGCTGTTGCTTGCTCTTGCTGCCCAGGAGGGATGGTCCGTTCACCACATGGATGTCAAATTCGCCTTCCTAAATGACGATTTGAAGGAGGAGGTGTATGTGAAGCAACCGCCGAGATTTGTTGTTCCCGGGGAAAAAGGCAAAGTTCTCCGCTTACGTAAGGCGGCGCTCTATGGCCTTCGTCAAGCACCAAAGGCATGGAACGCAAAGCTCGATAGCACCCTAAAGCAGCTTGGTTTCATGCAGAGTAAGCATGAGCATGCGGTGTATCGACGAACTTAAGGCGGAGCGGCTCTCTTGTTGTGGTCAACGTGGATGATCGCATCAACTGGATCTTCCGACGTGGCCATCAAGCAGTTCAAGGAGGAGATGATGACCTAATTCCAGATGAGTGATCTTGGATTGCTTTCGTTTTATCTTGGAATTTAGGTTTTGCAGGAACAAGACGGAATCAGCTTGTGCCAGGGGCATTACGCGACACAGATTTTGTGCCTTGGTGGCTTGGAGGGTTGCAATCCCTCCGATACCCCCATGGAAGAGCTGCTTAAGCTTAGCCGCAACAGCACAACACCAGAGGTGGATGCCACGAGGTATAGGCGTCTTGTTGGGAGCATGAGGTACCTCGTCCATACACGACCTGACCTAGCCTTTGCAGTTGGTTTCGTGAGTCGTTTCATGGAGAGATCTACGGAGGAGCACATGGTGGCGGCGAAACACATTCTTCGTTACATTGCTGGCACAATCCACTTCGGGTTTTATTTTCAGAGACATGCTGGAGGTGCTCGGCTGATCGGCTATTGCGATAGCGATCTTGCTGGTGACATTGATACAAGGAAGAACACTAGTGGTCCGTTATTCTTCCTTGGTGATTGCTTGGTGAGTTGACAGTCTCTCAAGCAAAGAGTGGTGGCTTTGTCCTCGTGCGAAGCGGAGTACGTTGCTGCTACCACAGCTGCTACACAAGGACTCTGGATTGCTCGGCTACTTAGTGAACTTCAAGGAAGGGATGCCGAGGTCGTTGAGCTGAAGATGGATAACAAGTCCGCCCTTGCGCTGAGCAAGAATCCTATTTTTCACGATCGCAGTAAGCATATCGATCTTCGATATCATTTCATCAGAGATTGCATTGAGAACAGAAGCATCAGCGCCGACTTCGTCAACACCAAAGATCAGCTCGCGGACATCTTAACGAAGGCACTTGGACGAGTGAAGTTTCAGGAACTACGCTCTCGGATTGGCATGATCTTGGTCAACCCGGTTTCCGCACGCAAAGATTCGGGGGAGATTGTTGGATGAATCTTTGTGTGTGAATTTGTGTCCATTTTAATGTGGTCAATACATGCACCTTGGTCATGTGGTCAATACATGTACCTTGGTCATGTGGTCAATACATATACCTTGGTCATTGTTTTGTATTAAATGTCTTTGTAGAATTTTAAGAGTCTTGTAGCATTTACTTTTCGTTAATTCTTATGTAAATATGAGTCTATAAATAGAGAAGGAAAAACCAAAAAGCTACAACAACTTGTAGAACCAAATCCATTAGTTCTTTCCCGAGTCTTTCATTCTCTCTAAAGGGCAAAGTCTAATATCAATTGTAAGTGTGTACAATCAGGACTGAATCTAGCGAGACAAAAAGTGATGCTATGTTGTCATAATCGGTTAAGACATAAATTATAAACTAGTATATATAACATTGAATGATTTAAACTCTCGTGACTAGTTTTTTTGTTTCACTTATAGAGATACATAAAAGGGATAAGTGACTTTTGATCTGCTTATACACCGATTAAGCTCTTAATGTCTTGATGATGGATGATCTAGGGAAGGGGTTTATATAACTCCGACATTGCAAAAAGTCAAAAACTTTGTCGAGAGCCGTTCTTTTTGTGTCTTGTATACTCGGGATTGAATAACAACGTTGTAATGCTCGGCAATGTTTTGCACTTAACTTTGTCAATTGAATTTTGATATACTAAAATGAATTTGCACGTAGCTTATTTTGTATTGTTCAATGTAGGCCTTACCCTGATATAGTAACATTTTGTGCATATTCCTTTTTCAGACTTTCTCCAGTACCGTTGAAGAGAAGGCAAAATGGGTTTTTAACAAGCTGAAAGGTATATGATTGTGTTATTTCTTTTTGAGGGATTGCATTATGTTGTCATCAAACAATATATTAATACTCTTCTGAGTAACTATTGGAAGATATCTATGATTAATTTTCTTTGATATCTATGTTCAGTCCTGGAATCCATATATACACATTACAAACCGGAATTGAAATAGGATAAACTAGACTCTCATATCATTATTGTCCAATCCATATATATATATATATGAGTCCATTATTCATTTCTTAGCCGATATAAGACTACATAAAAGAATGTATATTTATAAATAGCGTGTGAACAACTATTTTGGTCAATTTCTTACAGGAAAACCGCTAAAAAGCTTGCCGGATCTCCTAAGAGAATACAACCTACCACCGGGCCTGTTCCCACAGAACATAATCTGTTACGAGTTTGACGAAACGAAGAACAAGATCGTGGTATACTTGTCCTCCCCGTGTGAAGTGACCTTCAAGGATTCATCTATCATAAGATACGCGACTCGGGTGAAAGGAATATTGGTTAGAGGGAAACTAATGGGAGTAGAGGGAATGAAAACCAAAGTGTTAGTATGGGTAAAGGTGACAACAGTTTCAGTTGAAAGCTACAAATCCGACAAGATATGGTTCACTGCGGGTGTTAAGAAAGCAAGATCAAAGGATGCTTATGACACACTTCGTGATGCTGTCAAAGTAGATGAGTTCTGAGTTCTGATGTTTCTGCTTTTTATATCTACTTTACTTCTTGGGTTTTTTTGGTATAAAAAACTCTTCATGCGATAAGTGTTTATGTGATTATAATTTTTTTATTTCATATTTCAATTATAATACGAGAAAAATGTAGTTTTTTTAACTATTTTTTGAATTCTTGTCGTTGAAAAAAATATTGATCTAATTTTTGTTGCATAATAAATCTATAATTTTCAACCTTTTGCAAAATTTATTAAGATAAATTGAATATTTTAAAAAGTTGAACAATAAAATTTAAATATACTATTTTTCATAAGGAAACTTCAAAAATATATTCGTAGGGCTAAAGTGCTTTAAAAATACCCTTCGTTGAAAAAAATTCAACTTCAAATCTACCCTTAAAATATTAATAATTCCATTTTACCATTGTCGATCTTTCTCCTCCAGAGCACCTCGATTTCTCTCTCTACTGTGACGTTAAAATAATTGTTCTCCCACACCACGACAGATTCAGCGAGAGTAGCTTGAAATCGACATCAGATTCGTTGTCAATAGGTTGAAATCGTTTGTTGTCAACAAAAAAGCTTGCAATTAAGTAGGTTCCACAGAAAAACTGTTGCACTGGGTCACAGAGTCTTAGGGGTCCAAGGATCACAGGGGTAAAGGGGTCGTAAAGGGGTCAAAGGGTCGTAAGGTTTAGGATATGATCGCAAGGGTCCAAGGGTCGAAGAGGGTGAAAAGGTCACAGGGGTCCAAGGATCGAAGAGGTCAAAAGGTCGCAGAGGTACAAGTGTCACAGAGGGACCTCTTCGACCCTAGGACCCCTGCGACCCTTGTACCTCTTCGAACCTTGGAACCCTGCGACCCTTGTCCCTCTGCGGCCCTTGGACCCTTGCGACCCTTGTCCCTCTGCGACCTTTGGACCCCTGCGACCCTTGTTCCTCTGCGACCCTTGGACCCCTGCGAGCCTTGTCCCTCTACGACTCTTGTTACAATAATACTAAATCCACAAAAACAACGATACTAACAATATAGTCAAAATACTTTATTATTTACTAATTATTTACAAATAATATGAATAAAATTTTGAAAATAATAATTTATCAAGTTATTCACAAATAATTGACTCAAATATCTACGAGCCTTGTACATTCGTGACCCTTGGACCCGTGTGACCTTTGTCCCTCGTGACCCTTGGACCCGTGACTGGTACAATGAAAACCCTCTCATCAAGAATGGCTCCGGTGACGTTAAAGACCATGTCACCTTCGTGACGGAAAAGTACGACATCCCCAATACGAATGTTTTGGTCATTGTAGAAATCTGTCCATCCATCAGTGAATTTGGAGCCATCCAACTTGACCCTTGTACTTCTGCGACCATTGGACCCCTGCGAACGGGTAAAAGGTGATATTTGAATTCTGAATAATATCATTAGAATGAGCCTAAACAACTATATGTACAAAAGAGAACATTAGACCTAATTACAAGATTAACATGTAAAGTGATCTACGAATAGGACATAATATTTAATACCATCAATGGAATAAATAGGAGATGTCCAAACATCGGAAAAGATCACTTCAAGTGGACGAGAAGTGATAAGAGTGGAAGTTGAAAAAGACAATTTGTGGCTTTTATTACGACAACAAGCATTGCAAAACACGTGAGGGGAATCCCGAGACAATGGTAAATCAAAAGTTTTGATAACTTTATTCAAAATGAAAGACGACGGATGACCTAAACGGGAATGCCACTCAGACGAAGTGGTCTTGACACTATGAAATGCATAAAAAGGAGACGAGGTACTAGATGGGACGGGCCACTCATAAACTCCATCTTTAGTGCTTCCTTTCAGAAGTTACGCCCCCGTGCTGAGATCCTTCACCAATCATAAGGAGAAAATTCAACGGATACTTCATTATTTTTGCACAACGAGAAAATTCTACGTCATTATTTTTGCACAACTGATTAACTGAAATCAGATTCTTGCATATCTTAGGCACACATAGAACATTCCGTAAAGATAAAGGTCTAGTGCTAAGGGGTATAGAGATGGAACCCGTGTGTGTGATGGATAAACCGTTGCCATAACCGACAACTACATCATCGCTGCCGTGGTAAGGAGAGTGAATGGCAAGGTTAGAGAGGTCCGACGTGATGTGATGAGACGCTCCACTATCCAGGAGCCACGAGGTTGCATCATAGGGAGAGGAAACGGCATGATGAGCTTGCGGGCGTGGCTGCCAATTCGGTGAAGAATTCTGCCATGGTTGCATCGACGGGTTCTCAAGTATACCGGGTGAGGAGACAAGGCGGAAGCGCAGACAACATTGAACGCTGTGGCCGTGAACACCACACGCTTGACACCGGCCTTGATAGCCACGACGTGTTGGTGAACGCTAACGACGACGGCGAGACCAATTGGATTGGCCGGACGAGCGAGAATTCGGGCGGGACCAATTCTGTGAGCGTGCGGCCGTGGGGTTGGCTGTGATGGGAGCAACGACTAAGAGAGGATGCGGCTCAGCAGTAGCCAATTTGGCCTCATGATTTAGAAGCTTTTCATGAACTTCTTCAATGGATGCAGCCGTATCCTTCGCTCGGATTACATCCGCATCAGCTTGTACTCCTCGGGAAGGCCATCGAGGATTGCATCGAGGAGATCTTCATGATCCAGCGGTTTCCTTAATAGGGCAAGTTCATCAGCAGTGGTCGTGATTGCACACAAGTATTCATCAATTGATTGAGATCCCTTGGAGCATCGTTTAGTTTTGTCACGAAGTTGAAGAAGATGGCCGCGAGACGCTTTGCGATAAGTGTTGGCGAGTGTCTTCCACGCCTCGTAGGTGGAAGGGGCGCGTGCAATAAGAGGCTGAAGGGAGGTCGATATGGCTCCAAAGAGGGCTGAGAAGAGGAGACGATCTTGTTGCTTCCATGGCTGGAAATTAGGGTTGTCAACGGACACACCATCGTGGTGGATCTTGGCCGGAGGAACAATGGAATTGTCCTCGATGAAGCATTGGAGATTGTGTCCTTCAAGGAGGGCTCGAATCTGAACATTCCATGTGAGGAACTTGGTCGGCATCAACTTGGTAATGTTGGTCATGTTGACCGTGAGAAGAGTGATGAGCGGATGTTGTGGATCAAAAGTTGGAGCCGCATCGGAGAGATGGGCAGTAGGGTTACTGGTTTGGCCGGCCATGGAGGAGGGGACAGAGGCGGCTGAGCAAGGAATGCAAGATCTAGGGTTAGATGATGCGGAGACGCAAGTCGCGAGGCAAGGCACACGTTAAGAGACGCGGTGCAAGACGAGCGGCGAGAGGCTAGGTGAGACGCGAGCTGCGAAGCGAGAACAACGGCCAGGGAGGCACAAGGCGAGGACGACGGTTAGGGATTCTGGGTTGGAGGCTTTTTGTGAGGGGTGCGATGACGGCAAGGGAGGAGAAAAAGAGGGTGAACGGGCGGAGGAGAAGAGGAGAGGTGAACGGCAGCGGTGAAGGAGGAGGAGGAGCGGCGGCGGTTTGAGGAGGAGGAGGGGCCGGCCGAGAAATTCAAAAATTAGGGTTAGGGTGTCGTTAGACCTAATCGTGTCTGATACCATGATAATTTGAATTCTGAATGATATCATTAGAATGAGCCTAAACGGCTATATGTACAAAAGAGAACATTAGACCTAATTACAAGATTAGACCTAATTACAAAAATTACGTTTATACCCTTTTTACATCTATATCCTTTACAAAAGGGTCGCACGGGTCAAGGGTCGAACGAGTAAAAGATTCGCAAGGGACAAATGGTGCGACCCTTGTACCTCTGCGACCATTGGACCCCTACGACCCTTTACGCTTTATTATTAAAAAAATATTTACAAATAATATGAATAATTTTTAAAAAAATTACAATGTACAAAGTTGAATTATCCATTCCCAAAATTATGTTACAAATAAACTGTTAAAAAAGAACAATGTACCAAATTACATCTTCCATAATCAATGAGTAAACATTTTTTTAGACCCTTGGACCGTGCGACCCTTGTCCCCCTCCGACCCTTGTCTCCCTTCGACCCTTGTCTCCCTTCGACCCTTGTACCTCTGCGACCCTTTGTCCCCTGCGACCTTTGGACCCTCTGCGACCCTTATTACAATAATAGTAAATCCATAAAAACATCGATACTAACAATAATACATTCTATTGAATAATAGTAAAACAACCAACCAAATACAAACATGAATTTTGTTGTTCAAATGAGGTTAAAAGCAATCAAAATACAACTAAATTCAATCTATGGTGATTATAAGGGCAAGCAGTAGACAAGGTACATCATCAAGAACGGTGTCCAGTTCGACTTTGAGGGTACAACCCACATTAATGCCATTATCGTGACAAAACTTTGTCCAACCCCTGGTGAGTTAGCACCACCGCATTTCACGGGCCTTAGATGTGCCTCCCAAATCCGTATGTAATTGGTTATCAGATCAACCTTACTTCGTCTACCGCAAAGACCATTCGACCTCGTAATCTCCATCAGAAGTGTATGCGATAACCAAATAAATTTACAACAACGCCAAACTAATGCATATAAGACCAGATTTGATGGATCGAATAAATCAATTTGAGTTCACTTACCACTTCATCTACAACCAGATTTGAACGCGTGGCTGGTACTGTGAAAATCCTCTCACCAGAAGAGGATGATCCTGCTTCTACGAAATATTGCATTTTCGGCAAAAAATGGATGGAAGATGATGAGAGTTAGAGAGAGAGAGAGAATGTGTCGTTATTAGAAATAAGGAAACATCTGGAATACGAAAAGACATGACCCTGGCATCGAATCGCTGTTAGATGGAATTCGAAATGTTTTTTCAAATTTTGGTGAAAAACTCGGCCGGAATTTTGGTGAAAATGATAAAATGTCAAAAACCAATCAAAATTGAGGGTGGCATGGGTCGCATATATTCGAAATCGAAAAATTTACAAGTTTATAATGATAAAATGCCAAAAGCCAATCAAAACTATACATTTAAAACGACAAACTAATTAATGCCAAATGAGGGTCGCATGGGGCGCATGGGTCGCTTGGTCGCATATATGGATGAATAGATGCGAACTCGACGAATTTACAGGTTTATAATGATAAAATGTAAAAAACCAATCAAAACAATACATTTACAACGTCAAACTAATTAAATGCTAAATGAGGGTCGCATGGGTCGCTTGGTCGCATATATTGATGAATAGATGCGAACTCGACGACTTTACGGGTTTATGATGATAAAATGACAACAACCAATCAAAACAATACATCTACAACATCAGCCAACGGTTAAAACAGATTATGACCCATGATTACCTAGTTGAGTTGTGTATAACCAATGC
>CM071865.1:28019537-28045418 GCA_036759665.1 Gynandropsis gynandra
CGACTCAAACGACCCTCAGACACTCTGCGACACTCAACCGACTCACTGAGACTCAACCAACCCACGTCCCTCAAACGACCATTGCGACCCATCCCACCCGACTCACTGAGTCGAAGATGGTCATGCAACTTCTGCGACCCTTGCGACTCAACCGACTCACTGAGTCGAAGATGGTCATGCAACTCCGGCGACCCTTGCAACCCAACCGACTCACTGACACTCACCCATTTCAAATCAATAAACCATTTTGTGACTCGAAAGCTTGCAAAACCCTAGAATCGATCTACTTACACTTATTGATGCCATTGAAGATTGACTCGTGCTCTCTTCTTCACTGCTGCTGCTGATTCTAGCCATTTTCCTTCTTGCCAACTTCAAATCGATCCCTCTCAAGTTCGACATCACTTATTCTTTCTTGTTATAAATTTTTAAATAGGTTTCACGTCGAAAAGCTGTTCGGCTTTCTCGCTTTTGGCAGTTTTTCACGTCGAAAAACTGCAGAACGTGGGTTTTTTCACGTTCGAACATTAAGGGCAAATTTGTATTTTCTTCAATTTTTTTCCGATTTAATAATTATTTTAGGAAAGAGTATTTTTGAAACGGTTTAGTCCTATAAAGATATTTCTGATATTCCACCTTTCCATAATAATACAATTTTTTTATTATAACATGGTTTTCGATTTTTCCCCTAATCATATTGCATAAAAAGTAGCAATTCGCCCTACGTGTGAGATGTAAAAGAAATGTATTTTATATTTTAAAAGTAGAATTTTTGGTAGAATTAGAAAATGAAATTGAAAATATGTGATCGTGAAAACTTAATAAATTTAGTGACAATTCTTTCATATCAATAGAAAAAAATAATAACGTATTGAATGGGAAATGAGTTTTTGTTTTCGTTTTAAATGATATTCGATTTTTTTTGGATTTCTTCTTTCTTGAAAAAATAAAAAGAGATAAAGAGTAATGTTAATAACGTTTAACAAATGTTTGAATAATGCAGACAATGAGATATACTAACAATATAAGTGAGGAACGAAAGACTTTGTTATAATCCTTTTATAGCCGTGGGATTTTTTAGAATTATGAAGTTAATAGAAAACCAACAAAAAAGAAGAATACCATTTTGAAATGTGAATGTAATTGTTGTGGGACAAAATAATCTTTGCTCTGTTAATATATCGCTTTTAATTGAAATAATCTGTAAAAAGACAAATGATTGATAAATAATTTTATATTTGAAATATAAGGATCAATTAATTAAAAGTGCAAAATAGATTTTGTTTGATATGTAAAGTATTTACCTTTAAAGAACAATTGAAAAGGTGCTGATGAAATGCAACATCCGTTTTCCATATAAATCTCGTAAAAATTGATACTAATGAGACCTTAACACGGAAACATATGTAATGGAGTAAAAACAAATATCCAAACAAATATATAAAAATGATTAATATCTAAAAAATTACTATTTACATATTTGTCTCATGTATTTGGTTGCCTTTTAAATATTTTTTCTTAAACCACATTCTTCATTTAGATCCAAGACTCTTGATAGCGTAATATAAAATTGACCGATTAAATATCAGTTTCGGAAGGTAAAATCCAATATGTTTCAAACTTTGGTCTTGACTTTTATTTATTATCATTGCATATCATAATCTCACTGGAAATTGATTCTTTTGAAAAGTAAAAGGTAGATCTGAATCAGTTAGAGGTAAAAAACTTGTTGCAAATATGGGTATCTGTGATAATCTCTGCTTCCAATATTCTTGTTGCTAATTGAGTGATGACTAATCATATCTAATTACAAATGCATTCTTTTTGGTTGATATTTCTAATCATCACTATCGTAGTACCAGCTTTCAAAGAATTTTTATGTATTAAAAATCCAGAAAACTCAAAGGAGCTTAGATACTCGACAGTGTAGAAGGATTGCCGATATGTAGTAAGAGCACTATCAATTCTGATATAATATGAGCTTAAATATTGAATCACCTTCCCGAGAAGTTGTGATAAAAGAAAATCATTTATCTCATATTCATATTCATTTCTTGGAGTATTGTCATTTCTGTAAGATACTCGTGCTTCAAGAAAGATTCAAGAAATCGTGGATATGCTGAGTTAGCAAGCTCTTGCAATGGGCTATTTGTGACTTGGAGCAATAGTTTTGTGTCAGCTTTCACAATCCTTTTAGGTGTTGTGCCATTCCCTATATTCAATAACCATTTAACAAATTCTTTCTCTTATGAGTGTAGACGCATATTTTGTGTTAATGTAAAGATGTGATATGAATGCCATAGGTGTGAGTGACTAATGGATGCTAGCACAATGTCAATTCGTCATCCTCGAGTGACTGCTAAGATTTTTTTTGAAATCACCTCCAACAAGAACTATTTTCCTACCAAACGTTTTTTTGATTGTTTCCCCATTGATGGGTGGCATAATATCTTTTAATGTTCGATCCAATGCTTAAAAGGTATGGTGGTGTGCCATTGACGTTTCATCCCATGTTAGTAAATCTGTTTTTTAAATAAATCTGTTAGCATACTTCATTTTTTGATGTCACGTGTTGATCCTTCACTCAAATCGAAAGGAATTGAAGCGAGAATGCACATTTATGCCCCGAGGAGAAGTATTGTTGCTATGCCTAATGATGCAATTGGTATTACAACTCTTCCTTTCGTTTTAATTATCGAAATAATCTTCATATATATATATATATGTTTTTCCCGTTCCTTGTGGACCATTAACAAAATTTGTCTTGCTGATGTTCAACTGATTACAAAACTGATGTAAAAATCCCCACTCGTTCCTTATTTATGATGGAAAATAATTTCCAATTTTTTTCCTTTTTGAATTCCTAATCATATCGCATTTCCTACCTCAATATTAGCAATTTTATGCAATATGGTTTTATCAGATATCGATATGCTAGGGTAGTAAGATAATGATTTATCGTTCTCTCTTATTGTTGTTGTTTTTTATCGGATAACCTGAGATCATTGAATCTAAACTCTTTTTTCTTCTTAATGAAATATATCAAAATATATCAATGAAATAACAAACAAGTGTCTTAAGTGGGTTGGCATCGCCCCTTTAACAGCTTCGTCTATTGCTTATCACCGTTTGTTATCTCCATCCAACAACCTATGACAACACATTCCTCTTTATATCTGGGATACTTGATATTATTGATTGTTTTTATGTCATCATAATAGATTGGGCCTTTCACAACATTTACAACATTCAAAATGATAAAATTCTCCTGAAGCTTGATTAATGTTAACGATTCTACCGACTAATCCTATTCTTTTCTCAGATAAAACTTATCAGTATTGTTCCATACAAACAATTTTGGGAACTCAACATATGTCAAATCTCGAGCATCTTCATATCTTTTGTTAGTCATCATTCATTCTATAAACATAGTTAATTTTATGTCTGGTCTTGCTAATCCTCAAATGTCAAACTATATTCACTTTTCGAGATGCAACGACAACTCCATAACTGAGAGTTTTTGCTGCTGTATGTTGAATGATAAGATATGTCAGATTGCTTCACATGAAGATATGTAACAACATTCGAGATCATTCATTATCTTAATTAGTTCCATAACAGGCACCTTCTTCATCTTTGAAGAGTTTTCCATCACCAATCACTCTTTCGATCAATAAAGATACCTTCTCCACTACTTTTGTTATGTAGTTGAATAGATACTTGATTACATTAGGTATACTATACCATTTAATGTTGATATGCACCTTATATGTTTTGAGGATTTGTAGGTTATGAGGAACTATTTAGTAAATGCCCAATTGTGTATCACCATTCATTGCAAACTTAGCCTCATCCTATCTATGATTGCAAATGACATAACCTTAATTATCCATGTATGTACAGTCGATGTATGCCCTAGGATATTTGTGCACATACCATTTTCTATACACGGAACACGTGGTCTATCTAAACCACATGGGCCATGCATCATATGTTATTGTACCGGGTTGTAGCTTTATCCGTTTAACACTGTCAGACAACTCTACTTATATGAACTTATTGATATCATATCTTATAGGATTCTTAAACATAGGTTGTAGCATATCAAATATGAGCATGCGAGAGTCCACACTTTTGAAACTCAATAGTGTATTTGATTTAAAAAATATTAATGTGAACATGTCAGTAATTGGCATTTATTATATTGATTGAATAAATAAAGTTTTGTTAGAAAAAGAATACATCTTATATACCTAATATTGGGTTGGGAAAAAATTGCATTGATACCTTCCAAAAGCTCATCCAATTTTATCTTAAATACTCGACTTTCGACGTATGGCCTATAATTGGCAATGTCTCTACCGTACAATTCGAGATGATTCAAGATCTCTTTTCATTTTAGATTGGTAGTAATTTTTATAAAGAGATCTAGATTATCATACCATCTACAAATAGCCATTGTGTCGTGGTAGTTTTAAACTATATACCTTGTTCTCCAATAAATGAGGGAGGCAATATAATTCGCTTACCCATAGCTCTATCAATTTATCTCCATTTCCAGCAACATCAAATAGATCATTGTATAGATCCGACCTTAACTTTTTCTGGTTGTTTCTAGTCCAACATATTCGTTCTTATTCAATGGTAGTATATGCATCCACAACATATTATTGGATGAGTCAACCACCTTTGATTATTGTTTTGCCTTTAGATAAACGTGTTTGAATTTGATATGCATAAAATTCTTTTATTAAAGACTATTAAATATTCTTTCCAAAATCACTATATGGTATCGCCTCGTGAAACCTGTTATGCTTATAAAGAAACAACCATGAATATTGAAAACTGTAAACTCATAAGCAATGGATGTAGATCTTTTATTCTATTAAGTTCCCTTGATCGTTTAATTGCAAGATGATGTCGCTTTCTCTTGGAGTTGCAAAAAGGTGCCTAACCAGTAAGCTAACAACTTCGTTCCATGTTGGTAACACATATTGCTTGTTTTTCTTTTATGGCTCAATCGATCGCGATGTGAAGTCAACCACATTCCCCCATGGGTTACAATTATGGAGAATTTTTGCAGGTAGTTATGAGTATCAACCCTTTATAGAAGTTCTACAACAATGTGCTCGTCTAGTGTTGTAGCGCTAGCATATCGTCTTATTATACTTATATAAGGGTGTTAATTGAGATGTCAACCCGTGGGTTGACCCTGATTGAGACCACAAAACGATGTATTGGTTTAGAAAGATTTCGATCCTAAAACAAATTAGTCTAATGGGTTGGGCTGGAATGTTTTGCGACTAATATGGGCAACGGGCCAACCTGCAAACCAAAACATTTTAGAAAATAATTTATTTTTTCTAGTTTGAGTTATATTTTATTATTTTGATAGTAGAACAAAATAATTATAATACTAATATTTTTCATAAAGATAAATTTTGTTTTAAATTTTGTTTTTTACTTTTTACTCCCATTTTATTGTTTTATCATATTATGATATTTATATTTTATTTTTCAAAATTCAAAATTTAAGTTTTATTGTTACAATTTTATTAAAAAAAAAGAACCATTACAACTTGTGATCTGGATCATATAACTCGTGATGGATTTTGGTAGACTGGGTTCTATTGGAACTTTCCAATCCATATAAAATATGGACTGAATTAGGTTAGAAGAAAAATAACACGAAAATAACCCAACCCACAGTGGACTGGACTGAGCTAACCCACTTAGCACCCCTAAATTATATGGTTATGAACCTTATTGGTAATATCATATATGTTTAATTGTGCGAACTTGGAAGGGTCGTCTTGAGTAGGTAAGAGTGACCCAATTTGGTGGTTATTTTTCTATGTATGCAGAATGTAAACGACAAATACTAGATGTCGCAGAATTATCTTTCTTGACACCAATTGAAGTGAAAACCATGATTGAATTGTAAGCTCTAATGTTTGTTATGAATATGGATGAATTATTGTTTAGCTGTTCGAGCAATAATGGTGGTTTAGGGACCTTGGGAAATCAAATGTGTCCTTGCATGCAACATAAGTTAAATAATAATTTTCTTGTATTTGGGTTTCGACAAACACTTTCATCATACCACACTAATGCATCATAGTATTACCATCTAATGATAGCCTCGTTAATCTGTAGTTGAGTGGGGAGAATATCAAGGATGTCCTCGTAGGGCTTTCTGACTTCACGTATACCCTCGTAAACTTTAGGATTAAAAAAAAAAAATGGATAAAAGACATATTTGCCCTTATTTTTTTGCACGTGAAAACACACGGTTTGGCAGTTTTTTGAAACGAAACCTATTACAAAGTTTAGAGCAATGAGCTAGAGGAGATTTCGAAGTTGAGACCAAGGATCGAGTTCAAAGTAAGCTAGAAGAAAATTTCGAAGTTGATACCAAAGACATTTTGAAGTGAGAGAGAAAGAAAGAAATGAGAAGGATCAGCAATGAAGAAGAGAACACGAGTCAATCTTTAATGGCCTTTGTGAATGGATCGACTACTAAAGTTTTACATTGCATATGAAATACATTAGAGATTAGGCTGTTAAATTGTTTGTTTATTTGATTTCAAATGGGTGTGAGTCTCAATGAGTCGCTTAAGTCTCAGTGAGTCGCTTGAGTCAAAGATGGTCAGGAGTCTCAATGAGTCACTAGAGACTCATGACCCTCTTTGACTTAAAAGACTCATTAGGTCTCAAGAGTCGCTTGAGTCGCAAGGATTTCTTGAGTCTCATTGAGTCGAAGAGGGTCAAGAGTCTCAGTGAGTCGCTTGTGACTCATGGCCCTCTTCGACTCAAGAGTCGCTTGAGTCGCAAGGATTTCTTAAGTCTCATTGAATCGAAGAGGGTCAAGAGTCTCAGTGAGTCGCTTGTGACTCATGGCCCTCTTCGACTCAAGAGACTCATTGGGTCGCAAGGGTTGCTTAAGTCGCATGGGACGCTTGAGAGGAAAGGGTCGCTTGAGTCGCTAGGGTCACTTGAATCTCAAGGGTCGCTTGAGTCGGTAGAAGTCTAATGTATTCTTAATTGGTCATGTTGTAGGTACCACCAAAGCCGAAGTTTCTCTATGAATTCAAGTAAATGGACAGAATGCCAAAGATCACCAACAAGTGTTAAATTAATAGGAATCTTAGATGAATATGAGTTGCATTAATTCAACAAGGAGTCACAATTTAGGCATATATTCCATTTCCAATGTGACTCCATCTTGACGAAGGTTCAAATGTCTGTCCTATTAAATCCCTCCGTGATTGTACGAGACAACCAGGAATTGTGGTTTATCATAAACCGTGTTCCCATTCGATACTCTATAGTGGAGCATGCACTAATCACCGGATTAAACTGCAGACCCTATCCTTGAGTGATAGTCCAAAAGGGATGATACATTTAGGCTAAAGAATTTTGTCCGTAGAAAGGTGATCGTTGCAAAAGTGAGTGAAAAGCTTGTGAAGGCGAAGAATTCTACCGACCAGAAGAGGTTAACAACTTTGACGGTGTTGTGGCAAGTTCTGGATCACAAGCTTTCATCAGACAATTCTATCAGTCATGACCTAATTGACATGGTTGATGACTTGGAATTTTGTGAAGGCTTTCCATGGGGGCTTTACACATTCGAGAAACTTATGGATACTTGCCACAAAAACGTTAGCGAGGAACTACCGAAACCAAAATGGCATTGTGGTGGTCTCATAATCCCACTCATGGAAAGTTGTATATATTATTCGAATAAGATAAATATTTTAATACTTTTTGTATTCTTATAATTCTGTTTTAATGTTTTAGTTACTTACATTCGAAACCATCCTTAGTTTGGGTGAAAAACGGATGTGCGAAGTTAATTTTTATGAGTTATATTATCTAATTTAGATATGTATTTTGTTTAATCTTTTTGTACGTTAACTTTTTTTAGAGAACCCGAAAAACCTTTACAAAACCCAAAAAACCCGAATAACCCGAACCCAAATATCCTGAATAACCCGAACCCAAATAACCCACATAACCCGAATAACCCGAATAACCCGAGCCCAAATGACCCAAATAACCTGAATAACCCAAATAACCCGAGTAACCCGAACCCAAATAACCCAAATAACCCGAATAACCCGAATAACCCAATAACCCAAACCCAAATAACCCGAATATCCCGAATAACCCGAATAACCCATGGATACCCGAATTTAATTTGGGTTATTTCGGGTTCACTGCTTCAGAACCCGAATAACCCGAACCCGAATCGAAACCCGAAGAACCCAGACCGAAAAACATTCGGGTTCAATTCGGGTTCAATTTTCGTAAACCCGAGGAACCCGAACCCGGATCGAAACCCGAGGAACCCGGATCGAAACCCGGATTGGCCATCCCTAATTTTTCGTGCTAAACACGACGAGGAAGCTTTGCTTTTTGATCTGGTGAATTACGAGGGATTCAACAACCCCGATGTTAAGATATGGATGGAATATCTACATAGAAATCTAAAGGGTATTTGTTGGGAGGGCATCCATAAACAAGGACTGTTGACGCGAAAAGTAGCTCTTGACTAGAATCAGAAAGGGAAAGAAAAGGGGACTAAGAGGAATAAGAGCAAGGGAGAAAAAGCAATAGAGGTTATAGATGTTCCACCCATATCTAAAGCTGATGAAGAGGAAGGATTTGTAGGTGATGTTGAACCTGATGAAGAGGAAGGATTTGTAGGTGATGCTGAAGCTGATGAAGAGGAATGATTTGTAGGTGATGCTGAAGCTGATGAAGAAGGAGAAGGTGATGCTGAAGATGAAGGAGAAGGTGATGATGAAGCTGAAGCTGAAGGAGAAGAAGTTGTAGTCCCTTCGACGCTGGAGCAGAAATTAATGAAGGAAATAAAGAAGATAGAGAAAAGAATCATCAATGTCGTAAGAGACCTTCTAAGGGATGTCGAGTTTCATTTGCCTAGTCCAAAATCAAAGGTGGAAAAATCAAAGGCTTCCGAGAAAGATGCGAGCACCGGACACAAATCTTATGGCTTTCTAAGAGATGATGATTTTGAATTTCTTTGACATCCATATCCAGTATCAAGAGAAGAGCCAAGAGACGAGCCGATGGAGTCAGAGGCTGAAAATGACTCTCGAGATGAATTAGAAGAGGATGTAACAAATACTTCAAGATTAATTGAAAATATTACATATGCCGTCAACATTCCTCTAATTGAATACATTTTTGAAGAGGTTCCTCCAATGGTTGCTCTTGTCGAAGTTCCACCAAGTAAGTAATACTGAATAACAAAGGTCATTTGATTTAAAAGTTCGCATGGGTCACAAAAGGTCGCATGAGTCGCATTGGTCACAAAGGTTGCATGGGTTGCATACATCACAAGGGTACATATGTTCCATGGCTCGCATCAATGTCACGAAGGATGAGTCTAATGAATGAAGTATTTTTTATGTAGATGCAGCCGTTGGTGTTCCTGACGAGGTTCCTGTAGAGGATACTTTAGTGGTTCCTTTCAAAGAGGTTACCGCTGATGTTGGTGCTGAGGGAATTCCAGATGTTCCAGTCAAAGAGGTCAAAATTCCACCAAGTAAGTAATATTGAGTCATAAAGGTCATTCGAGTCAAAAGGTCGCATGGGTTGCATAGTTCACAAAAGGTCGCATGAGTCTAATGGGCCACAAAGGTCACATTGGTCACAAGGATGGAATATGTTGCAAGGGTCGCATATGTTCCATGGGTCGCATATGTAGCAGATGTTGCATGGTTTGCATCAAGCTCACGAAGGATGAGTCTAATGAATGAAGTAAATTTTATGCAGATGTTGTCGTTGGTGTTCCTGATGAGGTTCTTGCAGAGGATACTCCAGCTGGAATTTGTGGCATAACAAGACTTGGTGAATTTAGATCTACGCGTTCCACCATCTGTTCTTCTTTGCTCTCGTCTACAAGTTTTGGTTCGATTACCTCTTCGGACTTGCTGTCTAAGTCTGCTAGTGTGTCGTGTATCGGTTGGCTTTCACTAGCTTTTGATTTCTTTCTCATCCCCTAAGCGTTTTATCAATTTCTGGATCGTAAACTAGATCATCACTTCCGACACTTCTCGTGCACTAGGGAGCTGCACAAGAAAAGACGAACACAAAGAGAATCATGTGAGCTCTGAAAGGTAAAAGAAATTGACTAAAAAAAGAAGAAATAAAACAATAAAATACGAAAAACAAATAAGACTCCAGAAAGGACGTTGTCCTAATCCAAAAGTATCCTAACTCTAAAGCCGTATCAATTCCTCCGCAAACAGTGCCAAAAACTTGATGTGGTTAATCTCAAGTAATAAATACCTAGACTAACGTTTTTGCAAGAATAAAGATCGTGTAGTACCAGGGTCGAACTCTAGAGAATCGATGCATCTTAAAAGCTAGTAAACTAAGAAATAGGATGGTTAACAATTTAATGATTGAATTCGAAGTAAAGGCTACTAATCTAAACGGTTGTAAATTCAATAGGTATCGAGAGATGCACAATAATACTAAGAAATGCTAACAAAGATCATGGTTATAGATATCATCACGTATTCGAGGAATTCAAGGTCTTTCATATGGAATGAGTCTTCCGATGCCTAATCCCACTATCTAGCATGCGTATACAAATCTTCCAATTGCCTAATCTCACACACTAAATGCATTAAGACCACTATCCTAATTACTAAGTTCAATCAACCGATCGATCAAGGTTCTAAATCGATTAAGAACCCATATCATAGCCATGTTCCAAAATCTAATTCATCTTCCAATGCAATCAGACTTTTATAATCATTCAATCAAGCGACCAACAAGAACAAAAACATTAAGAACAACCAATCAATCCGTAAACGATCAAATATCATAACCAAGCATTAATCATAAGACTTCATTATATATAGGCAAAACTTTAACCCGTATCTACTAAAATACTCGGACATGAGTTCTGAAAACAAAACACAAAAGAAAACTATTGTAAACATGGATAAAGGATGAGATTCTTCCCTATCCTAATATCGTAGTCTTTCAAGAGATCCTCCATATTCCGAGTTCGTCTCCCCATCTTCAGCCTTTTGGTGTGTTGTTGATGTTGTGAATTGTCTCCTCTGTCCCAAACTGATCTGATTCCTTTTGCCCCCTTCATCCTCTTTCCTCTTCTCTTCTTTTCCTTTTCGCCTTCTTTCCTATTTGGCCGTGCACTTCCATTCTTGTCCAATGGCTATAGTTTACATTTTCTTGTGTAGGCGGTTGGATTTCCTTTTTGCTTGCTCACCGTGCTCCCTCTTCTGCTCCAGCAGGTTTCCATTTTACTCAGATAGCTAGCAAGTTTCCATTTTACTCCAGCCGTGTGTTCATGTGTATTCCAGCCGGTTAGCTTCCATTTCTCTTATTCGGTTTATGATTCTTGGATGCTGACCGTGCATAGTTGAGTGGATAATGGTTTTTGCTAAATTGTATGACATTTGCTCGTGTTTGCATCCGATATCTTCATTTCTCGCAAATACATGAGAAAATGCTAGAAGAGGACTAAATGATGCTTCATGCTCGGTAAAGTCTAAATAAATGATGAAACTAACTATGAAAATGGACAAAAATATATAACAAAATAGACGTTATCATGGGTCACAATTGTTGCGTATGTTGGGTTGCATATGTCGGAAGGGTGGCAAGGGTCGCAATGGTCGCGTGTGTTGGGTCACATATTTTGAAAGGTTGACAAGGGTTGTAGGGGTCATAAGGGTCGCGTATGTTGGGTCGCATATGTCGAAAGGGTGCAAGGGTCGTAGGGTTCACAAGGGTCGCAATGGGTCACAAATTAATGAATACCGAGACGAAACACGTACATACCGACATCAACAATAATAAAAAAATCTACAATAATAATACAAACATCAAGTTCAGGTTCAAGGGAATGAACCTTGAACAATAATTATTGAAATAAAATAAAATTGTTGTTAGACCCAGTTAGGGGGACATAACGAAGCATAGGTGTTGCTCTATTGGAGACCATTTTGAATGTGAGGGAACATCCCTCGTTTGTAAATTTTCATGACAAAACTTTCTCCAACCCCCTTGATGTAAGCGCTACCATGACTCAAGGGCCTCAAATCTAACGATCACACCTTCCTTGATCGTTCATCAACATTATCTTACATCGTCTACCGATAAGACTATTTGATCTCGTAAACCCTAGTGGAAGGTTCTGTAGTATCACCCAAGTTACATTAGTAAAAATGAGTAAAAATCGACTAAATAACCAAAGTGACGTATGATGAATCGGTTTAAGGTCACTTACCAATGCATCTACGACTAGATTTGAGTGAATGGCAGTTGCCGTGAAATATGTCTGAGCAAAAGAAAATGACCATGCTTCTGTGTTTGATGATGATGCATATTGCATATTACACATATCATCTCTGAAACTGGTGACGTGAAAAATCATGTCACCTTCGTGATGTAAAATATGAAATTCCCAATACGAAAATCATGGTCCTTGGAGAAATCTTTCCATCCATCAGTGAATCCAGAGCGATCCAACTTGATTTCCCATGTTTGTAGGACACATTCGATCTAAGTGTTGTTTTGTTGTTGTTGCTCGTTTTCCCTTTCATGTGCTAATCAAAGCACTTCCTCGAAATGTTCAGTAACAAAAAAAGAAAAAACAAATCTCTACATTCTTTTCATGTGACAGATAGACAGAGAGACAGATGAAAGAGATTACAATGTAGTGCTCCAGATAGCTCCGAGGAATAACTTGGAAGAAATGAGGGAAATTTTTCATTTTCGATAGAAAATGTTTCAAATATATTGTTCAGTTGGAGACGAAGATGGGAGATTATGAGAGATAGAGTGGAAGATGGATGGAAGATGATGAGAGTTAAAGATAGAGTGTGTCGTTATTCGGAAAAAAGGAAAGGCTGTAATTCGAAAAGACATGACTCTGACTTTGAATCGAAGGAAGGGAAAGGCTATGACCAACTTTTGACCACATTGTTATGTTTTTTGAAATGTTGGTCAAAATTTCAGTGAGAACTTGACGAATTTATAGATTTATAAGGATGAAAGGATATAGAGAAACAAACCATGCAAAATAAGACATTTACAATGACGTTCTAATTCATGCCAATTGAGGATCGCATGGATCGCTTGGTAGCATATGTGGAACAATAGATGCGAACCCGATGAATTTATGGATTTATAAGGATAAAAGAAAATAAACCAATCAAAATAATACATTTACAATGACGTTCTAAATTTATGTCAATTGAGGGTCGCATGGGTCGAATGGTCGCATATTTGGAGAAATAGATGCAAACTCAATGAATTTATGGATTACAAGGATAAAAGGACATAAACCATTCAAAATAATAAATTTACAACATCAAACAATGATTAAAATGGATTTTGACCCATGTGTCCAAAGAAGTGTAGAACGAATACATGTGTTTCAAAAGTGATAATAGTGTTTTAAGAACACGTCAGATGAGTTTGAGCAAATTTAAAACAATACATTTAACATTTTTTCAAGTTTTGATATTATTGTCTACATTGATTTTTAATTAGGCATCTAAACCTTAAATACTTTGATAATGGCATTTAAAAAAAAAACAAACGCATGGGTCGAATAGTCGTATACTTGGAATAATAGATGCAAACTCAACGAAGTTATGGATTTATAAGGATAAAAGGAAAAAAACCAATATAAATAATACATTTACAACGTCAAACAATTCTTAAAACGAATTTTGACCCATAAGCCCCAAGAAGTGTAGAACGAATACATGTATTTTAAAGTGATAGTATTGTTTTAAGAACATGTCATATGAGTTTGAGGAAATTTCAAAATAATACATTTAACATTTGTTCAAATTTCGATTTTAATTATATTTTTGTCTACATTGCTTCTTAATCAGACATCTACAACTAAAATATTTTGATAATTACATCGTTCTAATTTATTCCAATTGAAGATCGTACAAGGGTCATATTGGGTCGCATCATTCTAAATTACGCATGTATTTCCATCCTCTTATAGCTGTTCCCACTGACATAAAAAGGTATTTGAAACTTTTCTCATAATTGTCCAGCTGAAGATTTGCGACAGATCCGATATTTTTTTTTTCTGAAAACATGTGCAATCACCTTGGAAGCCTCCTATAATGTTCAAAGTCATCACCACAAATCTCCTTTTGAGCACTGCATTTGCCTCTTAATGCCATCAAATACGATACATTGGTACAATACTTTGCTTTTACACGAGCCATCAATTCTTTTGCTGGAGGTGTTTTATATTTCCCAACATATTCCTCATTCAAATAATCCTTATTTAATTACTCTGTACCCTTTATAGCCTCCGTCGATTTGGATACAGGTGAACGCTTATGAATGGAATAGTGTGTTCTCACATGAAACCGTTTGAAATTCGAGATTGCTACCAAGCATAGTTTCCATTTACAACCACTTCCGGCAAACTTGCATCGTACTTCCCACAACTTCGAATCAAACTCAAGGTTCTATATCTAAAAGAAGCTCAAGTGAACCCTTCCTTAAAAATGCATGATGTACATCCTTCTTGCTATCAAACTCTTGCCCAATGTTAAGTTACAATCAATGTTTGAATTCAAAGAATGAATTTTGATTGTTTGCCTACTCATAAACTACAATTGCTGCTATGTCAGACTTATCAAAGGAAAATAGAAAATTACTCAAAGGTTTCCTGAACTCTACCAACCAATTCAGATTCTCCATTTACGTTTTTTTCATTTATCATTACACAAAAATAAATCAGTGTGATTTTCTCATCCACCAAATCCATTACACCTGTAACAAAAACATGGGTTGGAAGGGTCCCATAGGTCTGATGGGTCGCATGGGTCGTAGAGTTGCATCGTTCTAATTTATTCCAATTGAGGATCATACAAGGGTCACATTGGCTCGCATGAGTCGGATGGGTTCCCATTTAAATAAATATGCTTCATTCTATTTATTCCAATTGAGGGTTGCATAAGGGTCGCAAGGGTGGTATGTGTCAGATGGGTTCACGTTTGTTTAAATATGCATCGTTCTAGTTTATTCCAATTGAGGGTTGCACAAGGGTCATATTGGGTCGCATGAGTCAATGTATTTAAACTTGATTCATTCTTTGATGCCAACTGAGAGTCAACGAATTTATGGATTTACAAGGATGAAAGGACAAAAATGGATTTATAGAATTAACATAATTACGAACAATAGATGAAAAATAATACATTTTCAATGTTTAAATATGGATTTACTTATAATGATTGAAAAAGGTCACAAATTTCACAAAGGTTACGAAAGTAAAAGAAATAAAGGTCACAAAAGGTCTCAAAGGTCACATTTGCAAAGTTTAGAGACACATCTGAGAGACACATCAGAGTTTTCCCCCATAAATCATTAGAGAAAGTCGTGTGTTACTCTACACCATCTCTGAGATCACCTTAAACCTGTGCGAATACAACATGATCTTTGAGTCCGCCGATTACCAAGACCTTAAGTAATTCAGATTAAGCACAATGTCCTCCATCCACGTTGTAAGGACTTGTGTATGACTGCATAGAGACCAAGTTTGCAAATTATCAAGACCTTCAATAACACAAAGACAACATGATGCCCTGCGTCCATCATATGACCTTTGTGATGAAGGTCACCTAGGTCACAAAGATTTTTTAGAGAATTTTGGGTTAGAGACGTAAACGAAGAGAGGAGAAAGATGTGATTCTCCCGATTCAATCTCAGATGGGTGGGGGAGCTTTAAAAATACAGAGTGTGTCGTAGACACACGTATTAAAAAAAGCGTAGCTGGCATTCGAAAACATGCATAGTTGGCATTCAAAAAGACAGGAGTTTGACATCGAAATGACGAGTCACAAGGGCCACATGGGTCCCATGTCCGGCCGATCACACTCAGAATCCATGGTGGGGCAATTCAAGGAAGAGCATGCACGGTCGGGCTAGAGAGCATGCACGGTCGGGCACTAATGTCACCATTTACCCCCGAGAGAATTGCACGACACGACCTCTTGCATTGCACGGTCAAGCATTGGCTTGAAGGGCAAGCACGATCGAGCTTCCTCATGTGCACAGTCCGGCTTCACCTTGAGCACGGTCGAGCTTCCTTATGTGCACGGTCAGGCTGCAAGCCACAAAATATTCCTGAGACTTCAGCACAGCCCGGGCGCCCTTAACGCATGATCGAGGACCAGCATTGAAGAACAAGCCTGATCGGGTTTCACCTCCTGCACGGCCAGGCACCGGCAAGCACGATTGGGCTGGTCTTGACGCACGGTCGGGCATGAAGGACGCGCGTATACTTGCAAATAAAAGGATAACTTTCCAGCTGGTTAGACACTCATGTTAATGCACGAGCAAGAATGGAAAAAGGACAACAAAAAGAGGAAAGAAGAAGAAAAGGAAAGAGGGAAAGAAGGAAAGGGGACGAAAGGGGGCAAGAGAGGAGAATTTTTTTGTGAATCACGTACGTTAGAGAGAGAGAGAGTAGAGAGAGAAGAGCTAGTTCGTGAGCACTCTTGGCAGAGGAGACATTCAAGGAGCATTGAAGATCGAATCAGGACTACGATTTCGTTTGATTTTATATGTTCTTTAAACTATCTACTTCTTTTATGTTGTTTGATTTCGAACTCATGACCGAGTAGTCGTTTTGTTCTAGGAGAAGGGATTAGCCCATGGCTATCTCGGAACCTCTTTGATTTATCTTTGAATGCAATTTTCCATTTTCGTTTATCTATTCTTTGTTTGAATGTCTAATGACTTGTATTTACGAAGACCAAGAAGATGCATGTTTTAGGGACTTAGGAGAAGGACCAAAAGGAGAATTCTAATCCCGGATGATCAGGCTTAGAACAACCGAGACTAGGTCACGAAAGTAGAGTAGTAGCGTTGAGGGTTGAGATTAAGGATGCCTACTGTTGCTAGAGAGCAGTTTGAGATTAAGTCTAGCGATGATCAACATGCTTTATCAGAAGCAATTCATGAGTGGAAATCACGAAGATCTCCATCAGCACCTCAGAGACTTTCTAGAGCTTTCCGGTACATTCAAGATACACGGAGTCTCAGAAGATGCAATTTTGTTGCGTCTTTTTCCTTTCTCAATTGGGGGACGAGCGAAAACATGGCTGCATTCTCTTTCCGCTGGTTCAATCACTACTTGGGACCAGATCTTCACATTATTCCTATCTCGGTTCTTTCCTCCCAATAAGCCGATTCAAATGGGGGGAGAAATCACGATGTTGAGATGTAGAGATGGTGAACGTTGTTTGAAACGTGGGGAAGATTTAAGGATCTTTTACAGATGTGTCCACACCATGGTCTTGAGCAATGGTATGTTATCTAAACCTTTTACAATGGGATTTCACACGAACACAGAACGGTGTTGGATAACGCTGCTAGAGGATCGTTTATGGATCTGAGTGTTGAGGAAGCATACGAGCTGATTGATAACCTCACCATGAACCACACTATGTGGTTCACACCGAGAGGTATGCCGAATAGAACTCGAGGTCCATATGAGTCAAGTTAGAGCAGAGCAACGGGCAATGTAACGACTGCCATGTATTGTGTGAATTGCGGAGATACGGAGCATGTAGCGTATCAATGTACGGTGCAAGAAGACATCGAACAAAGGAACTACGCCCAACAACAAGAAAACACGCAATTCGAAAATACCTACAACCCGAATTGGAGGAACCACACGAACTTCTCATACCGAACGAGTCAATCGGTTAAGTATTCAGGATTTCAACAAAAACCACAACATCCATACCAGCAAAGTAACCAGAAATTCCAGAAAGCTCAGCAAGCGCCTCAACCTCCTCAAGCTCCTTCGTCTAGCCTTGAGGCTGTGATTCTCGAATTCATCAAGGAGCAAAGGCAGCACCAATCGCTTCAAGCTAAGCTCAATGCGGATATAGGGAATGCGATCAACGAGCTAAAAACACATGTGAAGATGTTAGAAAACTCCATAGCGCAACAGGCTGCCTCATCTTCTCGGAGCCCCAGAACGCTACCCGGAAACCTGATATTAACCGGAGAGAGCACGTGAACGCCATCACCTTGCATAGCGGTAATGTGATTGAGAGTCCGCCCCCGAAAGAGCAAGAGAAAGTTGCTGGAAAATCTGTGGATAAAGGAGAGGGCATTGTGAACGTGGAAAGAGCTGAACCAGATTTGGAAAAACCGTACGTTGCTCCACCGGCGTACAAACCCCCTATACCATTTCTTCAACGGTTGGTGAGCAACATGAACGAAGTAAGGTATGGATGGTTTGTAAAGATCCTCAAGAAGCTTCACATTAACATACCGTTTGTATAAGCCCTCCAACAAATGCCCACGTACACCAAATTTCTCAAAGAGATTCTGTCCAACAAATGGCGTATCGAAGAGAGTGAGACGGTAGCACTCACCGAGGAATGCAAAGCCATTCTTCAAAACAAGCTGCCCTCGAAGTTAAAGGACCTCGAAAGCTTCTCCATTCCATGAAAAATAGGGAATCTCAACATTGACAAAGCCTTGTGCTATTTAGGAGCAAGCGTGAGCCTCATGCCACATTCGGTCTTCAAGCAGATGAACTTTGACGATCTCAAACCTACCAAGATGTTTTTCCAACTCGCTGACCATTCGGTAATATATCTAGTGGGAATTATTGAAAAAATTCCCATCAAGGTAGGTAATCTTTGTATACCTGCTGATTTTGTTGTACTTGATATTGAAGAAGACGCTAGGGTACCTATTACTCTTGGTAGACCGTTCTTAGCTATTGCAGGTGCCATGATAGACGTACAACAAGGAAAACTTTCTCTACGTGTCGGAGATGAGAAGATTGAATTCAACTTTTACAAATCCATAAGCGGACCTTCCTTCAAGGAGTCTTGCTTTAGAGTTGATTTGCTGGAGAACTTAACGAATGACACGCTTGATCAAGTAAGTATGTTCGATCTTCATGTGCGATGCTTAATACAAGTTTGCAAGGTTGCAGACCGACAAAGAAGCCGAGGTCTACGCAGAATTTATGAGTGCTATTAAAAGACGCCCCATGTGAGGAGATACCATGCGATGCGTATTCAGAGTTAAACAAATATTAACCTAAACTACCTGCAAGTGCACGACACATGTGTAGTACTCTAGGTGTAGATCCCACAGGGACTACGAAACACAACCTAAACTCAAACTACGAATCAAACTTGCTAATGAACGAAATATGGGGTTTTGAGGATGAAATACTAAAAATAAATAAACTAACAAGTTCTTAACAGTGAGACAAACGTTCTAGGAATCCGGTTTCACCACAAGACTACCGAAACCGACAATCAACCTATCTAATCATGCAATCTCAATTAAGTTATCTAAGGCAGACGATCCTAATATGATATCTACCATCTCTCAAGGCATTGCTAATGTCAATATTACCTATCGTACATGGAATGGAGAAGCATCCGGGGTCCTTCCACTTTGGTGGCAGCTTGTTTTGAAGGATACCGCTGCATTTCTCGGTGAGTGCTATCGTCTCGTTCTCTACAATATGCCTCTCTTTGAAAAGAACCTCTTTGATGAGTTTTGGCGTGATTAGGCATTTTTTGGAGGGCTTCCACGAATGGGATGTTGATGTCAAGCTTCTTGAGACCCTCTACAAAATCTACCCACTCTCTATTCGTTCTTGCTGCTCACTAACCTTTTCTCCTGGTTTTTCCTTTTGGCCGTTTTTTTCTTTCCTCTTTTTCGCAGCAGCCACCGTTTTACCTTTTTTGTGTGTTTTCCATTCTTGATTAAGTTGGACAACGTTTCCATTCTTTTCTCCAGCAAAATATCTTTTATTCCACTTATCTAACGTCGATTTCCTCTTTGTATATGTAACTAACAAGTTCCGTTTCGTGTTTAAACAAATTTCCTTTTCTGGTTTTTGCAGGTGACGGACGCGACCCGTGCAGGCTAGAGTGTGTGCCCTGCGCGGGCTCCCTTGCTGATGTTGAACCCGCTCGGGCTGATGCACAGCCCCAACTGTGCTGTTCTTGCTGGAGAATGCGCGGGCTGAAGAATGCCCCACGCGGGCTGAAGCTTGACTTGAACCCCGTGCATGCTAATGACCTCCCCGACCCGTGCTGAGTTTTCTGGAGGTTGTAGCCTACACGGGCTAGGTGAATGCCCCGCGGGGGCTGTGTTAATCCTTGCCGATACTCGTCCCGTTTGCTCCGTTATGATCCTCAATGTTAGTACTTTGTCCCGTGTACGTCCTTTAGCTTCAAAATGAACCAAATACGCATTAAAACCTGTAAGAACATGAAAACACGAAAACACGTAAAACAAATACAAAAATCGTACGTAAACATCGCAAATATATCATACACATCCCTAAAATCATGCGAGAAATACGTATTAAAACGAGACGATCAGAAACACATGCTGATTTCGCAGTGGAGAAGGCGCCCAAACTCCAGCTTAAACCTCTCCCTTCTTCTCTTTGGTATGAGTACCTTGGATGTAGTGATACATACCCGTTATTGTGAAAGCTAACTTGAATACAGATGAAACACAAAAGCATAGGAGAGTGATCGGATACACCATTGAGGATATCAAGGGACTAAGCCCTTCATTATGCATGCACCGAATACTCATGGAGGACGACCATAAACCATCCATCGAAGCGTAGAGGCGGCTAAACCCCAACTTAAAACAGGTAGAGAGAAAAGAGATACTAAAACTTTTTTATGCAGGTATCATATATCCTATCTCTGACAACGAATGGGTAAGCCCCGTGCATGTTGTGCAAAAGAAAGGCAGAATGACGGTAGTACGCAATGAGAACAACAAGCTGATTCCAACAAGAAGGTCACGGGAAGGAGGATTTGTATAGACTACCGCAAGCTCAACAAAGCTACAAGGAAAGATCACTTCCCTCTCCCATTCATTGACCAAATGTTAGAACGGTTAGCGAATCATGCCTACTTCTGTTATTTGGACGGATACTCAGGTTTTTTTCAGATTCCCATCCATCCTCAGAACTAAGAGAAGACGACTTTCACATGTCTTTATGGGACATTCGCTTACCATCATATGCCTTTTGGCCTTTGCAACGCTTCGGCTACTTTTCAGCATTGCATGATGGATATCTTTTCCGATTTAATTGAACACATTGTGGAAGTTTTTATGGATGATTTTTATGTTTACGGCTCTACATTTGATGATTGCCTTGTTAACCTTTCTAGAGTGTTGCAGCGTTGTGAGGAAGAAAAATCTCGTTCTTAATTGGGATAATAGACACTTTATGGTGAAGGAAGGGATTGTTCTCGGACACATGATCCAATCGAGAGGTATAGAAGTCGACAAGGCCAATATTGAGGTAATCGAAAAAATTCCTCCACTGGTTTCAGTTAAAGAAATTTGTAGTTTTCTAGGGCATGCAGGTTTCTATCAGAGGTTTATCAAGGACTTCTTAAAGATAACAAAACCGTGGGCAGAGTCTTTGGACAAGGATGCTACATTGGAATTCTCCCAAGAATGCCACAACGTCTTCAACACGATCAAGAGAGCATTGGTTTTAGCACCTATCATTCAACCACCGGATTGGAGCTTACTAATGTGGTTAATCTCAAGTAATAATTACTTAGACTAACGCTTCCGCAAGAATACAGATCATATAGTACCAGGGTCGAACACGAGGAATCGATGCAACTCTAAAGCTAGTAAACTAATGCTTTGAACGGTTAAAATCAAATATTGTTTTGAATGCGAATGAAACTAAACTAACTAATCAATGGATTAAATTCAATTAACTAAATACCACAGGTTTCGAGAGATGCACGATGATGCAATGAGGTTCTAACGAGATCATGGTCATAGATACCATTACGTATTCGGGGAATCCAAGCTCTTTTCTAGGGAATGACTCTCCCGATGCCTAAACCCACTATCTAGCATGCGTACTACCAATCTCCCAATTGCGTAATCTCACCTACTAGGTACATTAAGATCGCTATCCTAATTCCTAAGTTTAATTAAATGACTGACCAAGGTTCTAAATCAATTGAAACTTCATATCATGGCAACGTTCCAAAATCCAATTCATCTATCAATGCAATTAGATTTTTATAAACATTCATTCAAGCTACCAACAAAAATAAAAGCATTACGAACAACCAATCAATCTAAAACGAACAAATATGATAACCAAGCATTATGAACAAAACTTCATTACATATTGGCAAAGCTCTCTAACCCGTGGCTATGGATCTACTCGGACATGGACTTAGAAAACAAAACACGAAAGATAACTATATTCAACATGGATAAAGAACGAGATCCCTCCCTATTCTATTACGGATGTCTTCAACAACTCCTCCATGATCCTATTTCGTCGCCTCGTCTCCAGCCTTCCAACGCGCTGCTCTCTCTCCTCTCTACGTGTGTGTTGTGTGTGTGTGTTCTATCTGAATTCCTTCTGCCCTCTTGACTCCTCCGTCCTCTTTCCTCTTTCCTTTATTTCCTTTTCTTCTTCTTTTCCTCTTTGGGCGAATCTAAGCTCTCCAGCCCATTCCTTTTCGTCCTCCTTTCCTCTTTCGCTAGTTTCCATTTTCTCGGTTTCCATTTGCTTCAGCATCTTGTGTTTCCTTTTCCTCTTGTGCAGCAACGGTTTCCTTTTATTTTTTTCCTCCTTTTCTCTTTGCTTGGCTGCCTTCTTTCTTGTTCTTGAGTTTCTATTAATTGTTCCAGCAGCCATTTCTATTTTCTATCTCCGACGGTTGCAGTTTCCAATTCTCGTGTCGGCGGCTATCTTTGCATTTTTGGGTTGGCGGTTGGAAGTTTACATTTTGTTCCAGCAACTTGGTTCGACTTTATGTAAACCATGTTTCCTTTTTATGTTCCAACCGTGCTCTTCTTAATTTTGTTCCATCAACCGAAAGTTTCCATTTTTGTTCCAGCCACCTACTTCCATTTAGCTTTGGCCGTGAGTTTCCATTTCTGAAGGCCGGTGGCTGGTTTCTATTTCTTGTAGGTTGCGGCTATTTATTTGCATTACTCATCTCCAGCCATGCATCCAATTTGTGTAGTCAGCCAGCACATTTCCATTTTGTTCGGAAGGCCAAAATTTTCCAATTTTGTAAGCGGCCATTGTTTTCATTTTTGTAAGCGGCCATTGTTTCCATTTTTGTAAGCGGCCATTTCTTCCAATTCTCTTCTCCGGATTATGATTCTTTGGATACTGACCATGCATTGCTGATAGGAGAGTGGGTTTGCTTAGTTTTGCTTCATTTACTCGTGTTTGTATCCCGATATTTCATTTCCTGCAATAACACGAGAAAATGCTAGAAGAGGACTATATGATGCTTAATGCTCGACAAATTCTAAATGAATGATTCAACTAACTATGAAAACGGACTAAAATACTATAACAAAATAGACGTTACCAAACTCCCCTAGACTTGAACCTTTGTCTATCCTCGAGCAAGACTAGAATTAAGCATGAGAGGAGTGAGACAAAAACCAGATACTAGCACAAGCAACTCGCAAAGTCAGCCATTTTACACAACAACGGGTCACACGAACATGGATCTAAGTGCACCAAATTTAGACCTCTATCTACCAAAAACCACTAACCGTGCAATCCTACACATATCCTAAGTTCATTTCACTAACCCTAGACAACATCCAAGCAATCTCCATACCTATTTTAATACGCAAATAGTTTGATACCATTCTTAAGACAATTATTTTTTTTCTCTTTTTCTTCTTTTCAGTTTCCACACATTTTTTTTCTTTGAAAATTCGCACTCGGTTTCTAGGACGTCGGAGTTGAAGAGGACAACCTTCTACTTAGACCTAGGTTGTCGATTGGCACACTCATAGGGTCTTGCAACCTTAGCGGAGTGAAGAGGTAGCACCATTGCAGATTTTTTTCTTTTGATTAAACTATTGTGAATACGCATCGACTCTAACCCTTAGGACGTAGAAAAACAGCCTCGATCCACCACTTAGACCCGAACCATCAATATCAATGCAATGATGTCAATGTAAGGCTGAAATAGTTAAAGAACATATTCTATTGACAACGGAGTGTAAGTGCGTGGAAATATAGCGATCGAAACAATGCAAGGAATGAATGGTATGCTCGGAGATATATATACTTGGGATTGAAACCTAGGGACAAAATACAACTATAGGCTTTGGATTCATGCATGACCACTAAGTAATCGATATTTAAAGGTATTTTTCAGAAAACCTAGAATTTTGTTGCCGATTTGAAAAAGTTGCATAAATAAAACGAAGAGTACCCACCCCCCGATTCGACAAAGTTTCAGAAAACCTAGACTTTTGTTCCCGTCCATCTAATCCTAACTAAACTAATGTAAAATCTAAAATAAAACGAAGAAACCAACATCTAAATCCTAATCAAAATTATGACACTCGAAGAGTACCCCCCAGACTTGAACGAAACACCATCCCAGTGTTCAAAACCTAAGAGAAGGACTAGCATACAAAAACTTGGGGAAAAATAAAGGAGATAGGAACGTGTGCACCTGATGTGTGCTTGATATCCCGCTTTAATGGAGCTGGGTATATGCGTCTCTCCTTTGTTGTGGATGATATCAGAGTGGAACACCTGTAACAAAAGTCACACAATCCGAAAAAGAGAGAATGATATATCAAATTCGCTAGTAGTGTGCATGCATGTGAAAAGAATAAGAATCGAATTCTGAAAATAAAACAAAATAACTAAAAGGATATGGGACTCGGTTTGCTTCCCGAGAAGCGTTTGTTTAAGGTCACGAGCCTGACCAAGACATGCTACTCATTAGGTGGACGTCCTCGACGTCGTCGTGTGCGTAGCGTCTCACGTGCATAGTGTGCTCGACTGGGTGTAGCACACGGATCAGTTGAGTTCCTTGCATGATTGGTCATATCCTCCCTAAGCTTGGTCGTGATGTTCCTTAAGTTGGGGGCTAGATCGTGCTGTCCAAAAAGTTTGGTCGAGCTGTCCATAAGTCCGGTTGTGTACTCCATGAAACCGGCTAGGCATTTGTCTCTTGTTTCCTTCAAAGTCTCCCGAATTTGTTGGTGCGTGAGCTCTTGTGGTGAAGGCTTCATCTTCAGCTTGGGTTCCTTAGGATGCCCCAATTAGGAGCTGGACGTTTGGCGTGGCCGTTAGGCATCTCAGGAGTGGTTGAACTCGCGTTGCATGCTGCTTGATACGCACTGGAATCTATCTTGGAAGCGCGGAGGTTTGTGCACTGATTTATGATGTTTTCTTGACCTGAATTGATGTCTTCTTGAGCTGCGCTTATGTGTTTGTGAGTTGAGCACTCCTCTTGATTAGGACTGTCGGAAATTCTACCTTTAGTTTGGGTTACAACCTGCTGTGCTCGGTCGCACAGAAATATGCTCGGAGTGCGTTTAGCTCGGAGTTCGGGATCTTTTTCGTCTTTTCTTTGCCCATCAGCTTGGTATAGCATGTTGCGTGCCCATCAGAATAGGAATGCGAGCACAATAAGGGGTGGGAATGCGAAAGTAACTCTAAACTAATTAACGGGATAACCTCAATGACTAAGTACCACAGGTTTCGGGAGATGCACGATGATGCAACGAATTTCTAACAAGATCATGGTCTCAGATATTATCACGAGTTCAGGGAATTCAAGCTCTAACATAGGAACTGACTGGCGTAGACTTGTCCACTATCTAGCATGCGTATACCAATCTCCCAATTGTGTATCTCACCTACTAGACGCATTAAGACCGCTATCCTAATCCCTAGATTCAATCGATCGACCTGGCGTAGATTCTAAACCGATTAAATCCTAAATCATGGCTAAGTTCCAAAGTCTAATCCCCTGGCATAGATTCATTAAACTTCTA
>CM071865.1:28050400-28097238 GCA_036759665.1 Gynandropsis gynandra
TAGGCCACGAAAGTAGGGTAGCAACGGTTGAGGGTGAACGGGTGAATCATAGAGTCTATGGGTTTAGTACCAAGGTGCCAGCCACGAAAGTAGGGGGCAGCTTGTCTAGATCACGTGTCTATGCCTCGAGAGAGGGTAGATATCATATTAGGATCATCCGCCTTAGATAGCTTTAACTGGGATTGCATGATAGATAGGTTGATCTATGGTTTTGGTAGTCTTTTGGTGAAACCGGTTTCCTAGGACGTTTGTCTTATTGTTAGAACCCGAGTAGTTATTTACTTTCAATATTTCATTCTTCATCCACATTATTTCGTTAGAAAGTTTGATTCCTAGTTCGAGTTTAGGTAGTGTTGCGTAGTCTCTGTGGGATCGACACCTAAAATAGTACACACGTGCCGTGCACTTGCGGGTAGTTTAGGTTATCTTATTTAACTCTGATTACGCATCACTTCTAATCATAACTCTAGTTTCTATATCTAAAAGAAGCTTCAAGTGAACCATTCCTTAAAAATGCTTGTACATTCTTCTTGCTACCAAACTCTTGCCCAATTTTAAGTTGCAATTCATCTTCGAACTCGAAGAATGAATTTTGATTGTTTGCCTTCTCTTAAACTACCATTTCCAAATTATTCTTACAATCACCATCACCATCATTATGCTATGTTGGCACAAAAGTATCAACTTCATTACTTCCACAAACAACTTCAATAACTACCACGTTCATAGCATAACCACCATCTGCTCTTAACCCGCTGGTATGTTCACTATCAGAATTATCCGAATCCAAAATATTTACTATTTCATCAGATTACTCCCAACTCTACTTTTGTTATTTGAACCTACAACAACACAGTTATCATAATTTACAAAACCTCCATTCTCACCTTCTCTTAGTTGCTTCCAAAAGCATATATTAAAGGTTTAACTTTCCTCTCAATTTCTATTTCATACTTCACACTTACCGATTCTATCTCCATATACAACAGTGGTCGAATTCCTCTTATGCGATCGAACATATAACAAATAAGATGCTTGTCATTCATTATATATGTAGGCTTCCTATTTTCTTAAATATTGGGCAAATAGGTTAACTTCAACGTCGTTGTACTTTTTTCTACCATCATCTCTACGCATAACTCAATAACTTGCTGGTATATCAGTCTAACCGAAGGATAATAGAAAAATACTCTCTTGTTTTCCTAAACTCTACCAATCCATTTAGGTTATCCATTTACGTCTTTCCCATTTAGCATCATACAAAAAATGAATTAGTATGATTTTCTCATCCACCGAATCCATTACACCTATAACAAAAACATAAAAATAGAGTAAATTTTGTGACTCACTGTGACCATGTGTTTTAATTTCAATATGACTCTGTGACCCAATGTGACCGTGCGACTCAATGAGACTTTGTGACCAAACACGACTCTGTGACCCACTGCGGCCATGTATTTCAATATTACTCTGTCACTCGGTGTGACCGTGCGACTCGATGAGACTTTGTAACCCGCTACGACTCTATGACACACTGCGATCATGAATTTCAATATACTTTGTGACCCAATGTGACCGTGCGATTTGGTGAGACTTTGTGACCTAGTGCGAATCTGTGAGACTCTATGACCCACTACGACCATGTGTTTTAATATGATTCTATGATCTAGTGCGACTGTGCGACTTGATGAGACTCTATGAGCCAGTGCGACCATGCGTTTCAGTATGACTCTATGACCTAGTGCGACCATACGACTCGATGAGACTCTTTGATCCAGTGTGACTGTACGATTTGATGAGAATCAAAGACCCACTATGACCATGTGTTTCAATATGACTCTGTGAACCAGTGTGACCATGCGACTCTATGAGACTATGTGACCCACTACGACCATGTGTTTCGATATGACTATGTGACCTAGTGCGATCGTGCGACTCGAAGAGACTGTCACTCATTACAATCATTTGACATTTCACTCGGTGACTCATTTTGTCTACATCAATATAAGACTCGTTTTGAAAAAGGTAGAATCGAATCAATACATATTACTTACTACTCACTCGGGTTATCTAATTCACAAAAGAAACTTGAAAAACACAAAAGAAACACAAAAAACTTACTATATACTTGTTTTTTTTTGCGAAACATGTTTAATTGCAAGCTTTTTTGTTGACGATGAACAAATTTCAACCTATTCGCGGTGAATCTGATGTCAATTTCAAACTACTCACGACAAATTTGATGTCAATTTCAAGCTAATCGCGTCGAATCTGATGTGGTATGGGAGAACAGTAATTTTCGTGTCACAGGAGAGGAAAATCAAGGTGTTTGGAGGAGAGAGAAAAATTGTCGATTAAAGGACAATGACAATTAGGTTTATCAATATTTTAAGGATAGATTTGATGTTGAGATTTATTTTAGGGAATGGTAGGATTGAAGCCCTAATAGCTGTTCAAGTAAAATTTTGAAGTTCCCCCAGTTGAGTGGGTGGGGTGGCACATATAATTATCAAAATGGATAAGTCCATAAGTAAATGGTAAAAGAGTTAAGCTTTTTTTTCTTAAAATTTAAAGCATTTATTTGTTTATGATTTTAAGACAAATCTCTTTGTTGTATTGTAGCTACTCTAATAAAAGGTGTTATAGTTCAAATTGTATTTGAATTTAAAGATTAGATAATGATGAGCGTGAACTCGAGTTATATATTTTTCTAGACCACCTCACCGCAAGTATACGGATCGTGTAGTACTAGGATCGATCTCTAGGGACTAAAGCAGCCAAAAACTAAGAATAACACTAAACTAAGACGTATGGAAGTAGATGAAGGCGTGGTCCTAAATACCTAAAAACTAAGCTAAGTGGTGACAACGATAATAGGTTGGGGTAAACTCGGATATGAAGAACACTATGGGTGTCAGGATACCGGGAATCGTATTGATGAAACAACTAAAACTCATAAACCTATCGAATTATCTTGACAACGGGAAATTCATGCCCTAAGGTGAGGAGTGATTCTTCCGAGCCTAAACCTCCTAACCATGTGTACGTGCAATCCTACCTTCCAGTAGTGATTAACCCGTACCATGGCATCTTTACGAATGCAATCCTAATTCCTAAGTCGACTAACCGACCGGTCAGATTCTCATTAGCCGAACTTAACCTACAACTTAACAGATCCGGATTCATCCTTTAACCTTCCAGCAAAGTCTGAATTCTGTATTACTAAGCGGGCAGCACTAGTATAAGAGTGATAATGTTAAGTGTAGAACCGAAAATCAAGATAAAATCAATAGATCTAAGCATTAACGCATAACATTGTTCATCCGTTACAATCCGATATCCCTAACCCATAGTTGGGAACCTACTCACTCATGGAGAATACAGATAACGAAGATAACACAACCCTAAACATGATAGACTCTAGGAAACTCGATGCCTCGACCTTCCCTAGCGTGTTACCGATGTGAGGATTGATGCTTCTCTTCTTCTCCAGCGTCTCCCGAACCTTTCTTGATATTTTCCAAGTCTTTCTTGCCCTCTACGTCGCCCCCTTGCTCTAGATCTCTTCTGGTCTATAAATTAGGTCGTTTGAATGCAAGATCTAGTTGGTTGCGAGAAACGCGGCCGACTCGGGTACCACTTCTACCCGGTCGTGTAGAGGCGCGCCCGGTCGTGTTCTCCTTCATGCCCGATCGGGCATTAGCACCCGATCGCGTTGTTGATCGGCCCGAGTCGTGCAAACTCTCGGGGAATTTTGGGATGAATTAACGCCCGAGCGGGTATCCTTGTTGCGCCCGATCGGGTATGACTACCCGATCTTGTTGCCTTCGTGCCCGGGTCGTGCAAGGTGTGCGAATAAAACCCCGTAGGTTTTAACCGAGCGGGTAGACCATAGTGCCCGACCGGGCACCCTTGAAGTGCAAGGTGTGCGAATAAAACCCCGTAGGTTTTAACCGAGCGGGTAGACCATAGTGCCCGACCGGGCACCCTTGAAGTCTTAATTTTTCTCTTTTCCGCTCATTGCTCGGGTGTTCCTTTGAGTTCTGAGGCTTGATCTTGGCTCTGAGTGAATTTATCTACATAGTGCGTGGTTTTACTCAAGAATTCGTCTTTTTAAGCTCATTTAGGCCTTGTCGCCTAAAAACCTGAAAACCAACAAAACGGACGTATGTAACGAATAATCGTATCGGATATGTAGATCTAACTATGAATTATATGCGAAAATGGCACTAAAACCTAGCCTAAAATTGATACACTTTCAATGTTATCAAACTCCTCCAGACCTAAACCTTTGTTTGTCCTCAAACAAAACTAAAGTCAAGTACAAGAAGAATCTAATAACGATGGATACTAGCTCAAACATATCGAAGGGTTAGTCATTCCGCAAATCAACGCGTCACATGGATAAGAGCCTAAGCGTACTGAGGATAGCCTTATATCTATCGAAAGTGCTGAGCCATGAAATCCTACCAAAAATCTAAGTCTACTTCACAACCCTAGACAACGTCCAAGCAATCTCCATACCTATTCCCTAAGCTTTTGATATCATTAAAATCCCTTCTTCTCATTCTTATGCATTTTTTCTTTTCTACACTTAGATCCACGCTTTGTTCCTAGGACGTCGAAGTCGAAGAGGGATGGATTTCTACTTAGACCCAGGCTGCCTATGGCACACTCATAAGGTCGCGTGACCTTAGTGGAGTGAAGAGGTGCGTTATTGAAGATCTTATCATTTTTTTTCTTTTTCGGTTTTTTTTTTCTTGATTACGCAACACTCTAACCCTTATGACGTAGAAAAGCGCCTCTACCCACCACTTAGCCCTGAACCATCGAACATCAATGTACTCATGTCAATCCTAACTCGGGATAGTGAAAAAACTTATCCTAGATGACAGCGGAGTATAAGCGTGTGGAATCTAACTCGTGAACGCTAAAAATATCAAGTAAGCTAAGGCTAGACGGTATATACGGAGATATGACTACTTGGTACCGAAATCTAAGGGGTGAATTCAACTAGATAAGGGTTTCAAACACAACTACTCGACTAATCGGTATCAAAAGGCTTCTAAGCAAACCTAGACCAATAGGGTGAATTCAACTATCGATCAAGGGCTTCAAACACAACTACTCGACTAATCGGTATCAAAAGGCTTCTAAGCAAATCTGGACCAATATCCACGATGGAACAATGTCGCAAAACATGACTAAAGCTCGAAAAAATTTCACTAGGTATCCATCCTATTTCTAAACCTAATCCTAATCCTAAGTGCAAGTATGTCGCTCTAAAATAAAATCCGTATCACAAAATGAAGAGTACCCCCCAGACCTGAACGGAACATAGTCCCGGTGTTCGAGACCTAAAAGGGATACTCGCATGTAAAAACTCGAGAAAATATAAAAAGGATATTGAGTACACCTGATGTGTGTGTCTCGAGTACACCTGGTGTGTGTGTGGCTTTCTCGAATCGTGATACATCCGGATCGAGTGACTCTTTTGCTCTAATGCATGTGTTAGCGTGAAAGACCTGAGATAAAACCATACAATGCAAGAGATAGAACAAAGAGCACTACATAAGTAAGTCTGAAAGAGCGTACATAATCACTAAAACTAAAAACAAGAAAACAATAAAAATAGGTCCATAAAAGATGAAAAAGAAAAAGAAAGTAAAAAGGAAAAGGGAAAAGTGATCTAATCCTCATCCTCTCCACCGCGGGTGGCCGATAGGTCTGCTGGCTCCGCGGGTGCTCCTTCCCCAGGTGGGAAGTAGAAGGACTGCAGCTCGTAGGGGATGTGAGGACGGTACGGAATGGCTCCAGTATGATAGTCCTGCGGGATCGGTATGGTATGGCTCCGGTAATGCTGCATACTGAGCTGCTGAAATCGACAGACGGACTCCGTGAGGTAGTATGTATGCTGGATCGACTGCTCCTGGAACTGCTGCTGCTCCGCATACCTCGCAGCCTCGATATCATGCCTCGCTGCCTCCATGTCGTACATCTGCTCTGTCATAAATGACTGGTACCTGGTCTCCTCCACCACGTACCTGAGGACGTCGGAGACTCCTTCCATCGAAGGGAAATCAGAACGGCGGTGAGGATACTCTGGGCGGGCGCATGAATGTGTGGCGCGTCGGCTGCGCTGCCTTGACATGGACGGTCCCCGGAAACGGCGCCAAAAACTTGATGAGCGTGAACTCGAGTTATATATTTTCCTAGACCACCTTACCGCAAGTATACAGATCGTGTAGTACCAGGGTCGATCTCTAGGGACTAAAGCAGCCAAAAACTAAGAATAACACTAAACTAAGACGTATGGAAGTAGATGAAGGCGTGGTCCTAAGTACCTAAAAACTAAGCTAAGTGGTGACAACGATAATAGGTTGGGGTAAACTCAGATATGACGAACACTACGGGTGTAGGGATATCGGGAATCGTATGGATGAAACAACTAAAGATCATAAACCTATCGAATTATCTTGACAACGGGAAATTCATGCCCTACGGTGAGGAGTGATTCTTCCCAGCCTAAACCTCCTAACCATGAGTACGTGCAACCCTACCTTCCAGCAGTGATTAACCCGTACCATGGCAGCTTTACGAACGCAATCCTAATTCCTAAGTCGACTAACCGACCGGTCAGATTCTCATTAGCCGAACTTAACCTACAACTCAACAGATCCGGATTCATCCTTTAACCTTCCAGCAAAGTCTGAATTCCTATGTTACTGAGCGGGCAACACTAGTATAAGAATGATAATGTTAAGTGTAGAACCGAATATCAAGATAAAATCAATAGATCTAAGCATTAACGCATAACATTGTTCATCCGCTACAATCCGATATCCCTAACCCATAGTTGGGAACCTACTCACTCATGGAGAATACAGATAACGAAGATAACACAACCCTAAACATGATAGACTCTAGGAAACTCGATGCCTCGACCTTCCCTATCGTGTTACCGATGTGAGATTGATGCTTCTCTTCTTCTCCAGCGTCTCCCGAGCCTTTCCTGATGTTTTCCAAGCCTTTCCTTGCCCTCTACGTCGCCCCCTTTCTCTAGATCTTTTCTGGTCTATATATTAGTTCGTTTGAATGCAAGATCTAGTTGGTTGCGAGAAACACGGCCCGCTCGGGCACCACTTCTACCCGGTCGTGTAGAGGCGCGCCCGGTCGTGTTCTCCTTCATGCCCGATCGGGCATCAGCACCCCATCGCGTTGTTGAGCGGCCCGAGTCGTGCAAACTCTCGGGGAATTTTGGGATGAATTAACACCCGAGCGGGTATCCTTGTTGCGCCCGATCGGGTATGACTACCCGATCTTGTTGCCTTCGTGCCCGGGTCGTGCAAGGTGTGCGAATAAAACCCCATAGGTTTTAACCGAGCGGGTAGACCATAGTGCCCGACCGGGCACCCTTGAAGTCTTGATTTTTCTCTTTTCCGCTCGTTGCTTGGGTGTTCCTTTGAGTTCTGAGGCTTGATCTTGGCTCTGAGTGAATTTATCTTCATAGTGCGTGGTTTTGCTTAGGAATTCGTCTTTTAAGCTCATTTAGGCCTTGTCGCCTAAAAATCTTAAAACCAACAAAACGGACGTATGTAACGAATAATCGTATCGGATATGTAGATCTAACTAAGAATTATATGCGAAAATGGCACTAAAACCTAGCCTAAAATCGATACACTTTCAGTGTTATCAGATAATACAATAAAAGTATGAATTTATTTTACTGTGTAAACGAGTCATATTTGTTGAAAGTAGTCAAAACGAGTCATATTTATTGAAATGTCAAATGATCGCAATGAGTGACAGTCTCTTTGAGTCGTACGGTCGCACTAGATCATAGAGTAATATTGAAACACATGGTCGCAGTGGATCACAGAGTCTCATCGAGTCGCATGGTTGCACAAGGTCACAAAGTCTTATTGAGTCTCACGGTCGCATTGCGTCATAGAGTCTCATTGAGTCGCATGGTCGCACTGGGTCACAGAGTCTCATTGAGGCACAGGGTCACACTGGGTCACAGTCTAATTGATTCGCACGGTTGTACTGGGTCACAGAGTCATATTGAAACACATGGTTGCACAAGGTCATAGATTGTCATCGAGTCGCACGGTTGCATTGGGTCACAAAGTCTCATCGAGTCGCACGGTCGCACTGGGTCATAGATTGTGATCAATTCGCACGGTCGCACTGGGTCACAGAGACTCATCGAGTCGCATGGTCGCACTATGTCACAGAGTTTTATCGAGTCGCATAGTCGCCCTAGGTCACAGAGTTTTATCGAGTCGCACTAGGTCACAGAGTCTCATGGAGAAACACATGGTTGCAGTGGGACACAGAGTCTCATTGAGACACACGGTCGCACTGGGTCATGGAGTCTCACTGAGTCGCACGGTTGCATTGGGTAACAGAGTCATTTTGAATTTGAAACACATGGTCGCAGTGGGTCAAAGAATTTACCCTATTTTCTATTTTTTTGTTACAGGTGTAATGGATTCAGTGGATGAGAAAATCACACTGATTTATTTTTTGTATGGTGGTAAATGGGAAAAAAACGTAAATTCAGAATCTGAATGGATTGGTAGAGTTCAAGAAAACCAAAGAGTATTTTCTATTGTCTTTTGATTAGTCTAACAAACCACCAACTTATCGAGGAGTTATGCGCATAAATGATGGTGGAAAAAATACAACGAAGTTGAAGTTAAGCTATTTGCTTAATATTTCTGAAAATAGGAAGCCTACATATATAATGAATGAAAAGCATCTTATTTGTTATATATTCGATCTTATAAGAGGAATTCGACCCCTGTTGAATGTGGAGATAGAATCAGCAAGTGTGAAGTGTGAAATGAAAATCGAGAAAGAAGTTGAACCTCTAATTCCCGCTTTTGGAAGCATTGCTAGAGAAGGTGAGGATGGAGGTGTTGTAGATTATAATGACTGTGTTATTGTAGGTTCAAAAATAACAAAATTTGAGTTGGGAGTCGGGGTGGCCAATCCGGGTTCGGGTTTCGGTTCGGGTTCAGATTCTTCGGGTTTTGAAAAAATGGACTCGTATTAAACCTGGATTTTTTCGGTCCAGGTTTGGGTTGTTCGGGTTCATAATCATTGAACCCGAAATAACCCGAATTACATTTGGATATTTGAGTTTTTCGGGTAGTTTAGGTTATTCGGTTGTTCGGGTTATTCGGGTTCAGGTTTTACGGGTATTATACATAATTTGGGGTTATTCGGTTTTAGAATTCTTTAGATAATTCGTTTTTTAATATAAAACAAAAATAAAAATATCAAAAAAACATAAAAATATATATACAAGAAAATATACTAATATTTTTTTTAGTGTTTATATAACTTTTTAAAAAATAAATTATATTTTTTATTTTTATTTTAAAAATTGGGTTGTTTGGGTTTCTCAGGTTCAACCCGAACTTGAATCGGACCGACCCGAACCCGAACGGGTTCTGAAATTTGAACCCATATGGGTTCTTAGGGTAACCTATATTTCAAACAATTCTAGTTGTTCGGGTCGATCCGATTGGGGTCGGTCCGGGTAACCCGGATTGACCACCCCTAGTTGGGAGTATTCTAATAGAAACAATAAATATTTTGGATTCAGATAATTTTGATAGTGAACATACTAGCAGGTTAAGAGAAGATGATGGTTGTGCTATGAATGTGGTAGTTGATGCATTTGTTTGTGGCAGTAAAAAGTTGATACTAATGTGTCAACAGAGCGTAAGAATAGTGATGGTGATAATAATTTGGAAATGGTAGTTTACGAGAAGGAAAACAATGAAAATAATATCTTCGAGTTCGAAGATGGATTGCAACTTAAAATTGGGCAAGAGTTTGATAGCAAGAAGGATGTACAAACTTTTGTAAGGAAGGGTTCACTTGAAGCTTGTTGTACATATAGAACATTGAGTTCTGATTCGAAGCTGTGGGAAGTATAATGCAAGTTTGCCGAAAGTGGTTGTAAATGAAATTACGTGTGGCATCAATCCTGAATTCCAAACGGTTTAGTGCGAGAACACACTATCCCATTCATAAGTGTTCACCTGTATCTAAATCAACAAAAGTTACAAAGGCTACAACGCAATTGGTTAAGGATTATTTGAATGAGTAATATGCCGGAAATATGAAACACCTCCAACAACAGTACTGATATCGCATATAAAAGCAAAGTATGGTGTCAATATATCGTATTTGATGGCATTAAGAGGCAAATGCAGTGCTCAAAAGGAGATTCGTGGTGATGGCTTTGAAAATTATAGGGCTTCCAGGGTGGTTGCACATGTTTATATAATAAAATCCCGGATCTGTCGTAAATCTTCAGTTCGACAGTATGGAAAAAGCTTCAAATACCTTTTTATGGCTGTCGGAGTGGCTATAAGAGGATGAAAATACATGTGTAAAGTGGTTGTTGTGGATGCAATATTTCTGACAGGAGCGTACAAGGGAGCATTGATCGTGGCAACTGCGGAAGAAGGTGAATATCACCAATATCCTCTTGCTTGGGGAATAGTTGATAGAGAGAAGGATGAATCATGGAAATGGTTTATCTCAAGGATGAAAGAGGTGATACCGGATGGATGTGATGCCGATGTTATATCTGATCGCCATAAAAGCTTGATAAAAGCAGTCAAACAAGTGTACAAACAAGTTGATCATGATTTGTGTACATTTCATATATCACAAAATATAAAGAGCTACGTCAATAAAGGGCAAGGTAGAAAGAGTTCAAAGAGTGATATTGTGGCGGTAATTTTCTTCAAATGTGCAACAACATACACAATGAACGAATTTGAAGTGCTATTTAATGATTTGAAGACCAGGTATAAATATGATCTTTGTGACCTTTTTGACCGTTTTGACCTTTGCGACCTTTGTTACCTTTGCGCATGTACCCTAATATTGCAAAGTATTTAGAAAAAGAGGAACTTGATCTCGTTAAATGGTCAAGATGCAAATTTGGGTGAAAGGTACAACTTATTAACCACTAATGGGACCGAGTCAATAAATTCAACGTTGAAGACGTCAATAAAAGGGCTTTTAGATATTTGTTTGGGAAAGACAGTGATGGTTCAACATGTATAGGTTGGAAGCATCTACTAGTGATGATTCTCAAAAGCTAACACCTTACATTGAAAAAATGTTACATGAACTATTTGGACATGCATCCAAGTATGGAATTGAACAGGCTGAGTGATGTGTATGAGGTGAGAAATGAGATGGGTAAAAGATTTGTAGCGAGTCTTAAAAAAAAACGTGCGACTGCAAAAAATGTTTGATGTGGATAAGTATCATGCAGTCACACAATTGCGGCTGCATATAAGGTTGGTAAAGGTCAAAAGATACCAAAACTATGTTCAACATACTACCTCCAGGAGATATGGTGTTTGGCTTACCGAGAAACCGTGTATCCGGTTCCTGATTGCAGTGATTGGAATATTCCTCCTCAACATTCTGAAGTTACGGTTCTACCTCCTATGTTGGCTGAGAAAAGGCAAAGCATGAGGCCCAAAGAGAATCATTATCCTGGACCTGGTGAGGCTCGGAGAAAAACCCCATCTTCGTCGAGACAAACGGGTTCAAATGTCAACATCACTAACAGTATTTGGAACGTGACAATCCAAACAACACCAAATTAAAAAAAAAGGAAAGATTGTTAGTTTGTATTATTATATTATTTGTATTATTAGTTTGTAATATTATATTATTTTTATTATTTGGACTAAACATTGCTGACTTTCATCATTATAATTGATCAATTATACACGTTCGCATCTATTTTTCCTTATTGACGTTTAAGCACTATTGTGAACTTTATGACTCAAGCGATCCTGCGACCCATGCAACCCTTACGAACCCAATCCTTGCGACCCATGTGACCCTTCTGACTCATGGGACACATGTAACCCATGTGACCCTTGCGACTAGTCATTTTGATGTCAGACTCCTGTCTTTTCGAATTCCAACTATGCAGTTTTTCGAATGCCACACTCATGACCCATATGACCTTTGTGACTCGTTGTTGTGATGTCAGACTCCTATCTTTTCGACACTCTCTGTCAATCCGTCTCTAATACCCATATATTAAAAGTTTCATCAAGTTCTCTAAGTCTCACCATCTCATCCATTTGAGATGAGATTGAATTGGGAGAATCCCATCTCTCTCATCTCTTCGTCTATGTCTCTAACCTTAAATTCTCTGAAAAATCTTTGTGACCTTTGCGACCTTCGTCATGAAGGTCACATGGTGGATGCAGGGCATCATGTTGTCTCTGTGTTACTCAACATCTTGGTAATCGGTGGACTCGGTCTCTATGCAATCACACCCAAGTCCTTACAAAATGGAGAGAGGATATTGTGTTGTCTCTGCATTACTTAAGGTCTTGGTAATCGGTAAACTCAGACATCATGTTGTATCTGTGCTATTAAAGTTTAGGGTTACGTGAAATCCATAAATTTGTCGACCCTCAATTGGCATCAAGAAGAATGAATAAATTAGAATCCAATTTAAACAAGAACCCATTCGACTCATGTGACCCAATATGACCCTTGTGCGACCCTCAATTGGAACAAATTGGAGTCAAGTTTAAATAGGAACCCATCCGACTCATGCAACCCAATATGACCCTTGTGCGACCCTCAATTGGAATAAATTAGAAAGAAGTTTAAACGGGAACCCACCCAACTCATGCGACCCAATATGACCCTTGTGCGACCCTCAATTGGAATAAATTAGAATAAAGTTTAAATGGGAACCCATCCAAATCATGCAACCCAATATGACCCTTGTGCGACCCTCAATATGAATAAATTAGAATCAAGTTTAAACAGGAACCCATCCGATTCATGGGACCCAATATGACCCTTGTGCGACCTTCAATTGGAATAAATTAGAATCAAATTTAAATGGGAACCCATCGACTCATGCGACCCAATATGACCCTTGTGCGACACTCAATTGGAATAAATTAGAATCAAGTTTAAACGGGAACCCATCCGACTCATTCAACCCAATATGACCCTTGTGCGACCCTCTATTGGAATAAATTAGAATCAAGTTTAAATGGGAATCCATCCAACTCATGTGACCCAATATGACCCTTGTCCGACCCTCAATTAGAATAAATTAGAATGACTCATGCCATCCACGATCCTCAATTGGAATAAATTAGAACTACTCATGGTATACGAACCATGCGACCCATGCAACCAATGGGACCGATGTGAACCTTCTAACCCATGTGACTCTTGTGACTCGTCGTTTCGATGTCGAACCCCTATCTTCCAACCCATGTGACCCTTCGTACCCATATGACTCTTTTGGCTCATCATTTTTTTGTCAGACTCCTATCTTCCGACCCATATCTCTATGTCTAAGTCTACATCTCCTCTCTTAGTCTATGTCTCTAACCCCAAATTCTATAAAAACTCTTTGTGACCTTTGTGACCTTTGTCATGAAGGTGACATGGTGGACGCAAGGTATTGTGTTGTCTCTGTGTTACTCAAGATCTTGGTAATCGGCGGACTTGGTCTCTATGCAGTCAGTCCCTCACGAGTTGCAGAGGTGACCTAGGTGACGGTGTTGGGTCACTCTTGAAATGTGACTAGAAGACAAAGTACATGGAAGGAGATAGGTTTGGACTGCAATACCAAACAAGAAAAAAGCAGAAGACTGGAATACGGAGTACATGGCAAGAGATAACTATCGGCTAATGAACTATCTCTCTAGTGGAGACAGACTGCGTGCATAGTCTTTGCTTCATGCTTTTGTTCCTTGTAAACCTCTTCGAGATGATACTTGTGAAGATTTCTACTGTGTCGCTAGTACGGGTGCAATTGTAACTCTAAGCTTAAGTGTTGGCTTAATATATTTTTACTGCTCAAGGTGTCCATTTGATGGGTTAGTCCACCTCTTCCACATGATACTGCTCAATGTCGACAATAATATCAATAATATCAACATTTGAACAAATGTTAAATGTATTATTTTGATTGGTTTTTGTCCTTTCATCCTTATAAATCCATAAATTCGTCGAGTTTGCATCTATTGAAACATATATGCGACCAAGTGACCCATGCGACCCATGCATTTCTTTTTAAAAATGTCATTATCAAAATATTTGAGTTGTAGATGTGTAGTTAAGAATCAATATAGACAATAGTATAAATAATATCGACATTTGAACAAATGTTAAATGTATTTTTTTAAATTTTCTCAAACTCATCCAATGGGTTCTTAAAACACTATTATTACTTTTGAAACACATGCATTCATTCTACACTTCTTGGAACACATGGGTCAAAATCCGTTTTAACCATTGATCGACGTTGGAAATGTATTATTTTGATTGGTTTTTGTCCTTTCATTCTTATAAATCCATAAATTCGTCGAGTTCGCATCTATTGATCCATATATGCGACAAAGCGACAAAGCGACCCGTATGACCCAAGCAATCCTCAATTGGCATAAATTAGTTTGACATTTTAAATGTATTATTTTAATTGGTTTTTGTCCTTCTATCCTTTTAAATCCATAAATTCTTCATGTTAGCATTTTTTATCCATATATGTGACCAAGCGACCCATGCGACCATCAATTGGCATAAATTAGTTTGACGTTGTAAATGAATTATTTTGATTGATTTTCGTCCTTTCATCATTATAAATCCATAAATTCTTCGAGTTAGCATTATCGTTCCATAAACGCGACCAAGTGACCCATGCAACAAGGGGTGGGCATTTCGGGTAACTTGGACCGATTCGAACCGAATAACCCCACCCATGAGATATATGGGTTATATAGAAAACCCATATGGGTTCAATATCAAAAACCAAAATGGGTTCGGGTCGATTCGGGATAACCTGAGAAACCCAAACAACCCGAAAAAAATAAATAAAAAAGGAAAACCCCTAGAACCTAACCCACTAGCTTCCTCTCTCTCACTCACACCGCCACTTACAAAATTTTCTCGGCTCCTTCCTTCCCGTTCCTCGCCCCTTCTCCTCCCGTCTATCGCCTCATTGTAAGCCTTCTTCCTCGGCTCATCTTAAGCCTTGTTCCTGAATCGAATTTCCAAAAAAACCCATCTTTGTGCAGTGCTCCGTTGCTGGAATGCACGGGCATATCGAGCAACCCGACCAAAATCGGGTCCAGTGGAGCAAAGGTTTCGCCGTTGAGGAACACCCAAACTGTACCGTCATCTCCAACATCAATTCACTCCAACAAAGAAGCAAAAAAAACCATCAGAGAGCGACAAAGGCAACACGACAAGAATCAGCACCGTGACCCTAGTAGCCATTATTTATCGGCGACGCCATTATCCTAGGCTTGGTTTCTCTCCTGCTCTACTGCTGCTTCTGGTGACAATACGCTGCAAAGCTCCACGACGGGAATGACTCAAGGATTCTGGAAGGAGAGAAGATACTTAACTCGTCGAGTCCATACGCCAGGACGACACATAGGATCCAGTAGCAGCAACACCACCTAAATACAATTCAAGAATTCGGGTTTTTAAGGGTTCAATGTTTCAAAACCTTGCGACCCATTTGACCCCTGCAACCCTTTTCACATATACGCGACCATTGCGACCATTGCGACCCATTTCATATACACGACCATTGCGACACATTTGACATACGCGACCCTTGCGACCCTTTTAACATATGTGAACCAACATACGCCAACATACGCGATTCTTGCGACCCATTTGACCCGTTGCAACCCATTTGACCGCTGCGACCCTTTCGACATATGCGCCCCAACATACACGAACCAACATACGCCAACATACGTGACCCTTGCGACCCATTTGACCCCTTGAGACCCATTTGACCCCTACGACCCATTTGACCCCTGCGACCCCTTACGACCATTTTGACATATGCGACCCAGCATACGCAAACCAACATAGGCCAACATACACGACCCTTGAGACCCTTTGACCCCTTGCAATCCATTTGACCCCTACGACCCATTTGACCCCTACGACCCATATGACCATATGACCCGTTAGCACTACAAAAGACATGCTAATTCCAACCGCCATATACGTTGGAAAAGGCAATTTATCCATTGGAAATGACTGTTTTCGATGGATTTTAAGCCGTTGGAAATCGATCGTTGAAAACCATCATTAGTTTTGACTTTCAATGGAATATTAAAAGATAATATCCGTTGAAAAATATCAAGTGATTATAATGGATATATCTGTTTCTATTTGCAACGAAAAGCCGCTACAAAATAGCAACGGATGCCCGTTGCCAACGAATTGGCAACAATGCTGATTTTTTGCAACGGAAGACAGTTGGAAAATAATAGGCGGGAATTCTGAGCCTTGCAACGGATGCCCATTGAAGGTTTTGGCGGGTAATAGCAACGGATGACCATTGCAAATGTTTTGGTGGGAATTTTGTAAATTTGCAATGGATGGCCATTGAAAATGTATTTCTATTGTCAACGGGCATTTGTTGCAAACAATCCAAATTTTTCGAAAAAAAATAAAAGGATTAATTTTTTTTTATATTTACAAAATTTTAAACCGTTATTACTAAATTTCATCTAAATCGGTATCGTCTTCTTCATCCTCGTAATGGTCAACGCGTCTAGAGGGCGTTTCATTGGAGTTAATAATCGGTTCTTGTCTCGGTGTTATTGCCCCCGTCCATGGTGGTGGCAGCTAATACGCTTGACCGGTTAAAACTCGATTATACTCTCTATGTGTCACATCTGCACTCGTGTTTCTCGAAGATTAGCCTCAAGCTGCTTGATACATTTCTTTGGTTAAACGTCTCTCAGTTTATGGGGCTACCGTTCTGGTGTCCTCGATGATATCTTTTTGTAAAGCACCTAGACCGTATAGACACCCCTTATATGGCAAAACAGACTGCATAACAAAACAAATTAAAGTTAAATCATATCGATTTCAAACATTTACATAATTAGAGAATTATTATAACTATAAAGTTTTTATTTTTGTTTTAATTAATCTTGTCCTTTTGAAAAGGACTAAGATCGTCGCGAGTTGAACCAATGACTTGTGATTGCTGTGTGATCTTCTATGTTAGAGCTTTCCCCATCCACTCTGTCCGGGGGTCCACGAGTTCCGGTTCATCGACCTCTTCTCTAAGGACAGACTTCTTCTTGGCGTTAGTCTCATTGACGAGTTCAAGAGAGTCAGTTCTCTTCCCATTCTGTGCATTTGTAAAATTATAATAATATTATTAGTTGCTGATTTAAATTAAAATAAATTGAAAATATAAATATAAATAGTTCTTACTTATTCTTTCTTTCATTAGAAATGACTTTGATCTCGAGTTGTGGCGATGCGGACCATCTTCGGGAACCTTCTCGATGTACCATTATTTTTTGGCCTTCTCGATTTTGGCCTTCAAATTGGATAATAATATTAAATTAAACTTCATATTAAAAATCTTGCGATAAATGTATAACACCATCGGCGGTGTATAACTTCTGGCGTCACTTGCGAGGAATAATAAAGGCGATCCTGTAAAGAGCTTTGGATGATGTTATTGTCTACGTGTTTCAACACATCAAACATGCACAAGTAAAAAAAATAATTAGTCAAATGTTATACATAATTCAAATATAAATATATGTATAGGTCAATAATATCTTACCATAACGTCCCTTACGGATGTTCGGGGATCGATAATCGGAATAGTGAGATACTCATCGAAAGTATCGATAAGGCATCTATCTCCACCATATCATCTTCATCATCAAATATCGGTGGTGCTGATATAGGTGATGGGGGACGATATGGTAGCGGAGGTGGTGTGGCGGGGCTCATGCAAAACCCACCAGCAAAACCGACATGAGTTACAAAATTGACATGAATTAGTCCTCTATCAAGTCTTTTAGTTTCTTTTCGGGTTTTTAGGCGATAAGGACTAATCGAGGTTAATGGAGTTGATTCCCTAAGTCAACTACGCATATTTTGAGCTACAATCCATTCGGAGCAGATCCAAGCCAAAGAACCGGTATGAGTAAACTGCATATATTTTGAGCAACAACCCAATCGGAGAAGGCCCCGCTCGGGTTGTACCCATCAAAAGTTTTAGCCCAACTCGGGGTGCCTTTTACTCGGTGTATGCTGCGTGCAGGTCAAGATCCCGAGTGGGTTCAACACTTGAGCCTGTGTGGGTTACATCCACACAAAATTCTACCCACCTCGGAGAGCTTCCAAACGTGTAGGGGTTGCCTCGAACACATATAGCCCGAGCGTGTTCTCCACTTCAGCCTGCGTGGGTCATGTGTTGTAACAGAATCCCTAGAGGTATTCAAACAAAGGAAAAGAATGGAAAATGATTCCCCAATTAAGTTTGGATGGCACATAATCCTACAGGACAAAAAACACACATAAGAGGCTCAAGAGAAGGTGGAGAACGAATGAGACAACATCAGAACATCGGTGACGAGATAGGGAAGTTCGAGGGATCATATTCCTTACTCTTTATCATGTCTAGTGTTGGTCTCTATTGTTTTGTATCAGAATCTATGAGTGAGTAAGTCTGTAGGTATTGGTTAGGGACACCGGTTTTGTAAGGGACGCTTGTGTTTATGTGTTAATGCTTAGATCTTCAAAGTTTTCTTGTATTTCGGTTTTACAATCAATGAAATGAATGTTATGCACTTGTGTTGTCCCCTCAGTAGTTTAGGATTTCATGTTTAACTAGGAGGTTAGATTATGAATCCGGAAATATTGATGGTTGATTGAGTTTGATTGATGAGAATCTGATCGGTCAATTAATCGACTCAGGAATTAAGATTGGATGCTTAATGCAACCGTAATTACATGATTATCACTGCTAGTAGGTACGATTGCATGTTATTGTCTATAGGGAGTTTAGGTGTCGGGAGAACCATTCTCTACTTATGAGCATGAATTCTGTGTTATCATCATTGTAACAACTCCATCCCGGAATTACCTCAGACCTAGGAGTTTCCACCATCACCTCCAAGAGGTGGCTACACATGTCATTGCTCAAACGCATTTATAAGACAAAATAATGATTTATTCCAAAATAAAAATGGCCCGGACAAATAGAAGAAAAACTACGTAAAGATCATAGTCACAGTAAATGAACAAAATAAATACAAAATGCAAAATAAAACTCATCGAGACCTCGTGCACACCTCTCCCATCAGTCTGCTGTGAGTATTCATGTTACTGCTCAACCTCGTTGCTCTTTTTCCTTGCCATATCCTTTCCATCCACGACAGTCCACAAATAGGGTGAGTACAAAATACGCACTCAGTGAGATCAATACGTGTACGTACTCTGTGCCACGTATTTTCCCACTCTAACTGAATAACATAAAATAACGATCTATCCAAAGTCTAAACTAAAGACATACATACAACTCTACCTAACCCGGCTGAGTATCCAAAGTCTAAGACTAGTACCACACTGGATCATAACACACAGAGTCCACACGACTCTAGCTCGGGCATACGCTTGGAAAGTCCAAAGGAAGCACACTGAAGATCTCGCAAGGTCACAACGTACCCCAGCCATCAGTATAATACAGCGCTCCGTCGCTTGAAATGTTACCATAACTCTAACACGGTACTACGTAGGCAGATCCACTAATCTGACTAACTCAACGCTCCGTTACTCGAAAGGTTACCATAACCCCAGCACGGTACGAAGCCAGCCCTGATCCAAGTGTCTCAATACTAACATCGTCGATCGGATACTCCTCACGTGACAACTCTCAGCGAGACGTTTGTACACGCCTTCTTCTGAAGGTTCGAGTATGAAATCACTCGATTGAGCAGACTAACAAGATGTTCTCTTGGATTTAGCACAAAACCAAAATATCAATGTTCTCCGACCCCAACACTTGGTCACACATCAATTCTCTAGATCATCTCTAGCCACTTATACAACTCATATACTTGTCATCAATTCTCATACAACAAATCTAGGGTTTAATCCAATTTCACTTGTAGCGTATGACGTTTCCTATTATGATCCTATTAATTCTATCGTGATCATGACTTGTTTTAAAAGTATAATCTCTTCCATAAATCAACCACAAATTCGATATTAGGGTGGAGAAAACACTACAAGGAATTCACGGATTAGGGACTCACGAACCAGTCCCTAGTCTGTCCGGAACTCTGATTCGGGACGAGTAGATGCCGTCCGCAAATGAGTGTAGCCAACCCATTTCCGTCCGCAATCCGTCCACAAATACATACAGAATATGTAGTCCGCAAACCGTCCGCAATTTCTGACGAAAAGGTTAGTCCGGAAATCGATGCAAAACCCAGACGATATCGTGCCCAAAATTTCCGGACGTCCCTATTCCTGTCCGAAAACTTTGGGGACGGGTCGCGTCCCGTCCCAAAAATTTCCGGATGGCACTATACCCGTCCGGAAATGTTTTTGAAAAAACCAAAAATTTAAAAACTAAATTGAAATTAAATAAATAGTATTCATACAATGTTAAAATTATCCATTTACAAACTAGTAGGTGGTAATTGGGAATTATCATTGTCATCATCATTGTTTTCGGTCGTATCCCAATTGATAGTGGACATGTGTTCCTTCATATTCTGAGCCACTGATGGCGTTCCCTTCTTGATCGTTCAACTTCTCTTTGCAGAGCGTTGAACTCTGAACTTTGTTGTTGTAATTGTGCTTTCATCTCCGAGATTGTGTTTTGTAATTCCTCGTTCGCGACCTTTTCCTTGCCTTTGGAGGAACTCGCATGGTTTGATGACATTCCTCCAAGACCAAATAGAAGATCTTTGAACGGTGTTACGTGCTACAAAAAATATTGACATTTAATTTAAATTTAAATTTTATTAATAAAAATTTATTGTAAAATTGTAATAAATTTACCTCGAAATGCTTCTCGTTGTATTCTTCTTGAGAAAGAGTCGGTTGCGTCCCATCTTCTTGAGAAAGAGTCGGTTGCATCCCATCTTCTCTTTCGCCTAAAACAAATTTGATGTTTTACCTATTAAACAAATGTCACGCGTAATAAAAATTTAAAAAATTTTAAATCTTACCATATCTTCGTAAACCTCCAGGAAAGAGCGGAAACCAGCAGTATGCACACTTATCCCATATCCCGCTCTATCAGAACGACGGGATCGATTAACGCGCTTAAATCTCTCCTTAAACATAGGAGAGTCCCAATAGGCAAGCAGCTATTCCCAGACATTATCAGGGACCCAAACGGGTTTGACATTTTTTATCTCCCACTCATGTTTCGTGTCATATACAAGGTTTTTCAGTCGTTTTGCCGCATGCTTTTGAAATTCGGACTTTACTAGTTCGGTTATTGCAGGATACTAATAAAATTTTTGCTGAAAATAATGAAACAATTATTTATTTAAATATTATTTTAAGTTTAAAATTTATAATGAAATGAATATTTATAAAATATACCACGAAAGCTTTCCACCATTGTTCTTTTATTACGGGATCGGTTCGCGTCCAGTTATAACATAGACGATCATAATCAGCTTTCATTATCTTTGTGATATTATGATTAAGCTGCATACCAAACCTAAAAATAAAAGTAAATTAAGACTTGATAGTAATTAGTTACAAAATTAATTTAAATTTGGTTTATACCAAAGTGCGCCGGATTTTGAATCCGGATCTATACGAGGAAGTTTGTGTCTTTCCTCGTCCATTGCTAAAAGCTCTTCCACTGTTGGTTCTTGATGCATCAGAGGCTCGTGATGCATCATCGGTTCGACCGGCGGTGGCATCTGCTGATAGAAGGGATACGGCATATATTGTGTCGATCCAGTCGGAAATAAATTCGGATTCATAAAATCCGAATATACTGTATCCGATTGTCTCTGGTGTTATGGATCATTAGTACATTCTTCAGATGTTAAGCGGTTTCTGTTGTTACCGCCTCTTCCAACACGACGCGGCATACTAAAATGGAAAATATAATCTTTTGATATTTGTCTTGGCAAACATAATCTTTTGATACGGCAATAAACCCAATGATCTCATCATCTTCTTTGTTTCATAATATGACTCGACTGCATTATTATCTTCGGGCAAATAATCTCTTACTAATTACGATATAGAATCCATGCAATTCTGAGAAAGATTATTTTCAGTCTTCAAATTCATCAACCGTGTAGATAAAGACAACCATGATAGACCACTTCTACAACCATCATAAAGTGGATGCCTAGCACTTTCTAACATTTCAAAAAAAAAAATTGCTTCTTCATTTGGATCTTCTTCAATATTTTCATCTTCGTTTCTTTCGACAAATGCCTTTTGCACCATTTCTACATAAGGGTTTTCTACATCTTGAAAAGTCTAAGACACTTCATAATTTACGATACCCCTACTACAATTTTCCACAACATTACTGGGTTGTGGTGCAAAATTCTCTCCATGAGATAACCAAATAAAATAATTTGGAGTAAACCCTCTTAAATAGAGATGATTCCAAACGGTTTTCTCATTAACGAATTTGCATTTTTGCATTTTACGTATGGACAAACCAACTTACCATTTTCTGTATAAACTTGTTGATTTGTCGCCGCCGTCATAAACTGTGTAAGGCCTTCTACAAACTCCTTCGATACACTTTGAGTTTCCGGATCAATTCTTCTATACATCCACTATCTCGAAACGAAAATCTTTGATCTCGACGACGAACCGTCCCGACAAACCATCCCGAATACGTCCAGAAATTGCGGACGGGTGGTAAATCCATCCGCAATTTACGGATGGATTTCTCAGCCGTCCGCAAATTGCGGATGGGTGGTGAATCCGTCCGCAAATTGCGGACGCCCTTGAAAATAGTCTCGAATCCATCCCGAATTACGGAAAAATTAAGGACTACTCTACTGTCTGCAAATTTACGGACGGATTTATTATTCTGTCCTTAAATCGTCCCTAATCCATCCCTAAATTTAAGGACGGCTGACTCAGTCCGCAAATTCAATCCCGAAATCCATTTTTCTTGTATTGAAATCATCACCTTAGCTTCTTCAATGACTTGTCGATTCTGGATAATATTGTTGGTAAAGAAACCAATCAATTTTTCCCTATTATAGATCCATTCAATTCATCAATTCCTATAAAATAAATCTCTGAATTAAGGAAATAATCAAAACAAATTACCCACGAAAAACGTGATGAAAAGTTGAAGGTTCTTTTCTAATTTATTCGCTTTCCCTCTTTCTCTTCTTCTATCTACTTCTTTCTTTCTTCCTTTTTTTCCTTCTTCTCTTTTCTTTTTTTCCTTTTTTTCTCTCAGCTGAATGTACGGTTGCCCCCTTTTTTCTTCTCTTAAACCTATTTTAATTAAAACATATATATATATATATGCATGCCTTTCCACCGATTCAATTATGTGGGCCATACGGGTTTAAAATTATAATTTGATTGGTTTATGATCTTTTTTTTTTGCTGCATCCTTGTAATTCCGATAACCCAAAGCCCATAGTGTTCTTAACTAGCAAGTCTTTTGTTTGTCCTTATTGCTTTCACAATTCTTTTAAAATTTACCTCATGTCATCATCATTTTCATTCGTCTTAGTTTAGTTATATTCTTAGCTTAGGTTGCATTAGTCCCTAGAGTTCGAGCCTGGTATTACACCGATCCGTATTCTTGAGATAAGTGAGTATTAGGCATTTTATTTTCTTGATAATTCGCGTATCAGCGAGGCTCCTGCGGAACCCATCAACAATCCACCTTGTCCGATAAATCTTCGAGCTTTCATTTTGTATTAGTGTTTATAGGTATTTGTTTGATAGAATTTGATAATTTGATTCTGTGATTGTGTTGAAATAAAAATTGTTCAACGACATATATACATAAATTTCCAACAGGCATCTGTTGGCAATTCCAACGGATGCCCGTTGGAAAATATGTACACTCAATGGACGCAATTAGTTGTATTTCCGAGGCAACGGATGATATAAATGACACAATGTCCTATCTCCAACAGACATCTGTTGGTACGTAGTATGGCATCTGTTGGCATACTTCAACGGATGCTCGTTGCAAAGTGAAAAACATTAAAAATTTTCTAAGTGTTGGATTGTATTGTAGGATTTAACGGGTTTTCGTTGGTATTTCTAATGGGTGCTCGTTGAGAACGGAATATGTGATGGAAAAAAATTAGAAAACTTTGATATCACAATTATACAATTCACATTTCTTCTTCATTTGATTCTTTGATTAGCGAGTCTTCCTTCATATGTTTATTGAATTCATCATCTTGTTCATCTTCTGCATCTTCTGGTCCAGCGTCTTCATCATCGCAGATGTATTTTCCATCTATATCAGTTATTGCGAGAATCTCTTCCAGATTGTCTATATCAATTAATTTTATTGGCTTAGGTTGGCAGGTTTGCAACGAATCTTGTTTTTCTTTTGTGCTTATAACTCCCCATGGTATAATCTTAACTACGGCCCACCACTCCTCTCTTCAACGTTTCAATGTTGTTGGATAGTGCACATAACATAGTTGATATTCTTAATATATTGTGATGAATGGATCATTCTTTCCATATTGTCATACTGGGTTGATGTCAATTCCTCCCCATCAATATTTTTGAGTGCCACGTCCTACGGTTGGTTTAAACCAATGAAATTTAAAAATCATTACCTTCAATCCAACAAGATCGAGATATTCCACCTATAGGATTTTGTGCAAAATATCGTAGAAATTATCATCTCCTATTTCACTATTACCGCAAACACCGTAATTATACGTGCTTCTATGTTTTTCTATGCGCGTAAGTGTGGAATGTGCTCAAGGAAATATAACCCAAAGCACGTAATGATCTTAACTAGCAAGTCCTTCGTTTGTTCTTATTGCTTTAATAATTCTTTTAGCAGTTTTAGATTTTACCTCATGTTATCATCAATTTCATCTATCTTAGTTTAGTTATATTCTTAGTTTAGATTGCCTTAGTCCCTATAATTCGACCCTAGTATTATTATATCGATCTATATTCTTACGATAAGTGAGTATTAGGAATTTTATTTGCTTGATAATTCGCGTATCAAGTTTGGGCACCGTTGCCATTACAGCCTAGATTAGGAATTTGCTAGATTAATATTTAGTCCTTTCTAGAGCCTTAGTTATTTTTCTGCATTTTTCTTTTTTTTTTCGAGTCTTCCTTACCTATATTGGATTTATACCTTTTCTTGCTCGTCTATTCTTGTGTATACCATTGTATGAGACGCTCCACACAGAAGCTATTCATATACGATCCGATTCATATATGATCAGATTCTAAAACTGAAAGAGACGGAGAGAGCATATCAGAAGCACACGGTCTCGAGGAGGTAGGAACTAAGAGCGCAAGCTCCAGCACGAGAAGCTGAGAAAGCAACACTACTGAGCTAGAAATGAACGCTGCCAACGAAACCTACGGAGCTTACATAGCTCCAAAGCACACCCATTTGCTATCGTGTATAGCCTATTCCACGACAAACTAAGTTGAGCTGCAATTGGCTTTCGTCCAAATGCTGAGCAATTCTTCTTTCAAAAGAATGGAGAATGAGGACCCAAATGCAGACCTCATCGACTTCAAGATGCTCTGCGGCACTGCCAAAGTTGGCATGGGAATCACACGCGAAGGCCTATACATATCCGCATTCCCATTCTCACTCAAGGACATAACACAAAATTTTTTGTTCAACATGCACATCGCTTCCATCACCTCATGGAACGAACTAAAGCAACGATTCATGTTGTATTTCTTCCCATATCATAGGACGCTGCTAGCCAAGAGTCGAATCGACTCTTTTCTTCAAGAAAGAGGTAAAAGTCTACATGATGCGTGGGAGCGATTCAAGAGATATCAGCGCATTTGTCCACATCATGGGATAGACAAGAAGTACCTCATCACCAACTTCATGCAAGGACTCCAAGAGACCACACGATTCATGATTGTAGCAGAGGGTGGTGGCTCCCTCAGCAACCTCACTTTCCAACAACTCGAGACCCTGATCGAGAACATGGCAAGGGAAGGAGGCAAGAATATTGGAGATTACAACCATGATCCCCCATCCAAAGCTGATCTATGGGAGATAGGTATTGCTAATCCTCATTTGACTGACATAAAGCAACAAGTTGCTGAGATCTACAGGATGATGATGGGACTACACGTAGAGCGACATGACACTTCTATAGGCTAGGGAATAGAGGAAGTTAACTACGTCAACAACATACCTTACCAAAACATCTACATCAAAAGCCATCCCAACCTCTCTTATGGGAATACAAGTAACGTAGCGAACCCACGAGACTTTCAACCGCGGATAATGATAAGAAACAAGAACCAAGGTTTCCAGGAGAGGGGGAGTGGTCAAAACAAAGGCTATCAACAACGCGCACAACACTCAGATGACTGTGAGGTTCTTTCTATGTTGCAATTATTATTGCAGGAACAAAAGAATCACACCTACATGTTTGGAGAAATCAAGGCTGAGCAAGATGACACGAGGAAGCAGATGGAGAGTTTCCAAACACGCCTGAAACACCTGGAAACACAAGTGGCCCAACTGACCCAAGGGTCTAACCGACAGCCTGGACAGCTCCTAGCAAAACCTGAGACAAACCCCTAGAAGCAGATTAATACAATCTATCTGAAGAATGGCAAGACAGTGGAGCAACGCATGCCTTCCACAGCCACAAGAGAAGAGCCTCCAAGCAATACCAGTGAACAACCATTGCTCAATGCAAGGAAGAGGATGAGACCGACAAGGAAGAGGAGAAGGAGCTGCCCTACGTGAAACCGGCCCCGAGACAACCACCACTACCCTTCTCGTAGTGCCAAAGGAAGCAAAACAATGACGTTTAATTCGCCAAATTCGTGGAACTCCTAAAGAAGATGCAAGTCACCATCCCATTCTATGATGCGATCATGAAGATGCCTTTTTATGCCAAATTCCTCAAGGACATAATACGAGGAAGAGGACCGTAGACAATGAGGTAGTGATGGTCACTAACTCTCCCATGCAACCGCCCACCATGGCTAAAAAGATGTCCGATCTAGGTAATTTTGTCATCCCTTACAAGATTTACGATTATGAGATTGAGCATGCACTAATCGACATCGCAACGGGTGTAAGCTTGCTACCACTGTTACTTATTAAGAAACTCAGTTGAGTAGGATATCTACAGCCCACGCGCATGTTGATTACCTTGGTCGATCAGTTCGTACGAAGAACCAAAGGCATATTAACGAATGTCGAAGTACAAGTGGGAACATTCTGGTTCCCAGCAGACTTCGTAGTAGTGGATATGGAGATGGACTAGAAGATTCCCATCATTTTGGGAAGGTCATTCCTTAACACGACGAACATGGTCATATATTGCGCTTAAGATAGACTAGTCATGAAGTTCAGAGATGAGTCCATTGAGTTCAAGCTAGACAATATGCTCAAGAAGTCGTACATGAATGAACCCATGATGCACATTGACACAGTGGATGAACTAGCTGAGAAAATTCAACATGAGCATTGAAACATCCACCCAATGGAGATAGCACTATCAACATGCACAGGGTGCTTATTTCAGTCACCCCAGACGTCGAGGAATACATACAACTCATGGAGGAGTCAACACTTGAAACGAGCTCAAACCCACGAGTGCCCATCTTGCAACCCGTGCGGGCTGCACCCGGATTACAAGATCCGGGCGGGGTAGATCATACCCCGCCACGAGCAAACTTTTTTGAGAGAGAATATCTGTGTGAGCAGACGTTCGAGCACGAACGGACTAAGGTGTTTCAGATTTAGGCATCTTGTTCTACACCCTTGATCACTCGCCTACGCACGAATCCCGCTTGGAGTTCCAAGAAAGCACCCATGGTCTTCAACGAGCGCACAAACATGACAAGCACATCCTCCAGCGCTCATTTAAGGTAGGTGACTAGGTATTACTCTTTAATTCCAGCTTGAGATTGTATAAAGGGAAGCTTAAGTCGCGATGGTCGGGGCCCATCACCATCAAAGGTGTCTCAGCACATTGAGTCTAGAGTTGGACATAGGACATGGGAGATCATTCATGGAAAATGCTTAGAGGGTAAAACCATACTTTGCTGATCATGGAGAGGACGAAAGAGGCATACTTCCTTTTTTATCCTACACACGCCTAGAGCGTAAGGGTCAAGCTAAGACCCTAAAAAATGCTTCTCGAGAGGCAATCCAAGCTTCAGTAGACGCGCATAACACCCAGCTATAGCGCCATTTCGGGAAAGAAGAATACACCAGATGTACATGTTCTCCACTTTCTTTATCCTCTCCCGATTTTCGGCATGCGAGTTTCTCTCATAGATTTCGAACACATATATTGTGTTTCGCTCAAGTCTAGTGGGATACTATTTGAATGATATGTGTGCGATTAGGATTAGATATAGATTTCTTCTTATGGATTCATGCATTTTAGGTCATTCTTTTTCTTTTTTCTTAGGATTTTTACTAGATATCTTGTATGAGATTTTGAGCTTTAGCCATTTTTTTGCATCCTCATATAATCGAGAACAAAAGCCTAGGTTTGCTGAAAAGGACTTTTAGATACTGGTTAGTCTAGAAGTTGTACATGAATCCATGGGTTATAGTTGTATTCCACCCTCTGGGTTTCAGTCCCAAGTGTCTATATCTCTGTGTATACCATTCAGACTTTGCTAGGTTGGACACCTTTTAGATTTACTTTTTTGTTCTTATGATTACACGCGCTTACACTCCTCTTTCAATGGAATAAGCATCTAGTTATTTCCACCTTAAATTGACATGAATGCATTGATCTTGATGGTTCGGATCTTAGTGGTGGGTTGAGGCGCATTTCTACGTCCTAAGGGTTAGAGTTGATGTGTGTCCTTATGGTTCAGGTTTAAACGATTCTTCAATAACACAACCTCTTCATTCCTCTAAGGTTACAAGACCTTGTGAGTGTACCAATTGGCAACATGGGTCTAAGTAGAAAGTTTTCCTCTTCGACTCTGACGTCCTAAAAACCGAGCGCAGAATGTTCTAAAAAATAAATATATATAATAATAAATAAATAAAATATTGTCTTTAGGAAAGGTGTCTCACGTATGCATTGGTATATTGATATGGAGATTTCTTGGACGTTTTTTAGAGGGAAATGAAATGAACTTTGGTGATGTGTTGGATTGCACGGCTCGAGGCTTTCGATCAATTGAAGTCTAAACGAAGTTTGCGTAGGTCTATGTTCATGTGACGCGTCATTGCGTATGATGGCTAATTTTTTGAAGTACTTGTGCTAGTATCCGGTTGTTGTTTGACTCTTCTTGTGCTTAGTTATAGTTTTGTTTGAGGACAAACAAAGGTTCAAGTTTGGGGGAGTTATATAACACGTAATGTAGGTTAGTTTTAGATGTAAGCGTTTATATCATAGCTGCGTAATTTGCATAGCACAAGTTACAAAACCGACATGAATTAGTCTTGTATCAAGTCTTTTAGTTGCTTTTCAGATTTTATGGCGACAAGGCCTAATCGAGCTTAATGGTGTTGATTCTTGGAGTCAACTGCACATATTTGGAGCTAGAACCCACTCGAGTGGATTCAGGCCAAAGAACCGCATGAAATACCCGAGGATCGAGCAAAAGGAGCAAAAATACGAAATTAACACAGTCCGCTCGTGCTTGTAGAAGGCATCGCTCGGGTAGTACCCATCAAAAGTTTTAGCCCAACTCGAGGTGCCTTTTACCCTGTGCGTGCTGCGTGCAGGCCAAGAGCCCCAGTAGGTCCTACACTTGAGCCCGTGTAGGTTACATCCACAGAAAATTATGATGCCTCGGAGAGCTTCCAAACATGCACGGGTTGCCTCGAAGACAAGGAGCCCGAGCGGATCCTCCACTTGAGCCCGTGCGGGTCGTGTGTTGTAACAGAATCTCTAGAAGCGTTCAAAGGAAAGAAAAGAATCTAAAATGATGCCCCAATTAAGTTTGGATGGCACATAACCCTAAGGGGATAAAAAACACACAGAAGAGGCTCATGAGAAGGTGGAGAATGAAGGAGACAAGATTGAAACATCGGTGACGATATAGGGAAGTCTGAGGGATCGTATTCCTTACTCATTATCGTGTCTAGTGTCGTTCTCTCTTGTTTTGTATCAGAATCTATGATTGAGTAAGTTTGTAGCTATGGGTTAGCGACACCGGTTTTGTAAGGAGTGCTTGTGTTTATGCGTTAATGCTTAGATCTTTCAAATTTTTCTTGTATTTCGTTTTTATAATCAATGCAATGAGTGTTCTATACTTGTGTAGTCCGCTTAGTAGTTTAGGACTTCATGTTTAACTGGGAGGTTAGATTCTGATTCCGTAAATATTGATTCTTTATTGAGTTCGATTGATGAGAATCTGACCGGTCGGTTAATCGACTGAGGTATTAGGATTGCATGCTTGATGCTTCCGTAATTACGTGATTATCACTGCTAGGAGGTACGATTACATGTTATTATGGTTAGGGAGTTTAGGTGGCGGGAGAAACTTTCTTTACTTATGAGCATGAATTTCGCATTATCAAGATAATTTGATTGGTGTATGATCTTTTGTTGGCTACATCCTTGTAATTCCGGTAACCTAAGACTTGAAGTGTTCTTAACTAGTAAGTCTTTCGTTTGTCCTTATTGCTTTTGTAATTCTTTTATCACCTTTAGATTTTACGTCATGTCATCATCATTTTCATCTGTCTTAGTTTAGCTATGTTCTTAGCTTAGGTTCCATTAGTCTTTAGAGTTTGACCCTGATATTACACTGATCCATATTCTTGCGGTAAGTGAGCATTAGGCATTTTATTTGCCTGATAATTCGCGTATCAGCGGGGCTCCTACGGAACCCACCAACAATCCACGTTGCCCGATAAATTGTTGAGCTCTCATAGTGTTTATAGGTATTTGTTTCAGAGAATTTGCTAATTTGGTTTTGTGATTGTGTTGAAATAAAAATTGTTCAACAACATATATATAGAAATTTCCAGCAGGCATCCGTTGGCAATTTCAACGGATGCCTGTTGCAAAGTGACGTGTGGAAACACGAGTTATAATTAACCTAGTCCACTTCACCGCAAGTATACGGATCTTGTAGTACCAGGGTCGATCTCAGGGACTAAAACAACTAAACTAAGAACGAGACTAAACTAAGACGAAAGATGATAGAGTGGGATATGATCCTAATAAACCTAAAACTATCCTAATGGTGACAACGAAACTAGGGTAAGGATGAGACTAGATATGATGAATACTACGGGTGTACGGGATACCGGGAATTGCATAGATGAACGACTAAGGATCATAAATCTATAACCTACTCTTGACTACGGGAAAGTCATGCTCTATGGTGAGGAGTGATTCTTCCGAGCCTAAACCTCCTAACCATGGATACATGCAACCCTACCTTCCAGCAGCGATTAACATATACCATGGCAGCGTTACGATCGCAATCACTATTCCTAAGATGACTAACCGACCGGTCAGATTCTCATTAGCCAAAGCTTAATCTACTACTTAGCGGACCGAATTCGTTCCTTAACCTTCCAGCAAGGTTCGAGATCCTATGTTGTTGAGCGGTCAGCACTAACGTATGATTGATATTGCTAAGCGTAGAACCGTAAATCAAGAGTAAAAATCATAAAACTAAGCATTAACGTAAATCATCGTACATACATACATATCCGATATCCCTACCCGCAGTAGGGACTCTACTCACTCATGGAAGAAACGAAAACAGAAGATAACACAATTCTATACATGATAAACCCTAAGGAATTCGATGCCTCGACCTTCCCTATTGTGTTACCGGTGTACGGATTGGTGCTTCTCTTCTTCTTCGATGCTTCCTGAGCCTTCCCAGATGTTTTTCCAGTCCTTTCTTGCCCTGTTCGTCGCCCCCTTTGCCCTAGATCCCTTCAGTTCTTTTTATCCGCTCGTTTGAAATTGAGATCTAGGTTGTTGCGGATTATGCGGCCCGCTCGGGCACATATGTTACCCGGTCGGGTATAGATAGCCCGACCGTGTTGATTCGTGGACCCGATCGAGTGAATGTCACCCGATCGCGTGACTAAGCGGACCCGAGTCGCGTAAACTTACGGGGCTGAAAGATGGTTAATTGCCCGAGCGGGTGTTCAGATTTCGCCCGATCGGGTGGTGATCACCCGATCCTCTTTGCTCATATGCCCGGGTCGTGTCAAATGCATGCGAGTCGTGTCAAATGCGTGGATACACCCCGTAGGTTCTACCCGAGCGGGTGAAGGAATAGTGCCCGATCGGGCATCCTTGTATCCTTGAAATCTCTCTTTTCCGCTCGTTGCTCGGGTGTTCCTTTGGGTTCTGGAGCTCTTAGTAGATATGTCTTCAAATCTTGTGGTTTTTGCAGGGAATCCTTCATATTGAGCTCATTTAGGCCTTGTCGCCTAAAAACCTGAAAACCAAGAAAACGGGGATGTAAAACTCGAAACCGTATCGGATAAGTATGACTCGATGTAAGATACATGCGAAAATGGTGTAAAAACCTATCCTAATATTGATACACTTTCAGTGTTATCACAAAGTGAAAAACATCGAAACTTTTCTGAGTATCAGAGAGTATTGTAGGATTCAACGGGTTTTCAGCGGGTCTTCTTTCAATTGTTCATTGAATTTGTTGTCGTGTTCATCTTCTTCATCTTTCGGTTTAGCGTCTTCGTCATCGTAGATGTGTTCTCCATCTATATCAGTTCTTGCGAGAATCTCTTTCTGATTGCTTGTATCAATCAATCTTATTGGCTCAGGGTAATCGGTTTGCAATGAATCTTCTTTTTCTCATGTGCTTATAAGTCCTTATGGTATAATCTTAACTACGGCCCACCACTCCTATCTGCAACGTTTCAATGTTGTTAGATAGTGCACGTAACATACTTGATATTCTTGATTTATTGTGATGAATTGATCATTCGTTCCATATGTTCGTGTTGGGTTGATGTCAATTTCTCCCCATCGATTTTTTCGAATGTCACGTCCTATGGTTGGATCGAATCACTGACATTTAAAAAGCATTACCTTCAATCCAACGGGATCGAGATATTCCACCTGTAGGATTTGGTGCAAAATGCCGTAGAAGTTATCATCCTCTATTTCACTATTAATGCATACATCGTAATTGTATGTGCTTCTATGTTTTTCCTTGTTTGTAAGTGTGGAATGTGTAACCTCGAATAAACATAATTGGCCAACACATTTTATTTCTATGTTCTTAACCATGTAGGATGTCTCTCATCTAAAACTTTGACCTATATACGATAAAAATGAACGACTATTATAAAATAAATTATTTTACATATTTATACGAAAATATATGTAATTACATAATCTTTCAACCATGAGGCATAATGTTGATCTTTCATTTTGGTGATTTAATCTGCATTTAGATGAGGATGTGTACCCATTACTTCTTCATCAAATATCTTATAAATGAAATGTTTGTTAACATATATATACATATATATATATAAATTTAAAATTTTGATTGTCATGGTTTTGTATCTTTCGAAATGAAATAGCTCTTGAAAATTTAATAATATATATATGTGGATGTGATTATACTCCTCTGGCATTAGCCAATATTCTTCGGATTTCCCTCATGTACGTCCAATTGGTGTAAAGATCTCGGAAATTGTGCCAAACTGAGGATTATATTGATATAGATAGTTTATGTGATCATTTTCTGAACTTCTCTATTTTGTCAGAATATGTGATTCAAAATAAAATAGGATGAAATATGTGATTTCTTCCAACAAGTATTGTTTAACAATAGATCCTTCAACCGCTTTGTTTTCTTTCCTTTTTCTTTATATGAAAGAAAAACCTTTCGAAATGATACATCCATCTGAATTGAACTAGACCTCAGAGTATTGCCTCGTCTGGTAAATGTATTGGTAATTGTTCCATCGCATCGAAGAAGGAAGGCGGTAAAACTCTTTCTAAAAATCATAATACTTCTGAGATATTATTTTTTGATAACGCCAAGGTCTTCCTTTTAAAATTTCTTGCACATATATCTCTAAAAATATGTTAATTCCGCATAGCACAATGTGAATGTTTTGGGGTAATAGCTCAGAAAATGCGATTGGAATGAGTCGCTGCATGAAACGTGATAACCATGACTTTCCAATTCGATCAAACTCGAACACACAATATCCACACAACGCGCAATGTTTGATGTATATCCATCTAGAAATTTAACGTCTTCTTTTAATCACCTTAATAATAAGTTTTTCATTGGCCCAGATAACCTAAATATTGGGATAGGTGCCCTTCAATCTTTCACCTTAATAATAAGTTTTTCTTGATTGTATGTTATCATTCGTTTTCCCCGTCACATCCAAAAGAGTGTTGATGATGTTATCAAAAAAAAATTTCGATATGGATAACATCCAAACTATGACGCAACATCAGTGATTTACAATATGGTAGTTCCCAAAAATACGACGTGTATACCAGTTATGCCATTAACCTTTGCCTTGTGGTTTTCGATGCCCAAATCTCCATCGCATTCTACCGATTCTTGTAAATCTCCCATCGTGTTTAATCTTTTGTAAAGGATTTGTGTTCCTGTTTGCATGCACGATGCCTCTTCGTTTTTTACCATATTCTTTCGAAAATGTTTTTTAGTTTTTTAAATGTATGTTGATAACACGCAGAGTGTATCATTTTTAGGCTAGGTATTCACATCATTTTCGCATAGATTTCATAGCATGAGTCACAAATCCGATACTATTGTTCTTTATATACGTCCTTTTTATTGGTTTTTAGGTTTTAAGGCAACAAGACCTAAACGAGCGTAAAAAGACAAATTCCTGGATCAAACCACATATATTGAAGATACAAATCACTCGGAGCCAAATTCAAGCCACGGAACTCAATGGAGCACCCGAGCATCGAGCGGATGAAGTAAAAGCATGAAATGAAGAGTGCCCGCTCGGGCACTGAGGCTACCCGCTCGGGCAAAAGCTATGGGGTTAATTACAACAATCTACACGACCCGGGCACGAAGACAACATGATCGGGTGACAATGCCCTCTCGGGCTGCAACATGGTACCCGCTCAAGCTGCAATTAGACATGAAAATCCCCGAGAGTTTACACGACTCGGGCTGGTAGACCACGCGGTCGGGTATTGGTGCCCGATCGGGCTGGACGATGTACATGATCGAGCTGCCTTCAGCACGACCGGGTGAAACGTGTACCCGAGCGGGCCGCCTTTCTCGCAACAACCTACTTTTAGATTTTGAATGAGCAAAATAGAAGAGGAGATCAGTTCGAGACACGAGGGGCGACGGCTAGGGCAAGGAAAGGCTTGGAAATCATCAGGAAAGGCTCGGGGACGCTGGAGAAGAAGAGAAGCATCAATCCGGACATCGGTAACACAATAGGGAAGATCGAGGCATCGTATTTCCTAGGTTTTATCATGTTTAGGGTTGTGTTATCTTCATTGACAGTAAACTCCATGAGGGAGTAGATTCCCAACTATGGGCTAGGGATATCAGTTTTGTAATGGATGTACAAGTTATGCGTTAATGCTTAGATCTATCGTACTTTTCTTGATACTCGGTTATATAATCAACATCATAAACGCTTATACTAGTGCCGCCCGCTCAGTAACATAGGAATTCGTGTTTTGCTGGAAGGTTAAAATATGAATCCGGAACTGTTGATTGTAGGTTAAGTTCGATTAATGAGAATCTAACCGGTCGGTTAATCGGCTTAGGAATTAGGATTGCGAGTGTAACGCTACTGTATTTATGAGTTAATCGCTGCTGGAAGGTAGGATTGCACGTAATTATGGTTAGGAGGTTTAGTCTTGGCAGAATCACTCCTCATCTTAGAGCATGAATTTCTCGTTATCAAGATAATTCGATAGGTTTATGATCCTTAGTTGTTACATCCTTGCGATTCTCGGTATCTCGAAACCCGTAGTGTTCTTAATCGTCAAGTCTTCTGTATCCTTCTATCGCTGTCATCATTTAGTTTAGTGTTTTAGATATTTACACCACTTCATCATCTATTTCACACCGTCTTAGTTTAGTGATATTCTTAGAACAGGCTGCATTAGTCCCTAGAGTTCGACCCTAGTACTACACGAACCGTATACTTGCGGTAGAGTGGTCTAGGAAATATTATTGCTTGAGTTTCCGATCATCAACCACGGGGAAGAAATCTTCTATGACAATCAATCCAACATGGTTTCTTACATGTACAAGTTGAAATGAATATGTATACTACATACAATATGGACATGCCAATCTCGCGTGTGTGCTCTATCCAGATAACATCCCATATATAGGGAAGTCGTTAATTGTCCACAACAAGACCGTTTTCAATGTGAAATTTTGCTCACCTCATAAGCAAGAATTCTATTGTTCCAAAAATCTCTTAATTCATGAATTAAGGCTACTAAAAAACATCAAAACGTTTTTTCGGATGTACTGGTCCTGGAATCAGCAACGTCAGAAACATTACTTCTCTTTTCAAACACATATCGGGAGGCAAATTGTACGGAGATAAAATCACCTGCCACAGAGAATGTTGACTTCTAGATTGTCCACGTGGACAAAAACCATCGGTGCACAGACAAAGATAAACAATTCTCATTTCATACGGGAACTCGGGAAATATTTCTTTGAAATCTTTCCAAGCTGGATGTTACATTATCCCTTCGCATGTCGAGTGTTCTGCGTGTCATCTCATTGACGCAGCGGTTTTTTATTCATATAACATTTTCGACCTGTTTATTACAAGCATATTGAACATCGTTTTTGTATGATACATATTTTTGTGAAGATGGTTTTTTGGACGAAATCTGCTTGCACTGCAAAATTTACATTCCAACATGTCTTTATTCCATAGAAATACATGCAAATATTTACACAAACATCAATTTTTTCATGTGTCATTCCCCAATCTTTTAGAACATTCGTTGTTTCATAATATATCTCAGGAGTTTGATTATTTTCCGGTAAATATTCATGCATGGTTTTGCAAAAGGAATCCATACAATTTTCAACTACATTGTGGTCTATTTTTATGCCCATCAATTTTGATGACAATGATAAACGAGACTGACCTTCACGACGGCCTTCATATATAGGTTATTTTTTCGAATCCAATAGGTTGAAAAATCGGTGTGCCTCATTGTTTGGAATTTTTTTCATATGGTTCCTAGAAAATATCAGGAAAAGCATCTGACACCATTTCCACATATGGATTGGTCGTTGACATTTCATAAAGAACTTCTTCATTGCTTTTCATTTCTTGTGCTTCTTACACAATACTATCTCTAACACCACAATTTTCACCGTGAAATAACCAAATTTCGTAATTCTCTACGAAATCCACCTTGTAAAAGTGTTTGCAAAAAAATTATTGACTTGGATATATTTTTGTATCTTTTGAGGGACATAACATTTTCCCATATTCTTGACACAAAGGCTGCATCGACGCAAAATTTATGAGCTACTCCAATCCGTGAAAGAATTATTGTGTTACTTCTTCAATTACGCGATCTTTTCTTCTATACATCCACTCTCTCGATATGTATATGTCTCTATTTAAAGAACACGACATTAATTGAAAATATATTTTGTGTTGATGGTTTGAGGGTAAACAATTCGGGTAAGATGTATAAACAGTGGATATTCCAACAGTCATCTGTTGAAAATACCAGCGGATCACCGTTGGCAATAGCAATGGATGCCCGTTGAAAAACACATTGGATTATTCCAACAAAAGCCTCGAGATTCTAAACTTTCCAACGGGTATCTGTTGTAAGTATCAAGAGATGACCATTGTCATTTCCCACGGTCATCCATTATCTAAGGCAGACGATCCTAATATGATATCTACCCTCTCTCAAGGCATAGACACGTGATCTAGTCAAGTTATCCCCTACTTTCATGGCTGACACCTTTACCCATAAGTTCTGTGATTCATCCGTTTTACCCTCAACCGATGCTATCCTACTTTCGTGGCCTAACCTCGGTTATTCTAAACCTGATCTTCTAGGACTAGAATTCTCCTTTCGGTCCTTCTCCTAATCGCTAACACATGCATCTATTTGGCCTTCGTAAATACAAGTCATTCAAGCACTCAAACAAAGAACAGATAAAAGAAAATGGAAATTGCATTCGAAGATAAATCAAAAGCGGCTCCGGGATACCCAAGGGCTAATCCTTTCTCCTAGAACAAAACGACTACTCGCACATGCGTCCATAAACAAACATAATCGAAATAGATAGTTTAAGGAATATGAAAACCAAACGAAACCGAAGTCCCTGTTCGATGCCCCTTGAATGTCTCCTGCAAGTCTCTGTCTTCTTCCTCTGTGTCTCTGTCTGTGTGTCCCTGTGTCTGTATCGTCTCCCTCTGTAACGTGTGTAGAACGATTGAATATGTCTTATTTCCTCTTCTATTATTTTTTCTTTTCTTCTTCTTTCCCCTTTGTCCATGATTTTCCATTCTTTTCCCGTCTTCTTCCTTTTCTTCTCCTCGGCTATAACTTTTCCTTTTCTTCTTCCTTTTCTTCTCCATTTCAGGTCCGTGTGCCTCCATGCTCGACCGTGCAAGATGGTGAGCTCGGTCGTGCAGCTTCTTGTTTGTGATGCCCGATCTTGCAACAAAGGAGCCTGGCCGTGCTGAACATTCGGGGAAGATTGATGTCTCAAGAGCCCGGTCGGGCTGGTTATAGTGCACGGTCGTGCATGAGTTTAAGGGTTGAAGAGCCCGGTCGTGCAGGGGGCTGGTGTTCGGCCGAGCATCGTTGTCCTCCATGGAGCACGGTTGTGCTGCTACTCCTGCACGGTCATGCAGGTGGTTACACTCCATGCCCGGTCGTGCTAATGGGTTTTGAACGGTCGGGCATGCATGTTCATTGGTGAGCTCGGTCGGGCTAAGAGTGTTGAACGGTCGGACACTCCATTCCCTCATGTGCTCGGTCAAGCTATCCATTGTACTTGCCCATGTAGGTTGTTTTCTTGCACGTTTCTCGTCCTGTTTGCTTCGTTATGATCATCGATGCTAGTACTTTATCCCGTGTACGATTCCTTAGGTTCGAAATGAACCAAATTTACATTAGAACCTGTAAGAACACGAAAACACAAAAACGAGTAAAACGGATACAAAATCATACGTAAACATTGCAAGTATATCGTAAACATCTCTAAAATCATGCGAGAAATAGATATTAAAACGAGACGATCACTAAGGAAGGTGGCTGCTTCCACTATGGTAAGACCGGTCATTTGAAGAGGAACTACTCAATGTATTTGGAAGAACTAAAGACTAAGAATGGAAGTGAGACTTCTGCTTCAGGTATTTATGTTATAGAAGTCAACTTATCTACTTCTACTTCATGGGTATTGAATACTGGTTGTGGTTCTCACATTTGTAATAATTTGCAGGAACTGAGAAGAAGTAGACCGTTGATAAAAGGCAAAGTCGACCTGCGAGTTGGAAATGGAGCAAAAGTTGTTGCATTATCTATAGGGTCTTATGTATTCATTTTGCCTACTGGGCTTGTTTTAGAACTTGAGAGTTGCTATTAAGTGCCTACTGTAACACCCTGGGTCCTAGGGTGGACCGCGTCTAGAGGAACGGTCGTTGTGATGGGCATACCTTGCGTCACAAGAAGGAAACTACGACAGAGGCCTTGGCTGATTTCAAGGCTGTATCGTTGTCCGGTGACCCGAACAAAAAGGAAAGCGGGAAGAAGAGAAAGCACTACCAAGGGTACAAGGAGTCGGATAAGTACGCCAGAGGGAAATCCGTGAAAGGTGAAACTAGTGCTTCCAGAAAAGCAAAAGAAAGTGGTTGCTTCATATGCAAAGGACCTCACCTCATGAGGGACTGTTCGAAGAAGCAAAGGCTCATAGCACTACTGGCTGCTTTGGAAGCCGGAAGTTCCTCCGGAGATGAGGAAAATGACTGAGGGCCCCGATGAACTCGTAGGCGTGCTGGCGGAGTTTACAAACAGAATGCCGCCAGAGCTAAAAAAACCCATCGCGAAGGCCAGTCAACCATGCCATCGAGTTTGTCCCTAGATCGAAACCACTGGCCCAAGTCCCGTATCGAATGGGACCGGCAAAGTTGGCCGAAAGCGAAAACCGGCCGAGGGAAGATACAACACTAATGAGAAGGAGATGTTGGCCGGGGTGCAGTACCTACGAATTTGGAGGCATTATCTGTTGGGAACGCGGTTCGTGGTGAAGACGGACAACATTACCAACACCTATTTCCAGACCCAGAAAAAAAATCTATCTGCGAGGCAGGAGGGTCTTCTATAACCCTGCCCATTTCGGAAAAACCATGGGTTTTAGCGTCCATGGACTTCATAACTGGATTCCCTGTGGTTCATGGGAAGGGGTCGGTTATGGTTGTCGTGGTCCGCTATTCCAAATACGCGATGTTCATCCCCATCCCGAGTGCTTGTCCTGCCCAGGAAGCCGCAAGGTTGTTCCATGATCACGTGGTGAAGTACTTTGGCTTTCCGCGGGACATTGTGAGCGACCGGGACGTGCGGTTTACATGAAGATTCTGGACGAGCTTGTTCAATACAATGGGTTCGGAGTTATAGTTTTCAACGGCCAACCATCCTCAAACGGACGGGCAAACGGAAAGGATCAATGCGATTCTGGAGGAATACCTGCGAGACTATGTGAGTGCGTCGCGGAAAAACTGGGTGGATCTCTTGGATACGGCGCAGTTCGCATATAACGTTCAGAAGTCAAGCGCCACGGGATTCAGTCCCTTCGAAGTTGCGATGGGATGGCAACCTCTGACCCCGTAGTAGATACTTCTGCAAGGTAAAAACTCCAACTATCTGCTGTTGATCGGTTTGTGCGAGATCGACAAGAAATGCTGGCGGAGGCCAGTGAGAGCTTAGAGAAGGTGAGGCAAAGGATGAAAAAGTACGACAATAAGGGTCGTCAACCGCTCGCGTTTAATGTGGGAGACTAAGTGTTGCTGAAGCTGACGCCCCGAATTTAGAAGCGGATCAGCGCCAAGAACATTCACCGAGCATTGGTCTCGAGGTATGACGGACCTTTCCTAGTGAAGGAAAAGGTTGGACCGTGGCGTATCGGCTAGAGTTGCCAGAGAGGCTAAAGGTACACCCAACATTTCATGTGAGTTATCTTAAGTCTTCCGTGCAGGATTCGGGAGCGATCCATCAGCAGGTCGTGCGGAATCCACCGACGGTTCGGAATGAGTTCGACCGTGAGGTGGAGAAAGTCCTTGATCGGAGAGTCAAGGGCCAGAGCAAAAAGAACCGTAGGGTCGAGTTCTTGGTGCACTGGAAAGGAAGTCCCGAAACTGAGGCCTCGTGGGAACGTGACACCACGTTGTAGCAATTCAAGGACAAGGTCCGGGAGTTCTTGACGAGGGCTTCAAGCTCCTCTGGTGGGGGCGGTTTGTAACACCCTGGGTCCTAGGGTGGACCGCGTCCGGAGGGACGGTCATTGTGATGGGCGTACCTTGCGTCACAACGAGTAATCACGTACGCGGGGGCGTATGACAAGGTGACCAGTGGGCGTCCAGAGGGACGGTCGTTGTGATGGGCGTGCCTTGCATCACAATGAGTAATCATGTACGCGGGGGCGTATGACAAGGTGACCGGTGGGCGTCCGGAGGGACGACCGTTGTGATGGGCGTGCCTTGCATCACAATGAGTAATCACGTACACGGGGGCGTATAACAAGGTGACTGGTGGGTGTACCCTGGCGACGGTACGGCCCGAGACCGTGGCCATCGGGTTGGCCCGGGACGATACTTGGTGGAACGTGATGCTGGACCCGGACGGTTCGTGGTTCAAGCGCAGGTTTGAGACGGATGGCATCTGCGGAGCTGGATGGATGGTTCCGGAGCTGGACGGACGGTTGCTGAGCTGGACGAACGGTTGTTGAGCTGGACGGATGGTTGCAGAGCTGGATGGACGGTTACGGAGCTGGTTGGACGGTTGCTGAGCTTAGCACGTAAGGCGAACGTGGGAGCCTTGTAACAGCCCAAGTAATGGATGGTAAATGCTAAAGTCTCGTAACGGCCCGCGTAATGGACCATAAATGCTGGAGTCTTGTAACCCCCCGAGTAATGGACCGTAAATGTTGGAGTAATGGCCTTTGTAACCGCCGAGGCAGTGGGGGCTTGTCCCTGCCGCATATATAGACCTTATCAGGTCCTTGTTACAAGAAGAATGTGTGGGAGGTTGTTCTGACTTGCGAAATCAATAAAAAGTTCTGAGTATTTTCACAAAAAAAGAGTCTTATGTGTGTTCATTAACGAAAGGCTGAGTAAGGGTTATACTTACTGCCGGTCGCGGTTCATAGTGATTTACAGTGCCGTGACAACTTGGTATCATAGCCCCGGTTGCGGCTCATTCGTGAAGAATCTTACAATTCTGAGAATGAGGAGTTACAAAAGGATTGATCGGATTGAAAGTTTCCTGGGTATCAACGGTGATCGCCCCATCGATTGCGAAGATACTGTGGTTCGGTCTCTCGGAAACCTTGCTGAGAAGGTGACCGACATAAGTCGGACTCTCCAGAGAGTGTTGGAAGTCGGTATCGGACCCCGGAACACTTCTCCTACGGATCCCAGTTCGTTGAACGAGGCTGTTCGAAACGTTGGGATTGTCGAGGTCCTCTGGGAGGAGATTAGTGCACTGAAGGCGGCACTAGCGGCAAAGGATAAGGAAAACTTATCCAGCGAGTCCACATCCCAAGTCTGAAGTTCTTCGAGGGTGTTCGGGACGCAAGGGTTGTGGAGAAATTTTTGTGGGACGTGGAGCATTACTTCAAGACCACGAATTTCCCCGAGGAGCACAAGGTGGATGTCGCTGCGACTTTCCTTGTCGGTGACGCCAAACTATGGTGGCGCACGCTCCTCTCTTCTAGCGACCATTCTGGGGGAAATGTTGTCTCGAATGTGTCCTGTGAGAAAATGAAAGGAGATCTGAGGAATCGGTTTCTGTTGACCAATGTCTCGTTCATGGCGCAGGAGAAACTGAAAAATCTTCAGCAGACCGGTGCTCCGTGGGAGTACATTCGCTTGTTCATGTCCCATCTGCTGGACGCGAAGAATATGTCGGAGGAGTACAAGCTGTTCTATTTCTTCTCCGGGCTGAAGCCTTGGGCGCAGATTGAACTGCGGCGTCAAAAGGTTAACACCTTAGACGCAACAACAACTGCGACAGAGGCCTTGGCTGATTTCAAGGCTGTATCGCTGTCCGGTGACCCGAACAAGAAGGAAAGCGGGAAGAAGAGAAAGCACTACCAAGGGTACAAGGAGTCGGATAAGTACGCCAGAGGGAAATCCGTGAAAGGTGAAACTAGTGCTTTCGGAAAAGCAAAAGAAGGTGGTTGCTTCATATGCAAAGGACCTCACCTCATGAGGGACTGTCCGAATAAGCAAAGGCTCGCAGCACTATAAGGTGCGTTAGAAGAGAGTTCCTCCGGAGATATGGAAAATGACTGAGGGCCCCGATGAACTCGCGGGTGTGCTGGCGGAGTTTATGGACAGAATGCCGCCAGAGCTAAAAAAGCCCCCGCCGCGAAGGCCAGTCGACCATGCCATCGAGTTGGTCCCTGGATCGAAACCACCGGCCCAAGTCCCGTATCGAATGGGTCTGATGGAGTTGGCTGAAAGCGGAAAACGACCAAAGGAAGATACAACACTCATGAGAAGGAGATGCTAGCCGGGGTGTAGTACCTACGAATTTGGAGGCATTATCTGTTGGGAACGCGGTTCGTGGTGAAGACGGACAACGTTACCAACACCTATTTCCAGACCCAGAAAAAAAAATCTATCTGTGAGGCAGGCGGGTCTTCTGCAGCCCTGCCCATTTCGGAAAAACCATGGGTTTTAGCGTCCATCGACTTCATAACTGGATTCCATGTGGTTCATGGAAAGGGGTCGGTTATGGTTGTCGTGGACCGCTATTCCAAATACGCGATGTTCATCCCCGCCCCGAGTGCTTGTCCTGCCCAAGAACCCGCAAGGTTGTTCCATGATCACGTGGTGAAGTACTTTGGCTTACCGCAGGACATTATGAGCGACCGGGACGTGCGATTTACATGAAGATTCTGGACGAGCTTGTTCAATATAATGGGTTCGGAGTTGAAGTTTTCAACGGCCAACCATCCTCAGATGGACGGGCAAATGGAAAGGATCAGAGCATCGCAGAAAAATTGGGTGGATCTCTTGGATACGGCGCAGTTCGCGTTAACGTTCAGAAGTCAAGCGCCATGGGATTCAGTCCCTTCGAAGTTGCGATGGGATGGCAACCTCTGACCCCGCAGTAGATACTTCTGTAAGGTAAAAACTCCAACTATCTGCTGCTGATCGGTTTGTGCGAGATCGACTATAATGCTGGCGGAAGCCAGTGACAGCTTAGAGAAGGTAAGGCAAAGGATGAAAATGTACGCCAATAAAGGTCGCCAACCGCTCGCGTTTAATGTGGGAGACTAAGTGTTGCTGAAGGTGACGCCCCAAATTTGGAAGCGGATCAGCGCCAAGAACACTCAATGAGCATTGGTCCCGAGGTATGACGGACCTTTCCTGGCTAAAGAAAAGGTTGGACCGTGGCGTATCGCCTAGAGTTGCCGGAGAGGCTAAAGGTACACCCAACATTTCATGTGAGTTATCTTAAGTCTTTCGTGCAGGATTCGAGAGCGATCCATCCGCAGGTCTTGCGGAATCCATCGACGGTTCGGAAGGAGTTCAACCGTGAGGTGGAGAAAATCCTTGATCGGAGAGTCAAGGGCCATAGCAAAAAGAACCGTAGGGTTGAGTTCTTGGTGCATTGGAAAGGAAGTCCCAAAACTGAGGCCTCGTGGGAACGTGGCACCACGTTGTAGCAATTCAAGGACAAGGTCCGGGAGTTCTTGACGAGGGCGTCAAGCTCCCCTGGTGGGGGTGGTTTGTAACACCCTGGGTCCTAGGGTGGACCGCGTCTGGAGGGACGGTCGTTGTGATGGGCGTACCTTGCGTCAGAACGAGTAATCACGTATGTGGGGGCGTATGACAAGGTGACCGGTGGGCGTCCAGAGGGACGGTCGTTGTGATGGGCGTGCCTTGCGTCACAATGAGTAATCACGTACGCGGGGGCGTATGACAAGGTGACCGGTGGGCGTCCGGAGGGACGGCCGTTGTGATGGGCGTGCCTTGCATCACAACGAGTAATCACGTACGCGGGGGCGTATGACAAGGTGACCGGATGGCGTACCGTGGGGATAGTACGACCCGAGACCGTGGCCATCGGGTTGGCCCGGGACGATACTTGGTGGAATGTGATGCTGGACCCGGACGGTTCGTGGTTCAAGTGCAGGTTTGAGACGGATGGCAGTTGCGGATCTGGATGGATGGTTCCGGAGCTGGACGGACGGTTGCTGAGCTGGACGGACGGTTGTGGAGCTGGACGGGCGGTTGCGGAGCTGGTTGGACGGTTGCGGAGCTTAGCACGTAAGGCGAACGTGGGAACCTCGTAACGGCCCGAGTAATGGACCGTAAATGCTAAAGTCTCATAACGGCCCGCGTAATAGACCATAAATGTTGGAGTCTTGTAACTGCCCGAGTAATGGACTGTAAATACTGGAGTAATGGCCTTTGTAACCGCCCAGGCTGTGGGGGCTTGTCCCTACCGTATATATAGACCTTATAAGGTCCTTGTTACAGATAGAATGTGTGGGAGGTTGTTCTGACTTGCGAAATCAATAAAAAGTTCTGAGTATTTTCACAAAAAAGAGTCTTGTGTGTGTTCATTAACGAAAGGCTGAGTAAGGGTTATACTAACTGTCGGTCGCGGTTCATAGTGATTTACAGTGTCGTGACACCTACCATTACTAAGAATATTATTTCTATTTCTTGTTTGGACAAGAAGGGTTTTTCATTTATAATAAAAGACAATTGTTACTCTATTTATTTGAATGATATGGTATATGGTGTTGACATTTGATGAATGGCCTTTATGTTCTGAACTTTGATAAACCTATCTATAACGTGAATACTAAAAGGATTAGAACTAATGATTCTAATCCAACATATCTCTCGCACTGCCGCTTGGGCCATATAAATGAGAACCGCATCTCTAAACTCCATAAAGATGGAATATTGGATTCATTTGATTTTGAATCATTTGAAACATGTGAATCTTGTTTAATGGGCAAGATGAAGAAAGCCCCTTTTAAAGGACAAAATGAAAAGGAAAGTGGTATATTGGATCTCATACATACAAATGTATGTGGTTTCTTGTAGTTTATTACCTCTACTAATGATTTCAATAGATATAAGTGTATCTGACGAAACATAAATCTGAATCTTTTGAAAAGTTCAAAAAATTATGATCATCTCGTTTTCATACGTATTTCTTGCACGATTAAAGAGACGTTTTTGATATATATGTGTTGCTTTACGTATGATTCCGTATCCGTTTTACTTGTTTTCGTGTTTTCATGTTCTTATAGGTTTTTACGCGTATTTGGATCATTTTGGAGCTAAAGGACATGCACGGAGCTAAGGAGCTACTTCGGGGATCATCACGGGACAAACGGGACGGGATTCAGCATGAAGAGCCTCCACCTGGTCGGGCACAACTCATGCCCGATCGGGCAAAAGCTATGGCAACTTTGGTGCACAAATCATGCACGACTCGGGCAAGGGAATGCCCGACCAAATGACTTACACCCAAGCGGGCACTCATCATGCCCGATCGGGCACCCTTTGCAGTCCCATGACCCGCGCGACATGACCTAGCCACACCCGAGCGGGCACATGCACCGCCCGACCGGGGGGAGACCCGAGT
>CM071865.1:28100884-28125656 GCA_036759665.1 Gynandropsis gynandra
CCTTTTCCGTGAGATTTTGCATGATTGAGCTAGGTTTTCCTATGCGTTAGAGCTTATTAGTCGGCTGAAAAACAATAGGTCATAGTTCTTTGGGAATCCTAATGTTGCTTGTGGGAAGGTATAGACGAGGTTGCTAGGCTAGTTTATCGTTTATTCTTTCTACCCAGATGGTCATACTTGGTGTAGACAACGCTTTACTTCTGTTCTATTGAGGATTGTTGGATCATATGAAACCGAGCTTATTTTTCAGATTAAAAGCACACACTAACACTCCGTTGTCGATAGAAATAATGCCTAAAAAGCATGATCAAAAATCGATATGAGTGCATCGACCTTGTTACTCCTTCGGTGGCTCGAGTCTAAGTGGTGGGTTGGCGATCATCTTTATACGTCTTTATACGTCTAAGGGCATGGCACAAAAAGCCGCCTACTCCGCTACGCTCTTACACGAGATGCATGAGTATACCGTCATCGGTAGTCTGGGTCTAAGTAGAGGCTGGATCCCTTCAAATCCGACGTCCTAGAAGCCTACTGTGTATGCAAAGAAGAAGAATAAAAAAGAAAAAGAGAAAAGAATAAAAAAAGGGGAAACAAAAAGAAAAAAAAGGAAGTCATAAAAAGAAAAAAAAAGAAAGAAGGAAGCTCAGAAAGAAAGAAACAAGTATCCTCGGTTGATCTAGGTTTAGCATTGTCTAAAGTCTTGTTTGGTGGAGGGAGTTACGGTAGCATGTCTAGTTTCCTTTGATTTACTTTCTCATGGGTAACCGTGGTGGACCTAGGATTAAGACTGAAAACTCGATTAGACCGAATTTGCTCTCGACATGCTAGTTGATCGGTTAGGTTCGCTTTAGCGGTATTTCTAGGAGAAGGGGAATTCTCGTATTTTTCACACCCCATGTATTCCACGTTTACGTTTGCTTAGGGACAAGCAAACATTCAAGTCTGGGGGATTTTGATCATCTCGTTTTCATACGTATTTCTTGCACGATTTAAGAGACGTTTTTGATATATATGTGTTGCTTTACGTATGATTCCGTATCTGTTTTACTTGTTTTCGTGTTTTCATGTTCTTACAGGTTTTTACGCGTATTTGGATCATTTCGGAGCTAAAGGACATGCACGGAGCTAAGGAGCTACTTCGAGGATCATCACGGGACAAACGGGACGGGATTCAGCATCAAGAGCCTCCACCCGGTCGGACAAAACTCATGCCCGATCGGGCAAAAGCTACGACAAATTTGGTGCACAATTCATGCACGACTCGGGCAAGGGAATGCCCGACCAAATGACTTACACCCGAGCGGGCACTAATCATGCCCGATCGGGCCCCCTTTGCAGTCCCATGACCCACGCGACATGACCTAGCCACACCCGAGCGGGCACATTCACCGCCCGAGCGGGTCGCGACCCGAGTAAACAGCAAAGTTAAGTAAAATTAACTTAAAACAAAAGGGAACTCGTGGGGGAGATTAAGGAAACAATTAGACCGACTTAGGAGACATAAAAGGAGGTCAGAGGACGTGATTGGAGGTAACATTCATTCAGTTCGTGATTGGAGAAGAATTCTTGCGAGAAGGCAAGCAAGGAGCATTGGAGATCAACCCGACACTTCGGTTTCGCTTGGTTTTCATGTTCCTTAGACTTTCTATTTTGTTTATGTTTGTTTACAGATGCATGAGCGAGTAGTTTGTTTGTTCTAGGAGAAGGGATTAGCCCTTGGCTATCCCGGAACCACTTTCTATTTAACTTTGAATGCATCTTCCCGTTTTAGGTCATCTATTCTCTATCTGAGCGCTTGATTGACTTGTGTTTACAAAGGCCACGTAGATGCATGTGTTAGGGATTAGGAGAAGGACCGAAAGGAGAATTCTAGTCCTAGAAGATCAGGTTTAGAACAACCGAGGTTAGGCCACGAAAGTATGGTAGCAACGGTTGAGGGTGAAACGGGCGAATCACAGAGCTTATGGGTTTAGTCTAAGGTGTCAACCACGAAACTAGGGGGCAACTTGTCTAGATCACGTGTCTATGCCTTGAGAGGGGGTAAATATCATATTAGGATCGTCTGCCTTAGATAGCTTTAACTGGGATTGCATGATAGATAGATTGATTGTCGGTTTCGGTAGTCTTGTGGTGAAACTGGATTCCTAGAACGTTTGTCCTAGCGTTAAGAACCGACTCATTTATTTTACTTTCAGTACTTCATTCTTCATCCATATTTGTTCGTTAGCAAGTTTGATTCCTAGTTCGAGTTTAGATAGTGTTGCGTACTCTCTGTGGGATCGACACCTAAAATACTACACAAGTACCATGCACTTGCGGGTAGTTTAGGTTATTCTATTTAACTTTGAGAACGCATCAATTGGGGCGGAACTTTCGATCATCTAGATGTCCATTTAAGTTTAAGATTGATATAGCGCTCCACTATTTGACCAACTTGGAAAGAATATCAATAAACTTCGATCGGATCGAGGTGCTGAATATTTAGGCCAAGAGTGCATTGACTGTCTAAAAGAGTGTGGGATTATCTCACAACTCACTCCACCTGCTACACCACAATGGAATGGTGTTTCTGAAAGGAGAAATCGAATGGTTCGGTCGATGATGAGTCAAACAGTTCTTCCACATTAGTTTTGGGACATGCATTGGAAACGATTGCTTTTATATTAAATCGTGTTTCATCTAAGTCAGTTCAAAAGACACCATATGAGATATGGACTGGGAAACATCCTAGTATGTCTTTTATGAAGATCTGGACATGTGAGATTTATGTTAAACGTCAGACGTCTAACAAACTCGATCCTAAATCAGATAAGTGCATTTTCATGGGGTATTCTAAACTTGAAGAAATTCAAGAACCACAAGGAAATACTGCTGACACTGAGATGGAAACTGAGCAGACACCACTAGCAGTTGTGGAACCGGAACCACAATTAGTTTAGGAACCGGAATCACAAACTGATGTGGAACCTGCTCATGAGACACAAATTGTGCGTAGGTCTTAAGATCACATCGTACGCCACAGAGATATGGATTTCTGGTGACTCAAGATGGTGATGTAATGCTCATGGAAGATGATGAGTCTACGACCTACCAAGGGGCCATAACGACCCAAATTTTGAGAAATGGTTTGAGGCCATGAAATTTGAGATGGAAACCATGTATACAAACCAAGTATGGACTTTGGTTGATCTACGTGAAGGGGTGAGACCCATAAGTTGTAAATGGATTTTCAAGAAGAAAACCGACATGGATGGTAATGTTCATACCTATAAAAGGCGTTTGGTAGCAAAAGGTTTCAAACAAGTTCATGGTATAGACTATGACCAACCCTTTTCACCAGTTGCGATGATCAAATCCATAAGGATTTTCCTTACGATAGCTACATACCATGATTATGAAATCTGGAAAATGGATGTCAAAACAACTTTCCTTAATGGAAAGCTTCTTAAGGATGTGTACATGACACAACCTGAAGGTTTTGTCGATCCAGAAAATGCTAAAACGGTCTGCAAGCTACAGCGATCCATTTATGGATTGAAACAAGCTTCTCGGAGTTGGAATCTTCATTTTGATGAAGCAATCAAAGGGTTTGGTTTCATCAAAAAACAAAGATGAACCTTGTGTCTACAAGAAGGTTAGTGGGAGCACCATAGTTTTTCTTGTGTTATATATAGATGACATATTAGTCATAGGAAACGATATCCCTACCCTGCAGTCTATAAAGACTTGGTTAAGAAATTGTTTTTCTATGAACGATTTAGGTGAAGCTACCTATATACTGGGTGTAAAGATCTGTAGAAATAGATCGAGGAAGCTGATTGGCCTAAGTCAATGTGCATACATAGACAAAGTGCAAAAACGTTTTAGCGTGCAAGATTCTAAGAAAAGAAGTTTGCCTATGGTAAGTGGAATGTTTCACTCTAAACAACAATGTCCTATGACAAAAGAAGAGATAGAACGCATGAGTAAGATTCTGTACGCATCTCCTATTGGATCTATCATGTATGCCATGATATGTACACGTCCTGATATATCATATACCTTAAGTGTAGGCATCAAAGTGATCCGGTGAAAGTCACTGGATCGCTCTAAAGAATATTCTTAAGTACTTGAGAAGTACTAAGATTGCACTCTTGGTATTTGGAGGTGAAGAAGAGCTCATTGTAACGGGTTACACTGATGCTAGCTTTGAAACCAACAAAGATGATTACCAATCGCAATCTGGTTTTGTGTTTTGCCTCAATGGTGGTGCTGTGAGCTGGAAAAGTTCTAAACAAGCTACAGTTGTTGATTCTACTACAGAGGCTGAGTACTTAGTTGCAGCAGAAGCGGCTAAAGAGGCGGTTTGGATCAAGAAGTTCATATCTAAACTTGGGGTGGTTCCTAGCATAGAAGATCTTGTTGAGATATATTGTGATAACAATGGTGTTATAGCACAGGCTAAGGAACCCAGATCACACCAAATATCCAAACACATACTCAGACGCTTCCATCTCATTCGAGATATCATGGAGAGAGGAGACATTAAGATATGTAGAGTACCGACAGATGACAATGTCGCGGACCCTTTGACGAAGCCTCTGGCACAGCATAGGCACGATCGTCATACTAGATCTTTAGGTATTAGAGATATACTTGATTGGTCTAATTGGTTTTAACGCAAGTGGGAGATTGCTAGAGTACGCTCTAGAGACCAATCATTTGAATGATTCTTATTTGAGTATTTTTGATGTATCATGACATTTTCTATATCGCTAAGGATCTTAACATAAGCAATTGCATTCTTTGATACTCAAACGTCATTTGTAAATGGGTGGACAAACAAGATAATGATTGGGTATGCAATTTGCTTATGTAATAAGATGTTGGTTGATCGTGATAAGGATTTGTCCCTCCTGTATAACAGGGGTGATGTCACGAGCTCACAGATTGAACTAGATGAGTATGATATGTTCCATGACTCATGTTCAATGTAGACATCAAGGACAAAAGGATTAACATACATAAATCACGAGATTGGTAATGTTGAGTCACAGACATTCTCATTGCTTAGGAAATAATGATGTGTTGCTAGACACCGCTCATTATTTGTGATCAACGCAATGAGAACCTATTGGGTCGCACACAAAGAAGATTGGAGTTAGACATGTAAATGGGCTAATTCTATTATGAATAGGATTGAAAATAATTCGAATTATTAGGGCCAATTCTAATTGAATCGTGAATTCAATTTAATTGGGCCTAATTCGGCCGATTTGGATAATTGGACGAAACTCTAATTAGGTTTTTAAGTTAGGGTTAAACCGTTTTCCCTATAAATAGAATGCTTAAGCTATATTCTCAACACACAAAAAAAGAAAAGGCACTTTTCCCAAAGTAACCTAGAGGCCAAAACCCTAATCTAGCAACTAGGGTTTTGGACTTTGTCAAAATCTCCTTCGTCCATGTGGATACCGACAGAGACAGGGGCGATTCGTTGCTGCTCGTGACTCACAAATACGGGCTTTACATTACAATACACCAAGGTATGTCCTAAGAAACCCTAATCTATCTCCGAATCAGGTCTCACTAAGGGAAAACCGAGAAAACTCTGTGTTTCCGCTCCGTGTTCTTTCCTCTTGGTTCCCTTCATTAGGGGGTGCTAACACTCTTAGAGTGTTTCATCCCAAACTTCTCCACTAACTGCATCGCATATTTATTTTGATGTAGAAATATACCATCTTCTGTGTAATTGATTTCAAACCCTAGGAAGTACCTCAACCTCCCTAGGTCACTCATTTCAAACGCATGGCACAGCTTAGTTTTAAACTCATTAATCCATTCTACATTACTCCCTATAAGTATAATATCATCCACGTAGATGCATATTATTATGATATCTGATACTGACCTCTGGGTATACATGGCTACATCACAATGGCTTCATGTGCACCCTTCAGTCAGAAGGAACTCGTCTATTTTGTTCTACCAGGCCCTAGGTGCCTGCTTCAACCCATAGAGTGTCTTCCTTAGTTTATGGACTTTATCCTCTGCTCACTCTATCTTGTATACTTGAGGTTGTTCTATGAACACCGCTTATGTAATCTCCCCATTCAAGAATGCCGATTTGACATCCATCTGATGAAGTTTCCATTGCATTTGTGCAGCTAGAGCTATGAGTACTGATGTGGTGAAATTCAAGCTAAATATTTCCTAGACCACTTCACCGCAAGTATACGGTTCGTGTAGTACCAGGGTCGAACTCTAGGGACTAATGCAGCCTTATCCTAAGAATGTAACTAAACTAAGACGGTGTGAAGTAGATGGTGGCGTGGTGCAAATATCTAAAAGACTAAACTAATGGTGGCAGCGATAGAAGGATGTGGAAGACTTGACGATGACGAACACTACGGGTGTCGGGATGCCGGGAATCGTATGGATGTAACAACTGAAGATCATAAACTATCGGATTATCTTGATAACGGAAAATTCATGCTCTAAGGTGAGGAGTGATTCTGTCGAGCCTAAACCTCCTAATCATAAGTACGAGCAATCCTACCTTCCAGCAGCGATTAACCCGTACTATGACAGCGTTACGAGCCCAATCCTAATTCCTAAGTCGATTAACCGACCGGTTAGATTCTCATTAATCAAACTTAACCTACAATTCAACAGTTCTGGATTCATACTTTAACCTTCCAGCAAAATATGAATTCCTATGTTACTGAGCGGGCAGCACTAGTATAGGCGTTACGATGTTGATTGTAGAATCGAATATCAAAACACATAAGATAGATCTAAGCATTAACGCATAAATTTGTACATCCGTTACAAAACCGATATCCCTAATTACAAAACCGATATCCCTAACCCATAGGTTGGAATCTACTCACTCACGGAGTTTATTGACAACGAAGATGACATAACCCTAAACATGATAAACCCTAGGAAACCCGATGCCTCGATCTTCCCTATTGTGTTACCGATGTGTGGATTGATGCTTCTCTCCTTCTCCAGTGTCTCCCGAGCCTTTCCCGATGATTTCCAGCCTTTCCTTGCCCTAGCCATCCCCCCTTGCGTATGGATCTGTTCTCTCCACTTAATTTGCTCGTTCAAACTCTAAATCAAGGTTGTTGCGAGAAAGGTGGCCCGCTCGGGTATGCGTTTTACCCGGTCGTGAAGAGGCGCGCCCGATCGTGTACTCCGTCCTGCCCGATCGGGAAATGCTTCCTGATTGCGTGGTTGAACAGCCCGAGCCATGTAAACTCTCGGGGATTTTCAGGACTAATTGACACCCGACCGGGTACCATGTTGCGCCCGATCGGGTGTGGTCACCCGATCATGTTGTCTCCGTGCTCGGGTCATGCAAAGTGTTGCAATTAACCCCGTAGGTTTTGCTCGAGCGGGTAGACATCAGTGCCCGAGCGGGCACTCTTCAATTCATGATTTTGCTCTTTCCGCTCGATGCTTGGGTGTTCCATTGAGTTCCGAGACTTGATTTTGGCTCCGAGTGAATTGTATCTTCAATTTGAGTGGTTTGATTCAGGAATTCGCCTTTTTATGCTCGTTTAGGCCTTGTCGCCTTAAAACCTGAAACCCAACAAAATGGGCGTATATAAAGAATAACCGTATCGGAAATGTAACTCCTGCTATCAAATATTTGCGAAAATGATACTAATACCTAGCCTAAAACTGATACACTTTACGTGTTATCAAACTCCCCCAGACCTGAACCTTTGTTTGTCCTCAAACAAAACTAAAGCTAAGTGTAGGAAGAATCTAATAATGTTGGATACTGGCACGAAAAGTTCGAAGGGTTAGTCATTCCGCAAATCAGCGCGTCACATGAACAAAAGCCTAAGCGTACCGAGTATAGCCTTATATCTACCGAAAGTTCCGAGCCATGAAATCCTACCAATAATCTAAGTCTATTTCATAACCCTAGCTAGCGTCCAAGCGATCTCCATACCAAATTCCCTAAGCTTTAGATATCATTCAACTCATTTTTCTCGTTCTTATTCATTTTTTTCGATACTTAGATCCACGCTTGGTTCCTAGGACGTCGAAGTCGAAGAGGGATGGCTTTCTACTTAGACCCAGGCAGCCTATGGCACACTCATAAGGTCGTGTGACCTTAGGGGAGTGAAGAGGTGCGTTATAGAAGATCTTATTTTTTCGCTTTTTATTATTTATTTTTTTTAGATTACGCATCATTCTAACCCTTAGGACGTAGAACAGTGCCTCAACCCACCACTTAGACCCGAACCATCGATCTCGATGTACTCATGTCAATCCTAACTCAGAATAGTCAGAAACTTATCCTAGATGACAGCGGAGTATAAGCGTGTAGAATCTAATGACAATGAACGGTAAAAATATATCAAGCAAGCAAAGGCTAGACGGTATACATGGAGATATGGCTACTTGGTACCGAAACCTAAGGATTGAATTCAACAATAGATCAAGCCTTCAAACACAACTACTCGACTAATCGGTATCCAAAAGACTTCTAAGCAAACCTAGACTATTGTTCACGATTCGACAAGGTCGCAAAGATGACCAAGGCTCGAAAATTCGTACTAGGTATCCATCTCTTATTCCTAATCCTACCTCTAATGCTAATCCTAATCGCAAATATGTCGCTCATAAAAAATATTATCACTCAAAAAAGTACCCCCCCCCCAGACCTGAACGGAACACAGTCCCGGTGTTCGAGATCTATGAGGGATACCCGCATGCCAAAAATTCGAGAAAATACGAGAGATTAAGAACAAATACACCTGGTGTGTTTAGCTTTCTCGAATTTGTGATACATCCGAATTTGTGATACTTTCTTACTCTAATGCTGGTGTTATCGTGAAGGACCTGAGATGAGAATCATGCAACGCAGAAGATAGAGAAAAGAGAATACTAAATCAATAAGTCTCAAAGAGCGTACATATGCGCGAAAACTAAAAAAAATAAGAAAAATAGGTCCGTAAAACAACAAAAAGAAAAAGAAAGAAAAGGGAAAAAGGAAAAATGGTCTAATCCTCTTCCTCTCCACCACGAGTGGCCGGAGGGCCTGCTGGATCCACGGGTGCCCCTTCCCCAGGTGGGAAGTAGAAGGACTGTAGCTCTTATGGAATGTGCGGGCAGTACGGAATGGCGCCAGTGTGGTAATCCTGCGGGATCGGCACGTACAGGTCCTGGTAGTGCTGCATGCTGAGCTGCTGGAATATGTGAACGGACTCCGTGAGGTAGTATGTGTGCTGAATCGACTGCACCTGAAACTGCTGTTGCTCCGCATATCTTGCAGCCTCAATGTTGTGCCTCGCCGCCTCGAGGTCGTACCTCTGCTCTGCCATGTAAGAATGATATCTAGTCTCCTCCGCAACATACCTGAGAACGTCGGAGACACCTTCCATGGAAGGAAAGTCAGAGCGATGATGAGGGTACTCTGGGCGGGTACGGGAGTGAGTGGCGCGTCGGCTGCGTTGTCTAGACATCGAAGGTCCTGGTGCAGCGGCTGGAGGTGGATCTACCTCACCTAGTCCTGGGCCGATGTGTCCGATGGTTGGGTCAATCCTAAATCGAGAGCCCTCCTCGTCCAATCCTGGCATCTGAATCTCGTGTAGGTCGACTTCCAAGTTTTGACCGTGCTCGTCCTTGTAACTCCATATTACTCTGTACCTCTCGATCGTTATCGCCCTTCGGTTGCGTAAGTTCTGAAGGTTCAGCTCGGGCTCCTCATTGATCTTGTCCTCTGTCAGGATGCCAAGGTTGATCCCGACTCTACGTTCTATCATCGTGACAATGCCACCACACATGATTTTCGTGTCCGTGCTACATTTCTCGGTGGCGATGTCGTGGAAATGCCGCATGACTAGTCCCACTCGTCTACGGCGAAGCCTGACTTTACCACCCGCCTAAGGTACGCCAACTCCGTGTGGTTGACTCCGCCTTGTGCTCCTTTTCCTAGGATTGAGGAGACTAGGAAATAATGGAAGTACCTTAGGGCGGGGTGGCGTATATGGCTGGCCTTGGACTTCATCGAGTATTCACCATAAGCAATCTGGGTCTAGAATTGCGCTTGACAGCTCCGGTTATACTCGGGCATCTTCGTGAAGTTGCAATGCGGAGCGTCAAGTATGATCGCGAACTGTCGCGCGCTAAGTCGGTAGTTCTGTCCCAGCAGATGGAACTCCATGAAAGCTCTCTCCCGATCTCTGGACTCGAGGAAGAATGCAGTGTAGGACGCGAAGAATTCCGCTGTGAGGTTGCGGTATGTGTACTCCTGTGTGTCCCGCAATCCCGTCCATCCCAAAGTGTTGAAGATGGCGTCGATATGCTCCTCGATGTGGAGGGCACTCATTGCTTCTGAGGATAGGAAGCGGGAAGGGAAATCCGCGGTTGCAGCTCGGTGAATCTCAATTTCTGACCGGACAAGAAAGTTGTCGTCTGGTAGTTGTATTGCTGGTGAGACGTTGTTATCGGTATGTAAGGCGTTAGTTCCATGATGGCATCTGACTTTGCTGGCCATCCGTGTTCTGGATCGTAGGCATCATATCGGCGTTTCTTTGAGCTCTGGAAAATCTTCAGGTCCATATGCAAAACAAACGAAGAAGAAAAATAAGCGTTAGTCACCGTTTTGCATGATGCCCGATCGGGTAGTAGCTCTTGCCCGCTCGGGCTCAAATTCGTCAAATTACCCCCGTAGGCACCACCCGACTCGGGTGGAAACACTACCCGATCGGGTACAAATTCAAACTGCCCGATCAGGTGCTGAACCTACCCCGATCGGGTTGAATCGCGAAATCGCGACCCAGCCGTTCGAATTCGTGTTTCAATCAACAAATTCGCCCTAGATCCTTTCTAATCAGACCTAAACTTAATCCATAGCAGTCCAAAAATCACTCAATATTGCATAAATATACCTGAAATTCGAGAGGAATTGAGAGATTTTTCAAGGATTTTCGAGAGAGAAGGAGAGAGTATTTTCGAGTAACCGAGGATCGACCGGCGACGATGATGAACGGAGGCGGCGTATGAGCGACTCCGACGTATGAGTTGCGGCGTGAGGGTTCCGATTTGTGGGAGCACGCTTGGGTCGAATTTTTGAAGTGAGAATGGCCGCTCGGGTTACTCGAAATTAAACTTACCTGTGCACGTGATATACGATGCCCGATCGGGTCCCCTGATGCTACCCGATCGGGTTCTCTTGAATTTGACGTTGCCCGCTTGGGTCTTCTGAGTTGCCCGATCGAGCTCCTTTCATTTTAACCTAACCCGCTCGAGTGGAGATGTCTGCCCGACCAGGCAGAGCTGCAAAAACTGAAAAATTTCGATGAAAACCATGCAGCAAAAATCGATAAGACCACTAAATTCCTAAATCCTAAGAAAATTGTCCAAGTCTAAAAAGAAAAAGAGTATAGAAAAATTAAAATGAAAACGATGAAAAGGATACGGGGCTCGGGTTGCCTCCCGAGAAGCGCTTGTTTACGGTCGCGAGCCTGACCAGAGCATGCTACTCATCAGGTGGACGTCCTCGACGTCGTCTTGTACGTAGCGTCTCGTGTGCAATATATGCTCGATAAGGTGTGGCACATGAACCAATTGAATTCCTTTCATGATCGGTAATGTCTTCCCTAAGATAGGTCATGATGCTCTCTAGATTGGGTGCTAGATCGTGCTGTCCAAACATTCTGGTCAAGCTGATATTAAGTCCGGTTGTGTACTCCATGAAACTGGTTAGACGTTTGTCACTTGTTTCCTTCAGTGTCTCCAGAGATGTTTTGTGTGTGAGCCTTTGTGGTGAAGGCTTCATCTTTATCTTAGGTGCTTTATCGATGTCCCAATTGTGGGCTGGACGTTTTGTGTAACTTCTCGGCATCTTAGGGTCATTTGTGTACTGACTTGCACCGCATTTAGCTCGGGTTGTGCAGAAGTCTCTATCGGGGGATTCCTCCTTCTTTTCATTGTTAAGCAGCTCATTTTGTACTTTGTAATTTCCTTCCCCAACTGCTATGCGATTCATATCTAAGGAATCCGTAGTCTTAAACTCCTCACAAACTTCATCGGCTAAATCTTCAAAGATGCCTTCGGGGAACACGAAATCGATAGTGCACGGTTGCTCAATTGTGTCCACTAAGCTGAATTCTACTTCTACCTCGGGTTTCTTCATGTGCTCATCAATGTCCGTAGCCTCATCCACTGCCGTTTTAGATTCATCTTCTTTTTCAATCAACGATGGACTTGGCTGATCTACCGTCTCACAATCCCTTAGGTAGATTTTGCTGACATGTTCACGAGGATTGATGTCCGTAGCCTCATCCACTGTCGTGTTAGAATCTCTTGTGGTTGCAATGCCCCTTGTGCAAGTTCTGAAGCTTGCGTGTCTAATTGTCTAAATAAGCTGCCAATCTGCTCATTGGCGCTTCTTGTTACGCTTCCACTCCCATAAACAAGTTGTTTCGTCTCTCTAACAATCCAAGGAGGTTGGTGTACGTGGCGGAGGGGCTGCTACGGATTGAGTTGAGTGTGGCTGAGGCACATATGATTGATAGCTCTGAGTTTGGGGTTCCGTTCCCAAACGATTGATGTGCATTCAGCGTACCCTCGGTGTTCCTGTACGGGAAGTATGCGTAATCGCTCCATCCGTGATTGTATGTATTCACGTAAGGCCGATTGTAACTATCGTAGATCTCTTATTCATACCCCCAAACGTTTTGTTCCCATGATTGCTCTGAGTATTGTGGATGGTATAAGTCGGAGAGCATACGACCAATCTCGGAAAGTTGATATCTCAATTCAGCTATGTCGGCATGCGAAGAGTGGAAGTTGTTCATGTTACCTTGCAAGATAAAGAACACCAAATTCAATTAAGCTCTGTGAGGTAAAGAAAAATTTGACTCCATAAGAAAACAAAAGCAAAAACAAAAATACGAAAAACAAATGAAGACTCCGGAAAGGACTAGATCTTAATCTAGCTAATCCCTAGTGTAGGCCGTTATTAGTCCCCGGCAACGGCGCCAAAAACTTGATGTGGTGAAATTCAAGCTAAATATTTCCTAGACCACTTCACCGCAAGTATACGGTTCGTGTAGTACCAGGGTCGAACTCAGGGACTAATGCAGCCTTATCCTAAGAATGTAACTAAACTAAGACGATGTGAAGTAGATGCTGGCGTGGTGCAAATATCTAAAAGACTAAACTAATGGTGGCAGCGATAGAAGGATGTGGAAGACTTGACGATGACGAACACTACGGGTGTCGGGATACCGAGAATCGTATGGATGTAAGAACTGAAGATCATAAACTATCGAATTATCTTGATAACGGGAAATTCATTCTCTAAGGTGAGGAGTGATTCTGCCGAGCCTAAACCTCCTAATCATAAGTATGTGCAATCCTACCTTCCAGCAGCGATTAACCCGTACTATGGCAGCGTTACGAGCGCAATCCTAATTCCTAAGTCGATTAACCGACCGGTCAGATTCTCATTAATCGAACTTAACCTACAATTCAACAGTTCCGGATCCCTAAACATGACAAACCCTAGGAAACTCGATGCCTCGATCTTCCCTATTGTGTTACCGATGTGTGGATTGATGCTTCTCTCCTTCTCCAGCGTCTCCCGAGCCTTTCCTGATGATTTCCAAGCCTTTCCTTGCCCTAGCCGTCCCCCCTTGTGTCTGGATCTGTTCTCTCCACTTAATTTGCACGTTCAAACTCTAAATCAAGGTTGTTACGAGAAAGGCGGCCCGCTCGGGTATGCGTTTTACCCGGTCGTGAAGAGGCGCGCCTGATCGTGTACTCCGTCCTGCCCGATCGGGCAATGCTTCCCGATCGCGTGGTTGAACAGCCCGAGCCGTGTAAACTCTCGGGGATTTTTAGGACTAATTGACGCTCGACCGGGTACCATGTTGCGCCCGATCGGGTGTGGTCACCCGATCATGTTGTCTTCGTGCCCGGGTCGTGCAAAGTGTTGCAATTAACCCCGTAGGTTTTGCCCGAGCGGGTAGACATCAGTGCCCGAGCGGACACTCTTCAATTCATGATTTTGCTCTTTTCCGCTCGATGCTCGGGTGTTCCATTGAGTTCTGAGGCTTGATTTTGGCTCCGAGTGAATTGTATCTTCAATTTGAGTGGTTTGATTCAGGAATTCGCCTTTTTATGCTCGTTTAGGCCTTGTCGCCTTAAAACCTGAAAACCAACAAAATGGGCGTATATAAAGAATAATCGTATCGGAAATGTAACTCGTACTATCAAATATTTGCGAAATGATACTAATACCTAGCCTAAAACTTATACACTTTACGTGTTATCAAGTACTCTAATGGTGTCGTGCCTGGAAACCAGAGCAAAGGTCTCCGCATAGTCAATATTAAAGGTCTATGTAAACCCCCTTGCCACGAGTCTTGCTTTCAATTTTTGTATCTTTCCATTCTCATCTGATTTAATTTTATACAGCCACTTGATTGTGATCATCTTCATGTTTTCAGGTCTGTCCACCAGCTCCCAGGTGTTGTTGTTTTGAATCATGTCAACCTCCTCGTCCATGGCTTTCCTCCAGTCAGGATTCGATATTGCCTCCTCAAAGGAACTTGGTTCCTCTATTATCAGGTAACAAGCTTCATAGTTTTGCCCTTCATCTACTTCATTTGGTTCTGCTTCTTCATAGATTTGACTTAATCTTCTTGTTCTGTGTATGAGCCTTGAGGAGAGGATGAGGCTCCACTGGTCTGACCACTGCTCAACTGGAAAGGCACTGGGGAAAATTGAGATAAATGTCTATCTCCCTCTTGATTTTTTGAGCTTCTCTGTGCAGTTGTAGGAGTAGTATGTTGTATAGGTCTAGGGATTCCAATGAATGTAGATATAGGCTTAGATCCTTATGAATCAACTTGTGTAGACCAATCCCAACATTTATCTTCTTCAGATACCATGTCCCTAGCAACTTCCACCTTCCTAGTCTGAATCTTATATATTCTGTAACCCTTACTTAGACTGTTGTAGCCTACGAATGTCCCCATTTCTGATCTCTGATCTAGTTTCTTTCTATGTTGTGTAGGTATGTGCACATGACAGATATACCCGAAGACCTTGAGGTGGCTCACTGAGGGCATGTGTTCAGTCCACACTTCATGTAGGGTGTGATCATCCAGGGCCTTGGTGGGTAGCCTAATCTAGAGGTAGGCTGCTGTGAATACTCCTTCAGCCCAGAACATGTGAGGTAAATTCTTTTCATTTAGCATACTCCTAGCCATATTTACGAGTGACCTATTCATCTTCTCAGCAACACCATTTTTCTGAGGGGAATAGGCAACTGTCAGTTCCCATAGGATTCCCTTAGAACTTAGGAAATCATCAAACTCCTTAGAGCTAAATTCCCCACCTCTGTTTGCTCTTAATTTTTTCAGCTTTTTCCCTATTTGTGTTTCAACTTGTACAACAAACTTCTTAAATATACTTAAGCAATCTGACTTAAGTTTTAAAAAATATACTCATACCATATGTGAGAATCCATCTGTGAATGTCAGTAGGTAAAGGCTTCAATCCAGTGATAAGGTCTGCATAGGTCCACATAAGTCTAAGTGGATTAGGTCCAGGATCCCCTTCAACCTATAATCTGAATGTTTAGGGAACTCTTCCCTAGTCTGCTTTCCCTTCAAGCAAGCCTCAAAAACATCATTTTTTACTTTAAATCTCGGCAACCCTCTGATCATATTTTTCCTTTGTAATTCTTGCAGGTTATGAAGGCCTGAATGACCAAGCCTCTTTTGCCACAGTCCAGGTAAGTTCTCTCCTTCACTTACTATCTTGGCTTGTTATTTTATAATTTTCCACCATAGAGGATATGGCTTCCTAACCATTGGAACTTCAGCAACCAAAACATATATCTTATCCTTAATTCTACAACTGCCTTCTGTAAATAAAACTTGGTAATCGTTCCTAACTATCTGAGGTACACTCAGAGATTCTTATCCAGACCTGGGACAAGAACCACATCCCTTATCAACTTCCTTCCTCTCTTAGTTTCAACTTCAATATCTCATTCCCCAGTGGTAGTGAGGACTTCACCATTTCCAACAATAATAGGTACTTTAAAATTCCTATCCAATGTGGTGAAGTACTCCTCCACTCTAGTCATATGATTAGTAGCACCGCTGTCCACTAGCCATACTTCTTGATTGAAACCTTCTGCTGCAATATGAGTAGTGGTAAATAGGGAGTTATCCTCTTCTTCTTCTTTGTTCACATGAGCTTGATTTGTATTAGACTTCTTAACTCTATAGTACCTTGAAAAATGACTTGGTTCCCGCAAGTGTAGCACTCTTTCTTTGTTTTAGAGGATCTAGGAGAGTTTGATCTGTCTTGCTTGTTTTTAAAATAACACTGAGCCACGTAGTGGTTGTCCTTCTTACAGTGACCACACCACTTCTTCCCCTTCTGCTTGTAGTCACCCTTAGGATAGGGCTTCCTACTAGTTTTTTGTTTTGTTAGACAACTTGAAACCTTTAAACTTCGCATTAAAGGCTCCCTCTACGCTGCTTCCATGTTTTTCGCCTAATCTTGCTTCTTGTGGCTGCAAAGAAATGACTAACTCACCCACTGTTAGGGTTGTGAGGTCCTTAGTCTGTTCGATAACACCCACATAGGGGTCGAACTGCTCCTGTAATGAGCATAATATTTTAGATACCAGGGTGTCTTCTCTAATATCATCATCGTAGGTCTTCATCTCATTTCCCATTTACGTGACTTTGTTAGCAAAGTCCTTAATGCTCCCTTTGTCTCCATATTTTAGAGTGTAATATGTAGCCCTCAACCTTTGTAACTTGATCATTGCCGTCTTAGGATCTCCCTGGAACCTTTCCCATAGTAGATCCCACGCATCCTTTGAATTCTCACATGTAGACAAGTGAGCTCCAAATATTTTTTCAGTGATAGCACTATAAAAATTTGCAGTGTTGTCCGGTTCTTGGCCTCTAACTCTTCCCACGTAGCTATGGCCTTTTATTGTTCTTCAAAAGTTGTAGCAGCCCCCATTATCGGCATGTCTGGTAGTCCCTCTGTCACTACCTTCCAGAGTTGTTTACATCTTAGGGTTTCCTTTTTCTTGATACCCCAAAGATTGTACCCCTTACCATCGAATACTAGAATCTAAGGTATTGTCTGCATCATTCTTTCTAGGTCTAGGGCTTTTCTTCTTCACTGTGTTGTTTGATAACACATAATCCGTTGTAGTTTTTATATCATTCTTAGGTCTAGTTTTGATTAGATTTATTAGATTTCATTCATTTATCGAGATTATTCGAGGATTTCATCTACATTTCATGTTTTGTGTAGAAAACGAAGACATGACGAGAAACACGAGAGATATTGGCAATTTAACCCCGAAATAACAAGGTTCAACTTATGCAAGACCGTGGACTGAAGAGAACATACAAACACCGAGCGAAAGGAGCGAAAACAACATCTTAGGTCATGCACGCTCGGGCATTAGAAGTGTGCCCGCTCGGGTAATTGATGCCAAGACAACCCCGTAGCTTTGCACGACTCGGGTGTTCAAGGAACATGGTCGGGCATGTGTGCCCGATCGGGTGGAAATGGAGTGCCCGCTCGGGTTAATTGTCATCAAGATGCACCGTAGGTTTGCACGACTCGGGCTGAAGAGGAACACGCTCGGGCATGAGTGCCCGCTCGGGCGAGAATGGGTGTACACGGTCGAGACGGACGGAACGAAGGATCCGGAGCATGGAGGATCTATTGAAGACATCGGTTGATGAATAGGGAGCATTCTCTTTCTCTATCTATGTTGAATTTAGATTTCTTTTGTGTTTTGTTTCCTGAGTTCATGTCCAAGTAGATCTATTGCCATAGGTTAGAGAGTATTGCCAATATGTAGTGAAGTCTTGTGCTTAATGAATGGTGGATCTTAATGCTTTCATACTTGTACGCCACTCGATATGAATGAATTCGGTATTTTATCATGTTTTCAGATTTCATGGTTGATCTTAATGCTTTCATTACTTGTACGCCACTCGAATGAATGATGGTAATGAGCATAATATTTTAGATACCAGGGTGTCTTCTCTAATATCATCATCGTAGGTCTTCATCTCATTTCCCATTTACGTGACTTTGTTAGCAAAGTCCTTAATGCTCCCTTTGTCTCCATATTTTAGAGTGTAATATGTAGCCCTCAACCTTTGTAACTTGATCATTGCCGTCTTAGGATCTCCCTGGAACCTTTCCCATAGTAGATCCCACGCATCCTTTGAATTCTCACATGTAGACAAGTGAGCTCCAAATATTTTTTCAGTGATAGCACTATAAAAATTTGCAGTGTTGTCCGGTTCTTGGCCTCTAACTCTTCCCACGTAGCTATGGCCTTTTATTGTTCTTCAAAAGTTGTAGCAGCCCCCATTATCGGCATGTCTGGTAGTCCCTCTGTCACTACCTTCCAGAGTTGTTTACATCTTAGGGTTTCCTTTTTCTTGATAACCCAAAGATTGTACCCCTTACCATCGAATACTAGAATCTAAGGTATTGTCTGCATCATTCTTTCTAGGTCTAGGGCTTTTCTTCTTCACTGTGTTGTTGCTGATCTTGTGTTTGGTGTTTGTTGTGCTTTGGTGCTTAGTTCTCAATCGTGCTATGTACCCCCTTGAATCTTGAGAGCTCTGATACCATTTATAAGCTTTAATGCTTGTTCATGAGCTTAATATTTAGAGTCTCATGAACTCATCTTCCTATGTCTTGAATGGTGAAAATGTGAAAGTAAGATGAACAAGGTTGGATGAACTTGAGTCTTATGTTGCATTGGTGATAAAAAAAAAAATTGTTTTGTTTCTGGTGTTTTGACGATGGTGAAGATGGTTACTTTGAAGGTGATAAACCTCACCCTCTTCTTCCATTTATATATATCAAAATTATCATACAAAAACTTGCATAACCTAGTAACTATATCTAGGTCTTTTCTTGCTAATGACAACTTAAAATAGCCTTAATTTTTCTTAGAAAAGTGGCATTTAGTCGTTTTGTTCTTCTGCAACTTCAGCATTTTCTTCTTTGTTTGCAGGTCTGGTTCCTAAGCTTCACGAGCTGCACTGAAGATTTGGGCTACTGGAGTCCGCAGGCTCTTCCTTCTCCTCTGTGTTTCTGCCTGGGCTTGTAGCATTCGAGTTTAATGGGCCTTTTTAAGCCCACATTATCTTTGGTCTGTAATAATCCAATCTTCTTTCGTGTTTGGTCAAACACTCCTCTTTCTCGAATCTTTGATCAACTTCATCCTCGACCTTTCCTTTCTTGTCGAACCCTAGTTATGATCTAGGGTTTCCACTTTCGTCTTTGATCCTAACCAATAACCGAGGGGGATTGAAAGCTTCATAGACTAAGAGTGAGACCTTTTTCATCCATCTCATTAAGCTTTTTCAATGCCAATAGAACCTTTCCTCGCTCCAACACTCTTCTGATTAAGAAGACCATTAATATGTGATTTAACCAACCTGAGTTTCTGTGATCTTTTAATCAGATTTTAGTCGAATGCAATGTGTTCCGAACTTGGACAACAAAGGAGAATAAAAATCATAATCATCATCAAAAAGGTGAACAAAAGACCGAACCACTATTATAGAAGGGCAAATATGTTATTTGTAATGTTGAAATTGTTTGTTTTTCATGTTTAAATATTATTTTATGTTACAGCTTTCAAGAATAAAAGTTTATTCATCGTTGCAAAATTATGTTTTATTTAGATCTAATATTCAAATTTGATCATTATGCAACATTTTTGTAAGTTCTTCGAATTCTATAAAATTTTAATATTCAAAATTAATTTACTATGAAATTAAGAATTTAAATGAAATTCCAGATCAATTCTAGGTGACTAAGACTATTGTCTAAAGGAATACAATTAATTAACTCATTGGAATTAATCTACCTAAAAATAACAATGGAGGAATATCAGAAATGCCCTCGTAGGGTTAAAACACTTCAAAAGTATCTTCAGAAATCTGATGGAAAAAAATTGAAGAAAAGACATATGTGTCGTTATATTTTGTTAGTGAAAACACATATGGAGGAGGGAAAGACAAATTTGAAAGGAGGGGAAGACAAATTTGAGAGGAGGGAAACAAATTTGAGAGTTATTTCCTTCCATTTTGAGCGATTTCTTTCTATTTTTGAGCCATTTTCTTCCATTTCGAGCGATATCTTTCCATTTTCAAGCGATTTCTTCCCATTTTGAGCTTTTTCAGCAATTTTCGAGCGATTTTCAACGATATTTTAGCCATTTTCAGTGATTCCAAGCAATTTTTAGCTATTTTTTAGCGATTTCCAATGATTTTTAGCGATTTTCGACAATTTGTAGGCGATTTCAAACCATTCTGGTGATTTTTGGCTATTTTCGGCGATTTCTGGCAGTTTCCAGCGATTTTTGGCGATTATTTTAGGTCGCACTGGGTCACAGGATCGAACTGGGTCGCAGGGTCGAATTGGATCACAGGGTCGAACTGGATCGCAAGGTCTCAATATGTCATGGACATAAAGCACAAGGAAGACAACCGCGCTCCCACTAAACTTCTTGTACACACAAGGCTCTTCTTTGCATCTAACAAAGTTGAACTCTTCAACTGCCTTGTTAAAGCGAATATTCCAGGTTCGAGAAGCTTGCTTGAGTCCATAAATGGACCTGCAAGGTCGAACTAGGTCGTAGGGTCACAAGGTCGCAGGGTCGGACTGGGTCGCTGGGTCACAGGGTCAAACTAGGTCGTTGGGTCGCAGGGGTATTTTGGGAATATCAATATTTATAAGGGTATTTTGAAGTTAAAAAATATCGGGAAGGGTATTTTTGAAATGTTTTAGCCCTGCGAAGGTATTTTTGAAGTTGTCCTAATAACAATGTTAAATGTAATTATCAAGTAGAAAAGTCATTACTATAGCGCACATTGACATTAAAACATTTGTATATATTTTTATATATCTATATAATTTGTAATATTTTGTATATTTTGAATTGGAAAATATGAATCTCGTCGTCCACCCTCTCCCTACAATCTCATATTGTTAAGTTCTCTTTTTCACCTATGCAACCATCCATGGCATATCCATCGGCTCAACACCTCGAATGTAATCTCTTTAATGGGAGTGAATTTTCTCAATTTCACAACCATTTTGCTTCCTCCCTTCCTTGCAACTTAGTCACTACATGTGCCTCGAGTTAAATCCACCAACTCTACTTACTTGTCGCGAGCTTGCAATCCATTCTCCAATCCTTTCTTCCTCCTTGAAGATTTGACTTTTCTGGTCGATACAAAATGATGATGCACATAACCTTTGAAGAAAAGATGAGTGAGATATTTAAACAAATTGGTTTCAAATGAATCAAATATAATGTTATACGGAAGTTTACCCCAGCCCATCAACAATTTCTTAGTAGAGAGTTGAGACGGGATTCAGAAGTTTTTTCCGATGTATGTATAATTTAATTTTCTTCTTTTTGATTTTTTCCTTTTTTTATTTTTTTCACGAACGTTGTACAACGTGACAACGTGCTTGTACAATGTATGGTACAACGTGTGATACAACGTGGTACAAGCACGTTGTGTACAGTCGTTGTACACACGTGGTACAATGTATTTGTATAAAGTGTGGTACAACGTTGCCAACTTTATAGAGTTGTTCAAAGAGTATCCTTGCAATTTTGGAAAATGTAGAACGGCGTAGATGTGGCCTATTTCGTCATAAACAACAAGAGCTCTATAATTAATAAACCAATATATTGGATTGGTGTGAAGGTGGTGTTGGATACCGAGGAGCTCCTTTTGTTCGATGCGTCAAGAAAAATCTACAACAAAGGGCAGATGGACGCAAATATAGAGCCATATTTACGTGGTATTCCTCGGTTGCTCATATAGAAGCATGCAAATAAGTACTAAGCTTTAAACCTAGCAGATAAAGATTTTTATTTGCTAGTGATGGTAGTTTATCATAGGACTTGAACCAAAAGAACTCTTTTAGAATTGTTATACAACTGTCACCAATTGCCTTCAATTTTGTTGAAACAGTCAGACATAACGCATTCAAGAAATTGGTCAGTTTCAAGGTGTGATTTCCCTTAACGATATCAACACCTTCAATTTTAACAATAATCTCTTCTTTTATAAATTTATTGAATTGGGTGAACAACATACAACTCGCATTTTCCTGAAGCATAGATGATTTTAGGAAAAATTAAAACAGATGAAAAATCGGTATGAGATTGTATGAATGTAAAACAACATAAACAGATGAGCTGGTAAAAAAAATACCAAACACGTTTATCAATTAATAGAAAATCAATCCACATTAATTCCCATTTTGTTTCACGTTATGGGCTTTCCAAACGTGAAAAAATCTAGCGACAACAGGCTGGATACAAAGCCCAATGGTTAGTTCATTAAATGTAATGTGTTGTGGCAGCATGTCATATAAGGAAGCTGCACTGGATCCATGAAAAAATGAACAGATTGTTTCGTTTGATAATTTGGCCATTGATAGGATAATGTATGATTTGTGATGAGTCGTTTTTGTGATGGGTTATTAAAGCAGTTTTAAATACAGAGAATAAGTACAATATAATTGTAATTGTTGTTATTTATTTTTTCAGTTGATCATAAAAATTATTATGAGTAGCTGTAAATGTAGAGAATAGATCAAGTAAACCGCAGCAGCAGTAAAAATTATGAGATAATTATAGTTATTGTCATTTTTTTATGCTGAGGTGGCTTCAAAGTATTTGATGAAACATCCAGTTTATAATATGTTGGTTATATTATCTAGGTATATGTAGACCTAAAGATATTTCATGATTTCATACTATTAATTGTGTTAAATTGGAAAACAATCATTTCATTGTAAATGCATAACTTTAGTGACTGTTAATATGTTGCAAAGGTCATTACAAGAGAATTGATAGCTTTGGAGTAGGTCAAACAGAAATATCATCATTAATGGTTTTAATTATAATAATATAGTGACAATGGATGTTATGAAATTAGAGATAAATTGAAAGATTATAAAAGTTATTAAAAGCAATTTAAATGTAGAGAATAAGTCTTATGTAGTTGCAATTGTTGTTATTTGTTTTTTTTTTCGCTCAAGAGACTTTATTTCATAACATTTATTAAAAGTAGTTGTAAAAGTAGAAAATAATTATGATGTAATTTTAATTATTATCACTCGTTTTTTTATGTTGATCGAGAGTATTTGATGAAACATGCAGTTGATGTTATCTTGATTTATGATTGGTACACTATCTCGATATATATATATATATATATATATATATATATATATATATATATATATATATATATATATATATATATATATATATATATATATATATATATATATATATATATATATATATATATATATATATATATATATATATATATATATATATATATATATATATATATATATATATATATATATATATATATATATATATATATATATATATATATATATATATATATATATATATCGAGATTACGTCTAACTCAGGGGGAGTTATCCGTGGAGGTCTTTAGTACATTGTAGAAACTGGCAAGTGTACTTAAAGATTGACAAGTAAATAAACAAATACTGTTTGATATTTTCTGATCTCTTTGGTTATTGATTGAATTGTCATCTTCTACAAGTTTTCAATTGGTATCAGAGCTGGTAACCATCATTTAGAGTAAAATCTAAAATCTAGTTGGAGATCCAAGAAGACGACTAAAATGGAAGGACCAAGAGACATGTATTCGTTCGGTAAACCTGTCATGTTAGATTCGTCCAACTATGGATACTGGAAAGTAAAGATGCGAGCAAGCATTCGAGGATTTGACGAAGATGCCTGGAGTGCAGTTAAAAACGGATGGACACCACCAACAGTTATCGATGAAAATGGAAAAGAAAAGGAAAAGCCATCAGATCAGTGGACACCTAGTGAAAAAAGGAGTTCAACATTCAACGCTAAAGCCCTGACAGCTATCTTTTCATCAGTAGATATAAATGAATTTAAACAGATTCAAGGGTGCGAATCGGCTAAGGAGGTGTGGGATACACTAGAAACTATCCACGAAGGCACAAAGAGTGTTAAGAGAACACGCCTAGATATATTGGAACACCAATTCGAAAAGCTATAGATGGGAGAATATGAAAGTGTGAACGAATTCAGTGGTCGGATGAATGCAATCGCAAACGAAGTAAGTGTACTTGGACAAAACTTAGATGACAAGAAGCTTGTAAAAAAGTTATTGAGGTGTCTTCCGAAGAAGTTCTATGCTCAGAAAGTGGCCATGAATATGTCGTTAAACACGGATACAACTAGTTTCAAAGAAATAGTTGGAATCCTAGCAGCGTATGAATTGGAAATACAGCTGGAACAAGGGGATATTGCCAAAGATGGAAGCAAGGGAGTTGTATTACAAGCTGTTTCAGAAAACACAAGGTTAGATAATCTTGAAGAAAACATCGTATTACTAACCAGAAAATTTGGAAAATTCATGAAGAAAAAGACAGGAATGAGAAAATCAATAACCGAAGATGCTGGATTCAGAAAGGAGAACAAATCTAGTTCTTGATGCGTATCAGAGTTAAATATAACCTAATCTACCCGCAAGTGCACGGCACGTGTGTAGTATTTTAGGTGTCGATCCCACAGAGACTATGCAACGCTACCTAAACCCGAACTACGAATCAAACTTGCTAACGAAAGAATAGTGATGAGGAATGAAATACTGAAAATAACTAAACTACTTGGGTTCTAACGATGAGA
>CM071865.1:28129074-28171440 GCA_036759665.1 Gynandropsis gynandra
GTTGAGCAAACGGTACACAAAAATCATTCTATAGAGGATGTTATTGGTAATCTTGAGGATGGAATACGCACACGTAATAAACCACGGATAAACTATCACGACATGGTAAAATTTACATGTTTTACATCACAAATAGAACCAAAGTGTGTTCGTGATGCGTTAGACGATGAATCCTGGATCAAAGCTGTGCATGAGGAATTAGAGCAATTTGTTCGAAATGATGTTTGAATTTTAGTTCCTAGACCACTACATCTGAATGTAATAGGCAGGAAATAGGTGTTTAAAAACAAAACAAATGAGCAAGGTGAGATTGTCCGCAGTAAAGCGAGGTTAGTTGCACAAGGTTACACTTAAGTAGAAGGAGTAGACTTCGATGAAACTTTTGCTCCAGTGGCTAGACTAGAATCGATTCGTCTATTGCTTGGTGTTGCGTGTTTCTTTGGCTTCAAATTGTTTCAGATGGATGTGAAGAGCGCATTTCTCAATGGTATACTTCAGGAAGAAGTATATGTCAAACAGCCAAAAGGATTTGAAGATCCACATAATCCAGAACATGTTTACAAGCTTAAGAAAGCCCTGTACAGATTAAAACAAGCACCTCGTGCTTGGTATGAAAGACTCACAAGCTTCCTTGTGCAGAATGGTTACAAAAGAGGGGGAGTTGATAAAACCTTATTCATTCATAATTCATTCAGATGGTATCTTATTGGTTGTTCAAATTTACGTTGATGACATTGTTTTTGGTTCGAAATCGCAGGAAAAGGTGAACTGGTTTGTGGAAACCATGAAGAGAGAGTTTGAAATGAGCATGTTCGGAGAACTAAGATACTTTCTTGGACTACAAGTCAAACAACTTAATGATGGATTGTTCATTTCTCAAAGCAAATATGCCAGAAACCTGGTAAAAAGATTTGAACTAGATCACAGTAAATCAGCAAGTACCCCCATGTCGACAACAACAAAGTTGACAAGAGATGCGGATGGTGAAGATGTTGAGGTTAAGTTATACAGAAATATGATTGGTAGTCTACTTTATCTTACTGCAAGTAGACCTGATTTGTGTTTAAGTGTAGGGATTTGCGCCAAGTATCAAGCTAAACCAAAGAAATCCCACTTGCTTGTTGTTAAGCGGATTATCAAATACGTCAAAGGTACTACAGAGTATGGGATATTATATTCCAAAGATACTAATTGTGAACTTGCAGGTTTCAGCGATGCTGATTGGGGAGGAAATGCGGACGATCGGAAAAGTACTTCTGGAGGATGTTTCTTTCTCAGAAACAATTTAGTTTCATGGCACAGTAAAAAGCAAAACTCAACATCTCTTTCTACTGCTGAGGCTGAATACATCGCTTTGGGAAGCTGCTACACTCAATTATTATGGATGAACCAAATGCTTATGGACTACGGTATGCAATCCAGAACTTTTACTGCATGGTGTGATAATACTAGTGCAATAGATATTTCTAAAAATCCTGTCCAGTATTCTAGAAAGAAACATATAGAAATACGACATCATTTTCTGAGAGAAAAAGTTGAGCAGAAACAAATGAAAGTTGAATATGTGCCTACGGAACGTCAGCTCGCGGATATTTTCACAAAACCTCTAGATTTAAATCGGTTTATTTCTCTGAGAAAATCGCTTGGTGTTTGTGAGCTTTGATCGTTTCTTGCGTATTACATTGGTGAAATTGTATTTTTGAAGTGTTTGGTGATCTTACGAAGAAAAGGAAAATTACTGTCATGTCTGTCTGTTTTAAGTACACTTAAATGGTTCTTGTTCTGTGTCTGAACACTGTTTCTATTTCTGAATGCTTCAGTTTTTTTTTAAGTGCACTTAAAACTACACTTACTCCTCTGACAACTTTTATATGCATTTTTATGCAAAAATAGAATCTGTTTTGTCATGAGTATATGATCGGGTCTAAGTTGGGAGATATTCAGTTTCAGTTATAACGTCCTATGACACAGCCAAAAATCGTGTTTAAATACTCCTCTATGTGTACATAAGAGTATACCTCAATAAAGGTAGTCAAGGTGCTTGTTATATGAACAAAAGGATATCTAAACAACGTCCTAGGAGCTGTAAATGAGTGCTTGAAAAATAAAAAAAGGAAAAATAATGAAAAGAAATACAATATAACAGATTGTTTTAAGTGGAGAACAAATTTCAGTAAGTGTACTTAAACATTCAGTCGTTTACAGTCTTTACTAATTCTTACCGATCAGATTCTGCTTTGATTCCATTCATCATGTTTTATGTCAAGTTGTTTACCTTGATCTGACAAGCAGTAGCTGCACTTAAGTGATTTTCTCTTTCTAATTCACCGGCAGTTTTTTTTAATGAGATGGGATGTTTTGTGGGCTGATGTGAGTGGTGCAATAAATTCAAAATTTTTCAAAATCCCTGAAATTTCTCTGTAACTGCACCTCACGTTTTTTAAACCGCTTCATTTCTCATAGTGCGCTCATTTTAGAAACCCTAACCCATCTTTCTCGAGAAAAAGAGAGGTAGTTTCTCCTTCTGCAGATCATTCACTTCAAACAGAAAAATGCAGACTCGAAGCTCCAAATTCGCTCTTTCACCAGATGACATTCTCATAGTTGACGATCAGGAGGTTAGAATGGGGGATTTAGTCTTCACTCGAAACCCCTCACGTGTTAATGGCCGTCGATACAAGGTGATGGCTACAAAATTCTTCGCCCCTAACAAACAAGAGAACATGAGGGCAGGCGCATCCCCTCTGGTTCATCTTCGTACTTACCCCGACAGCGACATCAGGGTTCCTGCTGCTTCGGCTCCACAGATTGACCCACACACCCACTCCACCGAGCCTAGAGATGCATCAACTTCGCAACGGGATACCAGCCCTACCTCGGTTCCCTCCCCGAGTACTGATCCGTCTAACATTCCACAGTCACCGGAGTCTGAGCGACCTATTCCGGTATCTGATGCATGATCCCCTGCGTCCTCACGACGAGGTACCCCTATTTCTGTCTCGAAAGCTTACTCACACACATTGTACAAGGAATCTTATTTGAGTAGGTTTAGGACCCTTAAGGAAAGGGAGATTTTCTCGGAAAAAGGACTTAGCGTACACTAATTCCAGCATCTATCTATGTGGAACTTACTGGTCAACAGGAAGTTGACAAACACAGTTACCACAGTGACTCCTATATGTAAGGAATTGGTTTATGAGTTTTATGCGAATTTAGCCCCTGAAATTGAAGATTCAGGTTCTGCTCTTTTTGGCACCATGTACGTTCGTGGTCGGGTTTTCAAGTTTAGCGCTGAAGTTATAAATGAATTTCTGGGTATTCCACATACTCCAGTTACTCGAGTCAAGGAGCTTCAATTGGACCTAGACATGGATGTTGTCACTAAGGAGTTGACAGAGGGTCGGTTAACATCTTGGTCAGGGCAAATTCCGAACTCAAAACTTCAATGGGAGTACGCACTGTTGAACAAAATATCACGCACGAATTGGGTTCCGAACAAGAAATCAGATGCAATACGACAGGACACAGCAGTCTTTCTTTACTGTCTGAAGAATGACATTCCCATAAATTTTTGGGAAAGTATTTTTGGACGTCATTGTTGGATTGGGGTTATCTAACTCCACCAAGTTCATTCTTCCATTTCCCTGTCTGATTCAGAACATTCTGGTTCAGCAAGCATTTGATATCATTGGGAAAACCGAGGTCCGTGAGAATACTCCGCCCTGGATTATATTGGAAAAGCGCTATATGGCGAAGATGCCATCAGCGTCGACAGCAAGGACTTCCAAGAGCAGTGTGGTTCAAGAGCTCAAAGAACTGCGGCATACCGTGAATGCAACACTAAGTGCAGTGCTTCGCAAGATTGATGACCTGATCTTGCGCTCTCAGAGTAATCAAGTGCACTTATATTAGTATGTCATTCGTTTTCGCTTATATTGTGACTAATCTGGTTTGAAATCTTATCACATAAACAGGGGGAGACATGCAGAGTGATGAAGAAGAAGAAGAGCTGGATGTAGAGATTGAAGAGATTCGGGAGGAATCTCCTTCAAAGAAGAACAAGGGAAAAAGGAAGAGAAACTGATGCGTTCTCACATGTTCTTCCTTTTATCTTAAGTGCATCTAAAGACAATTGCTTAAGTGTACTTAATGACTATTTTTCTATGCTTGAACTTTTGATGGTCTGGACTCAGGTTGTTAAATTTCGTATTGTGACTGTTATTCGCTTGAATGAGTTTTTACTGCACTATTTTGAATTCTGTGTGTTTGACTAATATATGTTTTTTGTGATAAGAATTCAAAGGGGGAGATTGTGAATGCAGTAAAAATAGGATCGGAGTCTATATTTGTTGTTTTCGGGAGGTTGAGAAAATTAAGGGAGCATGAATTCAAATTGAAGAGGACTAGAGCGAGTCAACGAGAAGACCAAGGAGAAGAATGAGGAGTCAAGTGAATCGAGCGGATTCAAAGCTGAAGAGAATTCAGCATGACGGCGCGGCGGAAGAACTGGGAGCGGTTGCGGAGCCGAGAGCAAGGCAGATAAATTGACCTGGAAATCAAAAAACAAGGTCAACAAATCTGAGGAGTATCATTGAAGTACGCAAAACAGAGAACGAGAGAGTTCAGAGTTTTAGGTGTACTTAATTGGATACTGTATTGAGTGAGTAAACAGTTGAGGTTGTATTTACGTCTAACTCAGGGGGAGTTATCCGTGGAGGTCTTTAGTACATTGTAGAAACTGGCAAGTGTACTTAAAGATTGACAAGTAAATAAACAAATACTATTTGATATTTTCTGATCTCTTTGGTTATTGATTGAATTGTCATCTTCTACAAGTTTTCAATATATGCTAGATATTATCCGTACATAGCACGGATTTTAAAATTATTAAAATTGAAATTAATAAATAGTATAAGTAAAATATAATATGTATAATTTATAAGTATTATGAAAGATATATAGTTGTAGTGGTTAATTATTTTGTTTATAGTAATTATATATTAACGTTTATAAAAAATGAATATATTCAAAGTTAGAAGGAAATGAAGATTGAAAAGTATTAAATTGAAGTAATTTAAATAACTAGAAATACTATCTGCGCGATGCGCGGGTTTAAGATATATTCTACTATATATTAAAATGTTTTAATTTTAAATTTATTTTTTGTTATATAAATTATATGATATAAACAGTTTAAAGAAATAGGATCAATACAAATAATTTATAGAAATTTAATATATACAAATATATAATTGTTATACAATTAAATACTTAAATTTTGAATTTTTATTTCAATATATATCTTTATTAAAAGAAAGTTTTAAGGTATTTAACAAATACTAACGTGAATTTGCGATAAATATTCTTCGTCTAAACAACAAACATATACATATATTAAGACATGAAACTCAACATGATAATATTGAAAATATTTTTCAACTACTTTTGTTAACCATTTATATTATTGACCAAAAGTTTTTATCTAAACATTATAAATATCGTTGAATAACTCTTTAAATGATTATTTCTCTTTGAATGACTACTTCTATGTTCCCTAACTGTTTCTCTCAACCCATTTCATGACCTATTCAAATAGTTTCTTATCATTTTGAGTATTGGATATTATATGTTGGATTATAATGATAAAACTATAATTATATTTCACGTGAATTTATAAACCAATTATGTATTATATTATTTAATATTTTTATTTTTATAAAATAGATTAAATATTTTTATAATTTATATTTAAATAAAATTTTAAAATTAATTCAATATTTTTAAATAAATTTTGAATGTTTTATTTTTTCTTTCGAATTTATTTATATTTAAATAAATTCAGATATTCAAATAGTCATTTAATAGAAAGACTAATCTTTTCGAATCATATACTTTTCTATTATTATTTTTTAATTCACAAATCTAATATAATTATACTAATAAATGTGTAAATTTTATTTTTTATATTATTTGTTTACCTTAATATCTTTCAAATTCTATTAAATTTAGTATTATGATAAAAAAAATATAATTATTTTGATAACACAATATAAAAAAAATACAATTATTTTGATAACACAAAAAAATACAATAATATTAACTGTCATGAGCGAATGAGAAGAAGCTACAACGAAGGTGAAGAAGCTCGCAACGGAGATTTCGTATAAATGAGTTCGGATTGAGTTTGCCAATTTGAAGGTTGTGTGAAGGAAGAGTATAATGATAGGCATATTGATATTTTATACTAAATTTTATTTCAAATAAATATATAACTTTTTTTTGTTGTTTAGTATTTATTAATTTTTAATTTTTTTATTTATTTACATATATAATAACTAAAATATTCTCTAGATTAATATAAATATTTTGTGTTTCTTTAAAATATTAATATTACTAATATATAATTCATTTAAAGTAATTTATGAATGGTAATTAATATAAAAAAACTTTGATGATGTGGAAGCTTAAGAGAATAGAATGCATGAGAAGCATTCAAATTGTTGAACTTTTAATATATATATTTTTGAAGTTATACTATTTGTTTTTGTAATAAGTTTTATAAAAATATAGTGGTATAAATTTTTAAAATTATTATTTCAATAAATTTATCAAGAATTAGAGTGATTTAATGAACAAAAACATTAAATTTTTTATTGAGATATATTATTATATGTTTTTTTATTTTATAAAAATTAAAATAATATTTTTAAAGTAATTACAACATAATATTTAGACGGATAATATATTCATTACATTAATAATAAGAAATTTAAATAAAAATAAAATGTTAATAATTAAAGACAAATATATAAAACAAACTATAATGAAAAATCAAACAATTATAATAAATTTTTTGTACCTAAAAATTACAATAATAAATTTTAATTAATTTATATAGACGATATTTACTTTTAAAATTTTAATGTTTTTCATTTCTAATTTTAATACATTAGAATTCAAAATATATGATAAAAATAAATTATCAGATTTAAATTTTATTTTATTTATAATAATTGATTTGACATATAAATAATTCAAATTTTCAATTAATATATAATTAAAATTATTTCAATTCTTTTCTAAAAATTGTAATGTTAATATTATTAATGTTATTTTTTAGTAATTAAAATTATTTTTTTTTTTCAAAAAGTAGAAGTTATATAATGGCGTTTATATATTTTTAAGTTACAAAATTTTAAATTATTAGTAATATTAATTCTTGTAAAATAAAATAATAAAAATTATTTGAATTTTTTTCTAATTAACTTAAAAATTTAATTTAATTACTTAAATAGTAATTACTATAAAACATTTTATTAATTATTTAAAATAGTAATTAGTATTATTTACAATAAAATATTTTCATTCATTAATTAGATCTTTGAATTTTGGAACATGAGATTTTATACATACTTGAATTCTATCATCATGAAAAATATATTAGCATAAGGAAAAAAACTTTAAAATTTTAAAAGACCAATTAATTAAAAAATATAAATGAAAAAACAAATATAATTAATTATTATTTAAATACTTACAAATTATTGAATTTTGAAAAAAATATTAAATTAAAAGTGGGAATTATTTTTATTTGTGGTTATTATATTTTAAACTTTTTTTAGAGAAAAATAAGTTTTTGTTTTATGGAAGTTAAACTAATTAATAAATAATTAAATATTTATTATTACATTTTAAAAAATAAAAGATCTAATTTAATTTAAAGAATCTTTTCAAATAAATTTAAATGAATTTATTTTTAAACATAATTTTATTAAAATATTTTTAAATTAATTTTTGGTTTCAAAAAATGTGATATAAACATTAAAAATTATTTATATATTTTTTTAAAATAAATTAAGTAATAATTCATTAAACATTTTCGTTTAAAAATATTTCTAATTTTAGAATAAATTAAATAATTTTCATTTGAAACTTTTTTAAAGGTAGTTATATTTTTTGAAAAATAATATAAAAGATTAATGATATTTTATATATAATAAATAATTTTTAAGATTTTAAAAAATTGTAATTTAAAAAATGTTTATAGTTATTAGTCATGTAGAAAGTAAAAGATTTAAATTATATATAGATAATTTTTAAATAAAATGAAATGATTTAAAATTATATTCTTAATTATTTATAATAATAAAATAAAATTAGAGTAAAATATGAGACACAATTTTATTATTTTAATTAATTATAATTTTTTATAGATACAAAAAATAATATTAAATTTTAAATGTTTTGTATTTTATCTGCAAATGAATTAAATTTTTTTATATTTGGATACAAAAGATATCATATTAAAATTTAACCGTGTCTAAATAAAATATTAAAAATTAAATAGATCAAAATTTATATTAAATTTAGAAATAATTTTTATTTTATTTGAATGAATTAAATGATTATTTATTTTATATTTAGATATAAAAAATATCATATTAAAATTTTTTATTTGATTTTGTTTCTATTTTTAATTTTACAATTTTTAAAAAAAATATAGTTATATTTTTAAAAATAATATCAAAAAATTAAAAATTTAAAAAAGTTAAAAGTTAAAAATTATATTCTATATTTTCTCTCTCTTGTTTTTGCTTCAATAATATTAGGATATATATATATATATATATATCTAAGATATTTTTATAATTTTGTGATACATAACTTTAGTGTCTATTAATGTGTTGTGTAATGATCATTGCAAGAGGATGAATATATTTGGAGTAAATCAAACGGAAATATCAACATTTGTAATGGTTTTAATTGTAATAATTTGGTGACCATGGTTGTTATGAATTCATAGATAAATTAGAAGGTCATAAAAGTTAATGAGAGTAGTTTGAAATGCAGAAAATAATTTTGATGTAATTGTAATTGTAATTGTTGTTATATGTTTTTCTCGGTTGAGGTGGCTTTATTTCATAAAAATTATTAAAACACTAGTAAATGTATCGAATTATTATTATATAACTGTAATTATAGTCATTTTTTATGTTGAAGTGGCTTCAATATATTTGGTAAACGAACAATTTATACTATCTTGGTTTATGATTGTTATACTATGTGTATATATATACGTACGATATTTTATAATTTTATGTTTACATTTTTAAGATCATGATTTCATAATTTCATATGGATTAATTGTGTTTAATTGGCAAGCGATCATTTCATTGTAAAAGCACAACTTTAGTGCCTATTAATGTTTGTAATTGTCATTGAAGGATAATGGATATATTTGGAGTAGGTCAACCGGAAATATCAGCAATTATAATGGTTTCAATTGTAATAATTAGGTGATCATGGATGTTACGAAGAAAAACAGTCTATTCTCCTCTTGAAAATACTGCTTTAGTCCTATTCTTCCCTTGATTTTGATCCACATCCTATTTTGTTCTCAGTTTTTAGTTGTCATCCTATTCCCCCCTCGAAAATAATGTTTTAGTCCTATTCTCCCTTAATTTTGACTCACATATTATTCCCCCTCGATTTTTAGTTTTCATCCTATTCCCCCCTCAACTATCGAAAATTTGTCTAAAACCTTCTCCGTTATTTATCCGTTGATCGACCCGAATTTGACCCAAATTTGACTCAATTTTGACCTAATTTTGACTCAATTTTGACTCGATTTAACCCGAATTTGTACTTAATTTTTACCCGAATTTTTACTTAAATTTAACCCGGATTTTAACAATAAATCAAGTTAATTATCAATTTAATCGATTTACTTGGTTTAATTGATTTCGAGTAAAATTGAGTACGATTTTTTACTTGAAATCATTTTTACCCAAGTTTGACTCCAATTTTGACACAATTTCAACCCAAAACCGGTCCAATTTTGATCCAAATTATGACCTTAATTTCGACTCGATTTGAACCCGAATTTTTACTTAATTTTGATAGAAATTTACTTAATTTTAACCCGAAAATCAACAATAAATCAAGTTAATTATTCAATTTATTTGATTTCGAGTCAAAGTTGAATACAATTTTGTTAATTATATCAAAATTGGATTAAATCGAATTAATAAATTTACTTCAATTTTGACTCGAATCTAATCTAATTTTGACCCAAATTGTGACCTCAATTTTGACTTGATTTGAACTCAAACTTTTACTTAATTTTGACCTGATTTAATTTTAAATGTTATATTTTAGTAAATTAAATCGGGTCAAAATATAACATTTAAAATATAAGTTACTAAAATATAACATTTAAAATTAAATCGAGCCAAAATTGAGGTCACAATTTAACTTGAATAATTAACTTGATTTGTTGTTGATATTCGGGTTAAATTAAGTAGATTTCGAGTCAAAATTAAGTAAAAAGTCGGGTTCAAATCGAGTCAAAATTGAGGTCACAATTTGGGTCAAAATTGGATCGATTTGGGTTAAAATTGAGTCAATTGGGGTCAAATTTGGATAAAAATTGATTTCAAGTAAACAAAACCTTGCTCAATTTACTCGAAATCAATTAAATCAAGTAATTCGATTAAATTTAATAATAAAGTTGATTTATTGTTAAAATAAGTAAAAAATCGGGTCAAATTAAGTACAAATTCGAGTTAAATCGAGTAAAAATTGAGTCAAAATTATGTCAAAGTTGAGTCAGATTCGGATCAAAATTAAAGTCAAATTTTGGTCAAATTTGGGTCAAAATCGGGTCGATTAACGAATAATTAACGGATAAATAACAGAGGGGAATTATAGGCAAACTTGTGATATATAGTTGAGGAGGAAATAGGATGAAAACTAAATATCGAGAGAGGAATATGATGTGGGTCAAAATTAAAGGGGGAATATGACTAAAGCAGTATTTTCGAAGGGAGAATACGATGTGGATTACAATGGGAAATAGGATTAGAACAGTATTTACAATGGAAGAATAGGTTATTTTTCCATGTAATGAATTTAGAGAAAAATTGGAATGTGATAAAAGTTATTAAAAGTAGTTTTCAACGTAGAAAATAATTCTAATGTAATTGTAATTGTTGTTATTTATTTTTTTCGGTTGAGGTTATTTCATAAAAATTATTAAAAGCAATTATAAAGATAGAGAATAATTATGATGTAATTGTAATATTGTCATTGTTTTTTTATGCTGAGGTGACTTCAATGTTTTTTATGTAACGAACTTTTTATATTATCTTGGTTTTATGATTGTTATATTTTATATGCATATATATACATACCATATTTTATAATTTTTGTGTTTACATCTGTAAGATCATGGTTTCATGATTTAATATGGATTATCTATGTTTAATTGGAAAACGTTCATTTCACTGTAAATGCATAACATTAGTGTCTATTAATGTGTTATAAGTGCCGTTGAAGGAGAATGGATATATTTGGAGTAGGTCAAACAAAAATATCAGCAATTGTAATGGTTTCAATTATAATTGTTATGAATTCTGAGATAAATTAGGTCATAAAAAGTTATTAAATTAATTTTAAATGCATAAAATAATTATGATGTAATTGTAATTGTTGTTATTTATTTCTCATCGGCTGAGGTGGCTTTATTTTATAAAATTTATTTAAAGTGATTGTAAATATAGAGAATAATTATGATGTAATTGTAATATTTTCATTTGTTTTTTTATGTTGAGGCGACTTCAATGTTTTTTATATAACAAACTTTTGATACTATCTTGGTTTTATGATTGTTATACTATATATATATATATACGTACTATATTTAATAATGGTTGTGTTTATATCGGTAACATCATGATTTCGTGATTTTACATGGATTAACTGTGTTTAATTGATAAACGATCATTACATTGTAAATGTATATCTTTAATGCCTATTAATGTGTTGTAATTTTCATTGCAGAAGAATAAATATATTTGATGTAAGTCAAATGGAAATATTGACAGTTGTAATGGTCTCAATAGTAATAATTTGGTGGGCATAGACGTTATGACTTCAGAGATAAATTGAGAGGATATCAAATTTATTTATTTGCAAAAAAAAAAATTCTAATGTAATTATAATTGTTGTTATTTGTTATTTTCGGCTGATTTGGCTTTATTCATTAAACCTATTAAAAGCAACTATAAATGTAGAGAATAGTTGTTGTGATTTAATTGTCATTATTGTCATTTTTTTTTATGTTGAGGTGGCTTCAATGTATTTGATGAAATGAACAGTTTATACTATCTTGGTTTTATGATTGTTATATTATTCGTGTGTATACGTACGAGGTTTTATAATTTTTGTGTTCAATGTATTCAGTAAGATCATGGTTTCATGATTTAATGGATTAACTTTGTTTAACTGGAAAACAATAATTTATTGTAAATGCATAATTTTAGTGTCTATTAATGCATTGTAATTACCATTGCAGGATAATGGATAAATTTGGAGTTGGTCAAATGGGAATATAACTGTTGTAATGGTTTCAATAGTAATAATTTGGTGACCCTGGATGTTATGAATTTAGAGATAAATTGAGAGATCATAAAAGTTATTAAAAATAATTTTAACTGTTAGAAAATTATTCTAATGTAATTATAATTGTTGTTATTTGCTTTTTTTTTCTGAGGTGGTTTTGTTTCATAAAAATTATAAAAGCATTTGTAGATGTAGAGAATAATTGTGATGTAATTATAATTATTGTCATTTGTTTTTTATTTTGAGATCGCTTTAGTGTATTTGATGAAACGAATAATTTATACTGTCTTGATTTTATTGTTGTTATATTACCTATGTATATGTACACGTACAATATATTTATAATTTTGTGTTTAGTGTATACACCATCTATAAGATTATGGTTTCATGATTTCATATGGATAAACTGTATTTGATTGGCAAGCAATCATTCCATTGTAAATGCATAATTTTAGTGTCTAATAATGTGTTGTAATCGTTATTGCGGGAATATATATTTGGAGTAGGTCAAATGGAAACATTAGCAGTTGTAATTGTTTCAATAGTAATAATTTGGTGACCATAAAAAGTATGAATTTAGAGATAAATTGAGATGTCATAAAAGTTATTAAAATTAGTTTTAATTGTAGAAAACAATTTTGATGTTGTAATTGTTGTTATTTATTTTGTTCGATTGAGATGACTTTATTTCATAAAAATTATTAAAAAGATTTGTAAATGTAGAGAATAATTATAATGGAATTGTAATTATCGTCATTCAGTTTTTTTATATTGCGATGGTTTTAATGTATTTGGTTAAACGATGTAACTATAATTATTATTATTTTTATACTGAGGTAAGTATCAAGTAATATAATTTATTTGTTTAAATTACAATATAGAGTAAAAATATATCATTATTGCATGTTGAGAAAAATTATATTTTTTGCAATATTTATCATTGTTAAAATATCATAAAATGTAATTTAGGGTTTAATAATCTGTAATTTTTAGGAGGTTAAAAAGAGAGGTGATTATGTTTTTTGGCAAAATTAGACAGCGAATCTGCTCCGTACATCATATTTCGTGATCCAACGGTCCAAAAAGAGAATCATAACCCCAATGCAACTAAAAACCCTAGAATACCTTTGATATAAAAGCTAAAACTCCATCTCTCTCTCCTCATTTTTCTGCCTCCCTCCCTTCGTCTCTGTTTTCTCTATCCCTTTCCTCGGCTTCGAAGCTCTCGCGTTCTGCTCAACCATGTCGGACGAGGAGCACCACTTTGAGTCGAAGGCCGACGCCGGAGCTTCGAAGACTTACCCTCAACAGGCTGGCACTATCCGTAAGAACGGTTACATCGTTATCAAGGGACGTCCCTGCAAGGTTTGCTCTAATTCATTCTCCCCGATCGTAGATCTTGGAATTCTCGATCATTCTATTGGATTCTATTTCTTTTCGTTCGGTTTTCATTGTTCAATTCGCTACTTGTGTTTTGATAATTTCCTCTCCTTTTTCTGTGCGCTGTTTCGTTAGATGTCTTGTTGAAGGGGTTTACGGATAGCTTTTGTCTATTGTAGTCCTTGGTCAAGGTTATAAGTTTGTCTTTGTAGTGCCCATAAGGAATGTCAATAATTTGATGTTACATTCCCTGAAGGCAATACGTTTGTTAGCATGTTATCGTTAATTTAATCCTGTTATATGTGATTATGAGTCTTGCGGTCGAAAAATTGTATCGTGGATTAGTGATAAAAGGATCGTGATGACAGACGCTTAGTATCAAATCGGTAGATGGCAATTCTTATGAGGGTTGTGGTGTTTCTGTATCTTTCTCTTGAAGGGCGATAGCTTCGGTTCCTTAATTGTTCTAAGACTCGCTATTCTTGTTTATCTTTTGATATGATTGATGAGCCAATATTTTGACGTTCCATTTAGGTTGTTGAGGTATCGACCTCCAAGACTGGCAAGCATGGTCATGCTAAATGTCACTTTGTTGCCATTGATATCTTCAACGGCAAGAAGCTGGAAGATATTGTTCCCTCTTCCCACAATTGTGACGTACGTGTTTCCTATTTAGTTGTGACTTCCAATTCGTCCTTCTGAATCTGATTTCTCTTTTTTTCCGCTGGCATTGAACATGAGATCCTATGTTTTTTAAATGATTCAGGTCCCACACGTCAACCGTACAGACTACCAGCTTATTGACATATCTGAAGATGGATTTGTACGCCCTTCCTCTTGTTTTCCATTGACCAATCTATTTACAAGCAAGCTTTTAAATTGTTCTTGAAATGTCTTAAATTCGTAACTCATTCGCAGGTTAGCTTGCTGACTGAGAATGGTAACACCAAGGATGACCTCAGACTCCCGACTGATGACAATCTGCTCAGTCAGGTTAGTGTTTCATACTCACTGTCCTTCCTTTATTACTGATTCATAGCAAAGCGATAATATTCGGATCCAAACTAGGAACTTAAGATTGTGAAAATGAACAGATCAAATCTGGGTTCGAGGAAGGAAAGGATCTCGTGGTGTCAGTGATGTCGGCAATGGGAGAGGAGCAAATCTGTGGTCTCAAAGACATTGGCCCTAAGAACTAAACTTCTGCTCAATGGCATGAGAATCCTACTGGTACGGGGAGAAACAATCTTTCTTTGTTATTTTTTTAATTAAAAGAACAAAATGATATGACCTTCCCCTATGTAATGGTGCTTTTGGTCTTTTCGTTTTAGCCACAACCCTTTTTTGTCTCTTTCATATTTTGCGTTTAATTCAAATCGTTTTATTCTGAAAATGTTCTTCCTCTTAGTTATAAAGTATCCCTTAAATCTCCATTTGACCTTGTGTTCTTTCCAAACTTATAACAACTAAAAATAATATTGAATATTAAGTACATATTACCACCAAAAATCATTTGTGTGCCATTTTTATAAAAATAAACCTATTGAGTTATATTTTTTAGTTGCAATGTAATTGATATAGTCGCATTTTAGTTCTTAGAGTCGGTAATGTATAAGTCGTCGTTCTCTAAACTGATTCTTTATATTACTTTAGATATGATATCGTCAAGATGAATATAGATTTGTCGATCTATTATCGATCATTTTTATAATTTTAAAAGAATTATATATTTACAATCTTACATGAATGTAGAAGGTGGGCCAAGGTGGATCTTTTAATTGTTATTGTTGTTTGTTAAAGGAGCCTTTAATTTGTATATGAGACATATTTTTGGGATATTCTTTAGAATTATGACAGCAGAAGATAGGTGAAGAAGTGGATCATAATAAATAAGGGTGTATTTATATATATGCAGGCAAAACCGTTTATAACCCTTTTGATATTTCTGGTTTAGTTTGATTTCTATGTTGATTTCCGATTTCAACCGATTAAACGTCTGAATTTAATTCCAATTCTATATTTTTTTTTCAAAATTTTGAATTTCATCATATACAGTACTTCCATTAAATTGTCGTTTTAACATCTATGTAATATTTTAAAACTTTAAATTCTACTATTCAACCAGATTCACCATAATTTTTACTCAAGTCGCTATAATTTTTACAAACAAGATTTTGATTTCATAAATGATCGAATATTGATCTATCCACATTTTCAGTTAGATACATTATGAGAATGAAATTTTGTATATTATCACGAAATTATATCAAAATTACTGTAAAATCTAATAATGATAACATTGAATTAAAATAGTTAAAATTTATAATTTTAAAATAATTCTAAGGATGATTCAATGGAGAGAACATCGTAAGAAATTAAAATTTCCAATAGAAGGAAACACAAAATCTAATATAGAATAAGATTATAATAGAATTGTGAACGGATATATTATATCATTATCATGTATATATATATTGTGTGGACCATTGATGGTGGTTTTAAATAAATGGTAAAGATGGGACCAACGAACAATGACATAATTAAATTTTGTGGGATCCATACATTTTTATATTTTGCTTATCCAAACTCAGAAACTAACAAATTCCCATCCCCACTTGGTTTCTCAACTTGGCCTTTGCCTCCACCTTTTGTTTATTTACCATAATTATTATAAAATATAAACTTTTCTTTTTGTTTTTTTATCAATTTCTTAACCTCTTTTATTTCATATTCTGTTCTTTTGATTATTTTTCATTTTAAAATCAAATGAATACTAAAAATGATCAAATTAACATATACAATAAATTTGAAGGAATTTTCTTTGAAAATCCTTAAAATACTGACTAATATAATATAATCTCTGTTCTAAAAATCGGCCTCGGCGGTCGCCTAGGCGCTAGGCGGTGGCCGGGCGCCCCGATTAGTCACTAATCGGATGTTTTAGGCGGACCGGACGCCTGGGCGGTCTAGACGGGCTAGGCGAACGCCTGGGCGGTCTAGGCGGCCGTCTAGGCGGTATTCTAGTTTTAAAGGTAGAAAAACAAATTTAAGACAAAAAAAACTTTAACAATTAGTTTATCATATGATAATGAAATTAGAATACTTTAGAATGAGTAAATGATTACAAATTCATATATTTATTTTTCATTATAGTTATATAAATAATCATTTGTTTCTTGTGTAAGTAGGTATGCACAAAAAGACGAAACCGACTTAATAGTAAAAGGTTGAATAATCTAGTTTATTTTTAATTCAACGTGAGGTTGATGGTTTAAAATAAAAATAAATGAACAAGACTTTGAATGTGTTTCTATCTAATGATCCATATCATTTTCAAGATTGGATTGTTGATAATGGAAAAACAGACGATGAATCAATGGAAGAATATATGAAGGATCAAACCAAAATGTGTGTACGTGTGAATGTTCAAGAGATCGAGCAAATGGATGATTTGCGTATAGATAGAGAGTTTGATGAATCATATTTTGATTTCGAAGAAGAAGAAATTAACATACAATTTGAATTTGATTAATAACATTTCAATAAAGAATATAAAAAAAGTTGAATGATTATGAATGTTTTAAATTAAAAATTTGGATTAATATTACATTATATATATATATATATCCGCCTAGACACCGCCTAGACTTCGCCTAGGCGCTCTAAACGCTAGTCGCTGGGTGTCCGCCCGCCTAGCGCCTAGCGTTTTCTTGAACTTGAATATAGTTAATAAAATGTTGAAAAATAAAAGTACAAGTTCGTTTAACCATAAATTATCTATACCACGTAAAAAAGACGAAACATTTTAACATACATCAATATTTATCTATACGATATCAAAATATTTGAGATTAATTTTAAAATTATAATTTTATTTGATACCAAAATTTAGTATGTTTAGAATTTACAATAATTAATTACAATAATTGGGGAGTTTTGTTTCTACTAAATATAACTACAAGGCTCCTTTGTCACACGGCCCAAGGGCCCATGATGAATCCATTATCATCCATCTTTATGACACGTGTCGTGATATTATTGGTAATACGTGTTGAGGACGAACCCTTAAAAAACAAAACAAAAAAAGACTGTCGAGGCGCAGCTGTTATGTTGACTTTGGGAGAGTCTCTCTCTCTAGATCCGCCAGGGGCAAAACAGTAATTAATGACACCGACGTTTATAGCCTTTACAACCTCAAAGAACCAATCAGAACGCAGGGATCATTTACCCAACACTACTTTTTTTATATGTGAGGAGACAAGGGGAAATGGAAAATGCCAAAATGTCCTTCATTTTTATTTATTTTCTATATATTTATAGATACCGAAGTTATTCATTAAATCTTAGGTACTAAACGTTCGTCAATCTACGAGTTAATTTTAATCTATTCCGTATAAATACGACGGATTGATTTTTTTAATCTATATATAAAATAAATTTATAGATTAGACTAAAATTTAATCAATTCATATAGATTGATTTATATGAACTACGGATCATGAGTAAAACCTTAAAATACATTACATACATTATAATATATATAATAAATATTTTTATAATATTTTAAATTTTTTTCAACTTTATTTTGCAAGTAAATAAAACCAACCTTTGAATATTTTTGAAGTAAGTTTTTTATTTGTTTATATTTTAAGGTTAATATTTATATTTTCAATATAATTTATTTATTTAATTTGGAGTTATCATCATTATAAAATTTCTATGAATTTGATAATATTTATGAGACGAATGAAGAATAATATAAATAATTTTTAGATATATATTTGGATGAAGAGAAATTAAGATGTCATATTATTCCGATTTGAATGTTTTAGGCTATTGGAAGGATATCGACATCAATACCGTGAGTTGGCATACATGGTTTGTGATGTGCTAAGTATTCCTATAATTACTGTTGTTTCCGAATCATCTTTTAGTATTGGTTAATATGTTATTTTGATTTATATATTTATTTTTGTTTTGTTTATATTTATGGATAATGAAAAACATAAAAACAAAATATTTTTATTTATAATTTTAAACATTTATTTAGATTTTCTATATTGGTTAAGAATTATTTTATGTTTTAACATTTTTAACATATTTAGATATTTTTATTTAAAATTTTAGACATTATTTGAATTATTTATTATTTTTTGATATTTTATTAATTAATTATTATATAATTGTAAAATAAAAAAATTAATTCATGTATCAATCTATATAATCCGCCGTTTTAATGATTTGGAATGATTTGAAAAATCTTAACCTATTTTAAATATGAATTAAACTTTAATGACCCAAAAATAATCCAATCCATTATAGAATGGACTAGATTGGACTGGACCAACCCAATTAATATCCTATTAAATTTTTCTAATTTGAATTTTGAATTACAATGAATAATGTGCATATTCTCTTATTCAATTTGTAGAAATATATATATATATATATATACAAAAAGTTTTGAGCTTTTGAGAAATTATGTGGTTCTTTCAAAGAATTACAATATCTTGAATTTGAATACTAAAAAAGTTATCAAATTTTCAAGAATATGATTTAAAACCAGGACCATCACTCTAGTTTTTTAAATTTTTTATTACAATGGATTTTAAATTAAACTACTATTTTATGGGAAAAAATATAAAAATCTTAAATTTTGTAATAATTTTTTTTCTTATATTTGTATATAACCTAAAATTGAAATAATAAAATCATATTAAAAAATTAAATTATTATCAAATAACACACCAACTTTAACATCATTACATTCAATGAAATATCCATTAAATTGCTGTATTTTATATCAATATCCACATCTAATTGAAACTTAATTATTAAAAAGAAATATTGAAAACTAAAAAAACAATTCTCTTACTATCTCTCTCTCAACATACAAAGATAGATATACATACACATCATAAATACACATGTATATAAACATTTTTACACATGTACAATAAATAAAAACACATGCACATAGATATACATATATATATATATATATGTTGATGAGCATATTTTATGTACAGAGGGATCTATACAAATATATACACATGTAAATGGTCGAAAAAAAGGAAGGAGAGAGAAACCTTGTTTTTGTTTCTGATATCAACTGCGTGGACTTTCTACTGAAGCAAAAAGTTTTAGTTTATTTTTTCCAGATCCAAAGAAAATCATCAAATCTTCATAAAAAAAACTGTAAAGGCGAAGCTAAACACGACACGGATACTTACACGCAGATATATACAAAATAGTTAGTTTGCGTTGTTGGGTTTTACTCCATTTTGTTTCCTTTGGAATATATCGATGGTGGAGAAAGATGAACACCCCTCCACTTCCAAGTCCGCCGCCAAAGCTCCCTCGCGTCCGACGATATCTCTGCCGCCGCGACCTTTCGGCGAGATGTTCTTCAACGGCGGTGTTGGGTTCAGTCCTGGCCCAATGACTCTGGTCTCCAACTTGTTCTCTGACTCTGACGAGTACAAGTCCTTCTCTCAGCTCCTCGCCGGAGCCATGACCTCTCCAGTGGCTTCCGCTGCATCTCAGCCGAGACCTGGGAGCTCCGACGAAGGCGATGGCAGCCGAGGCGCCGAGAATTGCTCCGGAGACCCGAGGTTCAAGCAGAACAGACCGACAGGGTTGATGATCACTCAGCCGCCTACGATGTTCACCGTGCCTCCGGGACTGAGTCCGGCGACGCTGCTGGATTCACCGAGCTTTCTGGGTCTTTTCTCGCCCGTTCAGGTGAAGTTTCCGATTGCCAATTCGTTCAAGAAATTTGGTTTTTTTGTTTGCTGTTGGAATTCTATTTATGGAAACCATATCAAGTTTAGGACTTTCTGGCTTTTTCTGATGTGTTTTTTTTCCTTTCTGATTTTGGATTCTGATTTGTTTACTGCTCAGAAAAAAAAAGGTTGTTTACAGAAGTAAGCTTAAGTTCTGGGCGTTGGAGATAATGCCAAACCATAGATTCTTAACCATTTGCAGGAAAATAGGAGAGAAAAAGTTTCAAATTTTACTCATTTTAGACCGAGAGATTCTAAAGCCAATATCGAATCTGTGAGTACGGGAGAAATCAGATATGCATTGGACCAATGTTTAGAATTAGGCATATGAAATTCTTGAAGGAGGAAGCTGAAACATCTGGATTGAATATAAAAAGCTGAAACCTTTGGATGAATTACAGAGTTGACCTAATAGATCGAGAGAGAAGGAAAAAGTGCAGCTCCGGAAGATTTGTGGATTCTCTGCTTAACAAAATTAGTTTTTCTTCCAGGTTTATTTATCTTCTGGGATATAGTTTCTTCCAGGTCTCGTCTAATTGTCTTAAAAATGTTAAAAGTGGGGGAGAGATCTTAGAAGAAAAAGGGTATTGGATTAAGCTACTCTTGTGATCATTGGTAGGATGGTTTTGATCTTAGGGGTCAATTCATCTGTCGAATGATGATACAGCAAGAGTCTTGGCTGTAGAAACATGTTGGCTTGGATTCTTTTCTGTTCTTTCTTCGGGACATCCATTGCTGCTGACACGTTCTAACAAATGGTGTTATGTTCAGGGAGCATTGGGGATGACACACCAACAAGCTCTAGCTCAAGTCACTGCTCAGGCTGTTCAAGCCAATACCCATATGCATCCCCAATCTGAACTTTCCCCCTTGGCTCCTCCAACGTCGGTTGAGCCTCCTTCGTTTTCATCCGGGGGTCACCAGATTCAAATCTTGGTGTCGGATTCCTCATCAGCACAGAGAGAATCCCCTGATGTGTCCATTCCAGAGCAGCGGTCACAGCCGCTGTATGTTGATAAGCCAGCTGATGATGGCTACAACTGGAGGAAGTATGGACAGAAGCAAGTGAAGGGCAGTGAGTTTCCTCGGAGTTATTACAAGTGTACGCATCTCGGGTGTCCTGTCAAGAAGAAGGTGGAGAGGTCTCTAGATGGACAAGTAACGGAAATCATCTACAAGGGTCAGCACAATCATCAACCACCTCAAAACAACAAGCGGGCAAACAGGGATAGTGTGAATCTAAAGGGGAGTTCCATTAACAATGCTGGGAGTTGTGATATGGCATCACAGAGTCCTATCAACAAGACTAAGAGGGACCAAGGAGCAAGTCAGGCCACTACAATGGACCAAATATCTGAGGCAAGTGACAGTGAGGAAGTTGGTAATGCAGAAACTGGTGCCGATGGAAATGATGAGGATGGGCCTGTTCCCAAGAGAAGGTAACTTTGCGGCATGCCCTCCATTTATAAGGTTTGATTTTCTGATGCGGAAGCTTTGAATGTGCAGGAGTACAGAAATTAGGGTTTGTGAACCTGCTGCTTCACATAGAACTGTGACAGAACCTAGAATCATTGTCCAAACGACAAGTGAAGTTGATCTTTTAGACGACGGATATAGGTGGCGTAAGTATGGGCAAAAAGTCGTAAAAGGGAATCCTTATCCAAGGTAATACGCCTCTCTTTCATTGCATAAACTGTATAATAAAGGAAATCCTTATCCAAGGTAAGACACCTCTCTTTCATTGCATAAACTGTATAATAAAGGAAATCCTTATCCAAGGTAATACACCTCTCTTTCATTGCATAAACTGTATAATATTCACGGGCCTTATTCCGATCCGTAGGAGCTACTACAAGTGCACAACTCAAGGCTGCAATGTGAGGAAACATGTAGAAAGAGCAGCAACAGACCCGAAAGCTGTGATAACAACATACGAGGGAAAACACAACCACGACGTTCCTGCTGCTAGAACCAGCAGTCATACTGCGCCTCAGTTACATGCCTCGACCAACCTTAGTGAGCAGCCAATTGCACGGCTAAGGCTGAAAGAAGAGCAAATAATTTGATATTTTCATACAATGCCACTGGTTTCTCTCAGACACTGGTTCTTCACAGAAGGCTGTCTGAGAAACATCCACTTGAGGATCGGTGGTTCAAAAGGGATGTGTTGTAATCATATGTAAAACTTAGCTTAGGGATTTTGTTCTCATGTGAATTCATTTGTACATGCAAAAGACAAGGCTTCTTCTTTGTGTTTTGTTTTCAGTCTCACAGAATAGGTTCACTTCTGCTGTAACTTTTATACTCCTTTGGTTATACAAATAGATTTTATATAAATCCGAATTACAAACAAAACATTATACTGGAACCATTTAAAATTATTTTCACAATAATTCTAGATTTTTAAATAAATATCTTTTAAACCATTTTTCCACCAACCTCTAAATTTTTACTCTAAACGTTTATTGTTTAAAAATTATATTATAAACACTTATCTAGAACGCTTTTGAAATTATAACAATATTTTTCGTTCACATTTCTATCTTTCTTTTAAAATTTTCGGCACATGGACATACACTTAAATTTTCATTTTAATGACTTTTTTTTTTAAAATACCCATTGATTTACTTTTCATCTCCCAAGTTAATGATTTTTTATCTTTTATAATACTTCTAAAATTATTTGTAAATATATAAATAAAAAAATCAATAATAATGATAAATATGTAGAAAAAAATATCATATTAGCAGGACCATCTGAGTTCATATTCCACAAGAGACCTAAAACAGGGCTTCATTCAGTTGTGAGTCAAATATTAAAAAAATTAGTTTTTTTTGTTTTGTTGTCAGAAACCCTAATCCGACCATTTACTTTGTTGCTTTCCTTTGTGCTTCTTCCACGATTTTTCCTCTCTTTTATGCTCTTTTTGTTCCTGATTTCGTCCTCTCTCTTTCTTTTTTATTTTTTATTGGTTTGTTCACGGAATTACGGTCTCTTCCTCTCGTCTCTTCGTTGGTATACAGGGCCAGTTGAGTCCATGTTCCACAAGAGCCCTGGAAAAGGGTCTCATTCAGCTGAGAGCCCAATATAAAAAAAATAGTTTTTGCTCTTGTTTTGTTGCCGGAAACCCTATTCCGGCCAGTGCTTTTTTTTTTTGCTTTCTTTTGTGCCTCCTCCACTATTTTCCTCTCTTTTTTGGTCTCTTTGTTCCCGATTTCGTAATCTCTCTTTCTTTTATATTTTTGTTGGTTTGTTCACGGAATCACGGTCTCTTCCTCTCGTCTCTTCGTTGGTAAGCAAGGCAAGCTGAGCCCATGTTTCACAAGAGCCCTGAACAGGGCCTCATTCAGTTGATGGCCCAATATTAAAAAAAAATATTTTTGTTCTTGTTTTGTTGCCAGAAACCCTAATCCGACCAATTGCTTTTTTTTTGCTTTCTTTTGTGCCTCCTCCACGATTTTCCTCTCTTTTTTGCTCTCTTTGTTCCCGATTTCGTCCTCTCTCTTTCTTTTTGGTTTTTGTTGGTCTGTTCACGGAATTACGGTCTCTTCCTCTCGTCTCTTCGCTGGTATGCAGGGCTGGCTGAGCCCATGTTCCACAAGAACCCTGGAACAGGGCCTCATTCAGCTGAGGGCCCAATATTAAAAAATAGTTTTTGCTCTTGTTTTGTTGCTAGAAACCCTAATCCAGCCAGCTGCATTTTTTGCTTTCTTTTGTGGCTCTTCGACGATTTTTTCTCTCTTTTTTGCTCTTTGTTTCTGATTTCGTCATCTCTCTTTCTTTTTAATTTTTGTTGGTTTGTTTACGGAATCACGGTCTCTTCCTCTCGCTCTTCGCTGGTATATAGAGCCATCTGAGCCCATGTTCCACAAGAGCTCTAGAACAAGGCCTCATTCAACTAAGGGCCCAATATTAAAAAAAAATTAGTTTTTGCTCTTGTTTTGTTGCCATAAATCCTAATCCGACAAGCTGTTTATTTTTCTTTCTTTTGTATCTCTTCCATGATTTTCCTCTCTTTAATGCTATCTTTGTTCCTGGTTTCATCCTCTCTCTTTATTTTTGTTTTTTGTTGGTTTGTTCACGGAATCACGGTCTCTTCTTCTCGTCTCTTCGCTAGTATGCAGGGCCGACTGAGACCATGTTCCACAAGAGTCCTGGAACAGGGCCTCATTCAGCTGAGGGTCCAATATTAAAAAAATAGTTTTTGCTCTTGTTTTTTACCAGAAACCCTAATTCGACAAGCTGCTTTTTTGCTTTTTTTGTGTCTCTTCCACGATTTTCCTCTCTTTAATGTTCTCTTTATTCCTGATTTCGTCCTCTCTCTCTCTCTATTTTTGATTTTTCTTGGTTTGTTCACGAAATCATTGGTCTCTTCCTCTCGTCTCTTCGCTGGTATGTAGGACCGACTGAGTCCATGTTCCACTAGAGCTCTCGAAAAGGGCATCATTCAGCTGAGGGTCAAATATTAATAAACAAATAATTTTTGCTCTTGTTTTGTCGCCAAAAACCATAATCCGGCCAGCTTGTTTTTTTTGGTTTCTTTTGTGCCTCTTCCATGATTTTTTCTCTTTTTTTGCTCTCTTTGTTTCCGATTTCGTCCTCTCTCTTTATTTTTATTTTTGTTGGTTTGTTCACGGAATCACGGTCTCTTCCTCTCGTCTCTTCATTGGTATGTAGGACCGACTGAGTCCATATTCCATAAGACCCCTGAACATGACCTCATTCATCTGAGGGCCCAATATTAAGAAAATAGTTTTTGTTCTTCTTTTATTACAAGAAACCCTAATCTGGCCAACTACTATTTTTGCTTTCTTTTGTGCCTCTTCCACGATTTCTCCTCTCTTTTTTGCTCTCTTTGTTCCCGATTTCGTCATCTCCCTTTCTTTTTTATTTTTGTTGGTTTGTTCACGGAATCACGGTCTCTTCCTTTCGTCTCTTTGCTGATATGCAGGACCGGCTGAACCCATGTTCCACATGATCCCTGGAACAGGGCCTCATTCAGCTGAGGGCTCAATATTAAAAAAATAGTTTTTGCTTTTATTTTGTTGCCAGAAACCCTAATCCGATCAGCTGCTTTTTTTGCCTTCTTTTGTGCATCTTCCACGATTTTTCCTCTCTTTTTTGCTCTCTTTGTTCCCTATTTCGTCCTCTCCCTTTCTTTTTGATTTTTTTGGTTTGTTCACGGAATTACGGTCTCTTCCTCTCGTGTCTTCGCTGGTACGCAGGGTTGGCTAAGCCCATGTCCACAAGAGCCCTGGAAAAGGGCCTCATTCAGCCGAGGACTTAATATTGAAAAAAAGTTTTTGCTCTTGTTTTGTTGCCAGAAATCCTAATCCGGCTAGCTGTTTTTTTGCTTTCTTTTGTGCCTCATCCACGATTTTTCCTCTCTTTTTTGCTCTCTTTGTTCCCGATTTCGTCCTCTCTTTTTCTTTTTCATTTTTATTGGTTTGTTCATGGAATCACAGTCTCTTCCTCTCGTCTCTTCGCTGGTATGCAGGGTTGGCTGAGCCCATGTCTACAAGAGCCCTGGAACAGGGCCTCATTCAGCTGAGGATACAATATTAAAAATAATAATTTTAGCTCTTGTTTTGTTGCCAGAAACCCTAATTTGGCCAGCTGCTTTTTTTTCCTTTCTTTAGTGCCTCTTCCACGATTTTTCCTCTCTTTTTGCTCTCTTTGTTCCCGATTTCATCCTCTCTCTTTCTTTTTTATTTTTGTTGGTTTATTTACAGAATCACAGTCTCTTCCTCTCGTCTCTTCGCTGGTATGTAGGGTCGGCTGAGTCCATGTTCCACAAGATCCTTGGAACAAGGCCTCATTAAGTTGAGGGCCCAATATTAAAAAAGTTTTTGCTCTTGTTTTGTTGTCAGAAACCCTAATCCGACCAGCTGCTTTTTTTGCTTTCTTTTGTGCCTCTTCCACGATTTTTCCTCTCTTCTTCTCTCTCTTTGTTTTCGATTTCATCCTTTCTCTTTCTTTTTGATTTTTGTTGGTTTGTTCATGGAATCACGGTCTCTTCCTCTCGTCTCTTCGCTGGTATGTTCCCGATCGTCCTCTATTTTTTATTTTGTTGCGTAGTTTGATAGTTATCTTCGCTGGTAAATTCCTGATGGTTAGCTTAGCTTGTGATATCTTTGTAGAAATAGAAAAAGATGAGATAGTTTTGGGTGAATCGAATGATTTCCGGTAATATTTTGGAAGAAGATTGAAGTGAAAATGGGAAGTCTGGATCTTGAAAAAGCACGAATTACAGCCATGTCTCCTTGTTTTGTTCACATCGACAACATCTCCCTGACGATGGCGTGGTGGACATATACGACGTAATTGTTAAAAAATTACCTAATTGTTCGGATTCTTATAAGCTGATTTTCATAATGTTTTAAACTTTTACAAAAAATTATTATTGACATATAAAAATCATATCTTTAACTAAAATAATATATTACGTTATAAAAAACGAGATAGTTTTGAGTATGAGGTTTTTGTATTCTGGAATCTGAGGTTTCTGTGTTGTTGGATAGTTTATAGGGTGTTATATTAGTTGAATCCGAGCTCTGTCGGTCGTAGATCTTTAGTAGGGTGTTATACTAATTATTTTTTGTTTTATATATACAAATTGATGATAACAATTCCATATTTTCTATTTGAACCAAAATCATCTTCATATCTCAGGTTATATTTTTTGCAATCTTAATTGTTGATAACCATGTTTAAAAAGTATGAATCGGGTTATGAAAAACGAAAGAAAAAGGAAAGAATAGAACAATTGATTCAATCTAAAAAAGGAGCTCTAGATAAATTTATCACTAGGGAATCACAAAACAATGATATAAAATCTAATGATTTATACAAACAAATTGTTGTTGATAAAGCTATTTGAGATAATGATGAGAATGATATGGAAATTAAAGAGAATTTAGGCTTTAATGAAACTAAAAATGAACAATATAACAATGATGTTGGGTCTAGTGGTGGTGACAACAATTTGTTTGATATTTATGATCCAAAAATAAGGATAAACTTGATTCAAAATCAATTGACATGTTAGCAATTAATGGTCCTAAAAGAGATTTATCTATTCAGAAAGGTTCGAAAGATAAATATTCAAGAAGATTTTCAAAAACATTTTACACAAGAATTTTATCAAACGGGGAAACGTGTGATAGAGAATGTTAGTATATTCAAATGAGCTTGATAATTTTTTTTTTGTTTTTGTTGTAAGATTTTTAAAAAAAGTCCTAGAAGAGGTTTTCCTAGTAAATGAAGGTCTTTGTGATTGGGCTCATCTTAGTGCTAGGCTAAGAGAAAATGAAACAAGTATAGAACATATGTCAAATATGAAAATCTGGATTGAGTTACGACTTAGATTTCAACAAAATGAAATAATTGACAAAAAACTCAAGAAATATTCAAAAAAGAAAAAAGAATTTTGGAAAAAAAGTTTTGCTTAGGATTATTACAGTTGTAAAATATCTTGCAAAACACAATTTAGCATTTCATGGAAAAAATGAAAGACTTTATCAAAATAATAATGAGAACTTTTTAGGACTTATAGAGATGTTAGCAGAGTTTGATCCAGTGATGCAAGAACATGTTAACCATATTCATAGCGGTAGTAGTAGTCATCAACATTATCTTAGTCATAATATTCAAAATGAATTGATACTTTTGATTGCTTCAAAAATTAAATCTAAAATCATCACAAAAGTAAAAGAAGCAAAATATTTTTCTGTGATGCTGGACTGTACTCTAGATGCAAGTCATCAAGAACAAATGTCCTTAATCCTAAGGTGCGTCGATTCTACTTCATCTTTTAAATTAGAATAATTTTTTATTGAACTCTTGAAAATTGATGATACAACTAGCCAAAGACTATTTGAAGTGTTGGAAGATGTGTTAAAATCCTTAGATCTTGATATTGATAATGTGAGAGGTCAAGGATATGATAATGGATCTAACATGAAAGGAAAAAACCAAGGTGTACAAAGAAAACTTCTAGATATAAATCCTAGAGCATTTTATACTCCATGTGGTTGTCATAGTTTGAATTTAATTTTATGTGATATTGCAAACACTCCTATAAAAGCAAGAGATTTCTTTGGAGTAGTTCAATGTTTGTATACATTATTTTCTAATTCTACAAAGAGATGGAATATTTTGAAAGAAAATGTGAAAGGGTTAACTCTAAAAGCATTATCAACGACAAGATGGGAAAGTCGCGTTGAAAGTATCAAAGCTATAAGATTTCAAAATAGTTGAATTACGAGAAGCTTTACTACAAGTAGCGGATATTGGTAACGATGCTAAAATACAAAGTGAAGCTAATTCATTAGCTATAAATGAATTAGTAGTTTTGAATTTTATTATCTACGGTTATTTGGTTTGATATATTGCATGCGGTGAATTTGGCTAGTAAACAATTACAGTCACAAGATATGTTATTAGATGTTGCTATGGTTCAAATACAAACTTTGGCTTCTTACTTTAGAAATTATAGAGAAACTAGATTTGCTAGTGTAGTGACTACTGCGAAGGAAATTGCACTTGAAATTGATATTGATCTTGTATTTTATCCAAAACGTGTGATACGTAGATAAAAACATTATGATGAGATTGATAGTCATGAAATAACGTTGTCTCTAGAAAAAACCTTTAGAATTGAGTATTTTATATGTATAGTTGATCAAGCTATTGCTTCTTTAAATAAAAGATTTGAACAATATAAGTTCTATGATAATATCTTCGGTTTTATGTTAAACTCAACTAAGCGACTATCATTTAATGATATAGACCTTAAATTTAATTGTAATAATCTTGAAAATTCTCTTAAAAAGGATGATTTATTAGATATCAATTGATATGAGCTTTTTGTTGAGTTAAAGTTACTTAGAAATTTTTACCAAATGAAAAGATAAAAACAATTGCTTTATTAGAATTATTGAAACGATATAATTGTTTTTCGAATGCAATAATTGCGTATAGAATCTTATTGACTATTCCAATTACTATTGTTTCTATAGAAAGAAATTTTTCGAAGCTCAAATTATTGAAATCGTACTTGCGAACCACTATGTCACAAGAAAGATTGAATGAATTAACTTTAATGGCAATTGAAAGTAGTCTCTTAGAAGATTTAGATGTGGAAAGTTTGATCGACTATTTCATTTCAAAACATGCAAATAGATAGTTCTTTTTGTAAAGGGTACATGTATAGGGGTATATACGTCTTTTTGTAATTACATCCTTTATTGTAATTTAGGTCTAATACTCTTGTACATATAGCCGTTTTGGCTTGATTCATCAATTCAATTCAGATTCGAATTCTTCACTTTTCAAATGAATGTTGTAAATATTTATTGCATGTAAAGAAAATTTTTTAACATCAAATATTTCGTTTCAAAATGGTCTATTTTAATTTTATTCGACAGAGAACCGACCTTGCATATTAGAATCTAAATATTAATAAATCCTATGAAAAAAAATGGATCCAAATATTTTTTTTGTAATTTTGTTTACGGGTGTTTGCCGTCTTAGTAATGGAAGTATGATGATTGATTCATATCAAATCTACAAATCTCTTAGAGATTATGACCAAAATAAAATGACTAAACTGAGATGAAGAGTACAAGAACATGTTCTATGTACATTGTACACCTTTAAAGACAAGTGCTTCTCCGACAAAACAAGAAACAACAAAGATGGAAAGTCTGAAAAGATAGGGTTCCAATTCAAACATTGTAAGCTACAGAGACCAAGTGAGGAACTTTACCATCGTCAAAGGGCAAGCTCACGTATTCTCTCGCAAACTCTTCTGCTATCTCAAACGCAAGCTCCCCGTGAACGGCCTTGCAATACATGTACATTACGGTGTTGGATGCCATGTTGTACAGTGAAAGCAGCGTTAGAAACGCCGACGTTATCACGATCTCAAGTACGAAGCACGCGTTTGTCCACCACGTTTTATTGCTGTCTCCGTCGCGGCCGAGTTGTGCAGCGGAGGCGACGGAGCTGCTCCATATCAGAACTGATTCGATGAAGATGAAGAATAGGACGAGAGATAGGGAAACACCTCTCATCCCTTCGACCAGGCTTTTGCTCCTCTTCAATGGCGTTAATCCCCACTTCGATTCAACCACAACGATTACCCACACTAGGATCCAATCGACATATAGTTTGACCACGATCGCGATGAAGACGATCCCCAAAACAATGCACAGAGCGAGGAAATTCGGCGAGGAGAAATTGATTTCGAGGCCAAAAGATTCAAATCCTCTAATCAACACGAACGCAGAGAACCCTAGAATCGCCAAAATCCCTAACATGATAATCTGGATTAAAATTAGAGTACCCAGAAGAGGTAAAAACGAAGCGAGACCCGATTGGACGGCGGCCAGAAGCTTCACAGGACGACCATAGAATCCCTGGAACACACTGTACGTGATCGACCCAATAGCCAAGAGATTGAAGACGGTGGACACGACGGTGTAAGCAATCGAAAGCAGAACCACCGTCTGCGCATCGGCGGCAGGTGTCTCATAGTTGTGGCCGCTTCGGAGGAGCGAAACGCTGTCTGGAGTGGCGGATTGATCGGAGAGGACGCGGTTCGTGGCAATCGGATCCTAAGGTAATACATGACGATTTTACTAACCACCATTCTTTCGAGCGATTCACAGGAGGAGGAGGCGCCGCCATTGGAGCGCGTGGAGGACACAGCGAAGGTGAGAGGAAAGATGGTGGAAGACGGTGATGACGACGAAGAAGATAATATAGTTACCATTTGAAATGTTTTCCGGGTTTTCTAAACGAGTTGGGTCAAATTCTAGAAGCTTGTAAATGTTTAATTATTTTAGAGACTAAAATCTCTAAAAAAATCATTTTTTAAAATAATGTTGAACTCATATGAAAGATATTAATATTTAATGTATTTTTCTTATGTGTTTTTATTTACCTACGCTCTTGTTTGGTTATGTGCAGCTGAAGATGGAATATAGTATCGAAGAAAATTCAAAGGTTGCAAAGGGAATAGATTCAATCGATATTATAGAAACTGGATCACAATAAGAGAATAATATTGAAAAGGTAGCTCAACCTCAACCTTAACCTTAATCTCCTTTTAAAGGTTAGGATCATTTTGAGAAAACAAGAGATCTATCAAAAGCTAATATTGTCATTATTTATGACTCATTAATTGTGCCACAACTAATGCAAAAATTAACCATTTGAAGACATATAAAAGGTTGGTAAGACATGCACCCGATGAAAAACATGGAAGGAAAGTGAAAATACAAATAACTTTGCATTCTCGATTTAAAAGAAAAAAATTGATGAAGTAGATAATGCTCCATATTATTTATAACTTGATCTTGATGCATGTCGTAAAATTTTGGTGAGAATGATAATTATTTATGAGCTACCTTTTTGACACGTTAAAAAGCAAGGGTTTAAAAAATACTCATATACATTGCAACCATGTTTTTCAATATTGTCTCGAAGAACTTTAGTTTGTACTATTTGAATATGTATATGGAAGAGAAGGATAGCCTGGAAAGTTATTTTAAGGTTAAAAGGGTGATGTTTATCTCAACACAAATTTATCGACATCTACTCAAAGTTTAACAATGTTTAAGTTACATGTCATTGACTGCATATTTCATTGATAATGATTAGATACTACGCAAGAAAATTATTCATTTTTCTCAAATATCTAGTCATAGCGGTGATATGATTACAAAGATAGTTGATACTTGACTTATTTGTTCGCGTGGTTAGGGAATTGATAAAGTGTTTACTGTGAAGTTGACAATGAAAGTGTTAAAAATATGATAATTAGAGATTTAAGAGAAATAATAAAAGTTTAGGGAGGATGTGTATTGGATGGTCAATGTTATCATACGTGTTGTGGAGCGCATATATTGAATTTGGTAGTAAAATATGGTCTAGCATATATGAAAGCATCTATGTTTTTAATTCTATTGATATTTCATTATGTAAGATCTTATTCTATAAGATTACTGCATTTAAAGGTCGTCCAGAGAAACAAAATATCCCGACAAATACTAGTGTAGAGTTGGACGTCGAAACATGATGGAATTCTATTTACATAATGTAAAATCTTATTCTATAATATTTGCTAATGGTGCTTTATTTTATAGAGGTATAAGATGATAAATATGTGGATGAGCTTAGAAAGAATGAAAAGCTTGATCTTTAGAAGATGATTGGTCACACATGTGTAAGTGCTTGTTACTTTTCTTGAAAGTCTTGTAGTTCTCATTGTGGGACTAAAAACTTGTTAATGAAAGATACTTTTAATGTGGGGTACACATTATTGTTGTGAGTTTGAGTGAAAATGAAGTGATAAAACCAATTGCGTTGAAGATGATAGATAAGTTTCGAAAATATTGTGAAGATTATAAGAACTTGAATCTGATGGTTTATCTTGAATTATTGTCGGTCTAGGCGGTCGTCTAGGCGGCGCCTAGACACTAGGCGGTGGTGGGCTGTCCCGATTAATGGCAAATCGAAGTTTCTGACTGTTTGGCCGTCTGGGCGGTCAATTAGTCGCTCGGCGGCCGCCTAGGTGGCCTTTAATTTTTCACTGTGTAGACAATATTTCAGATCTCAAAATAGAAACTTTAGCATCTTCTTAGCTCCGACATCAAACCACTAAATGCGAATAAGAATCCGACAATATAGACACAGAGAGAGAGAGAGATAAACAAAGACAGATAATACAGACAAAGTCTTTCGTCGTAGGCTCGCCAGTGCCACCATCTCCGCCGTCTCCACCGCTGCAAGTGATGATTCAGAAGCAAGAAGATGCAGATTTCCCCATTGTTTCCTACTTTCCTTATTCGTTATTAGAAGACTATTTTTCTTTTTCTTCTTTGGTAGTGTTCGACAACCTTAATAAGACAAGACGGAAGAGAGAGTGAGAGAGTATACCGCTGGAAAATGGAGCAAAAGGAGGAGCAGCGGATCTCAAACACTTAAATAAATTACGTTTTAAGCCTTGGAATCCCCACTTATGTGTTATGTTCTGTTCGTTGAAGTGTGAGATAAAGAAAATATGGTTTCTGTCAAGATCTCTTCTTATGACACTTTTTGACCCATATTTTTATATATCTATTTGTTTATTGTATTATTATTGTATTTATATATATCTTTGTTAATAAATAAATAAGAACTAACTTATTTTGTTATTATCTAATCGTACTTTGAAGATGTTAATATCGTTTGTTTAATAAAATAAAATTTACCGTTTCATATCCTAACTCTTAAATTGTTTGCTAGACATATCAAACTTTTATACCAAAAAACTGTTCATAAAATTAGCGGGGGTTTATTTACTCATTTTTTTATTGCATATTGAATTGTTTTATTTTCACCCATGTTTAGTTTTTAGTGTGAGGGTTCAAAAGATCAAATGGAAATTTATACTTGGTTAGAGAACTTGATGAAATCGATTTTGATTCTGAAAAAGAAGTTAACATAGAGTTTGAATCCGACGAAGAACAACACAATTCAATGAAGAATATGGAAAAATGGAATTAGAAAAAAGTTAATTATTTGTTTTTGTTATTTGTTTCAAATTTAATTTGTGTGGTTTAAACATTTGCAAATGTTTTAAATTAAAAATTTAAATTGTATTATTTACATAATATATATATATACAATTCTACCTAGTCCGCCTAGCACCTAGCGTTTTCTTGAACCTTGAGCCCCGTTAAAGATGGAAAAGATAACTTGGGTTATTGAGAAAGTTTACGAGAAATAATAAGCTAGGGAAATATTAGAGATCATTGACAAAACATTTCATAAGATGTTTAAAGATAATGAATCCCAATTTTGAGCCCAACAATTTGATAAAAGCAAATCAATCAATTGGGAGTGAAATGTGACCTCCAATAGCATGGATGATCCTTTTGATTGTTTGCTTCAAGAATATTGGAAACTTAAAAAATATGAAATTGGGTTATGAAATCATAATTGCAGAAATATTTGTTAGACAAATATGAAGAATATGTTGGAAATTTTGATATTTTGTGTTGGTAAAAGATTTCGGGTTCCAAATATAGAACTATTTCTTTAATGACAAAATATCATGTGATTATTCTCGTATCAACATTTGTTTCAGAGTCTGCTTTTGGTATAAGAGGTCGTGCAATTAGTTCGTAACATAGTTGTCTCACCCCAAATATGGATGATTCTTCATTTTGCAAACAAAATTGGAATCATAATACCGATGCATTAATAATATTTTAGAGACATTGCAAGATATAAAAAGCACTCATAATTATTTAACTTTATGTGAGTTTTTTTCATGTATGTAATGTTTGATTTGGTAATCTAACACATTGTTTTGGATGAATCAACGACGCTAGTAGGGTCATCTTCGAAACTAAATATATATGAATGATGTAGAGAGTAACATGAAAATTTGATGTTTTGTTTTATATATTATGCACTTTTGTATGTTTTTTGTGTGATTGTGCAGTTGAGTTATTGATTATATTTAACAATTTTTTTCGGAATTTTTCGTTGAATTTCTTTTCTTATTCTTTTTTTTGCCTTTAATAAAATTTAAGTTCAGATATGGATATCTACGAATATAACTTTTTTTCGAATAGGAATAATACATTTGAATATTTGACTAATACAATATAAATAATATTAAAAAAATCAGATATTGGTATTTGTTCACCCTTAAATTAAATCACTTCAGAATTTGTTTCTTTTTTTTCTCGAGATAAACTAAATCTCGTGCACTTACTAATAAAATACAAGTTTAAGCAATGTACGTAATAATGTGGCATTTTTAGAGTTTTTGGATATTTATATGTATGTATTATGTGATTCGTGGTTGGCAAACTGGGTTGAATGTGTTGGCACTAGGTAATTTCGTCGTCTTTAGATTCTCTGTTACCATTAGATAATATGATAGAACTTGCGATAAACCATTAATAGTTGAGGCTTGTGATTCACATAATTTCTTTTAGTTTGATTTTCTTTCCACCGGTAAAAGCTTCGAGGTTTATGAGGCACAATGAACTCATATGACACAATGACCCACGTATTCAGAAGTAGCTTTCTCTAATATCTCTCAAGCTTTTCGAAAAATTGAGCAAAAACTAAAATTTTTATGTTTTTTATTTATAAATGAGAAATGCTTATTTTTCTTTTTGTTGTTTCTAAAATAATGATCACTTTTGGTTATTTATACTCAAACAATGAGATCTACGTTAGGAAAATGTGATATATGTGAGAACTTCACTTGCATATTCAGTGTTCTAAAGGTTTAGAATTTCCTTCAATTGTTTCAAACAATGTTTTTTTTTCAATTTTTCTTCAAGAAAAACTTCACATTTATGGTCTTTTTTTCAATTTAAATTTTGGTAATTGATTTAGAGACAATAATCTTTATAATGATTTTAGATTTATATCTTCTAAATATACCATACCATAAATTTGACTTATTCAAGTATGTAAAAGAAGATGAAGTTTTATTATTTCTTATTATGTGATATATTGTTCGTTGCCAGGGTGTTATACAAAACCATCACATTCATTTTAAACATCATATCATGTATTTATATAGACCACATTTGGATTATACAACTATCTCATATTCAAATAAAAGTTTAAAACATTTCTTTGTCAGAACAGAGTTATAGCGTAAATTATTATGAATGTCAAACACATGCAGAATTTTAGTAATTGTCAGTTTTTTTCCAGACACCATCTTCAAGATAAAACATTGAAATGTTCAAAACATCATAGTCACCCGATAATATTTTATTATGCAAAACTAAAAATTAAACTAAACTTTTAGAAAATAAAATCTCATATATTTTTTACATATTTTCGTATAAAGATTTCTATTGACATGTAGGTCTCATTTTTCTATTATAAATAGACTACAAATTGTATTATTTTAGAAACAACAAAAAGAAAGAGAATCACTTCTCATTTAAATATAAATTTTATTACCAAATTAATGCATTCCGTAAAACAACTTAATATTCTTCATGCATATATATATATATATTGAACTGTTTAATTTAGTTATTTAAAACATACACCTTAATTATTTTAAATTTGGTATTAAAATTGACAAATTAATAAAATAATGGTTTACAATTTGTCAAATTGATTGAATTTCTACGAAATTATATATGTATATATGTTAAGAAACACCGGCCGAAAATTATACAATAACTATAGTTGTACACATAATAACATATTAACGTATATGTTATAATTTAATATGTACAATGAATTATTAACAGACATATTACTAATAATATCTTTCAAAATTTCTCCAACATTTTTAATCAATTAATTATTATTTCACTTCAACTATCAAATAATATATCAAACCTTTTAATTCTTATTTAAAAAAATAAGATTTCGCCGTTACTTCAATTCGAACTTAAGATTGTTGATGCTGAGAAATTTCGTCGTCTTTAAATTCTATTTCACCATCAAATGACATTAGTAAAATCTACTATTATTTATTAATAATCTAAATTCATATTTAATATAACTTTTTTCAGTTTTCATATCATCTCTAAAATCGTGGAAGTTTCACAACCACCGTAAATTTTAAAATTGTTGTGATTTCACAAACATCGTAAATTCCAAAACTACAATGATTTAAGTATAGTCAAAAGAGAATATATCAAATACTTTCCTAATTTAAAAAAAAAACTAAACTCTTTTTATATTTTTTTTCTAAATGAAAAATGCTTCTTTTTTATTTCTTTCCAATGACCACACACATATGGTATACCAATGACCACACACATATGATATATTTATACTATTCAAAATCTAAAAGGACTGCTTTCATTAATATATATATATATATATATTTAAAAATAATATATATATATATATTTAAAAACGTTTATATATATTATTACTAAAATTATTTTATAAAGGTAGAAGATATATTATAAATTTTAAATGAATTTTTTGTTATAGTATTTTCAATTATTTTTGTAAAAAATCTAAATTTTATTTTTCATCTCATCTTCTTCTTTTATTATAATAAAACTCAAATTATTTTCTATATTATATTTTATTATTGAATATAAATAATTTTTATCAAATATAATCTAGTTTTTATACTATTCAAAACCTAAAAAAACTGCTTTTATTAAAAAATTCGATTTATCAAATTTCGAAAAAGTAAAGAAATATTTCATTTAAAAATTCCAGTAGTATGTTGGTTGTTAGATATATGGATTTTGTATTTGATTATTTTATGCTTTTAAGTACAATTGTAAAATTTTCTCCGTTGGATTAATATATTTAGTTTTAAATTTAATAATAATAATAATAATAATAATAATAATAATAATAATAATAATAATAATAGTAATCATAATAATTTTTATTGTTATTATTATTATATATTTTTAAAATATTTTAGGTTTTAAAAATTATTCAAAACCTTATCTAAAAAATTATTTAATATATTTTTATCTTATTCTATACTAAACAGCATCAAAAATAACAATTTTTTTAAAAAGTACTGTATTTAACTTCCACAATTACTTTTTTATATTGTATTTAACTTCCATACTTAATATATAATTACTTGATATATACATATATATATATTACTTATTTATCGAATTTCATACAAATAAATTAGACTATTATTATATTTTCTGTGTGAAAAAATTACGCTTATTTTTAATGGTGTAATCATATATACGTTTAAAATTAATATGTTACTTTAATATAATTTTTTAGAAATTATTTAATTTATATATCATTTCTAATATATATTTAAATTATTAAATTTTAATAAAATAGTGTATTTGGTTAATGAGTTATAATGAGATTTATATATTTACAACATAAACTATGAAATTTATAAGTTATATTAAATTCAATTACAGTTGGACAGATTTATACATTTTTATATAAAAAGTATTGAAGATATATATATATATATATATATATTAGAAAACCCACTAGTTAATATTCTTTTCCACAATATATATAAAACTAAAAATTTTAATAAATGTTCTTTTTAATAATATCATCAAATGCGTATATAATTGACTGCAAATAATACCAAATGATTTCTCAGAATTTTATCCAAACGTAAATATTAAATTATATATACATGATTTCGTGCCACATCTTTGAAACGGAAATATAAAATACATTACTTGTCAAGAAAGAGAGACAACCTCACACGTTATATAATTTTGTAATATAATAATTCAAATTAGTTCTAAAATATTTTATGTGATTTATTTCAAAAAAATGACATGCTTTTTTAATAATAATAATAATAATAATAATAATAATAATAATAATAATACATACATACATACATACATACATACCACTTAATATTAAATAAAAATATAACAATTTCCAATAACTATTACACGTAAAAATATACCTGTAATATTATCTGCGATTGTTTTTGCGATAGCGGTAGAACCATACTTATTAGAAGAAGAAGGTTGAAGTTCTACTTTGCTATTTATATCCTTTGATTTTTCTATCATTTGTATGTCATTAGATTTTTCAAAACATTTTGAAGATGAAAATGATAGAAGATTAAAAATACGACGAATCATATTGACAATGATAAAGCATAAGAAGACCAAAAGCCTAGTGCACTTATTTGTCAACCATTCAAAAACTCCTCGAATCATGTTTTTTCCACCTTCCCAACCCTAATTTTGTTTATATAAACAAAATGTCGTTAATCACTTAATAGATAATAAAGTTCATCACCATGCATGCTAATTATATCTAATTTTGGTCATTCCATTAATTTCCAAATGACACGATTCATTAATAATTACAATTCAATATGTTCGATTAAATCTAAATATATGATAATGATAATGGTGTGCAACTAGTTATTCATGTCACCAATTATTAAATTATTAAGTTGTTCAATACCAACACGAATGTATAATTTACACAATCTATAAAATTATAAATCGCCTATATTAAACTAAATTTAATTACGATGCACTCCAAATGTTAAACAATTTGGACAAATAAGTTCGGTTCAATTATTTCAAAATTAACTGATCGGTTATAAATATGAAAATCGATTGGTTAGGGTTTGGTTCGATTATTAACCAATTATTTCAATTAACCGAATGATTATTTATTTATTTATTTATTTACACAAAAGCGAACCCTTTGTCTTCTCTTAGAAAAGCAAACGAACTCTATTTCTTCCGCTCTCAACCCTTTCTCCTCTCCAATCTCTTCCATCATTGCCGACAATGAATCCGTCATCGAGAGGCTCTGAAAGTCAGGTGACTTTCTTAGGCTCTGATACCATGTTGAGTTTGAATGATGAAATTCAAATTAAAAACAATAAGAGAGATTAAAAGAGTACTTATAGAGAACATTACAAAACCCTAGAACAAATAGTGAAATGACATAATTATCCTTTATATTATGAGCATGGAAGATTGCGGTACAAAATTTCCATATTTGTATCATTTCTTTTTCTCCTTCGAACCTCGTTGATTTCTTGCTTCCTTTGTCTTGCTTCCCATTCAAATGAGTGTGTCTGTGTGGATTTCGAGGGAGTTCCAATGTGTGTGTGTGTAGAGTTTTGAACAAGCTCTAGTGTGTGTGCATGTGCGTGAGAGAGTTTTAAACAAGTTATAATGTGTGTGTTTATGTGTGTATGAGAGTTTTGAACGAGCTCCAGTGTATTTTGAATGAGCTCCAGTGTATGGGTGTGTGTATGAATGAGTTATAGTGTGTGCATGTGTATGAACTTTATATAGTATGTTTCTTCGATTGTATATTCGCTAAACATGAACTTTCTTGTAAATTTTGTTCAAATCTTTCGGTGATGGAACCTGTATGACTTCTTGTTATTTCTATATTTTGTTTATTTGAGTCCTTTTTAGGTGTATATTAATGTTTTCTCTTATTTGATGGTTCATAGATTGTGTTCACGATGATTTGAATATAATAGACAATGAAAAAAATGATAGGAGTTGTAGTTGGAGCTAAAGAGAAAACAATCATCATCTAGTGCCACTAAGGTATCTCCAAAATCGAAACGAGTAGTTCCAAAGAGATCAAATGTATGGATTCATTTTAGTAAACTTACAAAAATTCCAGAGAAATGCTCATGCAACTATTGTGGTATTATACTAAATGTGCCATCATCATCGAGCACTAGTAGATTAAAAAGTCACATTTAAATAGTTGCAAAAATTACAAAAGTCTTGTTGAAAGTGTATCTCAAAAGATTTTATTATAAGGAGAATATGAAAAATGGTGATATCAAACTTATTCCAGTTGGGTTTAGTTAAGAGGCTTGTAGAAGAACAACAATTAAGATGATCATGATGGATGAATTGTCTTTTGATTTTGTGGAGAGTGCAGGGTTTAAGCATTTTTTAGTATTCACTACTAGAAAAACACGGATTCTGGATGGTCACATCCATCCAGAATCCATCTGAAAACACTGTTATGAACGGTTTCTAGATGAAAGTCGTCGGTTCGGAAATGGCCATCCGTAAACTCAATCCATCTGTAATTCGTTTGTAATTTTGGACGAAAAACGTAGTCCGTAATCCGTATGTAATTCTGGATGAACTAACCATCCTCAAATATCGGAGGAATAAAGTGATTTCCAAACAACAGACCCGTCAGAAGTTCGTCGGAAAACTTTTTGTTGAAAAACAAAATTGCGGACAACATAAAATTTTTTGAGACGAGTCTCGATTATTCGAAAATATTGCATAACCAAAAAGAAATTTCAAATCTTTTTTCAACCACTTCAACAATATGTTTTTCTCGTCATTCGAAATTCTGAATATCGAAACTGAAGATATGTCTTCATCAATTATATATAACTCATCTTTTGAGTAATACTCTTGTAGATCCTTGCACGATTTAATATTATATTTTATCTTTCATGTGACGTTCAATACTGTGTTGATGATATTATAAAAACATTTCTTCTCTATGTGCATACATCAAAATTATGTCGAAACTTTAGATTTTTCCAATACGATATATCTCAAAATATGTTTTTCTTGTACCAATTTTCGAATGATTATTTTCTCTGCAATCTATACTCCTAAGAACATCTAAAGCAAGAAGTCGCTCATACAAAATCTCTTCACGGTCAAAATTGGTTGATGAGACTTTTGCACAACTACATTCTTCTTTGTTACGTTGCAATGTATCATCAGCAAGAAGAAAACAACGATGACAAAACTGGTCTTTCGTCCATGTTTCAACTAAAAAAACATATGTTTCATCCATTGCATACAGATAAATCAATCAATCATGCGTTTTCCATCCAGATAACATAGGGCTGGGCACGGGTCGGGTACCCGGATTTTTGAGGGTACCCGAACCCGAACGGGTAGGCATTTTCCTACCCGAACCCGAACCCGAGAGGCTCGGGTACTCGGGGTTCGGGTACCCTCCAAATAACCCGGGTACCCACGGGTACCCGAACCCGAATCTAATTTTATAATGAACTGTTTGTTTTTTCTTGTTAAGAATCGATGGAACTGTAAGGGTTTGAATAGGATGAACATGAATCGTTCCCAACTTTCTTCAAGATCTTGTTGAATCCACTTACCTAAATTACATTCCCAATTTAACACATGAAACTAATTTCTTCATATAATCCGAAATAATTATACCCAAAATCTCTCTCTATCTCACCTCGCGTTTATCTCACCTCGAGTTACCGTGGCGGTGATGGAGGGAGACGAGAGGAGGGCGGCAAGAGACGAGAGGGAATGAGAAAAAAAGGGCGTCGGGG
>CM071865.1:28176863-28192860 GCA_036759665.1 Gynandropsis gynandra
GAAAGGAGAGTTATTGCAACGTGTGGCTCGCCACACCATGCATGAATTAGTTAGGTGTATCTTCTCGCATCTCCCAGATATTGACAGATCAGAAAATGCCATTGTCAATAGAGCTGGAAGCGTAGAGCAAGAGGTAATTTTGTCGTGTATGCTTCTTTTTTTTTCTCTCCGATTACCGGTCAATTTGGTTATATAGTTTTTCTATGCCGTTCAGAAATGGAATACATATATGATATAACATTAATTAGGGTATCTCTTCTTTCATCATTGTCGAACGAAGTAGGAACAACAATGTCTCCATTTAGTTGGCAAATGATCGCATGATGATGTATTTAACTCTCATTTTAGTGTGGTCTAGATCCTACTTAAAGACTTCGATGTTCTTTGGAAGGTATCTTCTTTCAGCAGAAATTTCCGTCTCGTTAGTCAGAGATATCACTAGATCATGCTTTTATTTAAAAAATATGCAACAACATTCACGCGTTTATTCTCTTGTGACATTGTTATTATTGATATGATGGTCATGTCGATGATTGCAGACAGCTGGTGTAGACAGTGATTATGCCTTTAGGAGTAAGCCAACCAACAATGGAACTGTTAATTCTGATTTTGATACCGAAAATTCATTGGCAACATTTTCATCTGGTGCTCCCAGTTTGATGGATGACGGAGCAGACGGTGCTGGAAGCAGAAAGGATGCTTCAGCATATGATTTGCATTTAATGACGGAGCCCTATGGAGTCCCAAGTATGGTCGAAATATTTCACTTTTTATGCTCGCTGTTAAACGTGGTTGAACATGTTGGGATGGGCCCTCGGTCAAACACCATAGCATTTGATGAAGATGTGCCTCTGTTTGCGTTGAGCTTAATTAACTCAGCCATTGAGTTGGGTGGGGTGTCCATCCGCCATCACCCAAGATTGTTAAGCCTGATTCAGGATGAGTTATTTCGTAACTTGATGCAATTCGGCTTGTCAATGAGTCCTCTTATTTTTTCGATGGTTTGCAGCATTGTGCTCAATCTGTATCATCATCTACGGACTGAACTTAAATTGCAGCTGGAGGCATTCTTTTCTTGTGTGATTCTAAGGCTTGCACAGGGCAAATATGGGGCCTCATATCAGCAGCAAGAGGTTGCTATGGAGGCTCTTGTTAACTTCTGCAGGCAGAAGAGTTTCATGGTGGAGATGTACGCCAATCTCGATTGTGATATTACTTGTAGCAATGTGTTCGAAGACCTGTCTAATCTTCTTTCAAAGAGTGCATTTCCTGTGAACTGTCCATTGTCGGCAATGCACATTCTTGCTCTGGATGGCCTAATTGCTGTCATTCAGGGAATGGCTGAGAGGATAGGTAATGGATTGGCTGGCCTGGATCTAGGTCCTGTCCACCTTGACGAGTACACACCTTTCTGGATGGTTAAGTGTGATGATTACAGTGATCCGAATCATTGGGTTTCATTTGTCCGTAGGAGAAAGTATATTAAGAGAAGGTTAATGATTGGGGCAGATCATTTTAACCGGGATCCTAAGAAAGGGCTAGAGTTTCTGCAAGGGACACATCTTTTGCCTGACAAACTTGACCCCCAAAGTGTAGCTTGTTTTTTCAGGTATACCGCTGGACTGGATAAGAATCTTGTTGGGGATTTTCTGGGAAATCATGATGAATTCTGTGTTCAAGTTCTCCACGAATTTGCTGGGACTTTTGATTTCCAAGACATGAATCTGGATACGGCACTCCGACTCTTCTTGGAAACTTTCAGGTTGCCTGGAGAATCGCAGAAAATACAGAGAGTGCTTGAGGCATTCTCCGAAAGGTACTACGAGCAATCACCGCAGATTTTTGCTAATAAGGATGCTGCTCTTTTGCTCTCGTACTCTCTCATTATGCTCAACACTGACCAGCACAATGTTCAAGTAAAGAAGAAGATGACAGAAGAAGATTTCATACGCAATAATAGGCATATCAATGGAGGGGGTGACCTACCCCGAGAATATCTGTCTGAACTCTATCACGCAATTTGCAACAATGAGATTCGGACTTCTCCAGAACAAGGTGCTGGTTATCCTGAAATGACTCCCAGTCGCTGGATAGATTTGATGCATAAATCTAAGAAAACTGCTCCATATATTGTGGCCGACTCGAGGGCCTATCTTGACCATGACATGTTTGCCATTATGTCTGGTCCAACCATTGCTGCCATATCTGTTGTATTTGACCATGCAGAACATGAAGATGTTTACCAGACATGCATCGATGGATTCTTGGCTGTTGCTAAAATATCTGCTTGCCATCATCTTGAAGATGTGCTTGATGACCTGGTTGTGTCTCTCAGCAAATTCACGACTCTGTTGAATCCATCATCTGTTGAAGAACCAGTTCTTGCATTTGGTGATGACACAAAGGCAAGGATGGCAACCGTTACTGTTTTTACGATTGCAAACAAGTATGGGGATTTTATCCGCACGGGTTGGCGGAACATTTTGGACTGCATATTACGGTTACATAAACTTGGCCTTCTGCCAGCACGTGTAGCCAGTGATGCGGCTGATGAATCCGAGCTTTCATCTGATCCAGGACAAGGAAAGCCCATCGCAAATTCTTTATCTTCAGCTCATTTATCATCAATGGGAACTCCAAGGAGATCTTCAGGTTTGATGGGGAGGTTTAGTCAGCTCCTTTCACTTGATACAGAAGAGCCAAGATCACAACCTACTGAACAACAGCTTGCTGCTCATCAACGCACCCTTCAAACAATCCAGAAATGCCACATTGACAGCATCTTCACAGAAAGCAAGTTTCTTCAAGCTGAATCTTTGCGTCATCTTGCAGGTGCGCTCATTTGGGCCGCAGGGAGGCCTCAAAAAGGAAACAGTTCTCCAGAGGACGAGGATACCGCAGTTTTCTGCTTGGAATTGCTTATTGCAATTACTCTTAACAACAGAGACAGGATTGTTCTCCTATGGCAGGGTGTTTATGAACACATAGCTAATATTGTTCAATCGACGGTAATGCCATGTGCTTTAGTAGAGAAAGCCATTTTTGGCCTCCTTCGGATTTGCCAGAGACTGCTGCCTTATAAAGAGAGCCTGTCTGATGAACTCTTGAGATCACTTCAGCTTGTACTGAAACTCGATGCTCGTGTTGCTGATGCCTATTGTGAACAAATCGCGCTTGAAGTCAGTCGCCTTGTAAAAGCCAACACTAGCCACATCAGGTCCCAGGCAGGGTGGAGAACAGTCACTTCCCTACTCTCCATCACAGCTCGACATCCCGAAGCTTCCGAAGCAGGATTTGATGCCATATCGTTCGTCATGTCTGATGGAGCTCACTTATTACCGGCTAACTACATGCTTTGTACTGATGCCGCAAGACAGTTTGCAGAGTCTCGAGTTGGACAATCTGAGCGGTCAATTCGTGCCCTCGATCTAATGGGAGGTTCTGTGGAATGTTTGGCAAAGTGGGCCCACGTGGCCAGGGAGAGCATGGGAGAAGATGAATCTAGCAGGATGTTCCAAGATATTGGGGAGATGTGGTTAAGGCTTGTTCAGGGAATAAGAAAAGTGTGTTTAGACCAAAGAGAAGATGTCAGAAACCATGCCCTGCAGTCATTACAGAAGTGCTTGGCTCGGGTAGAGGAGATCCACCTAACTCATACCATGTGGTCTCAGTGTTTCGACAAAGTAATCTTCACGGTCCTTGACGACTTGCTTGAGATTGCTCAGGGATCACAAAAAGACTATCGAAACATGGAAGGCACGTTGCTTCTCGCTGTCAAACTTCTCTGCAAAGTGTTTTTACAGCTACTCCAAGACCTAGCTCAGTTAACAATCTTCTGCAAGTTATGGCTTGGTGTTCTCTCTCGAATGGAGAAGTACATGAAGGTAAAAGTAAGAGGGAAAAAAAGCGAGAAGCTTCAAGAAACCATACCCGATCTCCTTAAGAATGTCTTGCTTGTAATGAAGACGAAAGGAGTACTTGTCCAAAGAAGTGCCCTTGGTGGAGACAGCTTGTGGGAATTAACATGGCTTCATGTTAACAACATCGACACGTCTCTGCGACCCGAGTCGTTCCCTGCCCACGACTCAGCCCAATTCACACAAGATTCCGCAGTTGATGACACTGTCACTAACCCATCAAACGGCTTAGTGGCTTCGGATGAAACCGTGGTCACAGGTTAACTCGTTAGCAAAATCCATCGGGATGAGTCGTGATCGTATTGGGTTAACCATCATGTACATCCATGATTGTGAAGCTTTTTATACTTCCTCTATGTTTACGGTGCCTCTGGCCTCTGCTCGCCTCTACGTTTTTTTACCAACTGCGTTGTTTGATGTACAGAACTTCGAAAAAGAGTAGGAAACCTGAAGGGTGGTCAGTATAATTCCTAAACTTGCTTAGTACTTTGTAGCTGACTATTGTTGTATCCAATTTTTTTCAGTTTCTTCTCACGCAAGTAATCCATTTCCTCGCTGTTTGGAAGCCATTACGGGGAGGGAGCCTCTCGAGGGGCAAATCGGGTATTTGATGAGTCTTTTAGCGGGACCCACCAGATAAAAAAAAAGATCTTGGCTTTCTGTTGTTGCAGAGTCGTTCACGCCGCGAATATTTCCCCATCGATTATCCCGGAAAATAATAAAATATAAATACTAAAGAGAAGAGTTTTTCTCCGGTTGATTTTCCCGGAAAGTAATTCCAAAGAGAAAGTAGTATCATTCTGAGGTGAAAAACGGTTGGTTTTCTAATTAAGAGGAGAGCTCCGATGGAGTCCCTAACGTCTATTTCTCCTTCGATAATTCTCCCACCGAGTGCTACGATCTCCGCTTCGACGTCACGATCGGTGGTTCGTGTTCGATTCCGTTGTTCTTCTTTGTTCTCAGGATTTTCTTGTGGCCGGATACGGAATCCGATTTCGAGAAGTGGACCTTTCGTGTGCTGTAAATTGAATGACAGAGATGGTGTGGACGGCGATGAAGACGAAGGCGAAGAGGTGGAGCGAGCGCTTCACTTGGACGGCACGATCCCCGGAACTTCTGATGAATTCGTGAAGAGAGTGTCGTCACGCGCCTACGACATGCGTCGGCAGCTCGAGCAGACGTTCGATTCCAGTAGCTATGATGGTAATTTGTGATAGTTTTCTGTCTCACTTTGAAATCGTGGACGTTGAACGTTTATTTCTCTGTTTCTGCACAAATTTACTTCAATTCTATATAAATTTCTTGGTTGATACGTGCGATGATGCTCTGCAGATGATGCTGAGAATTCTATGGAGAATTGGTCATTGGAATGTTTGCCTTAGCTTGATCTTTTTTGTGGTAGTGTTTCTGACGCGAGATTTATAGGATCAGGGAGTAAGATCCAGTGGGGTCTAGTCTCGGAAAAAGGTGTTTTACCTTGTTCGATTAGGAAAGGGAAAGTTGTGCTCAACCTCCCTTAAGAACCATGGTGAATAGACCTCACAGTAGAATGTTTTGCTACCATGACTTTGTTACTGTCATCAACAGCACGCTATCAGGAGAACGTGCTAAGTTTTTTACTGCAGTTGTTACAAGGGTTTCATTTCCATGTTGGTTTTTTCTTGGAGTAATGCTTCTTTCCACTCATAAAACAAATGTCCTTTATGTGGTCTTCACCGAGTTTCTTCTTGTGGGAACCTTTTGTGAATCTTAATTGGGTTGTCACTGTATAATTTCGTCGAAAGGCTTCTCAATTGTGTTCTTTACAATTTCAGTGTTGGATTCCAACCCGTGGAGAGAAGACACCAAGCCGGTATATGTACTTACACAAAGAGAAAACCAGCTCTGCACCATGAAAACAAGGAGAACCCGCAGGTTCATTCGTTTTGTCCCTCTCACTGCCTTCTCGAGCACATCTTAATTTCCTCTGGCTTAGTTTACAACAATTTATAACAGTGAAGTAGAGAAAGAGCTCGGCCTGTTGTTCTCCAGGAGGATTGGAAGCCAGACAAAGCAGTCTAGATCCGAAACAAAGTTCCAGATGCTCGTAGAAGATATCCAAGAGGGTGTACTTGTAAGTTTTATAATGTGTTAATCCCTATCTTTCCCCTCAAGAAAGCGAGAATTCATAGCCCTTATATTTAAGATTGCTATTAGTGGATCTTGTGTTGTGAGCAATGTAGTCATTAAACCGAACTAAATATGCCATGTGAATATCCGCTATTGGAAACTGCGTACAAAGTATGCTTCAAGCAGGATTTTGAAGCCTCGTGGTTCCACACACTTTAGTGTTTTGATCACCCAAAGACCGGTCTCGATTTTTTATGGCAGATATTCGAAGATGCATATGAGGCTGCCCGATACTGTGACCTGTTACAAGGAGGAGGGCAAGGCTGTGAAGGTGTCGCAGAGATTGAGGCCTCATCCGTAAGATTTAAAGACAAGGAAGATGATTGCATTTCACTTGGAAGTGAACTCATTTTGGTTCTTGCTCTAATTTTTTAGGTATTTGATCTTTGTCGGAAATCAAAGTCGTTGGCAGTGCTCTTCCGTCGGGGAAGAACACCGCCTACACCTCAGACGTTGGAGCGTAACTTGAGATCTCGTAAGCGTTCCCTTGAAGACTTGAGGGACGGTAAATAGCTCGTGAGACAAGGTACCATAAACTCATATTTGTTACACGTGTATATGATTAGCTCACGTTTATCTTAGTTTTTTCCCTGATTTGGACTAGTCAAAATATATTTTTACAACTCCACGATATAAGTTTTAAGAATTTACTTGGGAGAATACTTGTTCTTGAAATGATTTCATGTGCTTATCTACAATTCTATTCGAGCTCGGTGATTTCTCTTTCGTGGTGATATATGATGTTAAAAAAAGAGTAATAGAAAAACAAAGTACCAAAAAATTATCATGTTAGTTTTAATCTAAAATGGGTTCAATTGAGTGGAGGAAATGAAGTGGTTCTTTCATCCCGATTTAAATATTCATTCTAGATTCGAGTATTCATTTTCAAAAAGTATTTAGATTACTTGAAATCTAAATAAGAGAAGCATGATAGTGGGTTGTAATGCATAAACATTTAAAAGAAACGCAAAAAAAAAGGAGCGTTAAAAATTAATCATTAATAGATATAAGTATATATATATAATATACATTATATAAATAATATTAAGAAGACATATATATATATATAATTAAATACATATAATATGAAATATATATGTATACGTATGTATATTAATAATATGTATTGTATATTATATAAATATAGATATATTTATATGCATATATATATATAATATGGTAAGAGTTAATTGTATATAAATATGTATATATTATAATATATAAATAATAAAGTACTATATATATATATAGCTTAATAGGGATGAAAAGGAAAGAGTTAGAGAAGTTGGAAGAACCGTAGAGAGAGAGGGAATAAGAAGATGTGTCTTTTTTATTTTGTATAAGATGTCATATTATTTTGAGTAATTTGCAAAATTCTTTCATTATTTTAATAATAAAAACTATATGGGCTATGATCCGTGACATTTACAATTTAACACTTCTCTTTAAATGTCTATTGTCTGTCTCGTTAAAAACCTTATCATGGAAAAACCTTTTGGGATAAAAATCATGATGAGAGAAAAAGAGTACAGTCATAAAAACTCATCATCGAGTTGTCAACTCTTTGTTTAACCATAAGCTTCGGAGTTGATGCATCCCGATATTTTGAATGTGTTTTCTCAATGTTGAAGTAGGGAGCGCTTTTGTGAATAAATCGGCTACATTTTCGTATGATCGGATATATTGAACATCATCTTCTTTCTTCTTCTCGAGCTCTTGTGTATACGTGAAAAATTTTGGAGGTATATGCTTTGTTCTATCACTTTTGATATATCCTTCCTTTGTTTGAGCAACGCAAGCGGCATTATCTTCATATAGCATTGTTGGGTTGATATTAGTTGATAATCCGCATGTCTCTTGTATGTGTCGAGTTAAAGCTCTGAGCCACGCACATTCTCTACTTGCTTCATGAAATGTTATGACTTCTGCATGATTTGAGGATGTTGTAATTAGTGTTTGTTTCTGTGAACGCCATGATATCGTTGTCCCTCCAATTGTGAAAACATATCCTGTTTGTGATCTAGCTTTATGAGGATCTGATAAGTAACTTGCATCTGCAAAACCGATTAACTCACATTTGGAATCTCTAGGATAAAATAATCCTAAATCAATCGTTCCTTGTAAATATCGAAAGATATGTTTAATCCCTGTCCAATGACGACGTGTAGGGGATGAGTTGTATCGTGACAAGAGATTAGTAGCAAATGCTATATCAGGACGAGTGCAATTTGCTAGATACAAGAGAGCCCCTATTGCACTCATATATGATACTTCTGGTCCAAGTATATCTTCATTTTTTTCACAAGGACGAAATGGATCTTTTTCAACATTTAATACTCTAATTCGATTGATGTACAAATATACCAGTCTTTAGATGCTCTATTTGTAAACCAAGATAAAACTTTGTTTGTCCAAGGTCTTTCATTTCAAATTCCCTTTTTCAGATAATTACGAGCGTTTTCAATCTCTTTTGAGGTCCCAATTATATTCAGATCATCAACGTAAACAACTATAATCACAAATCCACTTGTTGTTTTCTAAATAAAAACACAAGGACAAATAGGGTTATTCACAAATCCCCTTTTTAATAGAATTTCACTTAGACGATTATACCACATAAGTCCAGATTGTTTCAATCCGTATAAAGATCGTTGCAATTTGATTGCACACATTTCTTTAGGTTTTGAGTTTGATGTTTTCGGCATTCTTAATCCTTCAGGGATTTTCATGTATATATCATTACCAAAAGATCCATATAGATATGCCGCAACCACATCCATAAGGTACATATCTAAGTTGTTGGATGCTGTTAAACTCATCAAATATCTAAATGTGATTGCATCCATAACAGGGGAATATGTTTCCTCATAATCAATTCCAGGTCTCTGGGAAAACCCTTGTGCGACAAGGCGTGCCTCATATCTCGTGACCTCATTATTTTCATTTCTTTTTCGTACAAAAACCCATTTGCATCCAACCGATTTGACACCATTTGGAGTTTGAATGATGGATCCAAATACTTTTCATTTATTTAATGAATCTAATTCTATTTGCATAGCTTCTTTCCATTTGATCCAATCATGTCTCTTTTGATATTCTAACACCCATTTGCATCCAACTGGTTTGACACTATTTGGAGTTTGAACGATGGGTCCAAATACTTTTCTTTTATTCAATGAGTCTAATTCTATTTGCATAGCTTCTTTCCATTTGATCCAATCATGTCTCTTTTGACATTCTAACACTGACATTGGTTCTAGATCTTCACTATCATTTTCAATTTCTTTGGATACATTGAAAGAGAATATTCCATCATTTCATTTATTTCATCTCTTCTTATAATCTTTTCATCATAGATATAATTGATGGAAATTTCATTGTTTTCTGTATGTTCATGATTATTTTCATGATTTTCATTTTGAATATCATCTTCCTTCATTTGTTCTTATTGAATGTTCTCTATGATTTGAGAATCATCATTATTATCAAACTTCTTTCTCTTTCGGGGATTTTTATCTTTAGAACCAAGTGGTCGTCCGCGCTTTAAGCGTGTTGTAGACTCATTTGAAAATCTTTCACCCGTATGCCCTTTTGGTATTTCTATACGAGCAGGTGCATTTACAGCCGGTATCTATGATTTTGTAACCCGAGCTGTATCATTGAACCCATTTGGAAGTCTATTCACAATATTTTGCAAATGTATTATCTTTGTACTTCCATATTACATTGTTTTGTAGGAGGATCAAGATATAATAATGATTGTGTTTTTCATGTTAACTCTCGTGAGGCTTGTTTTATTCCTCCTCCTAACGGTGGGAATTCATTCTCATTAAAATGACAATCAGCAAAACGAGCTGTGAATACATCATCCGTTTCTGGTTCAAGATATCTAATGATAGATGGTGAATTATATCCAACATAAATTCTCAATCTACGTTGTGGGCCCATTTTTGTTCGTTGCGGTGGAGCAATTGGAACATATACAACACAACCAAATACTCGAAGATGAGATATATTTGGTTCTTGGCCATTTGTTAATTGCAATGGAGAATATTTATGATAAGCACTTGGCTGTATTTGAATTAGTGCAGCAACATGTAAAATGGCATGCCCCAAAGCAGAAACTGGAAGTTTCGTTTTCATTAGCAATGGTCGAGCAATAAGTTGGAGACGTTTAATCAATGACTCTACCATACCATTTTGTGTATGAACATGTGGTACGTGATGTTCAATCTTAATACCAATCGATGCACAATAGTCATTGAATGCTTGAGAAGTGAATTCACCAGTGTTATCAAGCCTCACCTTCTTAATAGGATGATCGGGGAATTGAGCTCGTAATTTTGTTATTTGAGCAATAAACCTCGCAAATGCAACATTACAGGTTGATAATAAGCAAACGTGTGACCATCTGCTAGAAGCATCGATCAATACCATAAAGTATCGAAATGGTCCACTTGGTGGATGTATAGGTCCACATATATCCCCATGTAATCGTTCTAAAAACGATGGTGATTCATGTCCAACTTTGACAGATCATGGTCTTATTATTAATTTTCCTTGAGAACAAGCACTACATGCGATTTCATGAGATTGAAATATCTTCTCATGTTTTAATGGATGTAACATGATAACCATTTTGGCGAATATCTTTGAAACTTAATAAGTTTTTTTGGGATTGTGGAGAGAATAATGCATCTTGTATGATAAATTTTGTCCCTCTAGACATTATAAAATTTGTTTCTCCACATCTCTTAATTATTTTTGCATTTCCAGATATTGTATTGACACTAGATCCATGTATTCTCAACTTGGAGAAATATTTTTTATCTTTCAATATTGTATGTGTTGTAGCACAATCGGCTAGACATATGTCTCCATCATTGATGTTTGATCGTGACATATTTTGTATTACTTTGATCCGATAAAGATATAGATGAACCTGAAAATATGAAGCAAACTTTGCATATAATATATAACAATGTAACAAAATATTACAACAAAAGATAATCTAATAAAACTTTTAAAAACTAAAAAGCGAAAGGAAAAATACATTAAAAAATAACAAGCTAAGTCTTAAAAACGAGATAATGATAACAAAGAAATCCATGTCGAAATCTCATTCTCTTTTCTCAATTTTCATTATCAGGTTGATACATAAAGTCTGCAATGTCAAGGTGCATCCCAACATTGTCGTTATCTAGGAGATCATCGAGATCATCTCAGACAAAATTCATTTGAACATTTTTACATTTATCTGTCAGTGATTTCTGGTATAAATCAACAAAATGTCTTGGTGTTCGGTATACTTGGGACCAATGTCCATTCATACCACATCGATGACATATTGTATCTTTTCGCCTTTTAGTCACGTTTTCATTTTCATTCACTCGATTATCTTTCCTTTTATTTTCTCCATGACGGAAATTATTTGGTGGATTACTCCGACCTCTTCCTCTACCATATCCATTTCCACGACCGCGACCACGTCCACGGTCTCGACCACGACCACGTATATATCCATGTCCACGGCCATGCCAGTGGTTATAATTTGATGAAGTCGCATTTGTTTCATAAAATGGTGCGGAACCAAAGGGACGAGCATGATGACTTTTCATTAATAGCTCGTTCTGTTGTTCTGCAATGAGGAGAAGCTGTAACAATTCGCGATAGGTCTTAAAATCCTTCGCGCGATATTGTTGTTGTAAAATTACATTATCAGCATGGAACGTCGATAATATTTTTTCCAGCTTATCATAATCACTTATCTTTTCTCCACATAATTCCATCCTGGAGATTATTTCGAACATTGCAGAATGATATTCATCGACGGATTTATAATCCTGGAATCTTAGATTCAGCCAATCATTCTTTGTCTTTGGGAGTATCACATATTTTGATGATCAAATCGATCTTTAAGAGAATCCCACAAATCTGCGGGATCTTCTTTTATTCGATACTCATTTTTTAATCCATCGGCAATATGATGACGTAAAATATCATGGTTTTTGCCTTTTCCTCTTCTGAGGAATTATTATCTTTATCGATCGTGGCAATAAGCTTTTTACCTTTTAGATGCATTTTAGCATCAAATGTCCACGTCATATAATTTTTTCCAGAGGCATCTAGTGCTGTGATTTTGAGATTCACCAAATTCGACATGAAGATCTGTTATCATTGAAGAGAAAAAATAAAAAAAATATAAGTAATGACATTGAAAATAAAATTAAATATATTATTGTATAACAATTCATGTGTTAGATCCGTTTGTATTTATAGATAATTAATTTTTAGATTTATTTAACCAATTAACAATTAAATAATGAAAAACATAGTTTAAATAAATTATAGGGTGATTTTTTTCATCCTCCACATAAATAAATAAAATAATTAACAAAAATAAAATATAACCAAAAAACATAATTTAAATAAATTATGGGGTGAAATTTTTTTCATCCTCCACATAAATAAATAAAATAATTAACAAAAATAAAATATAACAAAAAAATTGGTGGCTCGGCCATCCGTATAACAACAATAAATTAAATAAATTATGGGGTTTCATCCTCCACATAAAATAAAATATGACGTAAAAAAATGGTGGCATAGTCATCCTTATAACAAGAATAAATAACAGATAATTATTCATAAACTATTAATATTATTGATTGGTGGCTGAGCCCGCAGAATCATATAGTATAATATATATTATGACCGGGATATATATTCCACATGGTCTATATATAATTTTTTTTATTATGTAAATATAGATATATTTATATGCATACCTATATATAATATGGTAAGAGTTAATTGTATATAAATATGTATATATTATAATATATAAATAATAAAGTACTATACATATATATATACATATACTTTAATAGGGAAGAAAAGGAAAGAGTTGAGTGGAGAGAGAAGTTGGAAGAACTGTAGAGAGAGAAGGAATAATAAGATGTGTTTTTTTTACTTTGTATAAGATGTCATATTACTTTGAGAAATCTCCCTATTTATAGGCAACATTCCTTCATTATTTTAATAATAAAAACTATATGGGTTATGGTCCATGAATTCCAATCTATTCTCCCTCTCGAATTATATGAATTCTAGCCTATTCCACCCTAAACTATATGAATTATGGTCTATTCCCCCAAACTATATAAACTATAGTCTATTTCCCCTCGAACTATATAATCTCTAGTCTATTCCCCCATGAATTATATAAACTCAAGCTATTCCTCCGAACTATATGATTTCTCTAAAAGTAACATATTTTCTTTAATTTTAATGTATTATTAAATTTTTATATTTAAAAATATTAAAATAAAAATACTTTAAATTCTAAAGATTACAAAAAATTATATATGATTTCTCTAATAGTAACATGATTTTAATATAACCATATTTCACTCAAATTTAACAAGATTTCACCCAATTTTAACCCAATTTCACCGAAATTTAACCCGATTGCACCCAATTTTAATATGATTTAACTCAACTTTTACTCGACTTTGCCGAATTTCAACATGATTTCACCTAATTTTTATTCGATTTCACCCAAATTTAACCAATTTCACCCAATTTTAATCCGATTTCACCATATTTTTATTCGATTACAACCAAATTTAACCTGATTTTACCCGATTTAATTTGATTTCACATAATGTTAACCCAACTTCACCAAAATTTAACCCGATCTCACCCAATTTTAATCCGATTAAAATTGGATGAAATCGGGTTAAAATTGAGCGAAATATATTTAAAATTTGGTTAAATCGAGTTGAAATTCGGTGAAATCGAGTAAAAATTAGGTTAAATCGAGTGAAATTAAGTGAAATTGGATTAAATACGAGTGAAATAGAGTTAAAATTCGGTGAATTTGGGTTAAAATTGGGTGAAATCAGGTTAAAATTGAGCGAAATATATTTAAATTTTGGTTAAATCGAGTTGAAATTCGGTGAAATCGAGTAAAAATTAGGTGAAATCGAGTTAAATTTTGGTCAAAATTGGGTGAAATCATATTAAATATGAGTGAAATAGAGTTAAAGTTCGTTTAAATCGTGTTGAAATTCGGTGAAATCGAGTAAAATTTGGGTAAAATTGGATAAAAGTTTGGTGAAATCATGTTAAATTTGAGTGAATAGAGTGAAAATTCGGTTAAATCGGGTTGAAATTCGGTGAAATCGAATAAAAATAGGGTGAAATTGGATCAAAATTGGGTGAAAACTTGTTAAATTTGAGTGAAATAAAGTGAAAATTCGGTTAAATCGGGTTGAAATTCGGTGAAATCGAAAAAAATAGGGTGGAATTGGATCAAAATTGGGTGAAAACTTGTTAAATTTGAGTGAGTGAAAATTCGGTTACATCGGGTTGAAATGTGGTGAAATCAAGTAAAAATTGGGTGAAATCGGATTAAAATTAGGTGAAATCAGGTTAAATTTGGGTGAAATTGGGTTAAAATTTGATCGATATCGGGTTAACAATCGGGTATAATATTTTTTTATCAATCATTTGTGATCGTTAGAATTTAAAGTATTTTTTATTTTAATATTTTTAATATACAAAATTTAAAAATACATTAAAATTAAAGAAAATATGTTACGTATATAATAGCCATAATTTAAAATTATTACTATGAAAAAAATCATATAGAATTTTCTGTAATCATTAGAATTTAAACTTATTTTAGTATTTTTAATATAAAATTTTAATAATAAATTAAAATTAAAAAAATATGTTATTTTTAAAGAAATCGTACGCGTACGGAAGAGTATTAGAACATTATTGTACATAAGGGTATTATTGTAATTTCTTATTCCGTAATTAGGTTTAATTCTTAACCTATTGTACATATAGCCGTTTAGGGCTATTCAAAATCATTCATTCAGAAAATACAATTTGAATTCAAATCACCATTCACATGGTATCAGAGCTGGTTGTGTCTCACGACTAAACCTAGCCGTCGCCGTCTAACCTTCTTTCTCGGCCAACCTCTGCCGCCGCACCATGTTTGTCTCGCGTCATGTAGTTTTTCATGAATCCGTATTCCCCTTTGCCAACCTTTCCAAATACATCACACATCCTACCTTACCCGTCTCCTCTCCAACGTCCCATGCTCCTTCATTCTTACCCATAGAGCCCCTCACTGTCGCACACACTCCATCTCCATCACCGCAGCCCCCACGATTAGATCCTTCCCTGATCATTATTGAGAGCAACACGGACACGAGTGATGCTGTGCACTCTCCTTCTCTCGTGTCCTCTACGGATGTGATCCCCCCTCCGGCCTTGCGCTCGGACGCGGCCCGTCTTACTACTGCGGATCCGGGACCTAGAAATGTGCATCCGATGGTAACTCGCAGCAAGGTCAATCTTATTCGATCTAATCCTCCATCTGCAAATGTTTGTACAGGATCTCTTGATGACATTGAACCGGCTACAACAACGCAAGCTTTGCATCACACCAATTGGAGACAAGCCATGAGTGATGAATTCAATGCTCTTCTAAGCAATGGGACGTGGGATCTTGTCTCCCCTCAGACCGCGAGCAATGTGGTTGGTTGCAAATGGGTTTTCCGTATCAAACGCAAACCCGATGGTTCTATTGACCGCTACAAAGCTCGCTTGGTTGCCAAGGGTTTCCATCAACGTCCGGGGGTGGACTTTCACGAGACTTTCAGCCCGGTTGTCAAACCCGCAACCATTCGCACCGTACTCAGTCTTGCGGTCTCCAACGGATCGTCCATCAATCAACTCGATGTCAACAACGCAATCCTTCAAGGCACACTCACCGAAGATGTGTACATGGAGCAACCACCCGGGTTTGTTGACAAGGATCATCCTCTTCACGTGTGCAAACTTCGGAAAGCCATCTATGGTCTCAAACAAGCCCCCCGTGCGTGGTACTC
>CM071865.1:28195394-28250142 GCA_036759665.1 Gynandropsis gynandra
CGCGCATGAAGCATCTCGCACTTGACTACTTCTTCGTTCGTGGTCAAATAGAAGCTGGTACACTTCGAGTTTCTCATGTGCACTCCAAGGACCAGCTTGCCGATCTCCTCACCAAGCCACTTCCGCGGTTGCCTTTTCAAGCCTTGTGTTCCAAGATTGGAATCACATCGGGTGATTCATCTTGTGGGGGTGTATAAAGAGTATTAGAACATTATTAATAAGGGTATTATTGTAATTTCTTATTTCGTAATTAGGTTTAATTCTTAACCTATTGTACATATAGCCGTTTAGGGCTATTCAAACTCATTCATTCAGAAAATACAATTTGAATTCAAATCACCATTCACACGGGGGAATAGGCTAAAGTTTATATAATTCGTGGGGAAATAGACTAGATGTTATATAGTTTGGGGGAAATAGGCTATAGTTTATATAGTTTGGGGGAATAAGCCAAAATTCATATAGTTCGGAGGGAAATAGGTTAGAATTCATATAGTTCGGGGTATAATCCAGAATTCATATAGTTCGGGGAAATAGACTGAAAATCATATAGTTTGAGAAAAAGATGAATTTTTAAAATTCAAGGGAAAATAAGATGAGTAACGATAGCTTATGGAAAATCGGATGAATACGAAAGTTCATGAATATGAAAGTTCACGGGGAATAAAAATTAAAATGATAAATTTAAGGGGGAATAAAAGTCGGTTTTCCCTAAATAATATTAGCGTGGGCCAGAAGGATCTTATCTCGCATATGAGGGTAGGGTTGTCATTGTCGCATACATTTAAAGGAGATGTTGTTCATTGGTCATTGACATACCACATTAAACCACAGTCGCAACAATTAAAGCGCTATTTTTCTCGAGTCTTCTCATTGAGATCCAATGCCAAGACACATTTCATAATTCACATATAATATCCACTTCCCCCATTTCTCCTTTTTATAACTTCCGATGGGACTTTTCAAGCTCTTCTGCTTTTTATTTGGCCCATAACTCTTTCTTATGGTTTCAATTAGCATTTCCTAATATATTCAACAGATCTATATATATATATATATGTTAAGACTCTTTAGTGAATGATTTCAGGAAGCAAGTATTTCATGAGCAATCCACGTGATGCCTTATTGCACCCTTGACTTTGCACCCATTCTCGATCCTATTCACATTATTTATAAATAAATATATATATATACTAGTGTTATACCGGTGCTACGCGCGGGAGAATTCTTTTAAACAGAAATTGATATAAAGGTCGTATAAAGTTTATGTACATGTATGTAATATTATATTCAAAGGTGTTATGTAATAATGTTTGATTGTTTGATGGAAAAAGTGTTGTTACATAGTTTTACAAATATGAAGTAAGTAAATTACAAATTATGAAATATCTCTTTGAAGACAACGTCTATTGTTTTCGTACATATTGTTCGGTTGTTATCTAGAATTAGTATTTTAAATCCATCACGTGTTTTAACTCTAGAAATGGCAACGTATAATTGTCCATGAGTAAATACATGCCGTGGTAAGTATATACCAACTTTATTTAAACTTTGGCCTTGACTTTTGTTTATTGTCATTGCAAAGCAAGGTATGATTGGAGATTGCTTACGTTTAAATCGAAATGGTAGTACAATATTTGTAGGAATTAAAGATAGTCTTGGAATAAATACCTTATCAATGTGTATTCGCTCATCCGGAGATATAGTTTTAAACGTTGCATCAAGCGGAATAGCTTCGTTATTACTACAAGGCGGGCGAACTGCTCACTGAAGATTTGCTATTCCCATTGACATCACTGAAGACTCAATATGCTCTATCAAATTAGGGACAGAATTAGCAGAACTAATAATGATCACAAAACTTATAATTTGGGACGAGGCACCGACGGTACATAAACATTGTTTCGAAGCATTGGATAAATCTTTTAAAGATATTATGAAATCTGTTAACAATAATTTTGGAACCAAACCATTTGGTGGTAAAACAATTGTATTTGGCGGCGATTTTCGACAAATATTACCTGTCGTCATAAAAGGCAATAGACACGATATTGTTGCATCATCAATAAATTATAGTTTTCGTAGCGAAGTTTGGTCTGGTTATTTCTAATATAAGAAATACGTTCAGACTCAACCATACAAAAACCATCAACAAAAATCTTCCACAATGTTGTACAATAGAAAATTCAGAACGCCGTTCTTGTAATCGATAAGCTAAATATTCTCGAATACTTATTCGGATTCGTGGTTTTTTTGAAATTGACATCGAGAGGCGTAACTCTAAATCGATATGGTAACCGTCTTCGCGTATGGAAACAATAGTGGATATTGAAGTGGTAAATAGGCATGATGGAGTTCAGTAATACGAATTAATTCGTTTAGGGTTTAGGGTTTAGGGTTTAGGGTTAGTATGTTTTTTCAATAAAATGTCTCGAGGTTCTATTGATTCATCAAAGTTACCCACTAATAGCACAGCTACTTCAGTGACCTGGGGTGCCGAGTATGTCTTGTCAATATTTTTTCGCGAAGCTATCAATCGAATTTTCATATTGATTTCTTTTTCTGAATTGAACATGTCTTTTTCTTGACGGAATATTTTAACATATGGATTACATGTATCAAGCATTTTTTGTAAACCTGCCACGAAACTGGGTTTAACTTTACTCTCTTCATTTGTTCTATGTCGTGTACCGCTGCAACGCGAAAGAAGAAACAGTTAAAAATGGATAGTTAGTTTACGGAAAATTTATAAGTTTCATTGAGACGTTAAAATAAATATGACCTTATTGAAGTAATTCTATTTTTGAAGTTCGTTGATAGTGTCATGTATGTAAAGTTGTGCAAATTTTGGTGTGTCTCCTGGTGAAGGTAATAGACCGCCAATTCGATGGTAATTTTGACCATGTATTTTGAAGATATATGGTCCAGATTTGTCATTCACTAAAGTATCAATCTTTCCACCCATTGATGTAAATGCAAACATCGTATTATATGCTCTAATGTATTGGCGAAAATGTTTAGGCTTACGCGTTTTTTTGAATATAAGGTTTTGCAGATATTTAGAAGGGTCAGGTGTTTTTAGTAATGATATTTTCCCTTGTAAACAACATAGTGAGAATTTAAAAGGTATATTTTTTTTGTTTGTTAATTCTTTCGTCATACCACATAGACGCGTCACAACACGGACAATAATATTCTTGATCTCCAATGTCATGGTATTCTGTAAAAAAAATTAAAATGTTAATTTAGAAAATACCATTTTTTAATGTAAAGAATTTGAAGAAAATTGTACCAATAAGTGATGCACTGTGTGATGTTTCCAAAGCATCATTTAAAATGGATGATATGCGTGGACTTCGTATATGCAATTGGAAAACTTCTGAGTTTTGATTTTTGCATGAATCTTGAATATGTGACCTCTGATAAATATATATGTACATATATACGTATGTTAAACTGTCAGGCTATTAATAAGAATGGAAAATAAGTTTCAAAGATAATAATATTTAACGGTATACAATATGTATTAAAAAGCATTATTAAAAAATATTATTACATATAATATACATACGTATACATACTCCGACGGTACTCCCATCCAAAAAGTGATCACCATGGGCCAAAAAGTTATACTGCCGAGTCTAGAGTACGATAGGACTTGTTATAGAACACGCGATAATCCGCTCAAAAAATTATATCAACGGGATTCAAACCCATCGCGCGTAGTAATATACAAACGTAATATACACAATGAAAACGTCGATTGTTCAAGCACGTTGGTTTTCCATGGTTTCAACTCCATCATCGTCAACATTTGTTTGCTTTACCTTAGAAGACGAAGATTGGGATGTTACATAACTATCACTGTCGTCAACATGTCGTTTCCCGAGAGAATGGAAAGTCGACGTCGAACCATGAGACGATTGTACGTGCGAGGGTCCAAAAACTGCCGCCTAATGGGAAAAAGAAAATCGTAATACATATTGTATGAATAATTTAGGAAAATTTTAATATGTATGATTAGAGAAAGGTAACATTTACCCTCGTAATAGCGGTAATGATCTCTTGATTTGTTGTTACTTTACTTGCACGGAATATGATTCGAGATCTTTTATGGTGTGCACGAGTGGATGATGTATGAGCAGTGAGCCTTGGCGGTGATACTGAGAGTCGAAACAAACAATTTTGATTGCGCAACAACAACAGCTCTTCAGGGTAGTTACCACCAGTTATACCCTACGAATAACATAATCACTTTGCGTATTTATAACTTGTAACGTAATAAAAATAATAATAACATTATATCGCCCAAATAAATCTAATGAAGAGTTATGTAAAATCATAACCTGTGTAACGTAACAACGAACATCGGTAGCAGATTTATTTATCAATTGAACCACCTCTTTATCAAAAAGGAGTAATGTTGCATTGTCGGTGTCGTCGACAACGTTCACATAAACTTTGAATCTATATATAGAAAGAAATCAAAGACATTGAAAAATTGATTTAAGTTAGGGGAGAACAATTATTGCAAGAAAACGTACTTCGGGATTGGTTCAGTTGTAACGTCGTTGCAAACATCACAAAATAAATTTGTCGTTGTGGGCAGATTTGATTCCTCGTCGATAATAGGATTAACCTTTTTTTTGCATTGTGGGCAAGCAAGGTAATACCAGCCGTCTTGAGTGATTACATCAGTGATTCTCGCGGTAATTACATAGGTCGCCCGCTGTAAAAAACACTTTTTACAACATTAGATATATATGTTAAAGTATAACTGTTTGTAAAAGTCTTAAATATTGATAGATTATATTATAAAAAAATATAGTTTGACCTTCGAGATTTGGTACACATCACTTATGTTCTTTAAAGAAAATCCAGTCCAATATTCCAATGTTTCTGTCGCTGGAGGTCGATGACCGAGATGATTAATCATTGCTGGGATATCGAGTATATGTTCTGGCAAACTATTGTAAGCAAGAGTCAAATAAAATTTCAGTGATAAATGTCTTTTAAAAAATACCAATACCTTTAAACATAAATCAAAATAATATAACAAAATAGTATTATGAGAATTTAGTGTACATTACCGTTGTTTGAATGCTATGATTGATGACACATTTTGGTCTGTGACGTGTTTACTTGAGTACTGGACATTTCTTATAATTTTTGAATCTACAGTACATTGATTAAAAATATGAATAAGGATATTTTAAAAATACCATCATGTTAAATTTATGTATGCAGTATTAGATGTATAAATATTAATACTGCTTACCATTTCAGGGGCGAATTTTGAATAACTGACATATAATGACCAATGGCCTTCTTTCATGATTATACACGCATTGGTAAAGCTCTTCAGCAAATCTATCCCACAGAGTGCATTCTAATAGTTTGCCACTGTTATGCAAAACAATAATAGTTAAACTAAAAAAATAGGTATCGTCAAGATAACATGATTTTTATACAATATTAAAGTAAGATATTGATAAACCTGTCGTCGCGTAGAACCACTGTCAAACGTTTTGAAAATCGACCAGCGTAAGTTGTGTCCTCTAAGTTCCCGGCCGATTTAATTTCTCCAATACAATCTACAACAGAATAAACAAAATTATTTAATAGTAACATTAACTAATAAAGTTATGTTGTGCTCGTTTTAGAACTGACCAACCAATACTGTTTCATCCAACAAACCCATAGTGATATCAGAGAAATCAACGAAGTTGAAATACTTGTCACGGTTAGGCAAGTCTTCGCAGGGACGTACTATGGTTGTTGAGTTAAATACAATTTTTATGTCAGATGCAGCGGCTTTGTAATCACCATAGTTACGATAGACACTGTAGTTAACGACGACAACACAACTACCCTCTTGCAATTGTCGTTGATGTTTGTTCCAGTAAATAGACCTTACAGACATTTGCATTCTGTTACCCTGTAAATAAACCAATATAATCAAACCAATAAGCAAATACGTCTACAAAAAGAACATCATCCAAAAACAACTATATTTATGTAAGGTATAAAGCCTAATATTTTGATGTCCTAGGCGTAGAGGAACAATATCACATATCATTCCATTGGTAAATCAATTATTTATAACATAAATTTGAAACACCAATAGAACTCATAATAATTCGTAACAACAATTAACGCGTCAGGCCAATAAAACATATATTCAGTAGAAATGCAGAGAAACCGTTCCTAGTAACGGAAAATCTTCACCTTTCAGCCGGAGTATTCATGTAAAACATATTACTTTTATAATTACAGTAAAAACTAATTACTTATCGTTACTCAATATAAAAACTTACATAGTTGCTTTCGTTATTATTATTTGAAAATTGACATTGACATGTAACTTTGTTGTATTTAACCAATGCTCTTTATTCTTTATTAAAAAATTATAAGTCAAAAAAATCAATCAAAGAATAGAACATATCAACATCAAAGACAAAGAAAAGGAATCATAATATCAAAGACAAAGAAAAGGAATCATAATCTCTGTATTACGTAAAATTAGTTACTGTTCTACAAATATCTGTGTCCCCTTCAAATCAAAAAAGTCATTGTTCTACAAACTGAAATATCTGTATCGAAATACTCTGTATTGGAATACTCCTCTAGTTTGTTTGCTCTCCAAAGCTTCTCATAATGTTCTGGTTCACCTGTTAAAGATAGATTTTGAACAGAATGAGAGGCCACTGGCGTATCATCTCTCCGTGCTAAAAGAAAGCAAGAGGACATTCGTTCTCTTCGGCAACAATTCTTTTAGCACGAAAAGACGATACACCAGTGTCGACCTTAAGCAGATTTCAGTATCTATATATATATATATATGACCTATGTCGTATAAGATATACACACATAATAAAGACAACTACCACAGGCCTAGTAAAACAAACATGATATACATGCAGCATTAAAATAATAACCATAGGCTTAACATCTATCATCAACAATCTGAAAACAAAACAGTAAGTCACATGCGATGTCTTAACCAATAATAATACTGTTAAAAATACATTTTGAACACAAAATACATTTTGAACACAATGAAAGGCCATTGGCGTATCATCTCTCTGTGCTAAAAGGAAAGCAAAAGGACATTCATTCCCTTTNCACACATAATAAAGACAACTACCACAGGCTTATATCTATTATCAACAATCTGATAACAGTAAATCTATATATTTATTTAATCAACCAAAACAGTTACAAACAGTCACAGATGTAATATATATCATTAACTAACTACAAACAGTCAACGTAGATATCTATCATCAACTAAGTAAGAAAAAACTTTTAACTATAACTAATCACGAATATATACATATTCAGCGAGCGGAACCAATAAATCGAACAGAAGCATATCTCGAAAGATGAAAGGAACGGAATAGAAAATTCAGTAAAGCGACATAAAACGCTATGAGAAAGTTAGACGGAATACTCATTCATCACAGACAACCATTTCACGAGTAGTTGCCGGTTCACGCAGCGAATCATACGAAAAAGTCCACATACATATGATTCTAACCCTGATTCTATATGATACCTCCTGAGTATAAACGATATCAGAGAGCGGAGTGTACATGGTGGAAAAGTAAAACAGAGAAGCGGAAATAAAAGCAAAACAGAGAAGCGAAAATGGTAAGGTAAAACAGTAAAACGTAATTTTCCTTTATATATATATATATAATATAATATTAGATAGGTATGTAAATTAGGTAAAAAATGGTAAAAATTTTAAAGATGTCACATGGTAATATATATATGAAATGTCTACTTAAGAGCAGGCCAGCACACACATTAATATCTATACACACATACACGTATATATGTCTGTATACAAAACAAATATAAAAAAGGGTAAGAATGGTGAAAGTTCATACAAAGGCACGTGGCAACATAAAAATGAAATTCATGGAAATAAAGGTGTGGTGTCATCTAAAGGAAGAACCAGCAAAGTAATATATACATATACATATACATATATGTATACAGACACAAACATACCTAAAGAAAATGTTCGCAAATATAGCTACAAATGTAACGTGATATGTATAAAACAAAACAACCAGAAATCTAACCTAATCCATGTAAACATCACAGAAACGAAAGCAGATTGAGCACAAACAATCCCTATTGATCAATGTGAGAACATAACATAAACAGCCAAGAGGAGAGGTTGCACATGTAACAACATAACATAAATTCGATCGCAAATCCAACAAATCATTGAGCACAACAGACACCTATAAATGACTGACTCCAGAATTTTCTTGCCAAATCATCGAAATTTCTCACCTGCCATTCATGCGCGCGACCATAGTTGGAATATGCTTTTAAATTTTTTTATAAGCTACATTTCCCTGAGTTACTGTACCTTAACAACCCGTCCTCTGGTTATATAATTACTGGATTCTAGGAGCTTTGAGTTATACTCGGCAAAGAACTGAAAACAGAACAATAGAGAATCATACAAGTGAAATTCAAGCCATTTCGCAGAATGGAAACATGCGTCCAAGCATAAATCTCCTAAAATGGTAACTTAGTCAGAAAACTCACCCAATCATAATTCTTAGAGAGAAAATCAGCTACAGTAGACTTGTGCCATGTCAAGTGCTCCTGCAACAAAATTTTAAAGAATAGAATAACGATTAACGGTGGCAGATGGAAATTGTGATGAAACAATCTAATTCATTCAATATTGCAGTAATCTGGAACCTTAAAGGTTGCCGTAACATCTGCAGCAACGTCGAACTTGGGGAGCTGTATAAAATCAAAAAACTTCTTCATATGCTGTGACTCCAAAACGTATCTGAATCTAATAAAAGAAGAATGGTTTTTAAACAAATGTTCAAATAAAGGTCCTAGGAAAAGCTATAGCGTATTGTCATTGTTTGTCAATAGACAACAGAAATTGCACAGGATGTATATAGCATAGTATCTCACTTTGCTACAGTCTGATGGCGGATGCACTCCCTCAACATAGCACCATAATGTAAAGCCATATCCGTATTCTCATAGCTGAGACAAACACAAACCAAAGAGCACAGAACCATAAGAAAAGACAAATGAGTACCAAACTCACCCTTGTATCAGAATATCCATAAGATCAATGTTGGCTTCCAGATAGTCAGACGCAATCAGCCTTGAGTTGACTTGTTGCCTCTGCAAATTTGCAACAATTTGAGTAGCATCTTTCCTGGCCTAAAAAGACAATTTCAAATCTGGATGAGTTATCATTCCAAGAAGATTAAAAGATATATGAACCCGTTGATATCTGAATACTAACTCCTTCTCAAGATTACCTCCAAATCAAGTATCGAAAGACACAAAATTAAGAGGCGAAAAGTATTCTCCTTGAAGAATTCCTGAGTCAATTGCGCACAAGCTTCAGCAATAGGCTCAGCTTCGCTGTTTCCGTATAGAACGGATTTCATCTCCCTGATGTTCTTGCTTAGTTCCACCATCTGCAACGACGCACCAGCCACATAGTGAAATACAGACCTTAGAACCAACTCGTTACAAAAGATTAACCGATAAACCGGATAAGCCAAATACATCTACTCAAGCAATTTCTTCGTCGCGGATAGTAAATCATCATATAATTGCTCAACTGAAGCACCTACATTCTCTTCCAAATTAAAAGCAGAGGGAAAATATGTTGGTCACCAAGGTTCGGGAGTAAAACAATTGATTTCACAGCTTTCGTTGGCGATCGAACGGAAGGGAAAATCACGTGAACGATCAAATCCTGAATCAGATCAGCTATCATTGATTGGAGCTAGAAAATCAAGACGACAGAAACGAATCCAGACCTTCTCCTCTCGCTTGGATTCTCGGAACTCAGGCGGCGTCAAGGAGGAGATCAACGTAAAGGAGGAGATCGGCGCCTTCATGAATCTGTTTTAACCAAACTGTCGCATTACAAAATCTCTTTTTAAAACTTATCAAAACAATGCATTGACAGAAAAGTAAGTGAAATCGGACTTTCCAAATAAATGTCGAATCCAATCGCTATACTGCATCACCACCGGAGAGAATGGCGAAGATTTCTGAAACAACTAACCTCAGTCAAGTGGAGGAGACCCATCTGCACAAGCTAAATCCTTCGTAGTTGTCGACTTCACCGGAGGCTGTGTTCTCCGTTTCCCGGCGAAGGAATGAACGCCGAGAACCCTAGACTTTGGAAAACCCACTTGCGATTTCATCGAAGCTTGTACAGTGACCCTACCCACGCGTAAGAATGGTGGGTTGTGGCAGCGATACACCGGTGGAGGTCGGTAGAGAAAGACGCTGGAGAAGTAACCCTAAACGAAGAAGAGAATCGGTATCGCCGATTTCTTAGGTTCCGCTGTTTGAGAAAGACGTTGGAGAAATCGGTAGAGAAAGACGCTGGAGAAATCTACCGATTTCTACCGATTTCTTAGGCGCTGGAGAAACCGATGGAGAATCGGTAGAGAAAGACGCTGGAGAAATCTACCGATTTCTTAGGTTCCGCCGTTTGTAACCTAGAAACAAACCCTAAAAACAAAGAATAAAAGGGGAGAAACCAATGGTCAGGATCAAACAAAGAAAATTAATCCAACGGCTGAAAAACCGAACATCCTGTGAACAGTACCGGTGTCCATCTGAAGGTTGAGAATTCGCCAACAATAAAGAAAGAAAGATCGAATGGTGAATATCATACCACGTCTACTTTTTACTGTTCACTGGATTATTGCTTTAGTATATATTAGATATATAATCTATGATGAAGTATATTCATTTCACCTAAAATAATTTAATTCTTTTGAACAAAAACGAAAGTGGGAAAATAAATCATATATTATATTTGATAAAATATATTAACTAAAAGATTTAATTATTCTAACCTTATCCTTACTTAGAAAAGACTTGGGCAATAATACTTGTATGGGGCGTCTAATTTACTCCAATTGCATTAAATGAATATTAAAAATCAGTTTTATTGAATGATAGTGAAAATTATAACGAGAACGGGCAAAAGAGTAAATTCACTTAAATAATAAAAAAGAGGAAAAAGTCTTTCAGTTGACGGCGGAGATAACGACGACGACACAACGCAACTCTCTTGTTTCCAAGTTAAACTAAGAAACGGTTAAACCATTTGTAATAATAATATTTCCCTGCGATCTTCACTGATATTCCTCTGACTAAGTTCTCCCCCTTTGGGAATGACCTCCGATTCCTCGGCCGACGGCGGTGGAGGCGACCCGGGGAAGCGCGTGGCTTCACCGTCTTACGACAAGCAGAAGGAGAAGGCGCGTGTGAGCAGAACATCCCTTATCCTCTGGCACGCCCACCAGAACGATGCCGCCGCTGTTCGGAAACTCCTTGAGGAAGATCCTTCACTGGTCCACGCTAGGGACTACGATCGTCGCACGCCTCTCCACGTCGCCTCGCTCCATGGTTGGATCCATGTCGCCAATTGCTTGCTCGAGTTTGGCTCGGACGTCAACGCTCAGGATCGGTGGAAGAACACGGTACCGATTCGTTCACTCTTTTTATTCAATTTCCTCTCCAATTACCTCACCTTTTCTTTCCCGGGATGTTCGTAGCCTTTGGCTGACGCTGAAGGAGCCAAGAAGCAGAAAATGATCGAGCTATTGAAGTCGCACGGCGGTTTATCTTTCGTGAGTTTGAGTTTCTTTCTAACTTCTCCAACTTTACCAAATCCTTAAGAAATTATATTCCTTTGGAAGGGCCAAAACTTTCCGATGATCTGTTCGTTTTTCTCCTTATCTGCTATAGTTATTGATCAAGCTGAATGCATTCTTATTACTCGTCCATCCTCATTCGAGATTCTCTCTCAGTTCTACTATTAGCATAATGAATGCCACCTTTGATGACCTTTTGTTGTCATCGTAAATCTCTGAGAAATCAGATTCGTTTTGGACCGTGATGGAACATGGAAGCTTTCCTGTATTAATGGTGTCTATGCTTTTTTCTTGAATCCTTTTGTTATAATGGCTCTTGATGAAGCTTAGTGCAACTGTTATGGTTTGTTTATTATCATTGTAGATTTCTCTCGGTTGCTCAATTGTTAATAGAATGAATGCCTGATTGGAAGACTCATTTGTTCTCTTGATTATACTTGTTGATCATTGTGCTCTTTTTGCTGAATGATCGTTGGTTCAGGGTCAAAATGGAAGTCACTTTGAACCAAAGCCTGTTCCACCCCCTATTCCAAAGAAATGTGATTGGGAGATTGACCCTTCCGAGCTGGATTTCTCAAACGCCGCGATGATTGGAAAGGTTTTACGTTAATTTATAGTCTTGATATGTCGTGCAATTGGCCCTCCGATGAATCAACCAAGAACTGTTTACTAAACTCCTGTTGATCGAGGTAGATTTGCCATGATTTTGCTAACACGGATGCTCATTCTGAAAGGGTTCCTTTGGTGAGATTGTAAAAGCCTATTGGAGAGGGACACCAGTAGCCGTGAAACGTATTCTTCCATCTCTTTCAGATGATAGACTGGTGATGTTAGTATATGTTGACCTTTGCTTCTTTCCTCTTATTTTCATCAGCTTTAGAGGCAACTGCATGGTCTTAAATTTAGCCTGATTGATTCGTGAATAAAGCTCTTCTACCCTTAGACATATGTTGACAATGAACCGTGATTCATATTGTAGCTTATATGGTGAATTGATATTTGAAAATAATGATGATGGTTCAGGATGACAGTTTACAGCTGTTGTGTCGGATTAAAGAATATTGCTTTGACATGACATCTCTGGTGATGCAGTCAGGATTTCAGGCATGAGGTGGATTTGCTAGTTAAGCTTCGTCATCCAAATGTCGTGCAATTCTTAGGAGCCGTCACAGAAAGAAAGCCCCTCATGTTGATTACCGAATACTTACGAGGGGTAGGTTCATACGGCTCCTGTTTCTTCCCTTTTAGCTCTTTTTTCATGCATTTTTGTTGATTTATCTTCTTTCACAGGGAGATCTTCACCAATACCTCAAGGAAAAAGGTGGCCTCAGTCCATCAACAGCTGTTTCCTTCGCATTAGACATTGCAAGGTATTGTTTGAAGTTGCATTATATATCATACTCGAGTACCTGTTTGAAAAATGAACATTTGGTCACCGAATTCTTTCCTATTTTCACAGAGGAATCACGTATCTTCACAATGAACCCAATGTGGTTATTCACAGAGATCTCAAGCCAAGGTTAGCCTGAAAACATTTGATTTGGCTTTGCCCATCGGAATGTAACACAATCTTCTCCTCAGGTGAAACATATCTCTGACATGTTGTCTGACATTGTTCAGGAATGTTCTTCTGGTGAATACAAGTGCAGACCACTTGAAAGTTGGAGACTTTGGGCTTAGCAAGCTCATCAAGGTTCAGAATTCTCGCGATGTGTACAAAATGACAGGCGAAACAGGAAGTTGTAAGTATCTTTCGAAGATAAAAACATTCAACACACAACAACTAAAGTCACATTCCTTCTTACTTTGTTTCAATTGTAATGATAAAAAGACAGGTACATGGCTCCTGAGGTATTCAAGCACAGAAAATACGACAAGAAAGTCGATGTCTTTTCCTTTGCAATGATACTTTATGAGGTAAACATCTCTGAAGGAAAAACAAAACTGAAACTTGAAGATCTTGCAAATTCTTCTTTATCATTTCGAGCTTTACTCACTGCCAAACTGAACAGATGCTTGAAGGAGAACCACCTTTCGCAAATCACGAACCTTATGAAGCGGCCAAACACGTAGCAGATGGCCACAGACCTACTTTCCGCTCCAAAGGATGCACTCCGGAGCTGAGAGAGTAAGCAATTTCTGAGATTTGAGAACTGTTATCTGTTCATTTGGCCAAAGGGTCGATACATAACAAAGTTTCGTTTGTACTAAACGACCCCGTCTCTACATGTATTTGCAGCTTGATCGTGAGATGTTGGGACGCAGATATGAACGAGAGGCCGCCCTTCATTGAGATCCTAAAGAAGCTTGAAAAGATTAAGGAAACTCTACCATCAGATCATCATTGGGGCTTATTCACCTCTTAATCTCGACGTATTTATTGTTTTGTTTATGTCATTTAAATGCATACACTCTCATTCTATGCTGTTATCACCTTTCCTGCTTTGTAAAGATTTGGTTCTTCTTTTTCACTCTGTTGTGTTGTTCCATGGATGAGAAGATCCAACGACATTTATTTTCATTGACAGATTGAACGATAAACCCGCAGGTTTGAATCTTATGTCACAACTGCAAACGGAGAAAAAACTAAAGTACTGTTTTGAAGTTCCTATTCCAAAGCAAAAAAGTGTCGCAGAAAGAGTTGATCTTATGATCTAATTCCACGGTTTCGATAGGATCTTCAATCTTTCGTCGTAAAGATCATCCATTGTGATCAGACTTATGTGTGTGCGTGTTTGTGAGAGCGCGCCTCGTAGTGCTTAAATGAGCTTCTTCTTCTCGAAGAAAGTCTTCAAATGCCATACTTGCAGACCCGCCACTGACAAACAAACCACGAGCGACAAAAAACTCAACCATGCCATCTTCGTGTTTGTGGCTATGTTCAGTTCTTGCATTTCCTCTTCCCTGCAGAAAAGATCAAAGCAAGAAGATGGATGTTTTCAGAGTTAATCTCCTTCCTAGAGTAACATATTCTGATAAGAGTATTCTCACCTATCGCGGAGGTAATACATCTCGTCGTGGATGGAAGAAACGGTATCAAACAACTGCGTCAGTTCAAACTCCATAGTCTGTACAACAACATCAAAGATCAAACCCCAAACCAATTAGTAAAACAGTCCTAACAACCCGCATACAAATTGATCTATTTTGCTCTGTGCATCCAACGGATGACCAAATTCGTCTAAACTTTATAGTATATCACCAATCTATCAACCAAAAGCCCTCTTTTGAAACAGTTGAAGTCATCAATTGCCTTAAGCTAATCCAACAGATGTCTCAAAACAACCAAGAAGAAATAAGTTTCTAGTTCTCTACGATCCTCGCCACACCAAGTCTACCACTTGAAATGATGATCTTTTTTCTTGTCATTTTCGTGATAGGGAAAAATCTGCATCCGATGTTCCTTGCATACACACCATCTAAATAGCTAACGAGTACGAGCATTTTCATTTTCCTGGTCGGATTTGGTCTGGGCTTGAACCTGACAAACTCGGCCAACACTATTCATCCAAGGTTGACCAATTTAAATCTAGCCTTCTGACATGTTGTCGGGATCTAACTCAGCTACAAACTCACGTTTTGGCACGGAAAAAGGCGTAGTTTTACATCAATCACTTGAAAAGGATTCATCTTTCTTGCGGTCAAGAGCTCTAACGTTTAATTCGAAGACTAAAAGTTAAAGAGTGAATGATGTTCTTACATCAACTTGGCCCTTCTTGGCGACATTGGTCCAGTCCTTGGCATGAACACCTGACCTCCAATCGAAATCAATGGTTATCGTCGTCTCCGGCTTGTGATCGACGGCAGAGAAGCACGCTATATAATCCCCACTCTCCCCCGCCGTGAACCCGAACTGACCAACATCCGCTCCCTCCGCCTTGTGGTACGACGTCCCTTGCGGTGACGTCACCTATATACATACAGACATACATGCATAAAGACATTTATACTGAAAAGATCAATGAATTTCAAAATCGAAGATGGATTTCGATGTGATTGCGGGATTTTAGACATACTCCGACGGTGATCTTGTGTGAAGGAGGGAGAGGATGACCTTCGTTAGGGTTTACGACGTTGTACTTTCCGACGACCATGGCATTGATATGAATCTCCTCGGCAATGCATTTCGTGTGTCCAGATTGCAGCTCGAACCGCAAAGACTGCGTCGCCGGAGATAAAATCGCGAGAACCAGCAGTACGGAAAAGCTCCGAACAAATTCCATGGCGGCAGAGAGAAGATAGCGAGAGAGAGAGAGAATCGATCTTCTTACAGCATTCAAGTTTGGTCTTCTTCGAGCAAGGTGGCCAAGAAAGTCAACAACGTGGTTTTTCCACGTGGAAGAATTCCATTGGTGAAGCCACGTGGACCACATTCTTAATAAGTTAATAACACCTTACTTCGTCGTTAGGGCATTATTCTATTTTTTCGTTATACATTACGAAACCTTTGGGCTTAATTAATTAGGCCTAATATAGTATCGGAACTACGCTTGACCTTAATGGGCTTTAAACATGAGGCCCAAATATAAACATCAAGCCTAGAGTCAACGGCTGTGATGAGAATGTCAGTAGAATCAACGGTGATCGTTCGCCTGAATTTACAAATGATCATCATTTTAATATCGGTAAACAGATTAATTTAAATATATATATATATATTTTTTTCAAATAGATCTCCAGTTGATTTGTTCTTTTGGTAACGAAATCCAGTTCCGTATATTTTGAGGTCTTTGGAACGTTTACCGGTTCTCAATCTTGAATTATTTTTTATTTCACATATATATCATAACTAAAATTTCAAATTTTTAATATCGTAATAAAGTTTCATAATATATATTGTTTTTTTCAACACTAGTATTTTAATTTTTTTTATTTAAATAGATATAATATTAAAATATAATTTATCTCAATTTAAATATTTATATTAAATTAAAATATAAATTATATATTATAGTATTACGTTTGTCATTCATAGATTAAAATATAAATAATATATTGTATTAAAAAAATTAAATTATGTTATATAATAATAATGATTTTATTATTTACATCTAAATAAATTTTATCCTTTTGTAAAAAATCGAAATTGTCCGGAGTTGAACCGATGATTTGTGATTGTTGTGTGATATTTCCCATCATAGTTTTCACAGTCTGATCTGTCCGAAAATCGACCAGCTCAGGTTCATTGACCTTATCCTCGACAACAGATTTCTTTTCGGTGTGGATTTCTACAACCAACTTACGAAGAATTGGTTTCCTTCTCATCTTTTACATTTATAACATTATAATAATATCATCAATTAACAATTTTATATAACAATAAATTTAAATCATTAATTGAAATAAATTTTACTAATTATTTCTGTTGTTTCGGGAATGACTTTGATCCCGAGGTAAGGAGATGCAGACCATCCCTAGGAACATTTTCGTTGTACCGATATTTTTTGCCTTCTCGTTTTTGGACTTGAAGTCCTTGGACTCTCAATGTTGGAGGATTTGGGTGAATACCTTGTCCTTTTCCCATATCATTTTGACTTTATTCTTGAAATAGTTGCGCTTGACATTGTTAATCATCAACCACAACCAGGCTTGCATGTCGTGCATTCAAGTTGTATAGATGCACGACGTATCTTTCTTCCACCATCTATATGTGCATTGCAAAATTAAATTGCAATAAATTAGTTTATAAATAAAACTCTATAATAATTTAAAAATTAAATTTTAATTAAAAATACTTACGATAAATATACACCACCATAAGTGACGTGTAACTTATGGCGTCGCCTTCCAGGAATAATAGAGTCGATCTTGTAGCAAACTTTGGATGTTGTTGTTCGTGTGTTTCAAACATCATCCACATCAAATATTCACATGGAAATCAAATATTTAGATAGTATTTATAATTAATTTCAATATGAATTTTTCCAACTAAAATCTTACCATAACGTCACATTAAGACGTTCAGGGTCAATAATAAGGACGGAAGGATGCTCGTTGAAACTATCGATCAATACGTCTATATCCACCATATCATCTTCTTCATCAAATATCGGTGGTGCCGATATAGGTGAAGATGACCGATATGGAGGCGGCGGCGGGGCTTTTGCGGATCTCGTCAACATTCTACCATAACTGATAAATCGTCGAGCTCTCCTTGTGTTTAACTGTTTAGAATTTCTGTTTGAGATAATTTGATTTATGATTTTGAGATTGTGTTGAAAAATGAACTGTTCAAGGACACATATACAGAATTTTCCAACAGGCATCCGTTGGCATTTCCAACGGATGTTCGTTGGAAATAAAATCACCCTAATGATCGTAATTAATTGACATGACTATTGGTTCAACGGACATCCGTAGCAACTTCCAACCGGATGCCCATTGACAAAGCGTGTTCTTGAGGCAACAACTTCATGTGTGAAGAATTCAACGCTCTAATAAAAAATGGTACTTGGGATTTAGTACCAACAACACAAGGTCTCAATGTCTTTGGTTGCAAATGGATTTTGCACATCAAACACAATCCATATGGGTGTCGAGAATGAAAATTTTTAAGGTCATCCCACTGATGAGATTTATATGACACAACCAATTTTCTTTGTTGATTGTGATAAATCCACTCATGTTTTTGTCTTCACAAGGCTCTCTATGATCTCAAAGAAGCTCCATGAGTATGGTATTCAAAGTTGCGAAATCATTTTGTATCTCAAGGCTTTTACAATTCTCTGACTAATGCTTCACTCTTTTTTCTTCACATTGACAATGTCATCATACATGTTTTTGTTTATGTTGATGATCTTCTTGTCACATGCAACTCTTTTTTCACTGTTCAAAAGGTCATCACCACACTTGGTGAAAGGTTCTCAATCAAAGATCTTAGAGAGTTATCTTACTTTTTAGAAATAGAAGTTACATAATCTTCTAAAAGATTATGATAACACCTAACCTTTCATAGTATTTTCATGATTCATAGGTTTAGTTTTTATTATGATTCTTGGACTTTACCGACTTATTGAGTATATTTGAGTATTTCTTCTATCATTTCGTGCATTTTGTAGGAAACGAAGACATGTTAAGTAAACACGAGTGATTATGGCGAATCCACCCGAAAACATGACCAACTGATCAAGATGTGATATGAGCACGACCAAGATAAAAAGATGTGATGAAAACATGCAGCACGATCGGGCATCACCTTGAGCACGACTGTGCTGAAGAGGAAACCAATCTGAACGGCCGAGCTACATCACAAGCACGATCGGGCAGGAAGAAACACAAGCAGCACGGTCGGGCAGCTACATATGCACGACTGGGCTGGAGCTCTCCTACACATGCACGGCCGAGCACCATCACCTGCACGATCGAGCTGAGGACACAAAGAAGAAGCACGGTCGGGCTTAGACATATGCACGGTTGGGTGGAGAATGAAGCAACTAAACACGCACGACCGTGCATCATCTTGTGCACGACCGGGCTAAGGAGAACATCAAGGGGCACGACCGGGCTTCCACCAAAGCATGATCGGGCCTTTTATCCAGAATCAACCCCGTAGCTTATGCATAGGCCGGGCTTGTTCCATGCACGGTTGGCACTCAAGAAAAGACATAGCACGGTCGGGCTTGCATGCCAACAACCAAAGCGAATCACACATACATCATTTGGACGGGCGTGGATTTAAAAGGAACCAGAAGAGAGAAGCCAAAAAAAGACTGGAAAGGAGAAGAGAACAAGGAGACGAACAAGACTAGAAGAGAAGAGAGAGAGCAGGACTGAAGAATGAGACTTCGGGAAACCGAAGAATTCGTCGGAGGCCACGCTCGGAGGATAAGGAAGATGCATACTTTACTGTTTGTATTTGTTTCTCTATGATTTTTTAGTAGTTCTCGTTGTCATGGGTTAGGGATGCCATTGTAATGGATTGTTGGTTCTTTAATGCTTAATATCGATTTTTGTTCAATCGAATGGTTCGGTAGGTCGTAGCTGTGCATAATGCGTTCTTACTTTGTTGATTTCATGTTTGAATGAGGCTATATCCATTCGGTGAGATTAGACACGTTTGAATGAGATTAGAGATTCGTCTAGGCATCGAGAGAGTCAGACTTGAGTCTCGGAATTAGCCTTCGAATGAATTAGATTGATGAAAATCTAGCGATCGGTTACTTTATTTAGGAACGATAGAGCTCTCATTGTTCTTCATGCGTATAGGATATAGGTTTACTACATCGAAAGGTGAGTACGTGTATATCCTAGATAGTGGATTTAGACATCGAGAGAGTCACTTCCGTCAATAGAAGTCGAGTTCCCATTGTTTCCGATAGTAGAGGTTAGAGTTCCCCATTGTACTTCATGCATCTAGACATTCCGCATTGCATCGAGACATGAGTGACATTGATTTCCTAGGTAGATGATTTATGCATTGAGAGAGTCATTTCCGATAGTTGAGGTAGAACTCCCCCCTTGGTCTTCATGCATTTAGACGTTCCGCGCTGCATCGAGAGATGAGTGTCGTTGATTCCCTAGATAGTGGACTCAGATTTAAGTTCACCATCGATTGACAGAAACCGATTTCATGTTCTATAGAAACATCTATAGCATGTCCCGATACTCCCGAAACCCATGGTACTCTATCTTGTTGAGTCTAGCTTCATCATCCTTTATTATCTTTACTTTCTAGTTTCATAACTATATATTGATCAATCTTTTTCTCGTGAAATCTTAGTTCTAGCGTTGCACTTAGTCCCCAGAGTTCGGCCCTGGTACTACACGAACCATATACTTGCGGTAGAGTGGTTTAAGAAAATTTAAAACCTCTGATTTCCACCATCAAGTTTTTTGCGCTGTTGCCGGGGATTAGTTACGGTATTAAAATTAGGATTTCATCGAGTCGAGATCCAGTCAAGCTCGGGACATTAAACAAACGCTTTTCGGGAGGTAACCCGACTTTTGCATTTTCTTTTTATTCATTTCATTTTCAGAACTTATTCTTATTCTTTTTGCATTGATGTAATCAGTGAGCTATTACGTCGTGTTTTATCTTTTGGGTTGTGTGATTTTTTTTTTGCCACAGGTTTTTCGACGTCGATATCATCCATTAAAGAGGAGACGCACACAACGTCCAGCCATATCGCCTACTCGGGACAACAAAACACACAAGATGCACACGTTACAACCCTTATTTTCCCGTAGTTTGGTGTGCGAGATTTTCTCTTAGGTCTTGAACACCGAGACGGTGTTTCATTCAAGTCTAGGGAAGTACTCGTCGAGTAACATGCATGTGATTAGGATTAGATGATTAGGATTAGACGTTGATTTTTTTTAGGAATAAACGGATGAATACCTAGTATGAATTTTTGAGCTTTAGTCATTATTGTACAACTTTATCGAATCGTGAACAATAGTCTAGGTTTTGCTAAGGAAGTCTTTCGGATATCGATTAGTCTGGTAGTTGTCCTTGAAACCGTGATCTATAGTTGCATTTCACCTCCTAGGTTTCTGTACCAAGTATACATATCTCCGTGTATATCGTTCATTCCTTGCTTTGTTGGATATATTTTAACGTTCATTCTCTATGGATTATTAGATTCCACACGCTTATACTCTGCTGTCAATATGGATAAGTTTCTAACTATTTCAGGTGTACATTGACATGAGTACATCAAGATCGATGGTTCGGGTCTAAGTGGTGGTATCTACCACTCGTCTTTCTATCTGTGATGGCATATCACTAACGGATCCGAAAAATATTGTATTCTCATTGGAAATCTATAGTACTTGATATTGACCAGACCTAGTATCTGTTTTGTGGTCAATCGTCTATCTGAGTTCATGCATGCACCTACAAGTGAATAGTGGAAAGCTATCAAACGAGTTCTAAGATATTTAAGTGGTATAAGGAACATTGGCGTATTCTATAATGTTCATAATCATCCATCTTTACATGGTTTTAGTGATGCGGATTGGGCAGTTGGTTGTGACGATTGAACACCACTAGAGCATATATTGTTTATCTTGGATCTCACTCTATCTCTTAATCATCCAAAAAGATCAAAACACTAGCTTGTTCATCTATTGAAGCAGAATATTGATCAATAACTTCCACCACTGTAGAAATCCATTGGATATCTTCACTATTGATATAACTCGAGATTGTACCTATCGAATATCTTGCAATATATTGTGATAATGTTGGAGTAACTTATCTCAATGTCAAACCAGTTTTTTATTCTAGAATGAAACATTTGGTATTTATTAGCGCAAAGGACATAAATGTAATTTACTCCATTAGGGTTTTCATATTATCTTGTATATCTATATTATAACTGATGTAATTCATGTTGGGAATCAATATACGAAATCACTTTCCACATGGTATCAGAGCATTGATCCGAACCCTAACCCTAGCTATCACCACCGCCGCCGGCCACCTCTCTTCTCCTTTCTCCTCACCGCCGCCGGCCCTTAAACCCTAACCCTACCTCACCGTCGGCCAATCTCACCCTTCCCATCGGCCCTCTCAACCCTAAACCCTCACACCGTCGATTCCTACCACTCAAAACCCTAATCCCACCTTACCTCTTCTGTACTCCAACTACTCCCACTATTTCCTAACCAACGTCTCCAACCCCAATCCACCCGAATATTCATGGACATCACCCGTAAGTGTTGCACCCTCTTACCCTATGCCACACGTATCACCATCACCTTCCGTCACCCCTGTAATGGATCCTTCACCGGAAGTGCAGACTCATACGACTCCACGGGATGACACCATAATGTCCGAACAATTGCCTCCTGAAGTCGCCGCTCCAATAGCTCGAGGTAACACTCATCCAATGCAAACGAGATCTAAAACAAAACGGTTGCAGGCTTCAAGCCCGACCGGGCGACAGGTAAATCGCCCGATCGTGCATCACACCCGAGCGGGTGACTCTTCCACCCGAGTCGTGCAAAGTTTCGGGGATGCTTCAACAACAAATACCCGATCGGGCTCTTCATCTTCACCCGATCGGGCACATCATGCCCGAGCGGGTGACCATTCCACCCGAGTCGTGCAGAGTTTCGGGGCTCATTCAGCAGCAACTACCCGATCGGGCTCTCCATCTTCACACGATCGGGCACATTATGCCCGAGCATGTGACACTAATACCCGAGTCGTGCAAAGTTACGGGGATCATTCTACAATGGTAACCCGATCGGGCCCGTCCTCTTCACCCGATCGGGCACTTCTCTCTGACACCGAACCTACAACCGTCTGTCAAGCCCTTAAAGATCCGAGTTGGAGGAAGGCCATGAGTGAGGAATTTGATGCACTTGTTCGTAACGGAACATGGGATCTTGTACCGGCTCAACATGCATCAAATGTGGTTGGATGCAAGTGGATTTATCGTATCAAACGATTACCTGATGGTTCGGTGGATCGCTACAAGGCCAGACTTGTGGCGAAAGGTTTTACACAACGCCCGGGTGTGGACTACTTTGAAACATTCAGTCCCGTAGTTAAACCGACTACCATTCGACTGATTTTGAGTGTTGCAATTGCAAATGGCTGGAGTCTTCGTCAACTAGATGTCAACAATGCATTTCTTCAAGGGCAACTCACGGAAGAGGTATACATGACACAACCCCCAGGTTTTGTTGATCATGATCATCCTCACCACATATGCAAACTCAACAAGGCAATTTATGGTCTCAAACAAGCTCCTCGGGCTTGGTATTCGGAACTTCGGGATTTTCTCCTCGGCCAAGGCTTTGTCAACTCCCTGGCCGACGCATCTTTGTTTATTCTTCACAATCCCGAGGTAACTATATATGTTCTTGTCTATGTGGATGACATTGTGGTCACAGGAAGCAACTCGGGAGCAGTCCAACGCTTCATCATAGTGCTTGGAAACCGCTTCTCCATCAAAGACTTGGGCAATTTATCTTACTTTCTTGGCATTGAAGTAACACGCACAGCCTCTGGATTACTTCTCACTCAACGCAAATATGTTACGGATATCCTCAACAAAGCTCACTTCTCCGAAGCAAAATCAGTCACCACTCCTATGGCCCCTAGCGCACGTCTTACCTTGTCCTCAGGTGACAAGTTAGATGACCCAACCAATTATCGGACTATTGTTGGAAGTCTACAGTATCTCACACTTACAAGACCCGACATAAGCTACGTTGTCAACAAATTATCTCAATACATGCATGCCCCGACAACGGAACATCTTCAAGCGCTCAAAAGGGTCTTACGGTATTTGGTTGGAACACGAGATCGTGGTATCTTCTTCACCGCTGGTAACACTCTCTCCCTACATGCCTTTAGTGATGCAGATTGGGCGGGAGATCGTGATGAATATACTTCTACGGGGGCATATATTGTCTACCTTGGCAGCCATCCCATCTCTTGGTCTTCCAAGAAACAGAAATTCACCGCTAGATCATCCACGGAAGCGGAATACCGTGCTATTGCTGACACAGCAGCGGAACTTCGATGGATTATGTCCCTCCTCACGGAACTAGGTATCTCCACATCCCAACCTCCCGTGATTTATTGTGACAACATTGGCGCAACATACTTGAGTGCAAATCCCGTCTTCCACTCTCGCATGAAGCATCTAGCTTTGGATTACTTTTTTGTTCGTCAACAAGTGCAAGGTGGCATCCTCCGAGTCTCTCACGTCAACTCAAAGGATCAACTCGCGGATTTACTCACAAAACCGCTAGCACGTCAACAATTTTTTACACTTTGTGACAAGATCGGCATCACCGAAGGTGCTCCGTCTTGCGGGGGCATATTAGCACAAAGGACATAAATGTAATTTACTCCATTAGGGTTTCATATTATCTTGTATATTTATATCATAACTGATGTAATTCATTTTTGGAAATAAATATACAAAACCATTTTCCACAGTATTGAACTATCATTTTATTCGTCATCAAATGCAATATAATTCTCTTTGTGTCACTCATGTTAGATTTGTAAAATAATTAGAGGATATTCTCATGAAGTTCAAAGATTGGAATCACCAAGAACACTTAATCTTATTGGGCACATAAAAGTAAAAGGTATAACGGTAATTTACTATATTATTAATTAGATTAAACTTTATCACTCATATTTATATGTATATAATATTATCAACAAAGATTACCCAATTCTTATTTCTCACCGTAAATATTAATTGTATAATATCTTATTCACAGCAAATACTCATCGTATAATGTCATAACATGAACACAACTTAAGAATGATCAAATAAATCAAAACACACGCACGCACACAATAATTTTTCTTATTTTATCGTAAAATTGTTTCATATGCGCATAAACACATATAAAAAATATTGCCACCACAGTATTGTTAGTGAATGAAGAGGAAAAACAAAAGCATGTATGAAAAAGTTGGTGGGTTTTTGTTGAGACAAGCAAAAGGTGAGATGTGTTATTATCTTCCTTTGTCCAAAACATAATATTTACATTATATATATATATATACACATATTATTTGATTACATCATAAATCATTAGTTAGCTGGATTTACTAATAAAACTGGATTTTCTAAGTAATGAAATCGTTTATTGTATTAGAATTTTATACAAAATCTATTAATGAGTTGAATATATATATATATATATCTACATAAAATTATTCACAATAATATTGTATTGGGTACTCTTTTAACATTTTGATGATAAATTCAATGTACTAATAATCTGTGAATTCAGTTGAATTGACTCTTCATGCATAAAAATGTCGAAACATAATTAATTTGTTTCCCTTAATATATAAAATAACCCCAAAAGAATAAAGATCAAATATTTGATTCGTAATGTAATAAATTGAACCATGCAATGTCAGCCGATTTTTTCCCAAGTAATTAATGATACTGGAGAGAGAGAGAGAGAGAGAGAGAAGAACGGAGTGTTCTGCTCAATCTTTTTGGATTTCCAAATTTCTGCAGAATTTCAACATTTTAAGAAATTTCAGATTTTTGGAAGATACCCTCTTGGCTACGCGCTGAAATATTCGCCGGAGTTTAAAAAAGGAGAGATTTTCTCGGAAAAGTTTCGATTTTTTTTGTTCTCGGGAAAATAAGGAGCCGGTTATAGATTAGAATTGAAGGGGATTTGACGGTTGTCTCTGTATTTTGCTGGCTATTTGTTTTTCTTTCTCTTTCTCACCGTTTCCCTCTCGTGATCCCTCGCGCTTCATTTCTCTTTCATTCTCCCTGGTTCGTTATCCCCGAAATTTCGACCAATATTTCAAAGTTACGAGATCAGTTTCAGGATTCTAACCTTAATCGACCCAACCAAGCTGTTTCGGTTCCTCTGATTCGCTTTTGTCGGATATTTGTTTGTGCATTTGAAGAAATTCTGCGGAAATCAATTTGCTTTGTGCCGCGTTATTTAGGTTATTTTTGATTTTGTCTCCCATGAATCGAAAATGAAGCTTGTCGGAGAGAAATGGAGATTAGATCGGAGAGTAATCACACACGGGGCGACAAGGCTCTGTCTCCGGCTCCTACGATACCCAAGCCTCGCTTGCAAGTTTGGTTCGTGACAGTCTGCTCCAGCATTTTGGTCTGGACTTGCTTGGTTCAGCTCTTCGCCGCCGGCGAGCTTTGGCATTCCCGGATCTTCACCGGTCTTAGCAATCAGATTTCCAGATATTCCCACCCAGTCGACCCGGTCCGATCGCCGCCTCCTCTTCCTCCTCCAAGTAATTTTCTGTGGATCGTTTTTCTGGGTTTCTCAATTGATTATTTGGTGCATTAGGGTTTTGGTTATTTTGTTTTATTGACAATGATTTGGAGGTTTTGTCTGCTTAGGAGATTGATTGGCTCATGGTTATTCTCTTGGTGATTGATGGCTCACCGGAAGTATTGATTTTTGCAGGAAATTATACAAGCAATGGTTTTCTTCGAGTATCCTGTAATGGTGGATTGAATCAAATGCGAGCCGCGGTTTGACAATTGCTTCCTTGCTCTTTCACTCTTTTGCTTCGGTTTAGGTGTCTGGATTTAAAGGCATTGGCTAAAGAAGTCTGTTTCTTTACAGATTTGTGATATGGTGACAGTTGCTCGGTTGTTGAACTTGACTCTTGTTGTTCCGGAGCTTGATAAGACGTCTTTCTGGGCCGATCCAAGGTGTTTTTGATGTTTCTTGGAGATCACATGGTGATCTACATGATGTTATATCTTATTTAGCGATCTCAAGCGTTCTTGCTTTTCTTTCGCAGTGATTTCGAGGATATTTTTGATGTGAGACACTTCATCGATTCGCTAAGAGATGAAGTTCGGATAATCAGGAGGCTTCCGAAGCGATATGGCAGGAAATACAAATACCAACCTTTTGAGATGCCGCCCGTGAGCTGGTCTGATGACAAATATTACTTGCAGCAGGTCTGTGTGAACTTTCTGTTAACCAGAAGCATATACCATTTGGCTGTTCTTCTGATTCTGATTGCCAATTATTTGTCATGACAGTAACAACAAGCAATTTCCAGCGAGCGTGTGTTCTTATTGATGAGCTTTCTTTGTTGTGATTTTCCGTTCTCATAAATTATTAACAAGTGGAAGTTTCTTGTTCAGGTATTACCCCTTTTCAGCAAACATAAAGTCGTGCATTTCAATAGGACGGATACTCGTTTGGCGAACAATGGTCTTCCCCTTGAACTCCAAAAGCTTAGGTGCCGGGTGAACTTTCAGGGGCTGAAATTCACTCCGCCGATTGAGGCTTTGGGATCTAAATTGGTTCGAGTTCTCCAACAAAGAGGACCATTTGTGGCTTTGCATTTGAGATATGAGATGGATATGTTGGCTTTCTCTGGCTGCACTCACGGCTGCACTGAAGAAGAGGCTGAAGAACTAAAAAATATGAGGTTTTTCCCTTGCAGAAATTCTGTTGCCTGTTGATTAGATCTTGTAAATATGTTTTATTTAATGTTTTGTTTGAACGTGTGACTCGATTGTGTGTCCTTCTAGATATGCATATCCATGGTGGAGAGAAAAAGAGATAGTTTCAGAGGAGAGAAGAGCACAAGGGCTGTGTCCTCTGACTCCAGAGGAAGCAGTTTTGACTCTAAAAGCATTGGGTTTCCAAAAGGATACGCAAATATACGTTGCAGCGGGTGAGATTTACGGGAGCGAGAAGAGATTGTCGGTTCTTAAGGAAGCATTTCCAAGAATCGTAAGCCTTTCTTCTCTTGCGAAAATGAAACGGATTGGTGAACTCTCGTGATTAATCTGATGAATATATGTTGCTTCAGGTGAAGAAGGAAATGCTTTTAGGGCCAATGGAGTTGCAACAGTTTCAGAACCATTCATCCCAAATGGCTGCCTTAGATTTCATTGTATCGGTGGCTAGCAACACGTTTATCCCGACCTACTATGGAAACATGGCAAAACTTGTGGAAGGTCATCGAAGGTAACTCTACTGTCAGATCCATTCATTGTCCTAACAACTCAACTATTCATGTAATTGCAAATTTATCACAACTGTTGCCATGGATTGACTCTCGGTGGCATCTTTGACATGTATCTGTTGTAGATATCTCGGGTTTAAGAGGACAATCCTGCTTGACCGCAAGAAACTCGTGGAACTTATCGATTTGCATCACAACAATACACTCTCATGGGATCAGTTTGCAGTAGCTGTAAGGGAAGCCCATGATGAACGAATGGGAGAACCATCACCTCGGAGAGTAATACCTGACAAACCTAAGGAGGAAGATTACTTTTACGCCAATCCTCAAGAATGCCTTTGTGAAGACATGACCTGCAACGAGTTGTTTGGCGCTGGAAATCCCGGTACGTGACACTAAAATCCAGTTTTTCTGCATATACAGCTATGCTTCCACAAGAGGAGGCTGCAACGGTATGCATAACACTAGAAAGGGATCTACTTAGTTCCGTTTCTTGAATTTTTCTTTCCTTGTTCATAACTTTCTTCAGTGTTCTTGCATGTTCCTCGATCTTGATTGTTGTTCCTACATAAGTTAAATAGATGTAACAGGTGCAAAAAAAGGCTGTATCATCTTATAGAGTTTTGAAAAGGCTGTGTTTTCGCAGTAGCCCTAAGACACATATTGTAAAAAGTCTCAGTTTTTCCCTCTCGACCTTGATACATCTTTACTGGTTCGATATGGGGTTTGAGACTAGACTGATGAAGAATTCTTTTTTCGTTTAATTTCTTGCCATGAATTTGCCTCTTACAAAAAGCTTACACTTGGTCTGAAAAGAAATCTCAAGTGCGGACTGAGTGGTAGGTTACTGCAAAGGCTTTGCACTCAAAAGCTTTGATACATACCTTTTCGATGGTGGTATCATAGCCTGTGAGAGCAGATTTGCGTAGTTCATAGTTTTAACAGCTTACGGGCGAATCAAGATGACCCTAGATAGATGATGTTTCTAAAGATAGATCTTAAGATTGATGATGTTTCTTAAGATAGATCTTAAGATGACCCGCCCATTCCATTGGTTTTAGATCATGTTTTTTCTTCTCAATTTGGGATTGTTGCTATTGAAAAGTATTTTCTGAGTTGATGTGTAAAGTATTGCAATTAGGGTTTGGTTTGGAGGAAGCCGTAGTCTAGAGCAAACTTTACGCATTGTTGTTATTCATATAACAGTGAACAAGAGATCCCTAGAGAACATAACAGATCAAAATGTGAAAGTCTTTCCATACGAGAAAAACCAAACCTCATGTTGAGAAGAGGGTTCTTTGGATCTGATCAACTCATTTTGATGTGTTATGAGAAGGGTTTTGAAGCAATGTCTATTTTCATTATTAATTATATATTATTAGAAAAAGAACCCGCGACGCGCGGAATGATATTTTTTTATATAACGCTTTATAAACATGAAGAAATAATATATGGTATGTTATAACTTTAATAGATGTTGTAGTTCAAGTTGATGTTGTAATGTTCGTTGTAAATAAATTTTAAATATTAGTATGTAAAGTATATTGTTGAATTCAATATTTAAACTTGGCGATAGCTACAGTGGTCTAAGCGAGTTCACACAAAATTTGCTTCGTTTATTTTAAGACATGAGTTTATTAGAAAGTAAAAGAATGATGTTACTTTGTTAATAAACCGTTCAACAACCCAATATTGAATTGAAAAATCTAAAATATTCTCATGAAAGTTAAGCAGTATTTCGAGATTTTTGCAGAGCAGATCAACATGGTGAACTCCAAAACAAACAAACATAACCTAGAAAATCATCGACCTCAAAATTCCTCATTCACCATTGCTCTCACATATATTTGGATTATCTCTTGTTTGTTTTCTCCATCGTCTTCTTTTTCCCTTTAAATCCTAAACTTTAACGTTATTTCATGGATTTAGTTAGAGAATTTTTTTCGTCTTATATATATACTGTAAATAAAATCGCATATCCTATTATTCATTTCATATTCCTAAATTACTCAACTTAAGTTATTATTTTTAATTATTTCAGAAAAAAAGTATCCTACTCCAAATTCATAAATTTGTTAAAATTTAATTCAAAGACAACCTTTTTTTACCAATTTGAAAAGTAAATGTGATGAATTTATTTAAATTTCATGTTACAGTGAAAATATTAGTACTAATTAATAAAGTTATGACGTATTTTATCTCATAATTATAATTAGTGAAGCACCACTATTTGATCCTTTCTTGTGTGAGTACATTACTTATGCATTTCTCAATACTTTTTTGTTTCAATTTAATTTTCATTTAATCGCCATGAAGATATTATATATATATATTAAGGTGTGCAATAAATAGAAGTTATAAGATTATCTATTCTATTCCATGTATTAACAATATATATATATATATATATTAAAAATGTACTTGCTATAAAATAATACCTACAAACAATACCCTATAATCTCAATAATTTGGTTTGCCCTATATTTATTTATATATATGTATGTGTATGTATATTTCAACTTATTACATCAATTTTTGCATCTCTTCTCTTTAATTTATTTTGTATCTATTTAAATAAAATGAGAAAATTTGGTCTCTCTCACGCAGCATAATACCTTGTGTATCACAGAATCTCTATTTTTTCTTCAGGTTCTTCATTTAAACGAATTTTCTACTTTCAATACACAACTAATGCAAGAGGAATCGACACAAAAAAGTTTTCACCTTTTCATATTTCCTTTTTTTTCTCTCTTGCTTTTTAAAAACAAATTCATTAAAAAATAGGGGTTTTTGAATTTATTTTATAGATTTTAATATTGTACTTTTAACAAAATTTAAAAATGGTTTACTTTTAGAGTTTTCTCTCCCTGTACAATAAATAACAAATATAGTTTTTTTTTTCCATTTTCTCTCCTTGAATTCACTCTCCTCTTGCTTCTCCCTCTCTCAATCTCCCTAAGATTTCAATTTCTTTCTCTCATCGCTCTCTCTCCGAAAAGCAAAAAAAATATCTTGAAGAACCGTTGAGACCAAATCCATGCAAGTTCTCTTTTCGTAATCCATCTATATATCCATGTTTTTTCTCTCTTTTTAAATTTTAAAATACATTGTGTACAAATTTTAAAAAAACAATGAGTCTTACTGTAACGTCTTTCCATTTTCGTTCCCATGAAATTTCTTTTATAAATATCTAGATATATATTCGATACGATAAAATCTAAAACAAAAAAGTTAATACGCAATAAATATGTGTCTTTCTTCCAATCTGGCGCCAAGCTGCAAACGCCAAGATAAAAAATACAAACATCAAAATTAAATATAAATCTAACACCTATTTATATTTATCATAAATCTTTACTGGATTAAAAAATGAAAAATTGAGTTTTTATCTCCTGATGAGGTGGTGCAAGGAGAAGAGAGAAAAAACTTTTTTATATATAGATTTTTATACTATTATTTGAAATAATAAAAAAATATATAAAAAAATTATTCTTTGTTATGAGATGAAAACCTCTTTATATTTAATTAATTTACATTATAAAAATTTGAAACTGTTACAATGGATATTAAAATTATGAATAATTACAATGAATATTAAATTTAGCTTAGTGGCTATAAACAATTTGTAATGGATAATAAAATTAAGTTATAAATTAAAATAAAATGTAAAATTTTAATTGTTGCTGAGGTGGTGCAAGGAGAATGTATCATTTAATCTTCCTTTTGATATATAGATTTTATAAACATTTTTATAAAAAATATGATATTTTGTAAAGAATTTTTTGTAGGTTAAACTTTTATAAAAAGTAAACGTAATTTAAGTGGGAATAAATGGGTGAGAAGAATTTTTTTTATGCATAGATTTTTTTTGTAAGGTAAACTTTAATAATCCTTGCAAATCAAAAAACAAATTTTGATATTTAAGTTGAATCGATTTATAAATACTTTTTGTAATGATTATGATATTATAAACATTTTTATAAAAAATTATGATATTTTGTTATGATTTTTTTGTAGGTTAAACTTTTATAAAAATTAAATGAAATTTAAGTGGAAATAAATACATAAAAAGAAAGGTTTTTTATGGATATAATTTTTTGTAAATATTTAATAATACTTGCTGGGGTGGCTTCACCAGAAACAACCTCGCAAGGATTATTATATATACTAGATTATAACCCGTGCTACGCGCAGGGTGATTTTTATAATTATTTTATTATTTAAAATTTATATATATATATATATAATTTCGCATAAAAATTTTATGGAGTTAGAAAAATATTCATGTGAAAATACAACGAAAAATAAAATAAATTAATAATTTTAATAGTTATTGATTCATGAATTAAAAATAACAATGTTAACATATAACTGTTTTTAGGTCTAATCTAATTAATTTAGAATTTATATCAATGATGAGATATAATATTTTTAATATTCGAAAATATATCAATATTTTGATCATAATATATATTATGGGATTCAATTCAACACGATAATCTTGATCGTGAAAATTTCCTTCAAACCCTCATATTACTTTCCAAATATTCTTCGTGAACATAGAAGACATCAATGAACAATTTTTCAATGATTGTTTTTCCAATTTTTTCTTTTTAATCGGTTTCAAAAGCTTGACTATAACCATATAAATTACCATATTAACATCACATAAACACTTCAATAAACATTAAATAGAGTTAGAAATTCGCGCAATGCACAAATTAATTTATATAGATATATTATTTTCCTATTAAAAATATTTAAATTTTAAATTTTTCGTTTCAATATATATGTTATATGAGTTGAGAAATCGAACAAAGACAAAAAATTAGTAATGTGAACAATTAAAAAACAAATAAATTTTTTAATATTTATTAATATACTAATACTAAATTTTTATATTAAAAAATAATAACATGAAAATATAATATTTTAAGAAAAACTATGATCACATTCAAAGTGTAAAAAATTTTCATATTATATTTTAAAAAGTTTACCTATTACTTATCATTAATGGGTAAATTAGTTATTTAACCACTGATTAATGATAAATTTTATAATTTATTTTTTAAATAATGATATAACAAATTTCTTTGTAAATTTCAATTTAAGTTTATATAAAATAAATAAAGATCCTCTGAAAACCTATAATATTAATTATAAAATTTCCCACACAAAACACATGATTCATATAATTTGGATCATCTTTTTTTTCTTAATATGATAAACTTATTATTTTTTTTGTAAAAATAAATTTAGTTTGTTATATGAAAAGGGAAGGAAGTGAGCAAATAGGAGAGATATGCCAACAACGGTTTTGCCATAACAAAAATTGAAAAGACGACGCTGATAAATACAGTGAGAATACTAACCAAACAACGATAATAAAAATGAAGTTCAATTAATATTTTTAATAATTTTAATATTTGAAATAATTAAATGTTTCTTAAAATTGTTATGTATCTTTTGTTGAGAATTTTATTTATTAAGATTTAAATATTTTTTAAATAAATATATTCTTTTTTTATTATTTTTTTACTTTTTTAGATTAATATATCTATAATTAATGTTTAGAACACGAAAATTGAATCATCTAAAAATTAATTGAAAAATAATTTAGTTTTTTTTCAAGTTTTAAGTTTATATTTTATAAATTTAATTTGTAAAAGTTTTTAAATTTTTTAAGCAATTTCTATAAGCTTAAAATATTTTGAATTTCAAAAATTTTATAAATATTTCCCATTTTAAAATAATAAATTTATTTTGAAGTTATATTTATTTTGATTTAATAATAACAATAATAATAATAATAACTCTAAAATACTATTCATCACCCACGATATTTTCCTTCCCCTTTATTTTTCGAGAATTCTTTCTTCTTCTTCTTCCTTATCTTCTGTTTCTTTTTTCTGCATATTCCTCATCTTCCTTCTTTCTTCTCCATTAGATCTGAGGGTTTCGCATTCTGATTCCGGAATATGTTTAATGAAATTTAGATTTGTTATACAAATTGTAAGTTATGTTAAAATATTTCATCAACAATTAAAACAACACTTAGACTCATAAAATTAGATTAAATATCTTCTTAAATAAATAAAATTAAAAGAGTAGATTGTCAATAAGAAATATGTAATGAGATTATATCAAACATGTTTTTATACTTATTGTTACCATGGAATGCACAAAATTAGTAATAATTTCATAAATTTAAATAACCAAATTTGATTATACAATTCGAATATAATAATGGGGTTGCACATTACAATATGTATTTACATATATGACCACATGTTTAAAGTATAAGAAGAAAATGAAAAACAGTTTGAAAATAATATTTGAGAAACAAATATTAACACATGTTATACACAACAAAATATGACGCATAATACATAAAATGAACAATCAAAACAATAAAGATATGAATATAAACTCAAATAAAATAGTATTTTATTAGTAGAAAAAATATAAACAAAAAATTAGAAAATTAAAATAAGACAAATATATAAATATGATCTAAAAATGAACTACAAGACCAGCAACACATATAAATTACACACATTTTCATCGATAAGAAGCATATATAAACCAATAAGTTGACCCCCTTTTTTAAAATTTCGAGCCTCCCAAAAGCAGAATAATCTTGCTACAATTATCAATTACTACGGTCAATCAATAGGTCATTGAAACCAATGTTAGTGGCCGTAGAACGGTTAATTTGTAGTTTAGATGTATCCATTTGAAAGCTAAAATGTAACTTTTTTTGGATTTTTTGTGTTTAAAATTTTGAGAAGGAATAAGATTAAGAATGTAAGATGTAATATTTATACTAAAGGTTAGAGTATTATGGGGTGAGTTATTAGTGTAGTAATGGTGTAGTAATAAGCAAATAAAGTGATATAATTATTATCATAAATATAATATAAATTAATTAATTTTATAAATAGGATATAATATTATTATATATTTAAAAAGTGCATATTTATTATATTATTATGTATAAGTTCGAATTAATATAGTTATTAATGCAAAAAAGGACGAGTTGGAACAATTCCAACATATTTATAAAATTATACTACAACTAAATATAACATTTGTGACTATACATAAAGAAAATAGTTATTGGTAAATAAAAAATATAATATACATATAATTTATAAAGAATGTAAAGGGTTTTTTTACCTATTACTTTGGTCAATAGGAATAATATTGATAGTAAATACATGACATAAATATACTTTTAATGTATATTGGTCAATAAACATAAACGTTAGACAATTATATCAGATTTTATTTATAACAATAATTATAACAAAATTAATAATTACAATTAAAATTAAACTAATAATTATGAAAAATTAGAGGATTATAAAAAAGCATAAATTGTTAAACTGTTAATATTATACGATGTTATATTTGTATTATATATATTAGTAATTATATATATACATAATATGGGATATTAATATAAAGTTAAAAATTTAATTACACATATGAAATAAATAACTTTAATACATTGTAAATGCATTAATAGTGATAAGATCAAATTAATTGTAAAGTAATAATGTAATTTTATTTATATATATAATACATATTCGTAAATATATATATATATTCATATTGTTAATAAGTTAATTTTATAATATAATGTTAATAAGTTAATATATATAAATATATATAAATGTAATATTTTGATTACATAATTTATTAATTAATTTATAAATATAAAGTTAAATTATAATTTATATTTATAAATTAATAACGTTTTAAAAGTTTTAAATATAGAATTAAAAATAATAGATGTCTTCATATTTATTTGAAAATTTAATGACATCATAAAATAAAATCTTTTTATTAACTATATATATTTTAATAATGGCTTTTAAAAAAATTAAATATATTTTAATGTTTTTTATATTATAAATTTTATATTAATAAAGTTATTATATATATATATTGTTGATTTACAAAAAAAACCACTTTAATACATTGTTAATGCATATTAATACGGGATAAGACCAAATTAATTCAAATTAATTGTAAATGAATCATAGTTTTAAATGCATTAAGTAGTGATAAGATCAAATTAATTGTAAATTAAAAATAAATTATATATTATATTATATATATATTACATATTAAATTGTTAATATCATGTGATGATATATTTTTAATACATGTATAGTTTTATTGGTATATATACAAATTAATTATAAAATGCTTAAATTGGTAAATTGTTAATATTTACAATTTATATTCGAATTATATATATATATTGATAATTATATACATATACATAATATATATATATATATTCTTATTGTTAATAAGTTAATTTTTTAATAAGTTAATATATATAACTATAAATGAAACGTTTTTAATATTTAATTACATAATTTATTATAAATTATAAACTTTGTTAAAAGGTTTAATTATAGAATTAAGAATAATAGATGTCTTTTACATTTATTTGAAAAATTTAATAGCATCATAAAAATAAAGTATTTTATTAATTATATATTTTAATAATGACTTTTAAAAATAAATTAAATATATTTTAATGTTTTTTATATCAAAAATCTATTAATATAAAGTTATTATATATATATATATTGTGGATTTACAAAAAATCACTTTAATTCATTGTTAATGCATATTAATATGAGATAAGACCAAATTAATTCCAATTAATTGTAAATTAATCATAATTGTAAACGCATTAAGTAGTACTAAGATCAAATTAATTGTAAATTAACAATAAATTATATATTATATATATTATATAAGTAAAATACATATTAAATTGTTAATATTTATGTGATGATATATTTTTAATACATGTAGGTATATATATACAAATTAATTATAAAGTGCATAAATTGTTAATATTATGCAATGTTATATTCGTATTATATATATTGGTAATTATATATATACATAATATGGGATATTAATATAAATTTATTTTAGTTATATATATTGTGGATTTGCATATAAGAAAAAAACAATTTTAATATATTGTTAATGCATATTAAAAAGATTAAATTGTTAATCTTACGTGATTTTGATGTTAATGGTATGTATATATATATTCACTAATTATAATAATATTTATAGTAATTATATTAAATATTTAAAAAAACTTTATTTAATATTAAAAATTGAAAGGAGGATGTTTGCTGAGGTGGCGTAATGAGAATGCATCAAAACATCCTCTTTTTTGAGATAAGACCAACTTAATTCCAATTAATTGTAAATTAATCATAATTATAAATGCATTAAGTAGCGATAAGATCAAATTAATTGTAAATTAACAATAAATTATATAAATAAAATTCATATTAAGTTTGTAATATTATGTGATGATATATTTTTAATACATGTAGGTATATATATACAAATTAATTATAAAGGGCTTAAATTGGTAAAATATTAATATTATGCAATGTTATATTCACTTATATATATATTGGTAATTATATATATACATAATATGAGATATTAATATAAAATTATTTTATTTATATATATATATATATTGTGGATTTGCATATAAGAAAAAACAATTTTAATATATTGTTAATGCATATTAATATAGGATAAGATCAAATAAATTCAAATTAATTTTAAATGGGTCATAATTGTAAATTATTTATAAATTAATAATGTATTATATAATAAATATTTGTAAATATATATATATATATATTCGTATTGTTAATAAATTAATTTATAATTTATTGTTAATAAGATATCTTTTCATTTATTTGAAAATTTAATGACATCATAAAAATGAATATTTTTGTTAATTATATATTTTAATAATGGCTTTTAAAAATGAATTAAATAGATTAAATTGTTTCTTATGTGATTTTGATGTTAATGGTATGTAGATATATATATTCACTAATTATAATAATATTTATAGTAATTATATTAAATGTTTAAAAAAACTTAAGGTAATATTAAAAAAATTGAAAGAAGGATGCTTGTTGAGGTGGCGCAAGAAGTAGGGGTGGGCAAATAGCGAATATCCGTAGATATTCGACTATTCGTATTCGTATTCGTGTTCGTCGAATATTCTATTTTACTATTCGTATTCGTAAATACGGATATTCGTAAATATGAATATCCGCAAATATTCGGATATTCGTCGGATATCCGTAGTATTCGTAAAATTTTATTTTTTTTTAAAAATTAATAAAAAATAAATTCTTATAAAAAAGTTAAAGTTTATCAAAATATCATTCATAAACATCCTCAAATTAGTTAAAGTTTATCAAAATATCATTCATAAACATCCTCAAATTGCACAAATACAAAAAAGAAACATAATATAAATAAGGAAACCACCGATACATCAATTCTCTCAATCATGTAGAGTTAACTTTGTCGAGGACTCCAGCAACGTCGCCAATTCATCTAAAACAACGTAAAAACAATTAGATCGAATTCGACAGATAGGCACATCCATGTCTGCTAGACCATATCAAGTTCAATATATACGCTCCACAACGCATATGGAGATATTCACCATCCAATACACAACCTTTCCAAAATTTTAATCTCTCTCTCAAGTATCTAATCCCCACATCATTAGCACTTGCATTGTCAACAGTCACACTAAATACTTTCTCAATTCCCCAACCAAGCAAACATGTTTCAACTGTCTTCGCAATCATATCACCGGTATGACTAGATACTTGAGAAAAAATGATGATCTTCTTACGTAACACCCAATCATTATCAATGAAATGTGCCGTTAATGACATATAACTAAGATTCTGAGTAGATGTTCATAAATCTGTGGTGAATTTAATGCGCAGGCTTTTAAAAAATTGTAATTTTAATGAATGTGAATTTAAACTCTTTTTTAAGATTTAAATTTATTTATGATCAATAAGGAGGAGACAATTAATTATCATGAATTTATGTACTAAAATTTTTTTATAGCATCATAAAAGAATATATTATCTAAAACGACATTAATTTTAGAAAATATGTAAAAGTTTTTGTATGATTATTATTAAAAATCAAGTTTAAAAGCTCATATAATAAGAAAATGTACGCAAATAAAAACCAGATACAATCAGTTGAATTGACTGTAAATCATCTAGCTTAAAAACTGTGTATCATCTAGCTTAAAAACATAGTGTGTAGAAATTATTTGAATATTATTTTTCAAGAATTTTCTAATGATCTACAATCCGCATAAATTTTATTGGTATCGTTGAATAAAATGACAATGCACATGATTGTTAAATAAATTATACTATAATTAATAACTATATCAATTTTATAAGAATTTTTATTAATCATGTTTTATAAATGAGAAATTGTTACTGTTTTAAAGTTTGAAAGGAGTGGATATAATGACGGAAGAAATGGACATTGATATTGAGAAAGATCTTTTAACTTTCATCATATTTTAATGTTTTTTTCATAAAAGAAATAATAATATTTTATTTTTAAAAATTAAAAATTAAAAAGTGTATGTGATGTAAAACAACAATGATAACAAAATTAGTAAAACTTATTCTCTCTCCAATTTAATAATTAAATTATGTGATTATAACCACACATTAAAGATTGAATAGAAAAGTTATATACAATTTAAAAATTAAATATTTATTATTCAAATCATAAAAATCACGAAAAATCAATATATACATAGATTTTATAAATAATATATTAATATTTGATTAAATATAATAAATTTTAAAAAATTTAAAATAATTTATGCAATATATTACAATATAGGTTTAATATATTATTTATAACTAAATCTCTAAAGAGGAAAAAAAATTTATATTGTATATATAGGTTTTCCTATTTTAAATAACTATATAGTTATAAATATTATATTAATATTTGATTAAGTATAATAAATTTTAAAACATTTTAAATATTTATATTTGTATAATATATAAGATTTTTCCTGTTTTTTATAAATATTTTGTGGATATTAATAAGATATTAAAATAGAAATTTAAAATTTTAAACCATTTAATTACATTAATGATCAATATAATTATATTTAATAAAAAACATTAGTTTTAAAAACATAAAAGACTTACTTAATTGGCTTCACCACAAGTCTTCTCCTTTTGAAAGAACTTTTATATATATACAATTTTTATATAAATATATATTTATAAATAATATATTAATATTTGATTAATTATAATAACTTTAAAAACATTTTAAATATTTATATTTGTATAATATATATAGATTTTTTTCTATTTTTATGTAAAGATTTCATGGATATTAATAAGATATTAAAAGAGATATTTAAAAATTTTAAGTCATTTAATTACATTAATAATCAATATAATTATATTTAATAAAAAATTAGTTTTAAAAAATAAAAGACTTACTTAGTTGGCTTCACCACAAGTCTCCTCCTTTTGAAAGAACTTTTATATATATAAAATTTTTAAATAAATATATATTTATATATAATATATTAATATTTGATTAATTATAATAAATTTAAAAACATTTTAAATATTTATATTTGTATAATATATAGAGATTTTTTATATTTTTATGTAAAGATTTCATGGAGAGATATTTAAAAATTTTAAGTCATTTAATTACATCAATAAACAATATAATTCTATTTAATAAAAAATTAGTTTTAGAAAAAGACTTGCTTGCTTAGGTGGCCGCACCACAAGCCTCATTTTTCAAGAACTTTTAGATATATAACTAGAAAAAGAACCCGCGCAATGCGCGAGATGTTAAAAATGTGTAAATATATAGTAAAAATTATTCTATTAAATATAAATCGATATATTAGAAATATAAAAATTTTTGTTCATGGCATTGCGTATATATTATTTTATCGAGTAATAGATAATAAATGCTAATAAAAAATATCAGAATGTTATAACATCAAAATTTATCTAGTTTAATAATAAAATTAAGTGGAAAAAATAAATTTTTAAATAAACTTTTACTAACATATGATAGTTTAAAAAATATTAAGCTAATAGAATATCAATGACTGAAAATATATTGCATTGAACTATGAATGTAAATATTTGTGTCTAAAATATAATTGATTGTTATAATATTTTTTCTATATCTTAAAATCATATGAAAAACAAAATAATTGAATCAACTGACTCATAGTTAGAGTGAAAAAAATTTAAACATGTAACATATATAATATATTATCATATGGTGATACATAATATTTGGTGTTTATTGGTTAAAATTTTAATTAACTTTGCAATCTTTATTTTTTTCTTTCATTTTTTTTTCAAATTTCCTCTACATTTTCTTTTATATTCATCTTTATTTAACAATATAATATATAATTAAAAATAAAATCAAAACTCCATCATGTTTTTTGTATGAGTAATGACAAAGGAATTTCTAGGGATTTATCGTAGAATCCACATTAAAAAATGAATCATTTTATCTTATATCTTCATCTTCCTCTTCCATCCTCTTCTATCATTTCACTGAAAGCATAACTCATTAGCATATTTAATTAGTTCAAGTTTACTCGTCTTCTATTATTCTTTATGTTCACACTCCTATGAGATGTTTTAGACTTGATGTTGTTCATTTTTAATTATACAATTGGAATTCATATATCACAAATGTATCATTATATAGAAAGACAAAAAATAAATGTGATGATATATTTTCTATATCATTTTATGACAAAATAGATAATATATTTAAATTTTTGTTTTAAAGCATCAAAAAATTGGTAGGATCTAATTATTATAACTCAATAATATATGATAGTGATATCAATGTTATATAAAAAATATGCGATTTTTAAAACGAATTTTTTAGATATAATATAATAGGCGATTATCAATTTTATCATTTGTTTTATTTCATTAGTCTCTAATACTTTTCGTATTTTATAACCAAACTTCCATCTAAGTAATCATACTGGTGTCACAACATATGCAATCATCGCTCATCCGATTTCTGCATTAAATACTCAGCAAATTCAGTGGAGCAATTAGCTTAAATTTGTTCGGTTTAGCTTGGATTATTAAGTAAAAAATTGTTTTGATAAATTTTTCCATACCCAATAGAGAGAGAGATGGAGAAATTAAATTCAAAAGTGAATCCAAATTATTTAATTACAATAGTGCCTTGTGTTACCATCCGAGTCCATGAACAGTGCATCAAACGGGCTTGCATAGCCTAGCCAAAGACCCACCCGTTAAAAAATAACCACACGAAAACATGAAATGAGTGGCCAAAAACCAATTTAACCTTGGATCCTTTTTTCTACTCGCTCTTCTACAGTGCATTGCAATTCAATTTGTGTGAAATCTCAAAATCCTTTCAGATTAATAAATGCACGACCCACGATCAATCAGAGTCACTACTCAAAATTTCACATGCCTTGCTCAAGCAATGTGGCCATATCAGCTGGAACAATGGCTTAGTTCTCTAGACCACTAATCATGGTCCCGTAGAGATATACACATTCGGAATCTCTGAAACATATTCGTAGATAGAAATCGCAAGCTGTTTGAACAATATACACAAAAACACATGTCCACTTTGTAAAGAATAAACCAATGAGAAGGTGTACCTCCCATAGATAAATCTGTGACACAGTTTTGGTGTTCACACATTGTTTTAGATTTCACCTTTCCTTCTGAGGGTCTTTTGGTAAAATCTATATCAACACACTCTTCCCTTCTATGAATCTTTCTTCCATTATGTCGCTGAATTCACCTAGAACCAAGAAATTGTCGTTTGTTTTATCAGAGATTGAACCATTAATACAAGCATAGAAATGAACCGAGGTTTCATAATAAATTCGCTGATACATCTCCATAGATATGTCAAAACCCTGATTTAAAAGCACCTGTCCAAGGGACGCTGCAACAACGTGTCTTTTGGTCTTTCATTCAATATGTCTCTATCCATCAGAAAAAAAGTTATATCTTAATAATTTACCTTTATCGTAGAAACTCAAACTTTAAAAGAATAAGAATAAAAAGTGTTTACTCATCCTTTACCATTTGAATTTCCTGATGGAAATTTCATAAAATTATTTGGTTAGTCACTCAAAAAGTTTAGTGTTTTATATATATATAATACATAATTTGTTTATAAACTTGGAAATATAAATTGAGTGGTTTATCCATATGTGTGATCTGTTCACGGTTCCTAAGAGCCAGAAGGACACATGCATTCATATATACGAAAAAGTAAACATGTATATGTATTAGATATTATATTTGTTTCTACCATGGATGATATATAAGTTGTTATAAGTATACAATTTTTTTTAATTGTATATTTTACTACTTTACACGCACTAACTTAAAAATACATTTGAGTTGTTATTAGTACTTCAATCATACTCTTCCTTACAAAAAAATAATAATCTCAACTTCAAATTTACCCTTATAATATTGATTGTTATTGTCCTTTAATCGATAATTTTCTCTCTCCTCTAAAGCACATTGATTTCTCTCTCTCCTCTGGCGCAAAAATTAACCACATCAGATTCACTGCAAGGAACTTCAAACTGGCATCACTGTGACTAACTTCAAATCGACATAAGATTCATCGTAAATGTGTTGAAATCGTTGGTTGAAGCTTAGAATTAAATACGTTCCGCGGAAAAATCCAGTATATATAGTGAGTTTTAAGCTTTTATTTAAGTCTATTTTTAATTTGAGCAGATTAATGTTCTTTGTGGGGAGATAATAATGTTTTTTGTGTTTCTTTTGTGAATTTGATAACCCGAGTGAGTAGTGAGTAATATGTATAGATTCAATTCTCTCTTTGTCAAAACGAGTCTTATAACGTTGTAGTCAAAACAAGTCACTGAGTGAAATAGAATGAGTCAAATGATCACAGTGAGTCACATGGTTGCATTTGGTCACAGAGTCACATTGGATCACAAAGTCTCATTGAGTCAAACGGTCGCATTGGGTCACATAGTCATATTGAAACACATAGTCTCAATGTGTCACATAATTTACCCTCTTTTATGTTTTTTATATGTATAATAGATTCAGTGGATGGGAAAATTATACTGATTTATTATTTGTATGATGGTAAATGGAAAAAAATATAAATTGAGAATTTAAATGGGTTTGAAGAGTTAAGAAAAACCAGAGAGTATTTTTCTATTGTCCTCCAATTAGTCTGACATACCAGCAATTTATTGATGAGTTATGCATAGAAATGATGGTGAGAAAAATATAACGAAGATCTCTGCTTTATGTGGAGATAGAATCGGAAGTGTGAAATGTGAAATAGAAATTGAGAGAGAAGTTGAACCTCCAATTTCTGCTTTTGGAAGCATTTCTAGAGGAGGTGAAAATGAAAATGTTGTAGATTATGAGGACTGTGTTATTGTAATTTCAAATAACAAAAGTATAGTTGGGAGTAATCCAATGGAAAAAGTAAATATTTTTTATTCAGATAATTCTGATATTGAACATACCAGCGCGTTAAGAGAAGATGGTGGTTATGCCATGAATATGGTCGTTCATGAAGTTATGGTATGTGCCAGTAATGAAGGTGATACGGATGTGCCAACAGAGCATAGGGACAGTGATGGTGAGAATAATTTGGAAATGGTTTACGAGAAGCCAAACAATCAAAATTCAGTCTTTGAGTTCGCAGATGGATCGAAACTTACAATGGGCAAGATTTTGATAGCAAGAATGATGTACATACATTTGTAAGGAAGGGTCCACTTGAAGCTTCGTTCAGATATGCAACATTGAATTCTGACTCGAAACTGTGGGAAGTACGATGTAAGATTGCCAAAAGTGGTTGTAAGTGGAAATTACGCGTGACGGCAATCCCGAATTTGAAACGACTTAGTGTGTGAAGACACTATCCCATTCATAAGTATTCATCTGTATCTAAATCGAAAAAAGCTACAAAGGGTACTACACAATTGGTTAAAGATTATTTGAATGAGGAATATACTGGCAAATATGTAACACCTCCAGCAAAAGAATTGATAGCTCGTGTAAAAGCAAAGTATGGTGACAATGTATCGTATTTCATGGCATTAAGAGGCAAATTCAATGTTCACAAGGAGATTCGTGGTGATGACTTTGATCATCATAGGAGGCTTCTAAGGTGGTTGCATATATTTACAGAAAGAAATATCAGATCCGCCCTAAATCTTTTGTTAGATGGTGATATAAAAAATCTTCAAATACTTTTTTTATAGTTGTGGGAGCGATTATAAGAGGATGAAAATACATGCGTAAAGTAGTTGCTGTGAATGCAACATTTCTGACAGGAATGTACAAGGGAGCATTGGTTGTGACAACCGCGCAAGATAGTGAACATCACCAATATCCTCTAGCTTGGGGAATAATTGACAGAAAGAAGGACAAACATGGATATTGTTTATGTCACAGTTGAAGGAGGTGATACCAGATGGACGTGACATCATTGTGATATCTGATTGCCATCAAAGTTTGATAGAAACAGTCAAACAAGTGTACAAAAAAACTGATCATGGTTTTTGTGAGCGACATATATCACCAAACATAAAGAGCTACGTCAATAAAGGCCAAGACAGAAAGAGTTCAAAGGGCAATACTGTGGCGGAAATATTCTTCAAATGTGCAACATCATACACAATGAACGAATTTGAAGAGATATTTAATAATTTGAAGGCCACATACAAATATGATCTTTGTGATTTTTGTGACCATTGTGACCTTTAAGACTATTGTGATCTTTGCACATGTATCCTAATGTTGCAAAGTATTTGGAGAAAAGGAAACTCGATCCCATCAAATGGACAAGATGAAAATTTAAGTGTGAAAGGTAAAACTTATTAACCACCAATGGACTCGAGTCAATAAATTCCATGTCGAAGATGTCAAAAAAGTTTTCGGTGCTAGCGCTTTAGATATTTGTTTGGGAAATACAATGGAATGGTTCAATAGGTATAGGTTGGAAGCAACTACTGGTGACGATTCTCAAAAGTTAACATCGTATGTTGAGAAAACGTTACATGAATGGTTTGGATAGACATCCAAGTATAAGGTTATTGAATTGAACATACTGAATGATGACTATGAGGTGAGAAATGAAAAGGAAAGAAGATTCGTAATGAGTCTAAAGAACGTGTGTCTACAAAATGTTTCATGTGGATAAGTATCCATACAGTCACGCAATTGCAGCTGCACATAACGTTGATAAAGGTCACAAGATACTAGAACTATGTTTAACATACTACCTACGGGATACATGACGTTTGGCTTACCAAAAAACTGTGTATATGGTTCGTGATTGTAGTGATTGGAACATTTCTCTTCAATTTTTCGAAGTTACGGTTCTACCTCCTATGTTGGCTGAGAAATGCCAAAGTGGAAGACCTAAAGAGAATCATTATCCTTGACCAGTGAGGCTCGAAAAAAAAAAACCTCGTGTTCATCGAGACAAACAGGTTCAAATGTCAGCATCACTGACAGTTTTTGGAATGTGAGAATCTAGAAAAAGCCAACAAAAAAAAAAAAAAAAGAAAGAAAGGTTCATTAGTTTGTAATACTATATTATTTGTATTATTTTGACTAAACCTTGGTTTACGTCCTTAGATCCTTATAAGTTGATAAATTCGCCAAGTTTGCATCTATTTTTCCTCACTGATGCAAAAGGACTATTTGTGGCCTTTGTGACCTTGCGACCCATACGACCCATGCGACATCTTTTTAGAAATGTCATTTTCAAAAGGAATCAACACTACTATCACTTTTGACATAAAAAGGACTACTGTGACCTTACGTTTTTAACTATTGTTTCACATTGTAAAGTAATTTGTGACCTTTGTCACCTTTCTACGGTTTGTGACCTTTGTGACCTTTCTACGATTTTCAACGAACATATGGGACTTGTTGGATACCGTTTCATCGTTTTGATGTTAGACTCATGTTTTTTTAATGCCAGCTATGCCTTTTTTGAATAATTGTGTCTATGACACACCCTCATCTATCCATTCATCTCTGTCTCAAAAGGTTCATCAAGTTCTCTAACTCTCACCATCTTCCAATTTGAGATTGAATTCCATCTATCTTCTCTCTTCTTCTTCATCTCAAACCCCAAATTCTATGAAAAATCTTTGCGACCCTTGTGATATTTGTGACCTTTGTGATTTCACCATGAAGGTGACATGGTGGACGGAGGGCATCGTGTTGTTTTTGTATTGCTTAAGGTTAGGGTAATCAATGGACTCGGTCTTTATGCAGTCACACATAGTCTCTCAACGTTAATGGATGGCATCATGTTTTCTCTCTATTGTTTAATGTTGGGGTTATCAGTGGAATCGGTCTTTATGCAGTCACACATAGTCTCTCAACATTGTCGAAGGGAATCGTATTGTCTCTGTGTTTCTTAAGGTTATGGTTATCGGTGGACTCGGTCTTTATGCAGTCACGCACAATCTCTACAATGTAGAATGAGGGCATCGTGTTGCCACTGCATTACTTAAGGTCTGGGTAATCGGTGGACTGATGCGTTCCAAGTTAAACAAATATTAACCTAAATTACCCGCAAATGCATGGCACGTGTGTAGTACTCTAGATGTCGATCCCACAAGGACTACGCAACATAACCTAAACCCAAACTACGAATCAAACTTGCAAATGAACGAAATATTGGTTTTAAGAATGAAATACTAAAAACAATAAACTAACGAGTTCTTAACAGTGAGACAAACGTTCTAGGAATCCGGTTTCACCATAAGACTAACGAAACCAACAATTAACCTATCTAATCATGCATTCCCGATTAAGTTATCTAAGGCAGACGATCCTAATATGATATCTATCCTCTCTCAAGGAATAGACACATGATCTAGTCAAGTTATCCCTTATTTTTGTGGCTGAAATCTTGAACTAAACCCATAAGTTCTATGATTCATCCGTTTTACCCTCAACCGCTGCTACCGTACTTTCGTGGCCTAGTCTCGGTTGTTATAAACCTGATCATCTGGAATTAGAATTCTCATTTCGGTCCTTCTTCTAAGTTCCTAAAACATGCATCTATGTGGCCATCGTAAATACAAGTAATTGAAGCACTCAGAAATAGAATAGATAGACGAAAACGAGAAATTGCATTCAAAGATAAATCAATAGTGGTTCTGGGATAGCCATGGGCTAATCCTTTCTCCTAGAACAAAACGACTACTCGCTCATGCATTCGAAAGAAAACAACATAATCAAAATAGATAGTTTAAGGAACATAAAAACTAAACGAAACCAAAGTCCCTATTCGATCTTCAATGCCCCTTGAATGTCTCCTGTGCAAGTCTCCCTGTAATTCTCTCTGTCTCTCTGTGTCTGTCGTGTGTCTGTAACTGATTCCTCTTCTCTTCTCTTTCCTTTTGATGTGTTATAAAAGTTAAACAAATATTTAACCTAAACTAACCGCAAGTGCACGACACGTGTGTAGTCCTTTAGGTGTCGATCTCACAGGGACTATGCAACACAACCTAAACTCAATCTACGAATCAAACTTGCAGACGAACGAAATATGGGATTTGAGAATGAAATACTAAAAACAAATAAACAAACGAGTTCTAAAAAATGAGACAAACGTTCCAAGAATCCAGTTTCACCACAAGACTACCTAAACCAACAATCAACATATCTATCATGCAACTTCAGTCAAGTTATCTAAGGCAGAGGATCCTAATATGATATCTACCCTCTCTCAAGGCATAGACACATGATGTAGTTAAGTTATCCCCTACTTTCGTGGCTGACACCTTGAACTAAACCCATGAGATCTGTGATTCATCCATTTTACCCTCAACCGGTGCTACCCTACTTTCGTGGCCTAACCTCGGTTGTTCTAAACCTGATCTTCTAGGACTAGAATTCTCCTTTCGTTCCTTCTCATAATCCCTAACACATGCATCTACTTGGCCTTCGTAAATACAATTCATTCAAGCTCTCAGATAAAGAATAGATAAATGAAAACGGGAAGATGCATTCAACGATAAATCAAAATGGTTGCGGGATAGCCATGGGCTAATCCCTTCTCCTAGAACAAAACAAACTACTCGCTCATGCGTCCTTAAACAAACATAATTGAAGTAGAAAGTCTATGGAACATGAAAACCAAACGAAACTGAAGTCTTGGGTTGATCTCCAATGCTCCTTGTACGTCTCCTTCGCAAGAATCTCCTCTTTCTCTCTACTCTCTCTCCTCGATCAAGAACTCGGAACTCACTCTCTAACTGAAGCTCCTTTCGATCCCTAGCTCCTCGGTCTTCCTTTTCCTTCTTCTTTTCTTTCCTTTTCTCATCCTCTTTCCTTTTGGCCATTCGTTCTTTTCCTTTTGTTGCAGCAGCCACCGATTTTTCCTTTTCTTGAGTTTTCCATTCTTGATTAAGTTGGGCAACGTTTCCATTACTTTCTCCAGCGAAATATCACTTATTCCTCTTCTTTAAAGTTTTTTTCCTTATTGTATAAGTCCCCAACAAACTCCTATTCATTTTAAGAAAAATTAACTTAACTGAGTTACAGGTGACGGACGCGACCCATGCGGGCTGAGTGCGTGACCCGCTCGGGCGCGGCGCACATGATCGCGCATAATTGCGATGGAAAGCAAGGTGACCCGCTCGGGCTAGGGAGTGCCCCGGTCGGGCTGATGCATGCCCCGGTCGGGCTGGGTTGTGGCCCGCTCAGGCTGATGCCCCGACCGTGTTGCTTGCTTGCCCGACTCGTGCTCAAGTCGCTGGACAAAACTGCCGACTAAACGCCCCGCACGGGCAAGGGTGTACCCCGCGCGGGCTGAGTGTATTCCTCGCCGATTCTCGTCTCGTTTGTTCCGTGATGATCCTCGATGTTGGGACATTATCTCGTGTACGTCCTTTTAGCTCCAAAACGAACTGAATTTGCATTAAAACCTGTAAGAACATGAAAACACGAAAACGAGTAAAATGGATACAAAATCATACGTAAACATCGCGTCTATATCGTAAACATCTCAAAAATCGTGCAAGAAATATGTATGAAAACGAGATGATCAAAATCCCCCAGACCTGAATGTTTGCTTGTCCCTAAGCAAACGTAAACGTGGAACACGTGGGGTATGCAAAATCCGAGAATTCCCCTTCTCCTAGAAATACCGCTAAAGCGAACCTAACCGATCAACTAGCGAATCGAGAGCAAATTCAGCCTAATTAAGTTTTCAGTCTTCATCCTAGGTTCGCCAAAGCTACCCACGAGAAAGTAAATCGAAGGCAAACTAGACAAGCCACAGTAACTCTCTCCACCAGACAAGATTTCAGACAAATGCTAAACCTAGAACAACCGAGGATACTTGTTTCTTTTCCGAGCTTTTTCTTTCCTTTTTTTCTTTCTTTTTTTCTTTTCTTTTGCTTTTACGTCTTCTTTTTTTTCTTTTTCTTTTTCTTTTTATGAAGACACACTAGGCTTCTAGGACGTCGGATTTGAAGGGATCCAGCCTCTACTTAGACCCAGACTACCGATGACGGTATACTCATGCATCTTGTTCAAGAGTGCAGCGGAGTAGGCGGCGTTTTATTGTGCCATGCCCTTAGGACGTAGAAAGATGAATGCCAACCCACCACTTAGACCCGAGCCATCTATGCACTCATATTGATTTTAGATCATGCTTTTAGGCATTATTTCCATCGACAACAGAGTGTTAGTGTGCGCTCTTAATCTGCTAAATAAGCTCGATCTCATACAATATAATAATCCTCACAAAAAAATGCAAAGCATCGTCTACACAAAGTATGACCATCTGGATTGAGAGAATAAACGATAAACTAGCCTAGCAACCTCATCTACACCTCCACAAGTAACACTAGGATTCCCAAAGAATTACGATCTATTGTTTTTCAGCCGACTAATAAGCTCTAACGCTTAGAAAAAACTTAGCTCAAACATGCAAAACCTCACGAAAAAGGCCAACTTCTTAAGCATCCTAGGTTCAGGGTTCATCTCAAACGTGGCACCGGACAAGTTTCTGGGACGACTCTGACTCACGAAAGCAAAACCAACCTAAAAACTACGAAATCAAAGAGAAAATAAAAGAAAATGAAACGAGATCACCTGGCAAACGTGAGCTGCTCTCCCAGACTTGAATTGAACGACGTCCTCGACGTGAAGCTCCGATGGAAGGTAAGGGAAGTGAAGTCACGTTTGTGGGGTTATTTTTTGTGTTTTTTGTTTTTTTACGAATAACCGAGTCTTAAACTAAAACTAAGAAAATAGAAAATAAAACAGCTGGGCTCCCTCCCAGAAAGCGCTTATTTAACGTCTTTAAGCTTTGACGTCTCCATTCTTCATGCGTGCGCGACTGGTGGAGCGGAAAGGGAAATAGAGTTTTCACTTTCGATCGGTTGAGCGGCTTGGTAGAGCTTTAGCCACTGTCCATTAGCTTTGAATGTTCCGCTCGAATCGCTCCATAGTTCCACGTCTCCGTGTGTGAAGACTTCTCGTACCTGAAAAGGACTAGACCAACGAGACCGTAGGTTGCCCGAGAAAAGCTTAGGATGAGAATTGAAAAGTAGAACTAAATCACCTGGTTGGAAATCATGAGGTAGGGTCTTTTTGTCGTGCCATCCCTTAGTCACGGCTTCTTTCTTTGGCACGTCATGAATAGGATTCAGTCGTTCGCTGCCCGAGGTTGGATAAATGATATCTGCATTGAAAATTTTTATGACGTCTTTTTCCATTACCTCGTTCAAGTGCGGGTGTAGACTCCTTTGAGTTTCAGTGGAAGGTTTGTGGTTGTCTTCCATATAAGTTCTGTGCGTACATATTGAAGAACTGACTCTCCTACGTTTCTTTACGTGTGTGGGTTGTTTTCTCATCTTATCTGCACTCAAGTTAGCATTCATAACAACAGGATATATTTTATCGCATTCAACGTACTCATACTGAAAAGAAGACGAAGGTGGCTCGGGCTCAAGTTTGGACGTCTTCTCCGCTGCAAAACCAGCGTGCGTTTCGTGTGATATCTCCTCACATGGGACGTCTTGTAGTGCTGCAATAGCACTCATGAATTTCGTGCACATCTCAGCTCCTTCGTCCGTAAATCCTGCATTATTGCAAACTCGTGTTAAATATCGTACAAGAGGATCAGAAGCACTTACTTGATCAAGCGTGTCTTTTGATAACTCGTCCAGTGAATCCACTCTAAGGAAAGACTCCTTGGATAAGGGTTCGTTCATGGGCTGGTCAGGTTGAATTCGATCGTCTCATCTCCGACACATAAGGAAAGCTTTCCTTGTTGTACGTCTATCATGGCATCTGCAGTAGCCAAGAACGGTCTACCAAGAATAATAGGTACGCTAGTGTCTTCCTTTATCTCAAGTACAACAAAATCAGTGGTAATGAAGAGATTACTTACCTTGGTGGGAACGTTTTCAACAATTCCCACATGATATCTCACCGAATGACCGGCGAGGCGTAGACACATCTTTGTAGGTTTGAGATTCCCGTAGTCCATCCGCTTGAAAACCGAGTGTGGCATGATGCTCACGCTTGCTCCTAAATCACACAAAGCATTTTCAATATCAAGATTACCCATTGTGCATGGAATAGAGAAGCTTCCGGGGTCCTTCAACTTCGGTGGCAGCTTGTTTTGAATGATAGCGTTGCATTCCTCGGTGAGTGCTACTGTCTCGTTCTCTTCGATATGCTTCTTTTTGGGAAGAACATCTTTGATGAGTTTGGCATGATTAGGCATCTTTTGGAGGGTTTCCACGAATGGTATGTTGATTTCAAGCTTCTTAAGACCCTCTACAAATCTACCCACTCGTTCTTCATTCTTACTGCTCACCAACCGTTGAGGAAACGGTATCGGAGGTTGGTAGGCCGGTGGAGCAACATATGGTTTGTCTAAATCTGGTTCAACTCCTTCCATAATTGCGATCGTACCTTTGCCTCTTTTCATGGACGTACCAGCAGCTTGCTCCCGCTCTTTGGACGGCGAATGCTCGATCATAACACTGCTGCACACAGAAATAGCATTCACGTACTCTCTCGGGTTCAATTCGGGTTTACTTGGAAGCTGTCCGGGATTCCGAGAGGATGAGGCAGCTTGTTGTGCTATGGATTTTTCTAAGCTCTTAACATGGTTGCTCAAGGATTCCATCTGAGTTTTGAGCTCGTTGATCACTGTCCCCACATCCGCATTGAATTTGGCTTGAATCGAATGTTGCTGCCTTTGCACCTTGATAAATTCGAGCATTACGCCTCAAGGTTTGACGAAGAGGCTTGAGGAGGTTGAGGAGCTTGCGGAACTTGCTGAGCTTTCTAGAATTGCTGATTGTTTTGCTGGTACGACTGCTGTGGTTGCTGAAATCCCGAATACTTCATTGGTTGAGTCGTTTGGTATGACAAGTTCGAATGATTTCTCCAATTCGGGTTGTAGGTATTCCCAAAGTGCGTGTTTCCTTGCTGCTGGGCGTAATTCATATATTCCACGTTCTCTTGCAGCGTGCATTGATAAGCCACGTGTTCTGTATCTCCGCATTTCACGTAGTACATGGCGTTTGTTGTATTACCCGTTGCTCTGCTCTGATTCGGCTCGTATAGGCGACGATTGCTGTTAGGCATACCTCTCGGTGTTGACCACATAGTGTGTTTCATGGCGACGTTATCGATCAGCTCGTATGCCTCCTCGACGCTCAGATCCATAAATGATCTTGTAGCAGCATTATCCAACGTGGTTCGGTGTTCATCTGAAATTCCGTTGTAAAAGGTTTGGATAACGTACCACTGCTCGAGACCATGGTGTGGACACATCTGTAGAAGATCCTTAAATCTGCCCCACGCTTCAAACAAAGTTTCTCCATCTCTGCATCTAAACGTTGTGATTTCCCCCTCATCTGAATCGTCTTGCTCAGAGAAAGAAGCGTGATAAGAACAATGTGCAGAGCTGGTCCCAAGTCATGATTGAACCAGCGGGAAGCGATTGCAGCCATGTTTTTTCTCGTCCCCCAATCGAGAAAGGTAAGAGACTCAGTAAGATCGCGTCCTCTGAGACTCAGTGTATCTTGAATGTACCGGAAAGCTCAAGGAAGTCTCTGAGGTGCTGATGGAGATCCTCGTGATTTCCACCCATGAATTTCTTCTGATAAAGCATGTTGATCATCGCCGGCTTAATCTCAAACTGTTCCCTAGCAACAACAGGCATCCTTATGGCTGTTTGCACGTTGTTCATGTTCAGTACCACGTAGTCTCTGAGGCGACGTGGTGGAGGAGCCTGTGGTTCTCGCAGTGCGAGTTGCTGTTGCTGCATATGTCCATGGCCGTTCTGATTGTCCATCTTCTCGTTGATCTGATGGATCTACGAAAAAACAAATAAAAACGATTTACATAGAAAGAATGAAAGAAAAGAAAACAAAAACAAAGACAAAACAAGAATGACTCTAGGCTCGAATCTAAGACGCGTTGAAAATAGTCCCCGGCAACGGCGCCAAAAACTTGATGCATTATCAAAGTTAAACCAATATTTAACCTAAACTACCCGCAAGTGCATGACACGTGTGTAGTACTTTAGGTGTCGATCCTATAGGGACTATGCAACACAATCTAAACTCAATCTACGAATCAAACTTGCTGACGAACGAAATATGGGATTTGAGAATGAAATACTAAAAACAAATAAACAAACGAGTTCTAAA
>CM071865.1:28268001-28288053 GCA_036759665.1 Gynandropsis gynandra
TTATGGCTCACAAGCCTTCGGCAGAAAACTCTATCAGCCATGATCTCATTGACATGGTTGATGACTTGGAATTTTGTGAAGGCTTTCCATGGGGTCGTTACACATTCGAGATGATTGTGGATACTTGCCGCCAGCACGTTAGCGGGGGATCACCGAAACCAAAATGGTATTGTGGCGGTTTCATGATCCCACTAATGGTAAGTTGTATATATTATTCGAATAACTTGAATGTTTTCGTACTTTTTGCATTCTTATCATTTTGTTTTAATGTTTCAGTTACTTCCATTTGAAACCATCCTTAGTTTGGGCGGAAATGGATGGTATGTTGAGGTTGTGGATGCGCATCGATCCTGCCCAAGAATGTGCAAGAAGATGGTTAAATCCAATTTTAACCCGAAGTATGTAGATGTGATAAGGCAGATTGGAGATTCTAAGGTAACAATTACACAGGGTTCACAAGGGAAACAAGGGTCACAGAGGGTAATAATGGTTATGTTTTGTTTTTCAGGATATTCTAAGTATTCTTCGTGCTGAACACGAAGAGGAAGCTTTACTTTCTGGTCTGGAGGATTACGAGGGATGCGACGATCCCGATGTTCAGATATGGATGAAACATCTTCGTAGAAATCCGAAGGTTATTTGTTGGGAGGATATCCGTGAGCAAGAACTGCTGACACGAAAAGTAGCTCTTGGTGATCAAAAAAAGGAGAAGGAAAAAGGGACTAAGAGGAAGGAGTGCGTGAGTGATGCTGATGCTGATTCTGATGCTGCAGTCCCTCTGACACTGGAGAAGAAATTAATAGGGGAAATAAGGAAGTCGGAGAAGAGAATCATCAACGCCGTAAGAGACCTTCTAAAATCAAAGGCTGCCGAGAAAGTTGCGATCACCGAAACCCAATCTTCCGACACTGTTGGTGATTTTGCTTTTGAATTCCTTCGACGTCCAAATCCAGTGTCAAGAAACCTTGCTCCTGATGGAGTTCCACCAAGTAAGTAATATTTAGTGAAAAGGTCATTTGAGTGTCAATTTCCATCGAGACATATAAGTCGTAGGGTCGCATAAGCCGTAGGGTCGTTAGAGTCGTAGGGTCGCATAAGCCGCAGGGTCGTTAGAGTCGCATGGGTTTCATATGTCGCATGTGTCACTGGGTCGCTAAAGTCGAATGGGTCGCATGGGTCGCATAGGTCGCATTGGTCCCATTGGTCGCATAGGTCGCATTGGTCCCATTGGTCGCCATATGTTTAATGAGGTAAATTTTATGCTATGCAGGTGCTGGACCTTTATCGAAGGAGTCTGCGCCATATGTTGAACCTCTGTCGGGGAAAAGAGCAAGAACAATGCGAGGGAGAGGGCGAAAGAAGGTTGTTCAAGAACCCGAAAAAACGGTGGTTCAAGAACCTGAGGAGTTTGTGTGGAATCCCAGAGGATTAGTAAAGGGCTTGATAAGCCGATTTCCTACGTTCACTGATGCTAGCGGTGAAAAGTTGACTAAGCTATATTGGTTCCTGAAGGCACCTCGACATGAGCGGTGGTGGATATCTGAGCTAGATATTCCCCGGGGGCCAAAGTTTTGGGAGATTATATTAAAGGCCAACGCATGGCTTGAAGATGAAGTAAGTTTTTTTAAACCCTTAGTCTCACGGAGTTTTGTGTCATATGCATTCCTGTGTGTTAATTTTTTTTTTGCAGCAATTGGATGAGGCGTTGATGGAGCTGTCTTCTCGCTTGGCATCGGATCCCAGCGCGTATCAGAATTATTACGTTTGTCCTGTTGCTTTCATGCAGACGCTCTCGATGTGGACGTACGAGGATATGGAAACTTTGCCGGAAAAGCTTAGTCAGTTTTTGAACGCCAAGCCACCAATTAGTGATTATGAAGGTTTTGTCTCGGTTCTAAACATTCCATCGGAAAATAATCGATGGGTAGGATGTCATTGGGTAGCCATCAAAGCGGATTTCAAAACCCGATGCATCACGGTATACGACTGCAGGATGAGCCTTAAGGAAACACATATCGATCCGGTGATTGAGAGGATAAGAAAAGCTGTCCCCAAGATGCTCATTCTCGGAGGGTTTCCTTCTTTGGCTTTTGGAGAAGATGAATGGAGGTATGTGTATTATGATGGTCTGCCACAGAACCAAAGCGGGAATGACTGTGGTGTTTTCTCCTATAAATTCGTAGAAGCCTCGTTATTAAAGGATATGGATATGTTTCTTCGTATTTGCGACGACAAGGTTACTTCCATGCGTGAGAAGATGGCGGCTGATATATATAGTAATGGAGAACGTATCTATGAACCCGAAGATGACTAAATTGATATTTGGTACATTGTTTTTTTTTTAATATTTGGTACATTGTTTTTTCTATTATTTGGTACATTGTTTTTTTTTAATATTTGGTACATTGTTTTTTCTATTATTTGGTACATTGTTTTTTTTCTAATATTTGGTACAAGGGTCACAGAGCCTCATACGACCCTTGCGACCCATGCGACCCATTTGACCCTTGCGATCCATGCGACCCTTGCGACCCATGCGACCCATTTGACCCTTGCGATCCATGCGACCCTTGCGACCCATGCGACCCATTTGACCCTTGCGATCCATGCGACCCTTGCGATCAATACATTCATTCATTCAAGACCTATATTAAAAGGTTCTTTAATGTGGTCAATGCATGCACCTTGGTTAAAACGGAGTTCATTTATTTTTCGTTGAATATGAGTTTATAAATAGAGGAGGAAAAACCGAAAAGCTACAACAATTTGTAGCACCAAATCATCTCTTGTGTTGTCATTAAGGTCCAATACACTGGTAGGTAGGGGACGCAAGAAGGTCCAATACACTGGACATGTCAGAGACACAAGAAGGTAGACCTTCAAAAGATGTCTTCAGGAAGTCTGCGGTTATAGTAGAAGTAGGCGAAAGATTCAATAAACCTTCGATCGCTTCCACATAATAGACGAAAGTTGTATGAAGCCAACACGATGAATTTTAACTCATGCTCAGGTAAATCACTTGAATTTGTTCGAAAGATTAAATTTTTATTATCTTAAGATGGGTTTTTTTTACTTAGTTTCTCTTGTTCAGGTTTATCATCTATTATGTGGAATCGATCGAAGGTTTATTGAAAAGTTTATTCCAATGTTCAACTCTCTTCACCTTACGTCTTTCCCCGTTACACCAAATGGTTACCGAGTGACGGAACTTGTTCAAGCATTCACGGGGAGTCGATTAGTATTCGTAAGAAAGTTTTACTCTTGATCATTTACATGAAAGGTGCTTCATTTACTTTGATTTTACTTTGATTTTTCTCATCTCTTGTGTTGTAGCATTAAGGTCACATACAGTGGGATGGTAGGAGATGCAAGAAGGTCCATTACACTGGACCTTCTTGCGACTCCAACTATCCCAGTGTATTGGACCTTCATACGACCCTTGCCACCCTTGCGACCCATGCGACCCTGCGACCCTGCGACCCATGCGACCCTTGCGACATTTGCGATCCATGCGGTCAAAGCTTTTTAATGTGGTCAATACATTCATTCATTCAAGACCTATATTAAAAGGTTCTTTAATGTGGTCAATGCATGCACCTTGGTTAAAACGGAGTTCATTTATTTTTCGTTGAATATGAGTTTATAAATAGAGGAGGAAAAACCGAAAAGCTACAACAATTTGTAGCACCAAATCATCTCTTGTGTTGTCATTAAGGTCCAATACACTGGTAGGTAGGGGACGTAAGGTGAAGAGAGTTGAACATTGGAATAAACTTTTCAATAAACCTTCTTTCGAACAAATTCAAGTGATTTACCTGAGCATGAGTTAAAATTCGTCGTGTTGGCTTCATACAACTTTCGTCTATTATGTGGAATCGATCGAAGGTTTATTGAATCTTTCGCCTACTTCTACTATAACCGCAGACTTCCTGAAGACATCTTTTGAAGGTCTACCTTCTTGTGTCTCTGACATGTCCAGTGTATTGGACCTTCTTGCGTCCCCTACCTACCAGTGTATTGGACCTTAATGACAACACAAGAGATGATTTGGTGCTACAAATTGTTGTAGCTTTTCGGTTTTTCCTCCTCTATTTATAAACTCATATTCAACGAAAAATAAATGAACTCCGTTTTAACCAAGGTGCATGCATTGACCACATTAAAGAACCTTTTAATATAGGTCTTGAATGAATGAATGTATTGATCGCAAGGGTCGTATGGATCGCAAGGGTCGCATGGATCGCAAGGGTCGCATGGGGATAATAGGTCGCAAGGGTCGCAAGGGTCGTATGAAGGTCCAATACACTGGGATAGTTGGAGTCGCAAGAAGGTCCAGTGTATTGGACCTTCTTGCGTCCCCTACCTACCAGTGTATTGGACCTTAATGACAACACAAGAGATGATTTGGTGCTACAAATTGTTGTAGCTTTTCGGTTTTTCCTCCTCTATTTATAAACTCATATTTAACGAAAAATAAATGAACTCCGTTTTAACCAAGGTTCATGCATTGACCACATTAAAGAACCTTTTAATATAGGTCTTGAATGAATGAATGTATTGATCTCAAGGGTCGCATGGATCGCAAGGGTCGCATGGGGATAATAGGTCGCAAGGGTCGCATGGATCGCAAGGGTCGCATGGGGATAATAGGTCGCAAGGGTCGCATGGATCGCAAGGGTCGCATGGGGATAATAGGTCGCAAGGGTCGTATGAAGGTCCAATACACTGGGATAGTTGGAGTCGCAAGAAGGTCCAGTGTATTGGACCTTCTTGCGTCTCCTACCATCCCACTGTATGTGACCTTAATGCTACAACACAAGAGATGAGAAAAATCAAAGTAAAATCAAAGTAAATGAAGCATCTTTCATGTAAATGATCAAGAGTAAAACTTTCTTACGAATACTAATCGACTCCCCGTGAATGCTTGAACAAGTTCCGTCACTCGGTAACCATTTGGTGTAACGGGGAAAGACGTAAGGTGAAGAGAGTTGAACATTGGAATAAACTTTTCAATAAACCTTCGATCGATTTCACATAATAGATGATAAACCTGTACAAGAGAAACTAAGTAAAAAAAACTCGTCTTAAGATAATAAAAATTTAATCTTTCGAACAAATTCAAGTGATTTACCTGAGCATGAGTTAAAATTCGTCGTGTTGGCTTCATACAACTTTCGTCTATTATGTGGAATCGATCGAAGGTTTATTGAAAAGTTTATTCCAATGTTCAACTCTATTCACCTTACGTCCCCTACCTACCAGTGTATTGGACCTTAATGACAACACAAGAGATGATTTGGTGCTACAAATTGTTGTAGCTTTTCGGTTTTTCCTCCTCTATTTATAAACTCATATTCAACGAAAAATAAATGAACTCCGTTTTAACCAAGGTGCATGCATTGACCACATTAACGAACCTTTTAATATAGGTCTTGAATGAATGAATGTATTGATCGCAAGGGTCGCATGGATCGCAAGGGTCAAATGGGTCGCATGGGTCGTATGAGGCTCTGTGACCCTTGTACCAAATATTAGAAAAAAAACAATGTACCAAATATTAGAAAAAAAACAATGTACCAAATATTAGAAAAAAAACAATGTACCAAATAATAGAAAAAAGAATGTACCAAATATTAAAAAAAATGTACCAAATGTTCACATCTACCAGTCCAAAAAAAACAATGTACCATATATCAATTTAGTCATCTTCGGGTTCATAGATACGTTCTCCATTACTATATATATCAGCCGCCATCTTCTCACGCATGGAAGTAACATTGTCGTCGCAAATTAAGCGAAACATATTCATATCCTTTAATAACGAGGCTTCTACGAATTTATAGGAGAAAACACCACAGTCATGCCCGCTTTGGTTCTGTGGCAGACCTTCATAATACACATACCTCCATGCATCTTCTCCAGAAGCCAAAGAAGGAAACCCTCCGAGAATGAGCATCTTGGGGACAGCTTTTCTTATCCTCTCAATCACCGGATCGATATGTGTTTCCTTAAGGCTCATCCTGCAGTCGTATACCGTGATGCATCGGGTTTTGAAATCCGCTTTGATGGCTACCCAATGACATCCTACCCATCGATTATTTATCGATGGAATGTTTAGAACCGAGACAAAACCTTCATAATCACTAATTGGTGGGTTGGCGTTCAAAAACTGACTAAGCTTTTCCGGCAAAGTTTCCATATCCTCGTACGTCCACATCGAGAGCGTCTGCATGAAAGCAACAGGACAAACGTAATAATTCTGATACGCGCTGGGATCCGATGCCAAGCGAGAAGATAGCTCCATCAACGCCTCATCCAATTGCTGCAAAAAAAAATTAACACACAGGAATGCATATGACACAAAACTCCGTGAGACTAAGGGTTTAAAAAAACTTACTTCATCTTCAAGCCATGCGTTGGCCTTTAATATAATCTCCCAAAACTTTGGCCCCCGGGGAATATCTAGCTCAGATATCCACCACCGCTCATGTCGAGGTGCCTTCAGGAACCAATATAGCTTAGTCAACTTTTCACCGCTAGCATCAGTGAACGTAGGAAATCGGGTTATCAAGCCCTTTACTAATCCTCTGGGATTCCACACAAACTCCTCAGGTTCTTGAACCACCGTTTTTTCGGGTTCTTGAATTGTTCTTGCTCTTTTCGCCGGCGGAGGTTCAACATATGGCGCAGACTCCTTCGATAAAGGTCCAGCACCTGCATAAAATTTACCTCATTAAACATATGGCGACCAATGGGACCAATGCGACCTATGCGACCAATGGGACCAATGCGACCTATGCGACCAATGGGACCAATGCGACCTATGCGACCAATGGGACCAATGCGACCTATGCGACCCATGCGACCATTTGACTTTAGCGACCCAGTGACACATGCGACATATGAAACCCATGCGACTCTAACGACCCTGCGGCTTATGCGACCCTACGACTCTAACGACCCTACGGCTTATGCGATCCTACGACTTATATGTCTCGATGGAAATTGACACTCAAATGACCTTTTCACTAAATATTACTTACTTGGTGGAACTCCATCAGGAGCAATGTTTCTTGACACTGGATTTGGACGTCGAAGGAATTCAAAAGCAAAATCACCAACAGTGTCGGAAGATTGGGTTTCGGTGATCGCAACTTTCTCGGCAGCCTTTGATTTTGGATTAGGCACATGAATCCCGACATCCCTTAGAAGGTCTCTTACGGCGTTGATGATTCTCTTCTCCGACTTCCTTATTTCCCCTATTAATTTCTTCTCCAGTGTCAGAGGGACTGCAGCATCAGCATCAGCATCACTCACGCACTCCTTCCTCTTAGTCCCTTTTTCCTGCAAAATGACCAATTACGAATACATTATACTTCTACCGACCTAAGCGACCCATGCGACCCAACCGACCCATGCGACGCAATCGACCCGTGCGACCCTCAACCGACGTGTGCGACCCATGCGACTCAAACGACCCTCAGACACTCCGCGACACTCAAACGACCATTGCGACCTAACCGACTCACTGACACTGACACTCACTCGTTTCAAATCAATAAACTAAGTCTAAGATGGTCATGAAACTACTGCGACCCTTGCTACTCAACCGACTCACGGAGTCGAAGATGTTCATGCAACTCCTGCAACCCTTGCGACCTAACCGACTCACTGACACTGACACCCATTTCAAATATATAAACCATTTTGTGACTCGAAAGCTTGCAAAACCCTAGAAATCGAACTACTTACACTTATTGACGCCATTGAAGATTGACTCGTGCTCTCTTCGTGCTCTCTTCGCCAGTTTCCTTCTTGCCAACTTCAAATCGTTCGCCAAGTTCAAATCGTTCCCTCTCAAGTTCGAAATCACTTATTTCTTTCTTGCTATCAACTTTTAAACAGGTTTCACGGCGAAAAACTGTTCGGCTTTTTCGTTTTCGGCAGTTTTTCACGTCGAAAAACTGTCGAACTTCCATTTTTCCACGTTCGAACGTTAAGGCAAATTTGTCTTTTCCTCAGTTTTTATTTTTCGGATTTAATAATTATTTTGGGTAAGGGTATTTTTGAAGTGATTTAGCCCTTTGAGGGTATTTCTGATATTCCGCCTATTTAGTGTAAACAAAACAAACTTTGATAGTTAATCTATGGATATAACGGGGAGAATATCAAAAATGCCCTCCTAAAATCTGATGAAAAAAAAAATTGGAGAAAAGACATATGTGCCCTTAATGAAAAACACATATAAAGGAGGAAAAGGTAAATATGGTAAATATGAGAAGAGGGAAAACGAAAATTGAGAGGAGGGAAACAAAGTAGAGAGCTATTTCCTTTCATTTTCGAGTGTTTCCTTTCTATTTTCGAACGATTTCCTTCAATTTTTGAGTGATTTCTTTCCATTCTCGAGTGATTTCCTTCTATTTTGAGCGGTTTGCATCAATTTTCAGTCATTTTCAGTGATTTCCAGCGTTTTTAGCGATTTTCCGGTGATTTTTGGCGATTTCCGGCGATTTGTATGTGAGTTTCAGCGATTTCGACCGTTTTCCGGCGAGTGATTTCCATTCTCGAGTGATTTCCTTCTAACATGATAGTTCATATATAATTGTAAGAAAAAAATCAAATTTTCGTTTAAAATTGTGACATAGACTTTCTATATATATATTTTGTTCTAAACAAATTGCAACATAAATGTCGATGGAAAATATTTTTTTCAGATTGAAAAAAATCCAAAACTACATTTTAAAATTTTCAAAAATATTTTAATTATTACATTTAAATAAATTAAGTTAAAATTAAATATGTGAATTTCTTTTAATCTTTCAACTCTTCTCACTATTTATAAATATATTTTCATTTATTTTTTTATCAAATTTATTCTTTATTTTTGTTCAATTTAAACAAAAGTAATCGTTATAATTATTTTTTTCATATGGTTTGTAAACCATTATAAATAGGCACAAGATGTATCATTTGAACACTCTAATACTTTAGTTAATACGAATAAAAATAATTTAATTCATTTCACTATTCTAACTTACATTTATTGTTCCATAATTTATATCATACTAGAAAAAGAACCCGCACGATACGTGGAATATATAAAATTTACAAATATATAATAAAAATTAATCTATTAAAAATAAATCGATATATTAGATTTACTAATTTGGATCATGAAATTGCGTATATATTATTTTGTGGAATAATAGGTCATAAATGCTAATAAAAATATCAGAATATTATAACTTAAAAATGATCTAGTTTAATAATATAATTAAGTTGAAAAAATACAGTTTTAAATAATCTTTTAATAACATATGATAGTTAAAAAAAATATGAAACTAATAGAATATCAATGGTGTGAAAATATATTGTATTGAATTATGAATGTGAATATTTTTTATCTAAAATATAATTAATTGTTATAACATTTATTATATATCTTAAAATCATATGAAAAACAAAATAATTGAATCAACTAACTCATAGTTAGAGTGATAATGGAGTATCTTAAGAAGATGTTCGGGGAGTAGAGTTGGACGGTAAAGTCCAAGTTTTCAGGGACTTTGTTCAAATCCGCTCTGAGTGAAGGCTCTCCTGTGGGACCCCATGTTCTACGGATGATCAGTCTGATAGAACAGCTTGAGAAGTTGGGGGGTACTGATGCGTTATCAAAGTTAAACAAATAACCTAAACTACCCGCAAGTGCACGACACGTGTGTAGTACTTCAGTGTCGATCCCACAGAGACTATGCAACGCAACTTAAACTTGAACTACGAATCAAACTTGCTAACGGACGAAATATGGTTTTAAGAATGAAATACTAAAGCAAATAAACAAATTAGTTCTTAAGAATGAGACAAACGTTCTAGGAAACCGGTTTCACCACAAGACTACCGAAACCAACAATCAACCTATCTATCATATAATCCTAGTCAAGTTATCTAAGGCACACGATCCTAATATGATATCTACCCTCTCTCGAGGCATAGACATGTGATCTAGTCAAGTTACCCCTAATTTCCTGGCTGACACCTTGAACTAAACCCATAAGACCTGTGATTCATTCGTTTTACCCTCAACCGCTGCTACCCTACTTTCGTGGCCTAACCTTGATTGTTCTAAACCTGATCTTCTAGGACTAGAATTCTCCTTTCGCTCCTTCTCCTAACCCCTAACACATGCATCTATGTGGCCATCGTAAACACAAGTAAATTAAGCACTCAGATAAAGAATAGATAAACGAAAACGGGAAGATACATTCAAAGATAAATCGAAAGTGGTTCCGGGATAGCCAAGGGCTAATCCCTTCTCCTAGAACAAACAAACTACTCGATCATGCATCCGTAAACAATCATTAGCGAAATAGAAGGTCTAAGTAACATGAAAACCAAACGAAACCGAAGTGTGAAGTTGATCTCCAATGCTCCTCGTAAGTCTCATTCGCAAGAGCCTTCTTCTTCTCTCTACGTGTGCTCTGTCTTTTTTTCACTTCGTTTTTGTACGAATTGGGCTGTTGAAGCTCTCCCCCTTTTTTCCTCTCTAGTGGCTGAAATTTTCTATTTCTTACAGCAACTACAGTTTTCCTTTTCCGAGTTTTTCCATCTTCTGTTTTTCCATTCTTGTGTAATTGTCAACGTTTCCTCTTTATTTTCCACCCATGTAGCTCCTCTTCCTCTTCTTTAACCATATTTTCATTTGGTTTAAGTAGCCAACACGTTCCTTTTCTTGTTTTGCTAAATTTCCTTTTTCACTAGTTTCCATTTTTTCGGTTTCTATTTTCTTCATCATCTTGTATTTCCTTTTCCTCTTGTGCAACAACGATTTCCTTTTTTCTTTCCTTCTTTTCCTCTTTTATTTGCTGCCTTCTTTCTTGTTCTTGCATTTCCATTAATTTTTCTATCAGCCATTTCCATTTTCTATCTTTGACGGTTGGTGTTTCCAGTTCTAGTGTAGGCGGCAATCTTTCCATTTTTGTGTAGGCGGTTGGAAGTTTACATTTTGTTCTAGCAAATTGCTCCTATTTTATATAAACCATGTTTCCTTTTCATATTCCAACCGTGATCTTCTTACTTTTGTTCTAGCAACCGAAATTTTCCATTTTTGCTCCAACCACCAAAAGTTTCCATTTTTGTAAGCGGCCATTGTTTCCATTTTTTTTGTAAGCGGCCATTGCTTCCATTTCTTTTCTTCGGTTTATGATTCTTTGGATGTAGACTGTACATAGCTGATAGGAGAGTGGTTTTGCTTAGTTTTGCTTCATTTACTCGTGTTTGTATCCCGATATCTCCATTCACCGCGCGGGTAGTGGCTATTCCTTGCCAATTCTCGTCTCGTTTGTCCCGTGATGATCCTCGATGTTGGTACTTTGTCTTGTGCACGTCCTTTAGCTCCAAAATGAACCGAATAAGCATAAAAACCTGTAAGAACATGAAAACACGAAAACAAGTAAAACGGATACAGAATCATACGTAAAGCATCGCATATATATCATAAACATCTCTAAAATCGTGCAAGAAATACGTATGAAAACGAGATGATCAAAATCCCCCAGACTTGAATGTTTGCTTTTTCCTAAGCAAACTTAAATGTAGAACACGTGAGGGTTACAAAATACGAGAATTCTCCTATCTTCTAGAAATACCGCTAAAGCGAACCTAACCGATCAACTAGCACGTCGAGAGCAAACTCGGCCAAAATAAGTTTTCAGTCTTCATCCTAGGTTCACCAAGGCTACCCATGAGAAAGTAAATCAAAGGAAAACTAGACTAGCCATGTAACTCTCTCCACCAAACAAGACTTCAGACAATGCTAAACCTAGAACAACCGAGGATAATTATTTCTTTTCCGAACTTCTTTCTTTCTTTATTCCTCTTTTTTTCTCTTTTTATTTTCTTTTTATGTCCTCTTTTTCTTTCCTTTTTTTTCTTTTTCTTCGCATACACACTAGGCTTCTAGGACGTCGGATTTGAAGAGATCTAGCCTCTACTTAGACCCAGACTACCGATGATGGTATACTCATGCATCTCGTTTAAGAGTGCAGCGGAGTAGGCGGCGTTTTATTTGTGTCATGCCCTTAGGACGTAGAAAGATGATCTCCGACCCACCACTTAGACCCGAGTCATCGAAAGAGTATCAAGGTCGATGCACTCATATCGATTTTAGATCATGCGTTTTAGGCATTATTTCAATCGACAGCGGAGTGTTAGTGTGCGCTCTTAATCTGCAAATAAGCTCGATCTCATACAATATAGTAATCCTCATAGAAAAGTGAAGTAGAGCATCTTCTACACGAAGTATGGCCATATGGATAGAGAGAATAAACGATAAACTAGCCTAGAAACCTCGTCTAAACCCCCCACAAGTAACACTAGGATTCCCAAAGAACTACGACCTATTATTTTTCAGCCGACTAATAAGCTCTAACGCTCAGGGAAAACCTAGCTCAAACATGCAAAATCTCACGGAAAAGGCCAAATTCTTAAGCACCCCAGGTTCAGGGTTCATCTCAAAACGTGGCACCGGATAAGTGCCTGGGACGAATCTGACTCACGAAAACAAAAACAAACTAAAAACTACAAAATAACCTAAAAACTACAAAATCAAAGGGAAAATGAAGAAAAAATAAACGAAATCACCTGACAAACGTGAGCTGCTCCCCCAGACTTGAATTGAACGGCGTCCTCGACGTGAAGCTCCGATGGAGGGTAGGGGAAGTGAAGGACGTTTATGGTGGTTTTTTTGCGTTTTCTGTTTTTTTTGTTTTTTTAACTGAAAACGAATAAACGAGTCTCGACTTAAAAACTAAGAAGAATAAAAGCAAACAGTTGGGTTGCCTCCCAAAAAGCGCTTACTTAACGTCTTTAAGCTTTGACGTCTCATTCCTCATGTGTGTGCGACGGGTGGATCGGAAAGGGAAATGGAGTTTCCACTTTCGATCGATTGAGCGGCTTAGTAGAGCTTTAGCCGTTGTCCATTAGCTTTGAATGTCCCACTGGTCTCGCTCCAAAGTTCTACTGCTCCATGCGGGAATACCTCTCGTACCTGAAAAGGACCAGACCAACGGGACCGTAGTTTATCCGGGAAAAGCTTAAGACGAGAATTAAATAGTAGAACCAAGTCACCTGGCTGAAAGTCATGAGGTAGTATCTTCGCATCGTGCCATCCCTTAGTCAATGCATCTTTCTTTGGCACGTCATGCACGGGATTCACTTGTTCACTGCCCGAGGTTGGAGTAATGATACCTGCATTGAAAAGTTTTATGACGTCTTTTTCCATTACCTCTTGCAAGTGTGGGTGCAGCCTCCTTTGAGTTTCGGTGGAAGATTTGTGGCTGTCTTCCGTATAATTTCGGTGCATACACATTGAAGAGTTGAGTCTCCTACGTTTCTTTACGCGTGTGGGTGACTTTCTCATCTCATCTGCACTCATGTTAGCATTCATAACAGCAGGGTATGTTTTATTGGAATCAACGTACTCATACCGAAAGGAAGACGAAGGTGGCTCGGGCTCGAGTTTGGACGTCTTCTCCGCTGCAAAACCAGCATGCATATCGTGTGGTGTCTCCTCACATGAGGCGTCTCCTAGTGCTTCAATAGCACTCATGAATTTCGTGTACATCTCAGCTCCTTCGTCCGAAAATCTTGCATTATTGCAAACTCGTGTCAAATACCGTACAAGAGAATCAGACATACTCACTTGATCAAGCGTGTCTTTTGATAACTCGTCCAGCGAATCAACTCTAAGGCAAGACTCCTTGGATAAGGTTCCGTTCATGGGGCTGGACAGGTTGAATTCGATCGTCTCGTTTCCGACACGTAAGGAAAGCTTCCCTAGTTGTACGTCTATCAAGGTACCTGCAATAGCTAAGAACGGTCTACCAAGAATAATAGGTGTCCTAGCATCTTCCTTTATTTCAATTACAACAAAATCAGTGGGAATGCAAAGCTTACCTACCATGGTGGGAACGTTTTCAACAATTCGCACCGGATATCTTACTGAACGATCCGCGAGGCGCAAACACATCTTTGTAGGTTTGAGATTCCCGAAGTTCATCCGCTTGAAAACCGAGTGTGGCATGATACTCACGCTTGCTCCTAAATCACACAAAGCATTTTCAATATCGAGATTACCTATTGTGCATGGAATGGAGAAGCTTCCGGGGTCCTTCAACTTCGGTGGCAACTTGTTTTGAATGACAGCGCTGCATTCCTCGGTGAGTGCTACCGTCTCATTCTCTTCGATATGCTTCTCTTTGGAAAGGACCTCTTTGATGAGTTTTGCGTGATTAGGCATCTTTTGGAGGGCTTCCACGAATGGGATGTTGATGTCAAGCTTTTTGAGACCCTTTAAGAATCTGCCCACTCGTTCCTCATTCTTATTGCTCACCAACCGTTGAGGAAACGGTATAGGAGGTTTGTACACCGGTGGAGCAACATATGGTTTGTCTAAATCTGGTTCAACTCCTTCCATAATCGCAATCTTACCTTTTCCTCTTTTCATGGATGTACCAGCAGTATGCTCTCGCTCTTTCGAGGGCGAATCCTCAATCACATCATTGTTGCACACAGAAATAGAATTCACGTACTCTCTCGGGTTCAATTCGGGTTTACCTGGAAGCTGTCTGGGATTCCGAGAGGACGAGGCAGCTTGCTGTGCTATGGAGTTCTCTAAATTCTTCACATGATTGCTCAAGGATTACATCTGAGTTTTGAGCTCGTTGATCGTTGTCCCCACATCCGCATTGAATTTGGTTTAAGTTGAATGTGGCTGCCTTTGCTCCTTGATAAATTCGAGCAGTACCGTCTCATGGTTTGACGAAGGGGCTTGAGGAGGTTGAGGAGCTTGCGAAACTTGCTGAGCTTGCTGGGATTGCTGATTGTTTTGCTGGTACGGCTGCTGTGGTTGCTGAAATCCCGAATACTTCATCGGTTGAGTCGTTCGGTATGACAAGTTCGGGTAGTTCCTCCAATTCGGGTTGTAGGTATTCCCGAATTGCGTGTTTCCTTGCTGTTGGGCATAATTCATGTATTCCACATTCTCTTGCAGCGTGCATTCATAAGCCACGTGTTCTGTATCTCCACAATTCACGAAGTACATGGCGTTTGTTGTATTACCCGTTGTTCTGCTCTAATTCGGCTCATATAGGCGACGAGTGCTGTTAGGCATACCTCTTGGTGTCGACCACATGGTGTGGTTCATTGCAAGGTTATCGATCAGCTCGTATGCCTCCTCGATGCTCAGATCCATAAATGATCCTCTAGCAGCGTTATCCAACGTTGTTCGGTGCTCATCTGAAATTCCGTTGTAAAAGGTTTGGATAACGTACCACTGCTCGAGACCATGGTGTGGACACATCTGTAGAAGATCTTTGAATCTACCCCACGCTTCAAATAACGCTTTTCCATCTATGCATCTGAACGTTGTGATTTCCCCCCTCATCTGAATCGTCTTGCTCAGAGGAAAGAAGCGTGATAAGAACAATGTGCAGAGCTGATCTCAAGTCGTGATTGAACCAGCGGGAAGCAATTGCAGCCAAGTTTTTGCTCGTCCCCCAATTGAGAAAGGGAAGAGACGCAGCAAGATCGCATCCTCTGAGACTCCGTGTATCTTGAATGTACCAGAAAGCTCAAGGAAGTCTCTGAGGTGCTGATGGGGATCCTCGTGATTTCCACTCATGAATTGCTTCTAATAAAGCATATTGATCATCGTCGGCTTAATCTCAAACTATTCCCTAGCAATAGCAGGCATCCTTATGGCTGTTTGTACGTTGTTCATGTTACGAGTTGTTGTTGCTGCATCTGTCCATTGCCCTTCTGATTATCCATCTCTCGTTGTTCAGAAGACTCTACAAAGGACAAATAAAGAACGATTTACGTAGAAAGAACGAAAAAAAAAACAAAAACAAAAACAAACAAGAAAGACTCTAGGCTCGAATCTAAGACGTGTTGACAATAGTCCCCGGCAACGGCGCCAAAAACTTGATGCGTTATCAAAGTTAAACAAATAACCTCTAGGGTGAAGGATGCTCTCTAGGGTGATTCCTAGGGTGATTCCTAGGGTGATTTCCGGCGAGTTTTCCGGCGACCGTTTCTAGGGTTCCGGCGAGTTTTCCGGCAGCGTTTCTAGGGTTTCGGCGAGTTTTTCCGGCGAGTTTTCCTTTCAAGTAGCAACATACGACACGACTGAGAAGAGGCTAAGGTTCGGCAAGTTTAAGCAAGGGCTGGTTTCGACCATTCCTAGGGCTCCTTGGAGCTCCTTGGAGCTTGAATCCGCCGGAATCTACTGATTCTTGGCCGGTTTCTGGGTCTTGATACTGGCGCAACTGGTGGTTCTTGTTCTTGGCGGACCTAGGATTAGTTCTTGAAGGTTTCGGTTTTGGTTCTGGGTGGTCTGCACGATTCTTGTTGGTTCAAGAACTTGGTTGCCGAAGGTCTGGGTGCAGGTTTCTTGTTCGAGTCGATTGGTTTCTGGTTTCTTGCTCGAGTTCGAGTTTCTTGCGGCCTCAAGATTGGTTTCAGGGTTCTTGTTTGCGGTCGAGGTTCCCGAGTTCGAGTTCGAGGTTCTTGTTCGAGTCGATTGGTTTCAGGTTGCAGGTTCTTGTTCGAGTTTCTTGCGGCTTCAAGATTCTGGTTAGAAGCTTGCTGCAGGTTTCTGGGTTGCTAGAGCGATCCGACAGTTGAGCTCAATCCAAGTCTGGTTAGGGTTCTGGATAGGTTTGCGGCTGCAGGTTGTGCGTCTGCTCGAAGAAGGCTGGTAGTTGCGCTCTAAATCTGGCTAGGGTTCTGCGGTTTCACGGTTCTGGTCAGCTAGAGGCTTCGGCTCTTGGCAGGTTCAAGCCTATCAGTTTGAGGTTAAGGGTTTCGGAAGTTGAGAATCTGCAGTTCAGGGTTCTTGCGGTCACGGTCTGGAATCTGTCCGAGCGGTGCACGGTTTGAGGGCTGGAAGGTGCTGCAGTCAGCTATCATGGGACGGAGAAGAGGAACATCAGCATCCTCAACAGCACTAGGCGATTCAAACATGGCAAAAACTCAAGGAAAGGAGGATGGCCAAGATAATTCTGGTTTGGTTGCAAAGGGAAGCGTTGAGGTGATTGAAGGCGTTTGCAACTACTGGTGCCACACTTACCACTCCTATGGCCAATGCACAAGATCAAGAGGAAGTGTCTGTTTTGAATGGGGATGTCCTTTCGGACGATGAACTAGATCTCCAAACGAATTTTCCTCCGCTACCTCGGAGCGGAGCGGAAAGGAAAGGGGTGGGTAGAAGTGGTGTCGATGGGAGGACAGAGGTAGGGGTAGAATCACTTGCTGCAGATGTATCTAAGCCACAATCAGCTCCACGAAAGAATGACACAACGGTGGGAAGTAAACTTCCATCCAATGTGTCACGTCCAAATGCATGGGCAGCGGGCTCTAAGAGAATATTCATGAACTCCGGAGTTGGAGGTCGACTAAGTTTTACTAAACCAAGCTCTAACCAAGCTTCAATCAAGATTAGCGAGGGATTAACGAAGCAGGAGGTGTGGGGCTGGGCATTAATTGGCCAATACGTAGGATATCCTCCCGGTCACTTTCTCATAAACGCAATGATGAGGTCTTGGGGAGTCCGAACTAAGTATAGAGTTGAGGAGGGCTGGTACTTTTTTCAGTTCGACTCGGAGGACGATAAGGACAAAGTGCTAAAGGGAGGCCCCTATTTTATCAACGATAAACCTATGATATTGAAGAACATTCCCGACAAGTTTGCGTTCAACCGAAGAGATGTAGCCACTGTACCACTGTGGATTCGTATCTTTGGCCTCCCACGCAATTTTTGGACGCAGGAAATACTCGGTAGGCTGGCCTCTTACATTGGGAATCCTCTCTTTACCGATCCAGTGACAGAAGGACGACGCCGAGGATCATACGCACGATGCCTCGTAGAGATAAACTTCGATGCTCCTATCTCTAGAGAGATCTCGGTTGCATTTGATGACGGGGAGGATATTCTTTGTTCGGTTCTAATTGAAAACGAACCTAAATACTGCTCGAATTGCTGCTGCTTCGGCCATGAGAATGAGACTTGCTCATTCAAGGAGAAGAAGGAAATATTAAGCAGAAAACCGAGGAAGAATGTGGTAACTACAAAGGAAGGAGCAACAAAGGTGGGTATGGCGGGTCCGGATCGACAAGATGCGGCAAGAACAAACATACCAACGCAAGATCAGCTGGAAGGTGATGCAACGGCAGAGGGTAGGGCATCTATTCCCCAAAAGAAGGTAGGAATGCAGCAGCCCAAACCGGTCGAGTCAGTCACATTGGAGTGTCCCGGTGGTACCGGGGCTACCTCCAACAATCAATTGACTCGAGCCTTTGGTGACGAGGAGAACAACGACAACTGTGACGGAATGAAGGATGGGCAGCAGGTCCTCCTTGAGAGTTCCGGTAATTCTGAGATTGACGAGGCTGATGAGGAAGAGGATGTCAATGAAGGAGCTAGGAAGGGCGAGAATGATCGGATAGGCACCAAGGCAAGCGAAGGGGAAACTGTCTAGACCGTGAAGAACTCGAGATTGAGGCCGCTGGGGATTGCATCAATGAGGATAGGGAGGAAGGGGAGCTAACCCCTAGAGGGAAGATGACTAAGTCACAGAAAAAGAGGGAACGCGCCAAGAAAAAGAAAAGGTTGGCCGATACACCGCCGGCCCGCCCCATAGTGCAAGCGTTGAAGGCAACCAAGTGGCCTAAGACGATGCGGAATCTTCGGAGTGGCGCAAAGGAGAATGATGGGAAGGGCACCCCTACCCTGATTTCATGAAGATCATCTCATGGAATATACAAGGGCTGGGCCAAGCCCTGAAACAAAGAGGCCTAAGGGAGGTAATTCGGAAAACCCAATCATGTTTAGCGGGTATATATGAAACCAAGTGTACTAGTATTAATGTAGAAGGAGTGATGCGGAATGTGGTGCCTGGCTGGAAGTTTGTAACGAACTTTGAGCTCGACTCACGTGGCCGTATAGTAGTCGCATGGGACGGGGATCATGTCGATGTAGAGATTATTAACTCCTCAACCCAGCACATCGGGGTTCTTGCCTCTTGTAGGACTACCGGTGTGCAATTTGGAGTGTGTTTTGTATACGGCTTGCATAGCGTAGTTGATAGGCGGGAAATTTGGGATCACGTAGATAATCTCCTACATGTTTATAGGTTACCATGGATTGTCCTAGGAGATTTCAATTCAGTTATGAATGAGGAGGAAAGGGTTAACGGAGCTCCGGTATCGATGTATGAGTGCCAAGACATGATTGATGCATGCCGTCGTCATGGCCTTGTAGATGCACCAGCACCATGCTCGAACCCGCTGACCTGGACCAACGGCACTATTTGGAGCAGAATCGATCGTGTTTTGGTTAACCCCGCATGGTCAGATTCTGATTCTGCCTGTGATACTGATTTTCCCGATGAGTGGCACCTTTCGGACCACAAGCCGGGAATTGTTTCTTTGAGTAGATTGCAGGTAACAGGAAGGAAGTACTTCAAGTTCTTCAATATGTGGACTAAGCATCCGAGATTCATGGAAATAATCAGAGAGGGATGGGGGGCCGAAGCAAGGGGCACCTATCAATACCGTCTTTCAAGGCTATTGCATGGACTCAAGGCACCTCTCAGATTGCTCAATCAACAAGAGTTCAACCAAATCTCTGTAAGGGCGGCGGAGGCAAATGCAGCATATACAGAGGCCCTGGAGGAGTGCCGGCTTCGACCTGATTCTATAGAGGCTAGGAGCAGAATGAAAGAGGCAAAGCAATTGGCTAAACAATTAAACGAAGCGGAGGGGAGTTTTCTGACTCAACTCGCTAAATCAAGATACACTCTCCAAGGTGATAAATGCACTAAGTACTTCCATACTCTGATGAAATTTAATGGCAGGCGGAATCATATTGCGGCAATCTCCAAAAGAGATGGATTAAGGACGCACTCAATGGACGAGGTGGCAACGGAATTCATAGAATACTTCCGAGGGCTATTTGGAACGACGGTGAACACGGCGATTCCCGATGCTGACGAG
>CM071865.1:28289667-28349677 GCA_036759665.1 Gynandropsis gynandra
TGATTATGGACCACATATCCTTGGTGCTACACGACAAGTTCCCAACAGCCATAGTGGAGACTTTGCAACTCGAAGGTAGATGGGCGGTCAGTACTGTATGAAGCTGGATCTTGATGATTCTATTGTGTATTGTTTATCTTGTTTTTGTCTCGTCATTTGGGTGCTTGTGTTGGCTAGTTTCCGTCGCAGGGGTGCTCTTTTTCCTCTTTGACGGGTTTTTCCCTTTGGGTTTACCGCATTGAGGTTTTAATGAGGCCCGGGGTGACATGTACCCTGCTCTCATAGCTGCGACGTGAGATCTTATATGGTTATGTAGTCATAGCATAGTATGGGTGATCTGCGTATTATCCCATTTATGTTCATGACACCGGATTGTATTGTAATCGTTTCTACTATCCCTTTATGGGACACACGCAATAAAATTTACTTCCAACCAAAAAAAAACTATCCGCAAGTGCACGGTACGTGTGTAGTACTTCAGGTGTCGATCCCACAGAGACTATGCAACGCAACATAAACTTGAACTACGAATCAAACTTGCTAACGAACAAAATATGATTTTAAGAATAAAATACTAAAAGCAAATAAACAAACTAGTTTTTAAGAATGAGACAAACGTTTCAGGAAACCGGTTTCACCACAAGACTACCGAAACCAACAATCAACCTATCTATCATGCAATCCCAGTCAAGTTATCTAAGGCAGACGATCCTAATATGATATCTACCCTCTCTCGAGGCATAGACACGTGATCTAGTCAAGTTACCCCCTACTTTCGTGGCTGACACCTTGAACTAAACCCATAAGACCTGTGATTCATCCGTTTTACCCTCAACCGCTGCTATCCTACTTTCGTGGCCTAACCTCGGTTGTTCTAAACCTGATCTTCTAGGACTAGAATTCTCCTTTCGCTTTCGATCCTAACCCCTAACACATGCATCTACGTGGCCATCACAAACACAAGTAAATTAAGCACTCAGATAAAGAATAGATAAACGAAAACGAAAAGATGCATTCAAAGATAAATCGAAAGTGGTTTCGGGATAGCCAAGGGCTAATCCCTTCTCCTAGAACAAACAAACTACTCGCTCATGCGTCCGTAAACAATCATTAGCGAAATAAAAGGTTTAAAGAACATGAAAACCAAACGAAACCGAAGTGTGAAGTTGATCTCCAATGCTCCTCGTAAGTCTCCTTCGCAAGAACCTTCTTCTTCTCTCTACGTGTGCTCTGTCTTTTTTTCTCTTCGTTTCTGTATGAATTGGGCTGCTGGAGCTCTCCCCTTTTTTTCCTCTCTAGTGGCTGGAATTTTCTATTTCTTACAGCAACTGCAGTTTTCCTTTTCCGAGTTTTTCCATCTCTTGTTTTTCCATTCTTGTGTAATTGTCAACGTGTCCTCTTTATTTTCCATCCATGGAGCTCATCTTCCTATTCTTTAAGCATATTTCCATTTGGTTTAAGTAGCCAACACGTTCATTTTCTTGTTTTGCTAAATTTCCTTTTTCACCAGTTTCCATTTTTTCGGTCTCTATTTTCTTCATCAGCTTGTATTTCCTTTTCCTCTTGTGCAGCAACGATTTCCTTTTCCTTTTCCCTTCTTTTCCTCTTTTCTTTGCTGCCTTCTTTCTTGTTCTTGTATTTCCATTAATTTTTCTATCAGCCATTTCCATTTTCTATCTTTGACGGTTGGTGTTTCCAATTCTAGTGAAGGCGGCAATCTTTCCATTTTTGTGTAGGTGGTTGGAAGTTTACATTTTGTTCTAGCAACTTACTTCTATTTTATATAAACCATGTTTTCTTTTCATGTTCCAACCGTGATATTCTTACTTTTGTTCTAGCAACCGAAATTTTTCATTTTTGCTCCAACCACCGAAAGTTTCCATTTTTGTAAGCGGCCATTGTTTCCATTTTCTATCTTCTCCGGTTTATGATTCTTTGGATGTTGACCGTGCATAGCTGATAGGAGAGTGGTTTTGCTTAGTTTTGCGTCATTTACTCGTGTTTGTATCCCGATATCTCCATTCACCGCGCGGGTTAGTTTTGCTTCATTTACTCATGTTTTTGTATCCCAATATCTCCATTCACCGCGCGGGTAGTGGCTATTCCTTGCCAATTCTCGTCCCGTTTGTCTTGTGATGATCCTCGATGTTGGTACTTTGTCTCGTGCACGTCCTTTAGCTCCAAAATGAACCGAATATGCATAAAAACCTGTAAGAACATGAAAACACGAAAACAAGTAAAACGGATACGGAATCATACGTAAAGCATCGCATATATATCATAAATATCTCCAAAATCTTGCAAGAAATACGTATGAAAACAAGATGATAATGTACCTTCTGGAAGAAGATGCAGCAGGAGATGATCTTGCACTCATTTCTGGAGTCATTCTCCCCGTTCGTGGTCAACTACAACATGAACAAGTTGGACGTTGAGTTGCATGAGATGCACAACATGCTCATTGAGTATGAGAAACAGATGTCCATTGGGAAGAGGGTATCGGTATCTGTGCTGATGGTTGGGCAGTCCTCGTATCAGAAGAGGAAGGGCAAGAAGAGGCCCAGGACCAGGCAGAGCGAGTCTAAGTCTAATGTGACTAAGGCAAAGGGCGGCGCCACCAAGACCAACCAATCAGAAGCCGAGTGTTTCTTCTACAAGAAGAAAGGGCATTGGAAGAGGAACTGCAAGGAATACCTGTAGTCTCTGAAGGGCAAGAAGCAAGGTAAGATTCTCATGAAAAATGTTTTCATGTTATCTTTGATTACTACTGATTCATCTAGATGGGTATTGGATATCGGTAGTAGCTTTAACGCCTGCAATATGTTGCAGAGGCTGAGGATCAATAGGAGGTTCAGGAAGGAAGAGTTCAGTCTGAAGGTTGGAAATAGCGCAAGTGTTGCTGCTCTAGCCGTAGGATTGATTTCCCTTATTATTTCTACGAGCAAGACTTTGTTGCTAGACGACTGTTATTATGTTTCGAAGTTTGTTTCGAACATAATTTCTATTTCTTTGCTTGATAGACGTGGATTTCGAGCAGTTTTTAGTAATAACAGTTGCTCTATTTATCGTGGTGATGATTTATGTGTGAATGGTTATTTTCAACAAGGACTTTATATCTTACATGATGTTAATGTAGAACAAATTAACATGCATGTTTCGGGCCATAAGAGAAAGGTAGATGATCGTCAAAGACACACGTACCTTTGGCATTGTAGACTTGGTCACATCGGTGAGAAGAGGATAAACAGATTTGCATAAAGAGGTTTTCTAGGCCATTTCCATTATGAATCTTATGCAACTTGTGAGTCATTTCTCACTTGTAAGATGACCAAATCTCCGTTTAGTGGAACCGGAGAGAGAGCTACAGAACTCCTAGGACTCATACATACCGATGTATGTGGACCTATGAGAGTTCAAACCAGGGGTGGATATTCATATTTCATCGCGTTCACTGATGATATGTCGAGATATGGATTTGTGTTCTTGATGAGACACAAATCTGAGTCATTTGAAATGTTCAAGAGATTCCGCAGTGAAGTGGAGAAACAAACCGGAAAGAGTATCAAGGTGTTCAGATATGACCCGGACGGTGAATATCTTAGTCATGAATTTGTCGATTATCTAAGGCAAAATGAGATTTTGTCTCAGTGGACTTTTCCTGGTACTCCACAGTATAATGGTGTGTCCGAAAGGAGAAATATACTTTATTAGATATGGTCCAATCCATGATGGGGTTCACAGATCTTCCAATAAACCTGTGGGGTTATGCTTTAGAAGCAGTTGCTTACATCTTAAACAAGGTCCCCACTAAAGCAATCTCTAAGACTCCATATGAGATATGGAAGGGACGGAAACCAAACCTGAGACACATCAAGGTTTGGGGTTATCCAGCCTTTGTTAAGAGACTTCAGCCAGACAAGCTTCATGCTAGGTCTGACAAGTGTAGGTTCATAGGATATTCCAAGGAAACTATGGGATATGATTTCTACCACCCGTCTCAACACAAAGTATTTGTGGCCAGAACGACAACCTTTCTTGAAAAGGAATTCCTTGAGGAAGGAATTCATGATGGAGAAGTAGTTCTTGACGAGATTCAAGAGCCCGACTAACCAACACAAGCTCATGGACATGGGATGTCAAATGAGCGTTCTTGGCTGGGTGATACAGTGTTAGGCTTCGGCGCTTCAACTTCAAACGTTGAAGTAACAGTGCCCGTTCAGGAACAAGTTCAGGAACTCGTTCAGGAACAAGTCCAACAAGATATCTCAGTGCAGGTTAAACCTGCTACACAACCTTTCTTAAGAAGGTCAACATGTTATCGACGTGCACCTGGAAGACTTAATCTGATGGTGCAAGAGGATGTGGTCGATCATAAAGATGACGACCCGTTGACTTTCCAAGAGGCCATACAAGGTCTAGATTCTGAGAAATGGTGGAAAGCCATGGAATCCGAGATGGAATCTATGAAGATGAACAAAGTATGGACTTTAGTTGACTCTTCACAGGCTTCCAGACCGATCGATTGTAAATGGGTTTACAAGAAGAAGATTGGAGCAGACGGGCAGGTACAGACCTATAAAGCTCGTCTAGTTGCCAAGGGGTATAGTCAACGAGAAGGGATTGACTAAGAAGAAACGTTCTCCCCTGTGGCAATGCTCAAATCTATTCGGATTCTACTTGCGATAGCTGCGTACTATGACTATGAGATTTGGCAGATGGACGTGAAAATAGCTTTCCTTAACGGAGAGCTCCAGGAAGAGGTTTTCATGACTCAACCTGAGGATTTCATGTCGCCAACTCAAGGTCTTATGGTATGCAAGCTTCAGAGGTTCATTTATGGACTTAAGCAAGCTTCTCAAACTTGGAACATTCGCTTTAACAAGGCAGTTAAAGAGTTCAACTTTGTTAAATGCGATGAAGAGCCTTGTGTGTACAAGAAGTTTAGTGGGAGCACGATTGTCTTCCTTGTGTTTTATGTGGATGACATATTACTCCTGGGAAATAACATTTCGGCGTTGCAAGAGACGAAATCATGGTTGTCTGATCAGTTCTCCATGAAGGATCTAGGAGAAGCAACCTATATTCTGGAAATAAAGATCTATAGGGATAGATCGAAAAGGTTGCTTGGATTGTCACAATCCCAGTACATCGATCGTATCATGAGACGATACAACATGGAAAGTTCCAAGAAGGGCTATCTACCGATAGGCACTAGAATTTCTCTCTCTAGTGAGGATTGTCCTAAGAACCCGAAAGAAAGAGAATGCATGAGTCGACTTCCCTACGCTAACGCAGTGGGAGCCATCATGTACTCCATGACGTGTACTAGGTCTGACGTATCCTACGCACTAAGTGTAGTGAGTAGATATCAAGCAGATCCTGGTGAGGAACACTGGAAGGTTGTTAAGAACATCATTAAGTACTTACAAAGGACTAAGGACCAGTTCCTCATTTATGATGGTTCTAACTTGGAGTTAGAAATATTCACTGATACGAGTTTCTTGACAGACAAGGATGACAGTCGGTCCATTTCAGGCTATGTATTTTGTCTGAATGGAGGCGCAATAAGTTGGAAGAGTTACAAATAGGCTACTATAGCCGATTCGGTGACTGAAGCAGAATATATAGCGGCTTGCGAGCAGCTAAAGAAGCGGTTTGGATGAGAAAGTTCATAGATGAACTTGGTGTGGTACCTTTGATAAAGGAAGTCGTTCCTTTATTAGGTGATAACTCCGGAGCTATTGCTCAGCGAAGGAACCGAGGTCTCATCAGAAATCGAAACATGTTCTGCAGAAGTTTCACCTGATACGAGAGATCATAACGCGTGGGGACGTGCAAATCCAAAAGGTGGATGGAAAGGAAAATGCAGCAGATCCGTTCACGAAGGCGCTTGGGTCAAAGGAGTTTGACAAGCATAAGCTAAGGATCGGATTGAGAGAGATGACTAGCTGGCATTAGTTTTAGACATGTAGCGAGTTGTAATTTAGACATCGATTTCATTTTTAATAATATATGGCATTATTTTCATTTGATGAATTTTCATAAGTGTATGATTGAGTCCAAGATTTAATCTGAAACTTGACATTATGATAGAGATCATAATAAACAGAGTCAAGTTTTTGGTATGATTTAATCTGAATTGTTCTTGTTCGTATGATCACTACTCGGACTACAGTGATCCGGAAAGAACAACATGTATGTGATAAGTTTCTCTGGTGATAGAAATCAGCAGATCTCTTTTACTGAATCACATATATGGGTGATACACATAATGATGTGATCACTGAACTGACCTAAAGGGAGAAATGCTTAATGGTTAAATAACCAATGAACTGTCATAAGATTTCTCCAGATAGTTAGATAATTAGTTTTTCCTTAGACCTGAGATCAACATAGTAACTGGCATCTTATCTATTATTCTTTGATTCTGGACACCTAGTATCTGAGAGTACTAGTTGAATAAATATTGTGAATAATTAGATATTTGCGTAGTTAGTGATTGATCAAGATGGAATCCGTCAACTCTTGGTAAGAGTTTGAGCTCTATGTTGTCAGTAATCACAATGACTATACGAATCTCTGGCCAGAGTACATTGAATGAATGAAGAAAGGTGTTTCTTAGGTTCATTCTTCAGTCAGTTGTGATTGACATGAGACATAGTTGATGATCCGTAAGGCTGACAATTATGACCATGCGTAGGATGCATCCGGAACTGTAGTGATAGAAGGAAATACTAACGTCAACTTCACCCTGGTTCGTTTTGGGTAAGATTGTTACTCATATGAGTAAGGATGTTACTTCACGCTATCCGATCGTTGGGGAGTGTTGCTAGACGCCAACCTTGATTAGTTAATTAGTGGAGACTAATTGGCTACCGGTTTAGTGATGAACCTACGAGGTCACATGCATACGAGTGTCTCGGTATCTGCTTGTGATTGTTAGACAATCAGTGTGGAATGCAGTTATATTCATCCGCTAGCACCGAAGAATATAATTGTATTTGTTTTTCTTTTGGGGTTAGTACATAAGATGTACGGGCAAGTATGTGTATGGAGATACATGTACTTCGACTATTTGAGATATTACGTAAAGGCAAGCGGGAAATTGAAAGTATTATGTCATTTATGTAATATTTTGATAGTTTGGGTTTAAGTCGTAATTATTAAAAGTTAATAATTATTTAAGAAACGAAAAACGGGTCTTTGTAATCAGATTACATAATCGCAAAATCAAAACCCTAGCCGTCAAAAGAAAAAGAACGAAGAACGAAAAACAGTTTTTCGTTCTTCCCGAATTCCGCACCAACGATTGCAAGGTAGATCCGATCTCGACGTGGATACGCGTAGAGGGCTTGCGCTATCAAATCTACCACATCCGACAATCACACGTTCAATGCGAAAGATCTCTTATTCGGGTTGATAAAAACACGCTTCCGTACCCCAAATCAACCCAACAACTTTGATATAACAACTTATATTGGGTCAACCAATGATATATAATCTATCATCGTAATTGGTTTATGGTCGAAATCAAATATTTTATATACAAAGTTTATATTTACCATAAGAAGTAAGATCTAAAAGAGGATGGATGTTGTCAAAATATAATCGCTTAATTTATACTATTTGTTTAAAAGAAGATGCGTTTATTGTTGCTTTTACATATATTTATTTTTTAAATTTATGTTCCCATTATAAAGGGTAGAAAATAAATAGCTAAAAAACCATGAAATAAATAGCTAAACATTTGGATCCCCTCGAACAACAAAAATTGAAATTTAAGTTCAAACGATAATTTGATTGCCATATAATGTTAAACAATTGCCAGATATTTAGTAACAAAAGAGCAACCAATTTTTGTTCTTAGCTGATAATGATCCAAGTACAATAATATATGATTATTGGTGAATCTAAAAGATATACATTTTATGTAATAGATCATTTGGTTCAAAAACATCTTAAAAAAGAACAATAATTTATGATAATCAAACGAAGATTATTCTGAATAGACCATTACATAAACAATAACAAAGAGAATAAAAAATATTAAGCTCTTGATTAATTATAACATTATGGAAAAAATATAGCATAAAAAAATAGTATTCGACAATATTTTTGAATAAAGTGTAAAAATATTATTGGTGGAGTGAAAAAGGACAATTGTGTTTGAATAAAATTCGTATGAATAAAATATGATAATTTTTAATTCAAACGCCAAAAGATTTTAAATTGGTAATTTATAAATCAATTATTTATGCGAAAGATAGATTTGATGATAATGCATTTTATACCTTTCGGTTCAGTGAACATACACCTTTCGTTTATAAAAAAAATAAAATAAAATAACAATAACAATAAAATGATAAGGTAACAACATGAGGATTGAGAGATTTTGCAACTTTATTTATATATATATATATATATTAATTTTGTTTATGTTTAAAATTGAAATTGTAAATTAATTTAATTTAATATATTAATTTCTTTAATTTGTATTCAAAGTTTTGTGAGAATTGAACCATTTAATTTTATTTATGTTTAAAATGAAATTTTAAATTAATTTATAGAAATATATTAAATTCTTTTTAATTTGTAGAACACTGTTAATTTAAGAAATTTTTTTAAAAAAATGTCATTAAATATATAAAATAAATATTATTATTTTGGTATAAAAAATAAAATAAAATAACAATAGAATGATGAGTTGACGACATAAAAATTGAGAGATTTTCCAACTGTTTTTATATAGAGTAATTGTATTTATGTTTAAAATCGAATTTCTAAATTAATTTAATTAATATATTAAATTCTTCTTAATTTGTATTCAAAATTTTGTGAACATTGAACCATTTAATTTCATTTATGTTTAAATCGAATTTATAAATTAATTAATTGAAATATATTAAATTCTTTTTAATTTTAAAATACTGCACCTTAATTGAAGAAATAGGTATTAAAAGATGTCATTAAATATACAAAATAAATATTATAATTTCTGTATAAAAAATAAAATAAAATATTAAAAGAATGATGAGGTGACATCATGAGGATTGAGAGATTTTGCAATTTTTTATATATAGATTTATTTTATAAACACGTTATTAACGTGAGTTTGAATCATACATAAGTTTGTTCCAAATATTTGATGTAATATTTCTTCATAATATTTTTGTTATATATTATTTAATTATTTATAATATTGATATGACGTAGTATGCTCTATACTCTCGCGAGAACAAGTTTCACAACAGTAAAGATACGATGTTTATAAAACAAAACTTTTAAGAGAATAATATCCACATAACCTTGCCTTATTATAATTAAAATAACAAAAATAATGTGAATGATATTTTTCATCTAATATTTTTAATTATAAATTATTTCACAAAGAAAATAAGATTTTGATGTTCATATAATTTAGATATGACTATGTCTATTTTTGTGGAAATTATTAGGAAATACAAAGATTTCTCGTCTCCATACATCCCGTGATTACACTTCTCGTCATTCTAGTTTTCTTATAATCATGTTTCACATTTTTCTAGTTAGACTCTCTTTGAGTCTCCTTGTTCTACCGCAATTTTTATCTTAACGTTTTGAAATAAATTTCTGATATATATAACTTAAATTATATATCATATATACCATTATAATATCAGGTCAACCAATGATATATAATCTATCATCGTAATTGGTTTATGGTCGAAATCAAATATTTATATACAAATTTTATATTTACCATGAGAAGTAAAATCTGAAAAAGGATGGATGTTGTCAAAATATAATCTCTTAATTTATACTATTTGTTTAGTAAAAGAAGATGCGTTTATTGTTGCTTTTACATATATTTATGTTTTAAATTTATCTTTTCCATTATAAAGGATAGAAAATAAATAGCTAAAAAACCATGAAATAAATAGCTAAACATTTGGATCCCCTCGAACAAAAAAAAATTGAAATTTAAGTTCAAACGATAATTTGATTGCCATGTAATGTTAAACAATTGCCTGATATTTAGTAACAAGAGAGCAACCAATTTTTGTTTTTAGCTGATAATGATCCAAGTACAATAATATATGATTATTGGTGAATCTAAAAAATATACATTTTATGTGATAGATCATTTGGTTCAAAAACATCTTAAAAAAGAACAATAATTTATGATAATCAAAGGAAGATTATCCTGAATAGACCATTACATAATCAATAACAAAGAGAATAAAAAATGTTAAGTTCTTGATTAATTATAACATTATGGAAAAAATATAGAATAAAAAAATAGTATTCGACAATATTTTTGAATAAAGTGTAAAAATATTATTGGTGGAGTGAAAAAGGACAATTGTGTTTGAATAAAATTCGTATGAATAAAATATGATAATTTTTTATTCAAACGCCAAAAGATTTTAAATTGGTAATTTATAAATCAATTATTTATGTGAAAAATATATTTGATGATAATGCATTTTATACCTTTCGTTTCAGTGAACATACACCTTTCGTTTATAAAAAATAAAATAAAATAACAATAGAATGATGAGGTAACAACATGAGGATTGAGAGATTTTGCAACTTTATATATATATATATTAATTTTATTTATGTTTAAAATTGAAATTGTAAATTAATTTAATATATTAATTTTTTTAATTTGTATTCAAAGTTTTGTGAGAATTGAATCATTTAATTTTATTTATGTTTAAAATGAAATTTTAAATTAATTTATAGAAATATATTAAATTATTTTTAATTTGTAGAATACCGCTTATGTTTTGGGCAAACACGTAAAACTTATGCTGCACATAGAATATACTTGATCATGTATTGAACTGACATCTAATTTCTTTTTTTCTTCAGGTGATTGATAAAATCCAAGAGGAGAAGAGCCTTACAGATATGGTTTGACTCATCTCGTTCCTCTTCTCGGACTTTAGAAGAAACTTATGAAATAGCATACTGATGGATTTTCCTATCATTGTGTGTTCACTTCCTTAGGATGAAAGATGAGGTCCAGGGTGTGATATTACACCACAAGTAAGTTTTTATTCACTCAATTTTAATCCGATTTAACCCAATTTTACTCGATTTCACCGAATTTCAACACTATTTTCCTCAATTTTTATTCGATTTTACTCAAATTTAACCCGATTTCACCGATTTAATCTGATTTCACCTAAGGTTAACCCGCTTTCATCCAATTTTAATCTGATTTCCCCCAATTTTTATTCGATTACACCCAAATTTAACCCGATTTCACCCGATTTAATCTTATTTAACCCAATGTTAACCCAATCTCACTAAAATTTAACCCGATTTCACCCAATTTTAATCCGGTTAAAATTGGGTGAAATCAGATTAAAATTGAACGAATATATTTAAAATTTGGTTAAATCAGGTTCAAATTCGATGAAATCGAGTAAGGTGAATTAAAATTGAACGAATATATTTAAAATTTGGTTAAATCAGGTTCAAATTCGATGAAATCGAGTAAAAAATAGGTGAAATCGAGTTAAATTTGGTGAAATTGGGTGAAATCGGATTAAATATGAGTGAAATAGAGTTAAAATTTGGTGAAATTGGGTTAAAATTGGGTGAGATCGGGTTAATTTTGGTGAAATTGGGTGAAATCGGATTAAATATGAGTGAAATAGAGTTAAAATTTGGTGAAATTGGGTTAAAATTGGGTGAGATCGGGTTAATTTTGGTGAAATTGGGTGAAATCGGATTAAATATGAGTAAAATAGATTCTGTTAAATCGGGTTGAAATTCGGTGAAATCTAGTAAAAATTAAGTGAAATAGAGTGAAAATTTGGTGAAATTGGGTTGAAATTCGGTGAAATCGAATAAAAATTGGGTGAAATATGGTAATGTTAAAATTATGTTACTATTAAAGAAATCATATAGAATTTTTTTGTAATTATTAGAATTTAAAATATTTTTTATTTTAATATTTTGTAATATAAAAAAAATTTAATAATACATTAAAAGTAAAGAGAATATGTTATTTTTAGAGAAATCATATAGTTCGGGGGAATAGGCTAGAGTTTATATAGTTCGGGGGGAAATAGGCTATAGGTTATATAGTTCGGGGGAAAATAGGCTATAGTTTATATAGTTTGGGAGAATAGACTAGAATTTATATAGTTTGGGTGAGAATAGACTGGAATTCATATAGTTCGGAGGGAAATAGGTTGGAATTCATAGAGTTCGGGGGATAGGCTGGAAATCATATAGTTTGGGGGAATAAGCTGTTTTAAAAATATTTAACAGAAAAATTAACATAAAATTAACGGAGGGAAAAAAAGATAAATTTTTAAGATTGAAGGGGAAATAGTATGAATAATAATAGTTTAGAGGGAATAGAATGAATAGAAGAGTGAACCACATTAAAGTGGTAAAATTATAATTGACTATTTCCCTTAACGTAACCAAAATATTTATTTCTGTTTTTGGTTATTTGTTTTCTTACAACTAATTTGGACTGACATATTGAAGACTGTATATGTACACGAAAGGCCCCACAAGTTAGTTGCCAACTTTGAATTTTTCAACAATATTCAATATTAATCATTTAATAATTAAAGTTACTGTCAATTTTAAACAATCCCAACGCTCAATGTTTTTATTCAACAAAAGCCTACTTATATTATCGACTTACTCACACGAAAATAGATTAAAAGCTCATTATTTTGTATAAATTGATACAATATATATAAAGATAAAGACAAATCTCATCCAACTTTTATATGACATATTATTTATTATTAATGTCAAGGATTTTAATATAAATTATTCTCAATATGCACAATTAAAATACGGAGTATAATATAGTGTAAAAATTCGTACATAATTTACATAAATTGAATGTTTGGTAATAAAATGAGATATATTTAATTGATAAAATACAAGGTGATTTACGTTGTAGTAATTTCTCTCCATATATATTTGACTTTCTGATATGATCTTCTGTCTAGGGTCCTCTGTGTTCTTCAGACAGGATCACGAGGGAAAAGAACAGCATACATTGATTCCGACAAGTCTTTTTTAAATCCGACGCCGGAGTTGACGCCGGGAAGAATGAAGTTCGGAAAAGAATTCGCCTCGCAGATGGTGCCGGAGTGGCAAGAAGCATACATGGACTACGACTATCTCAAAGCCCTTCTCAAAGAAATCATCCGATTCAAACGTAGAACCAACCCTCCCCCACCGGCGTCCCAAAACGCAAATGCCGGCGGTTTGAAACGCAAGTTAACGCTTTACCGGGCGTTCAGTGGTCTGGTTTCGACACCGAACAGGTCGAGATCACACTCGGGTCAGATCAACACAGACATCGAACAAGGACAGAAACCTCCGATAATGATACACGCAGTGAACGACGCGTACGAGACGGCGTTCTTAATGGCGGCCGAAGAAGGCGGAGAGCACGAGCTCGTCTTTTTCCGGCGACTCGACAACGAGTTTAACAAGGTTCAGTGTATCTGAAAGACGATTAGATTTGTTTCATCTAGGGTTGTTATTTATTTTGTGAGAAATATGATTGGAATCCATCTACATCCATGAGATATAAAAGCTAATTTAAAATGTTAAAATTATCCAAAATTATATAGATATATATGATTTATATTGTATTGATACGAGATATCATCATATACTATATTAAATATAAATGTGAATGTGAATTTAACTCATTTAAAAATGATTTAATCAAATATGAGTTTGTTTTAAATCCATTCAAAATTTAGTTCGAAAAATTAAACTTCATTTAAAACTAGATATAATAAATTAATGATTCATTTCATATATTTATATATAACAACATTAACATAACAACAGTATATATATGTATAAATTATATTTCAACTGATCATGATTAATTTGAAACAGGTAGAGAAGTTCTACAGAGGGAAAGTGGAGGAGGTAGTGAAAGAGGCACTGATGTTGAACAAACAGATGGACGCACTAATCGCGTTTCGGATAAAAGTGGAGAATCCTGAAGGATGGCGGTGGCCGGAGAGGGCGGTTGAGATGACGCGTTTGGCTTCTGATGTCGCCACTTCCGCGTCTGCGTTAGCGGCTTCCATGCCCTCCGAAGCTCAAACCAGTCAGTAACACTCCACCTACACATCACCTACTTCACTAACTTTTTCCTCGCTTTTTCTTTTTGGTAATAAAATAATTCCATTTATTTTTGTCCTAATAATATTACGTAACTCTTTTTTCCAACAATGCTGAAAAAGTGGTCCAAAAAAATGGATGAGCATCGAAGTACCTTGTGAAATATTCTATTTTTAAAATATACTATTTTATGTAAATCCGTCTAATTTTTATAGGCGATGAATTTATACATTATTTTTTATATAAATATATGAATTTGTTATGAAATATCAAAATTATATAGTTAGAATTATAAAAGAAATACAAGTTATCATATAATTATTTCAAATTCATATCATATATTGTTTGTAAGGTGTACAATCATATGTCAATGTAGAAGAAGATATGGTTATATTATTTTAAAATAATAATATAATTTATTGAATATAATATAAATTTTAGAAGAGAATTTTGTATATCTATTTTTAAAAAATTTGTATCTTTTTATTTATCATTATAAATATATTCGATATGATCGAAATTCGTCATAAAACATATACACAATCTTATTAAGTAATCAGTAATAGCATTGTGAATACTTAATATGACAATAAATGGGATGAATTTAAATCCGTTGGTATAAATGGGAGGAATTGATGTTGGTTTTGCAAGTATTAAATTCTCTTGTCGTTCAAGTTTTACTTTCGTACCCGATTTAGATTTCAGACCGGTTTAATACGTACAGTTGTACCAAAGCGCCATTTAGGAAATTAAATTATGTATTTTTAGGGGCTCACATGGAGGCCATACAGGAAGGAGGGTCGAGCAGAGCTGGTCAATCCGACGAAGATGAAGAAGAAGAAGAAGAAGAGAATGGCGGTAAGGTCACCGGAGAGAAACCTTCGTCGGATGAACTGAAAATGAAGAGCAACATCAGAGCATTGAGACCAGCTCCCGTCGAGGTTTTGGATCGCGTCAAGCTCAACAACACCTTGGAGACTCCTCGTTCCACCATTAAAGGTGTCCTCAAGGTCCCAAACATGACGGAGCTTAAGTTCAGCCGAGAGAATCTGAAGAGAGTGGAGGAGAAGCTCAAACGAGCCTTCGTCGAGTTCTACCAGAAGCTTCGGCTCCTCAAGAGCTACAGGTGCGATGAATGTTAATGGAGATGTATTTTTACATAACCCTAGCTAACGTATTTACATATATACCCTTCATAATGATCAAGTAGATTTTGTATAGTTTTGATGATTGATGGGTTTGAATGTTCTGATGATGCATAGCTTTCTGAACGTGTTGGCATTTTCAAAGATCTTGAAGAAGTATGACAAAGTAAGATTTTTGGAGAAAACATTTTGATTTAGCCATTGTGATTTTGTTCTTAAAACATGTTCCACGACATTACATTTTACAGATAACTTCAAGGAACGCCTCGAGACCTTACATGACAATGGTGAATAATTCGTTTCTTGGAAGCTCTGATGAGGTAAAGATAGAGAAATTATCTTAATTTCATACGAAGGGACAAACGACTATGGTTAAATCTTATTTCTTTTGTTAAATGGATTTGAATTTAACTAGACTTAAAAATCAATTATCAAGAGCCAAAACCTGTTTAAGATTTCGAGATTATCAATATATATATATATATATATATATGAATAAATGATTCATGTTCTAGTCGATAGTAGTGTAGTGTAATTTGAGTTATCGACTCGTGAGACAGTTCTAGTTTGGATCAGATTTAAACGAACTGAGTTCGATATTTTTAAGCTCGTCTACAAAACGAATTAACAAACTTAATCGAAAACGAATTAGAATTTATGTGAATTGACTCGTGAGTTGATAATAAAATCACGAGCAAATCGCACGTTATTTATGTTTCCACAAATTATTTGTATTTGAAATGAAAAGAATTGTTTACATATTATATTGTTATTTTTTTCTATTTCTGTAGAAATGATATATTATTATTACAAAATAAAAACAAAAATATTTTATTTAATATTTTGCGAACGATCGAATTTAAAATATTTATGATATCAACATTGTATTTGATATTCGATAAATTTGTTTTTCATTTAGTATTTTGATATTTAATAACTTTTTATTTGAATTAATGTTTTTATATTTTAGATATTTTATTTGATTGGATGACGATTAACATTCATGTGTTACTAACTTTTTAAATTAAACGGTCTAATCCGTGTGCCAACTCGTTATAAATGCGAACTAAGCTGAATTGAGATTTTTCAGCTTGTTTTTTGATGAACCGACGACGAGTTGAGCCGAACCAACTGATCTTACATATCGATTCGATATGACATTACACAATATAACATCTTTGTCTACTTGTTACAGGTCGTAAAACTGATGGAACGAGTCGAATCCACATTCATAAAGCACTTTGCGAATGCTAACAGAACAAAAGGAATGGGTATCTTGAGGCCAAAAGCAAAAAGAGAGAGGCATCGGCTTACGTTCTCCACGGGTAAATTGGACACTCTCAAATCTTGCTTCTCCGTTTCTCCGTTGTGTTAACGATGGATTCCATTTCAGGTTTCTCTGCGGGATGTGTTTTTTCGCTTATAGTAGCACTTGTTGCGATCATACGTACTCGGAATATCTTACAGAAGAAAGGCCAGGCTCAATACATGGAGACTATGTTCCCTCTTTATAGGTATACTAAGAATTTATGTCAAGCATCAATTTCAAACCTGAGTCTCTTTGCTCTTCCTGCAGCTTATTCGGCTTCATCGTTCTTCATATGATTGTGTATGCCGCTGATATATTTTACTGGAGACGGTATCGTGTAAACTACTCCTTCATATTCGGCTTCAAGCAAGGATCTGAACTCGGTTACCGACAAGTTCTGTTTGTTGGATTCACCGTTGGAGTATTTGCCCTTCTCTGTGTTCTTGGCAATCTCGACATGGAGATGGATCCCAAAACTGAAGATTACCAAGCATTAACCGAACTTCTTCCTCTCTTCTTACTCATTGTAAGTCCAATATTTCAAAGAGTTTTATGGTCGACAATGGATTACCTCTGATCTTTTGTATTCATCTCCGTAGGCAATGCTTGTTGTTATATTCATGCCATTCAACATCTTATACCGTTCGAGCCGCTTCTTCTTCCTCACATGTCTATTTCACTGTCTTGCTGCTCCTCTCTACAAGGTAAAGCAGAAATAGAAAATCTCATTAATGGAAGAGAGAGTTCTTATTCAAAGGTTACCTTTTTTTCTGCAGGTAGCATTACCCGATTTCTTTCTGGGAGATCAGTTAACGAGTCAGGTCCAAGCACTTCGAAGCATTGAGTTCTACATCTGCTACTATGGCTGGGGAGACTTCAAACGCAGAAGGAACACCTGCAAAGACTCCAGCGTCTACCACACTTTCTTCTTCATCGTTGCAGTCGTTCCATATGCATCTCGTCTTCTTCAGGTACTTAATAACGTGACTCCAAATTGTAAAACTTCCGCTTGATAATGTGACTCCAATCGGCATTCTTACAGTGCCTGCGGCGGCTTTTTGAGGAGAAAAACCCAGAACAAGGGTACAACGGCCTTAAGTACTTCTTGACGATCGTTGCAGTCTGTTTGAGAACTGCTTACAGTATAGAAACAAGCAGCATTGCATGGAAAGTACTAGCTGCAATTTTCTCAGCCATTGCTGCAATATTCTGTACGTACTGGGACTTCGTCTATGACTGGGGGCTTCTGAACCGAGCATGTAAGAACCGCTGGTTGCGGGATAAACTCCTCGTTCCCCGCAAGGAGGTATACTTCATTGCAATGGTGAGCATAGGCAAAACAGATCACCACACAATCCCTTTAAATTGGATTTCCTATCTTATCATGTTCCAGAGGAAACTGAACATCAAACTAAACCTGCTGCAGATCTTGAATGTCCTTCTGAGATTTGCATGGTTGCAGACGGTGTTAGATTTCAATTTCTCTTTCATGCACAGACAGACGATGGTTGCCATTGTCGCCAGTCTTGAGATAATCCGCCGTGGCATATGGAATTTCTTCAGGTACAAATGCAAAAGCATGCTCTAGATTTAGGGCTAATGGGCACAAGCAATTTTTTTCCTGTGATAGTGATCCTCTGTTTGGATAATGAAACAGATTGGAGAACGAGCATTTGAACAATGTCGGTAAATACAGAGCATTCAAGTCAGTCCCATTGCCGTTCAACTACGATGAGGATGATGACAAGGAGGAGTAGTGTGTTATTCTCAAACCGGTTTATCCTTTGTGCCCTAATTCTCCTTTCTTGTAAGATTCTTTCCTATTTTTTCTTCATTTTTTTCTGTAATAAAACGAAATTCTCTTGCTTCTATTCTGGTCCTTTACACATTTCAGCAAAGGGAGATGTTGTTTCAAGTTATATATAGTTAGAACCACATTGAAAACTAAACAGAACCATAAAGCAATCACTAAAAACGGCACCATCTTTTACTTGGCATAAAAGAAACGTGCACTGAAGGTATAAATTCCTACACCAGCGAGTTAAATCCAGCTTGATAAACTAAAACAGTCATTGGCATTAAGAAAGTAATGATCTTTAAGCAAATACTTAGCTTAATAATTTAATTAGAGACAAAATGCCGATCATGGTGTCGATCTCGTAATCTAACAAGGAATTTCTTGTTGCAGGCGAAACAATCCCCCCAGAATTCAATGTTGGTATTCAATTCATATCAACAAGATATCGTAAAGTTACCTAAGATTCAGCTTTCGTGCCCGATTCTGACAAATCCTCGTTGCCTTTCGATCATTCCGTGTCCTTCTTGGCCTCCTCCTCCGCCTTCTCTCGTTCCAACTCCTTCTTCGCTTCCTCCTCAGCAGCCTTCTCTGCCCTCAGAATCGGCTCATAGTAATCTGCGTGAGCGTCCATACACTTCTTGAGCGAAGCCGTGACCTCCATACACTTCGTGACGATATCTTCTTTGTTCTTCTCAGCTTCCTCTATGCAATTTTCCCAAGCTATAAAGCTTTCGTTGCACCCACCTCCTTTCATGAACAGGCAAAACCCGCACTCTCCTTCCTCTTCTTCGTCTTCCTCCCTTTTTTCTCCTTCCTTTGATCGAATCGAATCTATTTTGGGGGCTTCAGTTTCTGCCGCATCAGTCGAATTGTCCGACGAATCTCCCCGAGGCATCGACGATTCGTCGCTGTTTCGAGCTACGACCTCGGCGTCATGTTTCGTCGTTTTCAGATCCACAGATGACATGATCGTGCTCTCACCGGACCCAATCGAATCGGCGAGTCAGTTCGGAGAAACTCGCTCGAGTTGAAGTCTTCTTGAGACTACACCTAGAGAGAAGAAGACATCCCTTAAAACCCTTCAAAAACCCCTTTGCTATTAGAATAAAACAAAATTATTTTAATTCCATCAGAACTTCATAAAATACAACAAACAATTTATATTTCTATTTCCATATACAATAGTCATATTATATTAATCATAGTGTATTAATATTTTAAACGAATCGTTGGGGCTAAGCTCTTAGAGCTACCCCTCCAAAAATAGGCGTATGCCGCTTAATACGACGAGCACACGGTATTCTTTAGTAAAAGGCGAAAGAATAGTTCGCTATGTGCTCATCGCACGGCTCCGTGAAAACTTATACGACTGTTGTGTCATTTTAAATAAAAGGCTGTGTTAATCCGTAGTTATTAATTTCAACGATGTGGGATAATTTAAGACCCATCGTGCTTCAGAGTGTCTTCAACTGGGCCGTATAAACACGGACCGAGGACCAATATCCATAGGATATGATTATCATCATGTAATTCTATTTTCGTATAATGCGAACTTTTTACTTTTTCTAATAACCCACATTATATCTATCTATATGCATATATTATCAATATAAATTTTATATATATTCAATTAGTATTCATAATAATTGATATTGTAATTTTATGATGGTACATCTTAGTTACTATAACGTAAGAATCCAATATGTTATAATTATGGTTTATATGATCGATTACAAAGTTTATTTATAATGATGATATACATATTTCAACTCTAAACCAATTTAAATAAACTTATTCATATTTTTTGATATTATGTTAGAGTTAATTTTGTTTTGAAGGAATAATTTATAATACACAATTTAGAGATTAAATCTATAATTTTAATATTTTAAAATAAATTTATGAATTTTTTATGGTTTAGTGAAACAATTTTATTATATCAAAATATTCAATTTTAAAACCGAAAAAAATAATAAATGGTGTTATTTGATCGAAATTATATACATAAAAAGGTTGCAAAGCAACCACAACATCCTTTAACGTATTTTTTAAAACAAAACCGAAACATTTTGTTTTCATGTGCGAATATAACTAACGCTTTCTATTCCCGTCATTTAGGGACGTTTCGGGTTATTCGAATCGATCCGGACGGATCTAACCCGAAAAACTCAACCTGTGAGATAAACGGGTTTTGGAGAAAACCTATATGGTTCAAAATCTAAAACCCAAATGGTTCGACGGTTCGGGTTGGGTTCAGGAGAACCCGAAGAACCCAAAAAAAAGAAAACTTAACCCTTCTAAGCTAATCTTTTGTATGTTAAATTTGGAACCCGAATTAACCGTTTAAACCCGAGTTATCAGTTTAAATCCCGAATTACCCGTTTAAAACCCGAATTATCCGTTTAAACCCGAATTATCCGTACTTAAATAACCCAAAAAACCCCGAAAAATCCGAGAACTGGAAAGAACCCAAATACAATTTGGATTTTTTTGGGTTCAATGTTTCAAAATCTGAACAACCCGAACCCAATCCGAAATTCGAGGAACAAGTCCCGAAAACCAAATGAATTTTTTTGAATTCAATTTTTTAGAACCCGAGAAACCCGAACCCGTCCCGAAACCCAAACTGCCCGTCACGTGTTTGTAATGTCTTCATGCATTTTATGTGAGTTAGTGCTAAAACTGGCAACACGATTTCTTGGAGTTCACATGTCTTCCCATTTTCAACATTCTTATTCTCATTATTGTCATTGTTTAAACTGGAGTTTAAGTGAGAGTTTCGCGATTTACTAAATTTAGTATTTTTTTCTCTTGAAACACTTTTCCTTATTTATATAGGAAGTTTCTTATTTTAATTTTATTATAGTTATATTTTTCTTAAATCAATACCGAAATTTAAAAAATATAATAGTTAAAATTTGAGTATTTTTTCGGTTAATATAGTTTCAGAATTTTAGAATTTTTTATTTGTTAAATAATTCCACATAAATCACAAACCTAAAATCAAATTAAATATTTTATATAACCATAGAAATGTACTATAACAGAAGTGAGTAATTCTTATTATCTCAATAATACATGCACGACACTATATACACAATGTGAGACTTAACCTAATTAAGCCTAAGTAGAGGTAATTACAATTATGTCCCTTACATGCTCCCGCAAGATGAATCACCGAGGTGATTCCAATCTTGGAACATAACCCGTCAAACTGTATGCGCGGAAGAGGTTTGGTAAGTATATCCGCTAGTTGATCCTTGGAGTTCACATGAGATACACGGAGGCTGCCTGCTTCGATCTGACCACGAACGAAGAAATAATCAAGTGCAAGATGCTTCATACGGGAGTGAAAAACCGGGTTTGCGCTGAGATAAGTTGCTCCAATATTGTCACAGTAGACTGTTGGGGTCGACGGAAGAATAATGTCGAGTTTAGTGAGAAGATTACCAAGTCAACAAATCCCGGCAGATGTATTTGCTACTGAACGATATTCAGCCTCTGTGGAAGATCGTGAGTGTCCCGTTTGTTTCTTAGACGACCAAAAGATAGGATGCTTGCCAAGACAAACAATATATGCACCCATCGATTTGAAGTTAGATGAATCTCCAGCCCAGTCTGCATTACTGAAAGCATGAAGAGACAAAGAATTTGCAGCAGCAAGGAAGATACCTTTGTTGCGTGAGCCAGCAAGATAGTGAAGCACTCGTTTTGCACATAAACAATGCTCATCCGTTGGTTGATGCATAAACTTGGACAGCTTGTTTACAGCAAAACTTATGTCCAGACGCGTGAGAGAAAGGTACTAAAGGCTCCCAATGACCTGCCTGAATTCACTCGGGTTGTGTAGAGGTGTATCCGAGGAGATAGTCAACCGTGAGGTCGACGACATTGGTGTGGAGACAGATTTAGCTTCGTTCATCTTCGTCCGGGTGAGTAGGTCTGTGATCTATTTTTTCTGCGACAAGTGAAGACCATGTCATGTTCATGTAGCTTCGATTCCCAGAAAGAAGGTAAGAGCTCCAAGGTCTTTCAGTGAGAATCGGGATGCCAGAGAGGAGATGAAGGTCCGGATGTGAGAAGAGGAAGATCCCGTGACGATCATATCGTCAACATATACCAGGGCATACAACTTGGTCGTTGATGTGTGCAGAACGAACAGTGAGGCATTCGCCAAGGAATTCTTGAAGCCACAGCCAAGCAAGAAGGTTTGTAATTCAGAGTACCACGTACGAGGTGCCTGCTTGAGCCCATAAATAGCTTTACGAAGCTTGCAAATGTGTACTGGATGATCCTTGTCAATGAATCCCGGAGGTTGCGTCATGTAAACATCTTCGGTGAGGTTGCCTTGCAGAAATGTATTATTAACATCAAGTTGGTTAATATGCCATCCATTTGAGATCGCGAGACTAAGAACAGTACGGATTGTCGCAAGTTTAACCACTGGACTGAAAGTCTCGTGGAAGTCTACACCCGGTCTTTGATGAAAATATTTTGCAACCAAGCGAGCTTTGTATCGATCAATGGAGCCATCCGGATTTCGCTTGATACGGAAGACCCACTTGCACCCGACAACATTATTGGCGGTTTCAGGAGATACTAATTCCCAAGTCTCGTTTCGAAGCAACGCATTAAATTCGTCACGCATATCTTGTTTCCATTTGGTACTTCGTAGAGCTTGTGTTACCGTTGCAGGTTTTGTTTCATCCGTATCACCTGTACACATATGAGCAAACTTGGGATTAGGCTTAGTAATGTTGTCCTTTCCTCGTGTGACCATAGGATGAATGTTCAGAGTAGATGGTTCAGGCGGGTCAGGGCATCGTGGCGGGTCTGCACCAGACAACATAGGAGCAGACACTATTTGCGGTAAAGGAACAGCGGGGGCAGAAGAGTCCTCGGTTTGTTGGCTGTCCGTGTCAAGCTCCACATTCACTCTCGGGGGCCTTGACGGAGGAGATGGAGAATGTGGCAAGGAAAATGGTTGAATGGGAGACAAAGAGGGACCGTGGGGTGATGACAAGAGGGTTGTGATGCAGGATTGGTGATAAATTTAGAGAGACAAGCAAAAGGAAAGACTGATTCATGAAAGACAACGTGGCGAGAGAAAAAGACATGGAGCTTGGATAGATCTAGACATAGATATGCAATTTGGGAGTTGGAGTACCCAAGAAAGACACAAGGAGCGGATCGAGGGTCAAGTTTGTGAGAAGCATAGGGGCGCAGCCAAGGGTAGCACAAACAGCTAAAGACCTTGAGTTTGTGTAGATTTGGTGGCGTTTAGAAGAGAGTTCCGAAGGGTGAGGCGTAGGCAAGTAGGGGAGTTGGCATACGGTTGATGAGATATACCGCAGTCGTAAATGCATAGGACCAATAGGGCAACGGTAGTGAGGCATGCATAAGGAGAGATAAGTCGGTTTCAACAATATGACAATGTCGGCGTTCGGAGATTCCATTGTGCTCGGGAGTGTGAGGAGGGGTGGTGTAGTGAGATATTCCGTTGACCGAGAGAAAAGAGGCAAAAGCTATATATTCCCCACCATTATCGGTGTAGAGATTGATGGTTTTAGTGTTAAACGTGGTTTCAACAAGAGATTTGAAGGCAATGAAGGTTTCCCGAACTTGTGATTTTTGTTTGAGAGGATAGAGCCAAGAATAACGCGTAAAATGATCCACGAAGAGAACATAATATTTAAAATCATCAATTGAAATAATAGGAGATGACCATAGATCGGAGAAAATGAATTTAAGAGGACGAGAAGAAACAATAGACGAAGCATGAAATGGGAAATTGTGACTCTTATTACTAAGACAAGAATTGCACGGAGAAAATAAAGAATCTCGAACCAACGAAATTGAAACTTGGATAAGGTGTGTTTGAGAATGGGTAGTGACGGATGTCCTAGACGGGAATGCCAAGTGGAAATGGTGGACTTGGGGCTTGAGAAGGCAACGATTGGTGAGGAAGAGGTCGAGGGAGATGGCCACACGTAAACTCCATCTTTAGTGTTTCCTTGAAAGACCGGCGCCCTCGTGGTTAGATCTTTCACTTAAAACATATGAGGAAATAATTCCACGGAAACCCCATTAGTTTTGCATAGACGATGAACTGAAACCAGGTTCTTGTGCATTGATGGAACACAAAGAACACTATCAAGAGTAAGGGAGCGAGTTGGTACAGAGAGTGAGAAGGAACCCGTGTGAGTGATGGGTTGTCCTAAACCATCAGCAATAATTACTTTCTCGCTTCCTTGATATGGGCTGTGAAGCGCCAAGTTCTGCAGGTCAGATGTAATGTGATGCGAGGCACCACTATCAAGGAGCCAAGACGAGGTGTCATAGGAGGGATGCGTAGCAAGATGAGCAGCATGAGACCATGGACGTTGAGGTGGAGTCCGCCGAGTTGAAATCTGATCCGAGGATGAGCTTGTGGAGACAACGCAAAATTGATTGCAGAATTTCGCACTGTGCCTCTGAATTCCGCAAGCTTGGCATCGGCCTTTGTATCCTCCCGTGGAACCCCTGTTGTTGTTGTTGTTGCGGTTCTATTGATGAGTTGGTGCTCGTGATCCAGCGTGATCATATCCTCTGTGTGAGTGTCTTGGTTTGGCAGTAACATGATGAGCCGATACAGGAAGAGTAATGGATGGCGGAGGAAGAACCATAGCAAGCTTCGCCTCATGATGAATAAGTTTTTCGTGTAACTCTTCGATTGATATTGCTGTGTCTTTCGCGTTGATCACGTCGACCACAGTTTTGTACTCCTCTGGCATGCCATCAAGTATGGCTTCAAGAACATCCTCATGATCCATAGGTTTCCCAAGGAGCGACAGCTCGTCGGTTTTGGTGATGATGAACCGGAGATATTCTTCAACTGTTTGGGAGCCTTTGACGCTACGTTTAATCTGATCGTGTAGCTGTTTCACATGACTACGAGAGGCTTTCCTATATATGTTGGCCAATGTACGCCACGCTTCCCTGACGGAGGTGGCTCGAACTACCACTGGTTGAAGCGGGAGCGACAACGCGCCCAACATGGAGCTAAACAGCAGTCTATCTTGGTGTTTCCACGGACTGAAGGCGGGGTTGGGTTGGTGAGTCCCATCCACTTGAATTGTGGTTGGCGGCAAAACAGAGTGTTCGGTGTTGAAGCACTCAAGATTGTATCCTTCAAGAAGTGAACGGATCTGAACACTCCAAGTGAGATAATTTGTCGGTGTGAGTTTTGTAACACTTGACATATTACAAGATAAAAGGAGCTTCTGCGGCTCGGACGGATCGAACATGGTTACAGATTCGGTATTGCGCACGGTCGATGACTCAGCTATGTTCGACATTGGCAAAGGACGGTCGCCGGAAACAAGAAGATGGAGGCAAAGGGCGGTCGCTGGAGACAAGAAGATGGAGTGCGAGGGCAACGGTTAGGGTTACGTCGTGAGACGATTTCTTTCGCTCTGATACCATATAACAGAAGTGAATAATTCTTATTATCTCAATAATACATGCACGGCACTATATACACAATGTGAGACTTAACCTAATTAAGCCTAAGTAGAGGTAATTACAATTATGTCCCTTATATGTACAAGTCAAATTTCTCCATTGCTTTAAATATGGAAATCTAAAATATCTATTAAAAAAACAGGTTGAAATCCCTTCAACCTCATACATGCATAAAAATACATATTTTTTATATGTTTTGGAATAAGGTTAGGCAAATAACGAATATTTACGAATATCTCACTATTTGTATTTGTATTCGGCAAATATCTAAATTTATTATTTGTATTTATATTTGTAAATTCAGATATTTGTAAATACGAATATTTTTCGGATATACGGATATACGAATATTTGTATCTGAACTTTAATTTTTTTAATAACGGATATATATATATATATATTAATGAAAAACAAATAATCACCAAATATAATCTAAAACTAAAATTCAAATCGCACAAAGATGTAAAGATACATAATATAAATAAAACAAAACACCAAATCTTCACATTCATCTCCACATCAGTCATTTAAATTTAGTTTCATGGATGATTCTACGAATATCGTTAATTCACCAAAAACAATGAAACAAATTATTAGATTATAAGAACAAGCTCCTATTTCCCTCTAATGTTTGCCTACTTTGCCTAGTCCCCCTCATGTTTCGCACTCATCTTATTCCCCCTTATGTTTCGGTCACATCCTATTCCCCCTCGTGTTTAAAAATTCTGTCTATAACACCATCCGTTAAAAATTCTGTTAAATCTTTCAATTTCAACCCGTTTTTTTACAAAAATTTCGACCCGACCCAACCCAAAATTAATTTAGAGCCTGTTTAGACTCAATTTCGACCCGATTTAGACTCAATTTTGACCAGAATTTGAAATCAATTTTGACCCGATTTATGCTCAATTTTGACTAGCATTTAGGTCAAATTTTGACTTGGTTTATACTTAATTTTGACCATATTTTGAAACAAACTTTAACCAAAATTTGGATCCAATTTTATTTTTTACCCAATTAAAATTTGAATCAATATGAAATTTTACCTGAAACAAACCTTAATTAAAGAAAAACCGATTCTTATCAAAATTATGTCGAAATAGCAATAAAACCCGAATTAATATGAAATTTCAACTGAACTAAATCGATTAAAACCCGAATCAATATGAAATTTGAACCGAACTAATACGAAATTTAAACAAAAAGTTATTTCCCGTTGTCAAATCGAGTAAAAATTGTACTAATTTCGGGTTAAAATGAACAAACCGATAGGAATCGATTTTTATTTAAATTTCGGTTTAATTTTTTTAATTTCATATTGATTTGAGTTTTTAATAGTATGAAAATCAAAATTGGGTCAAATTGTACACAATTCAAGTAAAAATTATACTAATTTCGGGTTTAAAATCGAACAAACTGATAAGATCGACTTTTGTTTAAATTTTGGATTAATTTTATTGAATTTCATATTGATTCGAGTTTTTAATGGTATGAAAATCAAACTTGGGTCAAGTTGTACACAATTTGAGTAGATATCATACTAATTTCGGGTTAAAAATCGAACAAACCGATAAAAATCGATTTTTGTTTAAATTTCAGTTTATTTTTTTAATTTCATATTTATTTGAGTTTTTAATGGTATGAAAATCAAAATTGGGTCAAATTGTACACAATTCGAGTATAAATCATACTAATTTCGGGTTAAAAATCGATCTAACCGATAAGAATCGATTTTTTGTTTAAATTTCGGTTTAATTTTTTTGAACTCCATATTTATTTTAGTTTTTAATGATATGCAAATAAAAATTGGGTCAAATTGTACACGATTCGAGTAAAAATCATACTAGTTTCGGGTAAAAAATCGAACAAACTGATAAGAATCAAATGTTGTTTAAATTTCGGTTTAATTTGTTGAATTTCATATTGATTGGGATTGAATTTGGATAAAAAAATCAAAATTGGACACAAATTATGGTTAAAATTGAGTCTAAACCGGGTCACGATTGAGTCTAAACCGGGTCAAATTTAGATATAAATTCTAGTCAAAATTGATCCTAAACCGGGTCAAAATTAGGTCTAAACCGGATCAAAATTGAAATAGTTAACGGAGTTTAAACGGAGGCGGATATAGACATGATTTTTAAACATGAGGGAGAATATAATGTTGGTCGAAATATGAAGGGGAATAGAATGAGTGCGAAACATAAGGGGTGAATAGGCGAAGTATGCAAACATGAAGGAGAAATAGAAGTTTTACTCTAGAGATTATACACTAAAATAAAATTCACAAAAAAGATATATATATTTAGTGAGTTTTGTATTTTTTATATATTGTAATATTTCTATAACATTATCCAATCCATTTGGATTAGAATCAATCTTAAATATAAATTAAATCTTCAACAATATAAGTTATATTAAAGTATTTGATATTTTAGTCCTTCAATGATAAATATATTGCATATTTTTCTGTATATATTTATGCAATAAATATTTAAATATATTTAATAATGTTTTTTATTTACAAGTTGATCGTTAAATCAATTTTGTTATATATGTCTATATTAACTAAATTTTCTATTTAATACTTACGGATACGAATAGTTCAGATAATTGAGTCTATTATTTATATTTATATTTGTATTTATTGAATATATGATTTTTATATTTGTATTTGTATTTGTATTTGTCGAGGATATGATTTCTAATATTTATATTTATATTTATATTTATATTATATCAACGGATTTTTGAATTTTCGATTTCTATACGAATCAAGTACAAATCAGATACGAATACTTCGAATATTTTGATGAGTCCTACTTTGATAAAATTTTATTGCATATTTTTTCAAATCTATAAAAAAATTTATATCATAATATCAATATATAATTATTTAATAATTTAAGTTATGTAGCTAAATAAAGAAGTAATATTATTTATACTAATTAAATATAGAGGAAACAAATGTTAGGCAAAACCATGGAGCCATGTCTGAATTACTCGTGACGTCGTCAACCGAACCGAGACTTGTAAATGGATCCGAATCCACGACGGATGAGATCTTCTCCGTTCAATTCCAGCGGGTTTCGAGTCGCCGATTGTGCCGGAGTTCCGGCGAAGTTTCTCGGCTCCGGTACAATGAAGCTCACGAGGACCTTCACTACTTGCTTGATACTGTTCTCTGTGCTGCTTGCATTCTCCATGATCTTCCACCGAAAACCTTCTGATCTTCATCAGATCATGGGTTTCGCTGATGCTAGAGTGCTCGACGATGGAACTCCGCAGAACCTTACGACCTTCGGTACAAAAATGTTTCTCCCGTTTTGTTCGTTAGTGTATCCTAGGTAGTCGGTGCTTGGATTCGCTGGTTTAGATCGCGCTTGATGTAGTATCCTTCGTAGGTTTCGTTGAGCTTTTATGTTGGTTCGATAGAAATGTTAGTTTGTCTTGATGGGCTCTAGAGAATCCCTATAAAGATATCTTCCTTTGTCTGCGGAGTCGTGTTGTGAGAAGAACACTGAAGAATATAGTAATTTTTTTCTGTAGAAATTTCCTGTTTGGATGATCTATATGGATACCAGTTCACCTTTTTTGTTCAATCTAGTTGATTGAAGTGTGCATTTATCCATAAAAATGGAGATTTTTGCAAGGATTTTGCAGGGAAGTAGTGACCTTGAAATAGATCTGTTTGTTCATATCTTAGATTCCAGCTGATGTCTCTTTTTCACCGTAGGTACAAGTGATTCTGATAATTCAGATGATAAACGGCTGGGAGGGCTTCTTTCTGCTGAGTTCAATGCCGATTCTTGCCGCAGTAGGCACCAGTCTGCACTGTATCGCAAACCTTCTCGTTACAAGCCTTCCGAGTATCTTATATCCAGACTGAGGAATTATGAAATGCTTCACAAGCGCTGTGGCCCTGGCACTGAAGCTTACATGAAAGCCCTAGAGCAACTTGATCACGAACAAGTTACGGGCTCTGGTGAATGCAAATATGTTGTGTGGGTATCATTCAGTGGATTGGGTAACAGAATACTCTCGCTAGCCTCTTTGTTTCTCTACGCTCTTTTGACGGATAGAGTCTTACTTGTTGACCGAGGGAAGGATATGGATGATCTATTCTGTGAGCCATTTCCAGGCGCATCATGGTTACTGCCTCTAGACTTTCCACTGACGGGTCAATTTGATGGGTTGAATCAGGAATCCTCTCATTGTTACGGAAACATGCTGAAGAATCATGTCATCAATTCATCAACAGAAAACATTCAGTCCCACCTTTATCTTCATCTTGTTCACGATTACGGAGATCATGATAAGATGTTCTTTTGTGAAGGAGACCAAGCTATCATTGGGAAAGTTCCTTGGTTGATTGTCAAAACAGACAATTACTTTGTGCCATCCTTATGGCTGATCCCAAGTTTTGATCAAGAATTAAACAAGCTATTCCCGCAGAAAGATACCATCTTTCACCACTTGGGTCGGTATCTTTTTCACCCCACAAACCAAGTATGGGGCTTAGTCACGAGGTACTACGAAACTTACTTATCCAGAGCAGACGAGAGAATTGGGATTCAAATAAGAGTCTTTGATGTAGGCGCAGGTCCTTTTCAGCACGTGATGGATCAGATTGTAGCCTGTATCCACAGAGAAAAATTGCTGCCTGAAGTAGATCCACAAGAATCTCAGGTCACCACACAGAAAAACCCTAAACTCAAAGCTCTACTGGTGACATCACTGAGTCCAGGGTACTCTGAGAAACTAAAGAGTATGTACTGGGAACTACCGACTTCGACAGGTGATATTGTGGGAGTTTATCAGCCAAGTCAGGAAGGGTATCAGCAGACTGAAAAGAAGTTGCACAACAGAAAGGCACTTGCTGAGATGTACCTACTAAGTCTCACTGAAAACCTTATCACAAGCGCTTGGTCTACATTCGGATATGTAGCTCAAGGTCTTGGAGGGTTAAAGCCGTGGATACTATACAAGCCTGAAAACCGTATAGCTCCTGATCCACCGTGTGGTCGGGCCATGTCAATGGAGCCTTGCTTTCATGCTCCTCCATTCTATGATTGTAAAGCTAAGAATGGAATCGACACGGGAAAAATCGTCCCTCATGTTAGGCATTGTGAGGATATGAGTTGGGGGCTTAAACTAGTTGATGCCCCCTTAGAGTTGTAGTTTATTTCCTTTACTTTTGGTTGCCATTTGGTATGAACATTGAATAGGAAATCTCCTATGAATTAGTGATATTTATGCTTCATCGCTATCTTATTCATTGTCATCATTCTGAATTTTGTTATAAGTTTATGTTACGCTGTTGCATTGCATATTCGCGCGACGTGAATTATAGATTTATGGTATTGTGAAAATGACATGAAATTTCCTCCTAATTTCTGAATTTCAGTTCTTTAATATTTGCTTCAAGATTTGATTTTCTTTCCGAATCAGGAAAAAATAACATAATTATAGTCTTTCTATAAATTTCGAAAATACAAAAATACCAAGGGATCTTGGTTCACAAATTTCCATTTTTGTAACTTTACGTGGCTTCTTAATACTGTTCAATAAACAAATCTGATATTTGCCTCATAATTTGTTACATTTCCATAACTCACACGTATAGGAGAGGGAAAAGATCAAAATATTGATTAGTGGTTTCCTTATTTTTCTTCTGTTTTTGGATCCTAGGGTTTTCAATGGATCTGTATTCCTTCAGAAGGAGGCAATCTCTAACCAAAGCCATTGGTGAACGGCCTGAAGAGCCGTTGGGGGTCCCTGAGAAGAGATTCAGTTTACTCGGTGCAATGAGTGTCACGAAGATCTTAGCTATTTTCTTGGTTATCTTCCCGGTTTTGCTTGTATTCCTGTTTTTCTTTGGACAAGACTCGTACATGCATGGCAGTGGCTTTGCAGAAGCCAGAAATATGGTTCTGAAACCGGAACCAAATGTGACATTTCATGATGATCAAGCGTCGCTGGCAGATCAAAGGGTCGGTCTGGATGAAGGGCTTGATCCGAAACAAAATGCTGGATCACTGATAGACGGTAATGATGTGTGTTTTCTTCTCTCGGGTATTCTTTGATTGCTTCTGACTTTGGGAATCCAATCCATAATGTTCATCTTTCTCCATTCCAAGGTTCAGAAGATTTGTCCCAACACAATGAAATGTCCAATGACAAACTGCTTGGAGGGCTTCTTGTGGCTGGTTTTCAGGAAGAGTTGTGCTTCAGTAGATACCAGTCATTCCTGTATCGCAAAGCTTCAATCCATAAACCTTCATCGTATCTCCTCTCGAAACTTAGAGCCTACGAAGAGCTTCACAGGCGATGTGGTCCCGGCTCCAAACCATATGCCACGGCTGCAGAACTGCTCAAGCCGAGACATACTGGAGGTTCAGAAGCAGATGGCTGTGAGTATGTCGTCTTGATGTCATTTAGTGGGCTGGGGAACCGGATTATCAGTATTGCTTCTGCGTTTTTGTATGCAATGTTGACAGACAGAATCTTGCTTGTTGAGGGAGGAGAGCAAGTCTCGGATCTCTTCTGCGAGCCATTCGCAGAGACATCGTGGTTATTACCAACAGATTTTCCATTGATTAGTCAGTTTAGTAACTTTGGTCAGAACTCTGCTGATTGCTACGGCAATATGCTGAAGAGGAAACTCGTAAACACATCATCAGTTCCAACCCCCTCTCATCTGTATCTTCATCTGTCCCATGACTACAGCGACCACGACAAGATGTTCTTCTGCCAAGAAGACCAACGTTTCCTAAAGAAGGTCCCCTGGTTAATCATAAGGACAAATAATTACTTCGTCCCGTCACTCTTCCTGATCCCCTCTTTCGAGCATGAGCTCAAGAAGTTGTTTCCTGATAAAGGAACGGTTTTTCACCACTTGGGTCGATATCTTTTCCATCCTTCGAATCATGTATGGGGACTGGTAACAAGGTACTATCAAGCTTACCTAGCCAAGGCAGATGAACGGATAGGCGTCCAAATAAGAGTCTTTGATGAAAAGTCTGGCGCATCTCCTCATGTGACCCGTCAAATCATTTCCTGCGTTCAAAACGAGAAATTGTTACCAAAGTTGAGCAAAGAAGAACCATTTGCTAAGCCATCTGGAGACTCGAAACACAAAGCTGTATTGGTCACATCGCTGACGACAGGATACTTTGAAATCTTAAAAAGCATGTACTGGGAGAACCCTACAGTAACTGGGGATGTTATCGAGATTCAACAGCCGAGTCATGAAGAACACCAACAAACTGAGAAGCTCGTGCACAACAGGAAGGCCTGGGCAGAAATGTACTTACTTAGTTTAACAGACAAGTTGGTCATAACCGCCTGGTCTACATTCGGCTATGTTGCTCAGGGTCTAGGAGGACTTAAAGCTTGGATTCTCTACAAGCCTGACAATCAAACGACAACGCCTGATCCTCCCTGCAGAAGAGCCATGTCACCTGACCCTTGTTTCCATGCTCCTCCATACTTCGACTGCAAGGCTAAGAAAGGAATCGACACTGGCAATGTCGTTCCTCACGTGAGACATTGTGAGGACATGAGCTGGGGACTTAAACTAGTCGAAACTAATGACTAACCACGATCTGTGATCTTCCCAAAGGCTTTCCACAGATGCTTTTTCTACCCTCAATACATTGAACATGACAATCAGATATCTTCCTGTCTCCTACAATAAAGCAATCATGTTAGTTAATTGTTAGATCTGTCTGCTTCAAATGTGCGTATGTATCCATGACGATGTACGCGTGCGTGTGTATAAAATACATTTTCATCATGAAGGATACCTTTTTGTCCTTGTCATTGTTGAAAATTCATAGGTCTTACAGTTCAATATATCTTCTGTTGGCTCGTATTCCGACCAATGTGAATATATTTGAGGAATCGAATTTGGAATGGAAGAGACTTAGCATCTTTATGCATCCACCAGTTGAACTAATCCATTATATCTTTTATAGAATTAGATACAAAACAAATTATTCAATTAATTAGTTTTTGTGATATTCTTATTTCGGTGTATATGCAGAAATCGACCAGAAAACACAATGATCACTGCATATTGTAAACATGGTCTCCTTTGAAGGGATCTCACAGAAGAAAGGCCTAAAAGGAAGAGAGACCTGCAAGCTGTCGGAATTTCTCGTATGACACCCAAAACACAAACTGCCAAGGTCCGAGCCTGGCCCATGTCGGGAAGAAACCCTTCCATAACGCTCGTGCTCCTTCAACTCGAACCGTCTTCACCAAACAATCAAAAGAATTTCTGTATGCAATCTTCTCATCATTGCTCTGGTTCATCATCCGCGTCTTCACCACATCAGCCGGGCAGCTCAGAGCTGTGGATGCAAGACCTGACATTATAGAAGCCAGAATGTGTGCATAGATGTTATCCTTTGATATGTTGCTTTGAATGACAAAGCGTTTTGCATGGTCATAGCAGGCTAATTCTCCCATGTTCACAAGAAATGCTCGCTGGATGTTCGGGAAAACCCCTTTCCATAGTCCTCGAGTTCCTTCAGAGTGTAGGATCTTGGTAAACGCATCAAATGGTCCTGAGTATCTCGGTTGGAGGCCTCGGTTTACTAGTCTTCCATCTGCTTGCATCCTCACTTTGACAAGATCAGCTGGGCTAGCCACTACCTGCATTTCTAGTACGAATCAACGCAAAGCATCTTGATAAGTTCCGGATACATCCAAATGGAAAATACGACCAAACGTTAAGTCTGTCATCAGCAAGGCGGAAAAGAATCCAGAAAGCCAGAAATGCTTTCTGATTCATGGGTTTCCACCATTAGTTTCAAAGAGGGCCTCAAAGAAGCTTATTATGACAGAATTCCCAACAGAACTCGAAAAACATATTAAAGTATTTGCTTTCGAGACATCACTTGCAGACTGAAACACTACAAAAGGTTAACTTGATGTTGTCCAAAGAAAAAAAAACGAAATGAAAAAGCTAGATCTGTATTCTGATTCATGGGGTCAATTCCACCACAGCACACATTCTTAGTGGCAAAGACCTGAAGATGATGTTCATCTCCTTCAAACGGTAACTCTTCTAAAGCCATAAACTTCCGTACATGCCTTGAGGATAGGAAGGTTCTACTAAGATGCCTAAAATTACTGGACAAAAGACCCTTTTCTTTCTCACTTCTTCAGTACAGCATTTTCACTCCCAACAGTTAACTTGACAAGGAAATCTATTTGCTAAAACGATTTTGAAAGTTTGTATGGAACTCAAATTAACACCAAGAGTAAACCACGGTGATCTTCCACCACCGCACAAAGTAACTGTTTTATTTACGTTGTTGTACCTTAAACTGCTTTATTTCCAGATTGTACCCAACCGTAAATCTCAAAGTTCATTCCTCCTCAGTTCAATACAGCTCACGTGTATGAACTTTACAAATGAGTCTCTCACACCAACCCAACACCCTTAATTGTATCGAATTTATGAACACGTTAGGCTCAACTCGCTTACTTTTACACATTTACACGTACGAATGTACTAAGCTTTTATTGTTCTCTCTGGAGGTGTACATTTGCTGTTGTGCATGCCTCTCTTAGATAGGCATTCCATCCCATGTAAGTTGTATTTTGTTGCTCTTTACTGCCTTACTTTAAGGATTTTGGAAGTTGTTCTTCGACTTACAAGATTTTAGACAAAAGTTGTTATATTTGTTGACTTGTTCTCTAATCCTTGTAATGCTTAATTACTTACTTGCATTCTAAATGATTGCATTCTAAATGATTTCTTTGAAACTAAAGAACTGTAGTTGTTATAATTCTTTGCATTCTAAATGATTTCTTTGAAACTATAGAGCAATGGTCACGAACAATTGATCAACAAGAATCCAGAGGATTCGAAAGATGAAGGATGCCGTAATCATTACCTGAGCTATGACGCCGGAGACTCCACCAATGAGCGCCTTTTTCGAAAGCGGGAGAGACTCACCGTCATCGACGAAGAATCCTCTGAGATTCTCGTACGCAACGATTCTGATCGGAGTGTAAAAGATGTGTCTGATAATAGCTGGAGGCAGACCTTTGTAGAGACCCGACACACCCTCTCGTCGCACAATTTCCGACGCGACTCGAATCGCACCCACCCGGTGAGCATCGACGGAGCCTTGGAGCTGCATTCTGGTCTTCGTCAGGTCAATCGGAAACGTTACAGTCTCAGCTACCATCGCCGACAAAGACGCCAGAAAAATCTGGGTATGGATTCGGGTCAGGGTAACGGGTCGGGTCTGAGCTTCTCGGGTCACGCCTCTGCTCCGATCCATTTCGAAGTCGATAACTAGACAAGGGAGTACTAAACGAGTAGATATTTTAATACGCGGATTTAAACTTAGTCTATTTCCTCTAAATTTGCTAATTTAATTCTATTCCCTTGAATTTTTCTATTCATTTTACTTTTTTATAAATTATCATTATTCATCTTATTCTCCCCTAAATATTAAAAATTCATCCTATTTTTTTCTCTGTTAACTTTCTGTTAATTTTTCTATTAAATATTTTTAAAACAATCTATTCTCCCAAACTATATAATTTCCAGTCTATTCCTTCCTAAACTCTATGAATTCCGACTTAATCCCCCGAACTATATGAATTCCAACCTATTTCCCTCCGAACTATATAAATTTTAGCATATTCCTCCCAAACTATATAACCTATAGCCTATTTCCCCGAACTATATAACCTCTACTCTATTCCCCCATAAATTATATAAACTCTAGCATATTCCCCCAAACTTTATGATTTCTTTCAAAGTAATATATTTTCTTTAATTTTAATATATATTAAATTTTTTATATTACAAAATATTAAAATAAAAATACTTTAAATTCTAACGATTACAAAAAATTCTATATGATTTCTCTAATAGTAACATAATTTTAACATAACCATATTTCACTCAAATTTAACACGCTTTCACCTAATTTTAACCCAATTTCACCGAAATTTAACCCGATTTCATCCAATTTTAATCTGATTTAACCCAATTTTTACTCGACTTCACTGAATTTCAATTTCACTCAATTTTTATTGGATTTCACTCAAATTTAACCCGATTTCACCGATTTAATCTGATTTCACCCAATGTTAACTCAATTTCACCAAAATTTAACCCGATTTCACCCAAATTTAATCCGATTTCCCCAAATTTTTATTCGATTACACCCAAATTTAACCCGATTTCACCCGATTTAATCTTATTTAACCCAATGTTAACCCAATTTCACTAAAATTTAACCCGGTTTCACCCAATTTTAATCTCGTTAAAATTGGATGACATCGGGTTAAAATTGAGCGAATATATTTAAACTTTGGTTAAATCGGGTTGAAATTCGATGAAATCGAGTAAAAATGAGGTGAAATCGAGTTAAATTTTGGTGAAATTAGGTGAAATCGGATTAAATATGAGTGAAATAGAGTTAAAATTCGGTGAAACTGAGTTAAAATTAGGTGAAATCAGGTTAAAATTGAATGAAATATATTTAAAATTTGGTTAAATCGGGTTGAATATGAGTGAAATAGAGTTAAAATGCGGTTAAATCGGATTGAAATTCGATGAAATCGAGTTAAATTTTGGTGAAATTGGATTAAATATAAGTGAAATAGAGTTAAACTCGTTTAAATCGGGTTGAAATTCGGTTAAATAGAGTTTGAAGTATTTTTATTTTAATATTTTGTAATATAAAAAAAATTTAGTAATGCATTAAAATTAAAGAAAATATGTTATTTTTAGAGAAATCATATAGTTCGGGAGAATATGCTAGAGTTGATATAGTTCGGGGGGAAATAGGTTATATGTTATATAGTTCGGGGGAAATAGGCTATAATTTGGAGGGAATATGCTAGAATTTATATAGTTTGGGAGGGAATAGACTGAAATTCATATAGTTCCGGGGGGAGGGGGGTGGGGGGAATAGGCTGGAATTCATAGAGTTAGGGGGAAATAGGTTGGAAATCATATAGTTTAAAAATATTTAACAGAAAAATTAACAGAAAGTTAATAGAAGGGAGAATATGATGAATTTTTAAAATTAAGGGGGAAATAAGATGAATAATGATAGTTTAGGGGAAAATAGGAAGAATAGAAAAATTCAGAAATAACAAAGTTTAGGGGAATAGACCGTTTTCCTTTAAAATTAATGGATTTACTGAATTATATTACAGTGATGATAAATCGTGATTAAACGATGACCGTTGAGTCTGATAATATTTTAATCTCAACTGTTGATTCTAGTCTCTAACTTTGATTCGTTTCTTGAAAGCCTAAGTGGTGGCGCCAAACCAAAACAAGGTCATTTTTTGGGGCTTATATTTGAAAACCCATTTTTTTTGGGAGCTTGACCCAATTATATAAATGGGTCTATATTACGTAGCTCAAACATTTACAGATAAATAAGTCATACCTACAAAAATATATATGAATGTGATGACTAATTCATATTATTTTTCATTTTAAAACAATATGAACTTTTTTTTATAAATAAACAATTTCCTTTTATCTTAATTTTTTTGTAGTTCTTGCATTTTATATTTTTGGAATATGAATGTGTGATTTGTTGGAATTGACCTCATGAATAGTATAGAAAATAAGTCTATCATCTTTTTATTTATCAAGATGGTTTTATTTCGTCGAATATTCAATCCACGCCTAAAATTATAAAAAATCTTAATAAAAGACTAAAATTCTCTATTCATTTTCTCTCTTCAATTTATTATGATAATTTCTATTTTAACTTTTTATATAAAAATAAATTATTAGGAAAAAAAAAGGTTAACTTCCTTAACATGTAGACACATGCTTAGAAATTTTAACAAGAACTTTTAGAATATAAAACTTACTTGAAGAAACGTTTCAACTGATGATTTTAAGTAAAAAAATTATATAGACCTCACGGAATATATATCCCGGTCATAATATAAATTTAAATATATATCAAATTACAAAAACATCGCGGATTAAGTCCCGATCATAATAAATTATACTATATGATTTCGTGGGCTAAGCCACCGATCAATAATATTTATTTGTTGTTTATTTTTACAAGGATGGTTATGCCACCATTTTTTTTACGTTATATTTATTTTATTCTATTATTTATGTGGAGGATGGAAAAATGCACCCATTATTTATTTAAATTATATTTTTTATTATATAATTGTTAATTTGTTAAATCAATCTAAAAATGAATTATCTATAAATATAGATGGATGTAACACATTAATTGTTATATAATATTTTTTAATTTTGTTTTCAATGTCATAACTCATTTTTATTTACCTTTCTTCAATGATAACAGATCTTCATGTCGAATTTGATGAATCTCAAAATCACGACACTTGATGCCTCTGGAAAAAAATACATGACATGAGCATTTGATACTAAAATGAATCTAAAAGGAAAAAAGCCCATTACCGCAATCGATAAAGATAATAATTCCTCAGAAGAAGAAAATGCAAAAGCCATGATATCTTTACGCCATCATATTGCTGATAGATTAAAGAATGAATATTAAACAAAAGAAGATCCCACATATTTGTGGAAATATCTTAAAGATCGATTTGATCACCAAAAATATGTGATCCTCCCAAAGTAAAAGAATGATTGGTTGAATTTGAGATTCTAGGATTATAAATCTTTGGACGAATATCATTTTGCGATGTTCGAAATAATCTCCAGAATGAAATTATGTGGAGAAAAGAAAAGTGATTATAATAAGCTCGAGAAAACATTCACTACTAGAAATAAATGATTTAGAGACTGAAGAATTTGTTCCTAATTTGACCCAGCCATCAGACACATCGGCCCGGGACTTGGTGAGGTAGATCCACCTCCAGCCGCTGCACCAGGACCTTCCATGTCTAGACAGCGCAGCCGACACGCCACACACTCTCGTACCCGCCCAGAGTACCCTCATCATCGCTGTGACTTCCCTTCCATGGAAGGTGTCTCCGACGTCCTCAGGTATGTTGTGGAGGAGACTAGATATCAGTCTTACATGGCAGAGCAGAGGTACGACCTTGAGGCGGCGATGCACGACATTGAGGCTGCAAGATATGCGGAGCAGCAGCAGTTCTAGAAGCAGTCGATTCAACACACATACTACCTCACAGAGTCCATTCGCAGATTCCAGCAGCTCAACATGCAGCACTATCAGGAGCCGTACGTGCCGATCCCGCAGGATTACCACACTGGCGCCATTCCGTACCGCCCACACATTCCGTACGAGTTACAGTCCTTCTACTTCCTACCTAGGGAAGGGGCACCCACGGAGCCAGCAGACCCTTCGGCCACCCGTGGTGGAGAGGAAGAGGATTAGGCCACCTTTCTTCCTTTTTCCTTTTCCTTTTCTTTCTTTTTCTTTTTCTTGTTTTATGGACCTATTTTTCTTATTTTCTTTCTTTTTAGTTTTCCCGCTTATGTACGCTTTTTGGAACATATCGATTTAGTATTCTTTTCTCTATCTTTTGCGTTGCATGACTTATATCTCAGGTCCTTCACAATAAAACCCGCAATAGAACAAGAGAGTATCACAGATTCAGATGTACCACAATTCGAGAAAGCTAAACACACCAGGTGTATTCGTTCTTCTTTTTTATGTTTTCTCGAATTTTTAGCATGCGGGTATCCCTCATGGATCTCGAACACCGGGACTGTGTTCCGTTCAGGTCTGGGGGGGGGGGTACTCTTTTGAGTGATACGATTTTTTTATGAGAGACATATTTGCGATTAGGATTAGGGTTAGGATTAGGAATAATTGATGGATACCTAGTACGAATTTTCGAGCTTTAGTCAATTTTTGCGACATTGTCGAATCGTGAACAATAGTCTAGGTTTGCTTAGAAGTCTTTTGGATACCGATAGTCGAGTAGTTGTGTCTGAAGCCTTGATCTATAGTTGAATTCACTCCTTAGGTTTCGATACCAAGTAGCCATATCTCCGTGTATACCGTTTATCCCTTGCTTGTTGATATATCTCTACCGTTCATAGTTATTAGATTCCACACGCTTATACTCCGCTGTCATCTAGGATAAGTTTCTGACTATTCTGAGTTAGGATTGACATGAGTACATCGATGATCGATGGTTCGGGTCTAAGTGGTGGGTTGAGGCGCTGTTCTACGTCCTATGGGTTAGAGTAATGCGTAATCTAGAAAAAACTAAAAAAAACCGAAAAAATAAGATCTTCAATAACGCACCTCTTCACTCCGCTAAGGTCACACGACTTTATGAGTGTGCCATAGGCAGCCTGGGTCTAAGTAGAAAGCCATCCCTCTTCGACTTCGACGTCCTAGGAACAAAGCGTGGATCTAAGTATCGAAAAAAAAGAATAAGAATGAGAAAAACGAGTTTAATGATATCAAAAGCTTAAGGGAATTGGTATGGAGATCGCTTGGACGTCATCTAGGGTTGTGAAATAGACTTAGATTTTTGGTAGGATTTCATGGCTGGGAACTTTCGGTTGATATAAGTCTATACTCGGTACGCTTAGACTTACGTTCATGTGACACGTTGATTTGCGGAATGACTAATCCTTCGAATATTTTCGTGCTAGTATCCATCGTTATTAGATTCTTCCTATACTTGGCTTTAGTTTTGTTTGAGAACAAACAAAGGTTCAGGTCTGGGGGAATTTGATAACACGTAAAGTGTATCAGTTTTAGGTTAGGTATTAGTATCATTTTCGCATAGATTTGATAGCATGAGTTATATTTCCGATACGATTATTCTTTATATACGTCCATTTTGTTGGTGTTCAGGTTTTAAGGCGACAAGGCCTAAACGAGCATAAAAAGACAAATTCCTGAATCAAACCACTCAAATTGAAGATACAAATCATTCGGAGCCAAAATCAAGCCACGGAACTCAATGGAACACCCGAGCATCGAGCGGAAAAGAGCAAAAACATGAATTGAAAAGTGCCCGCTCGGGCACAAAGGTCTACCCGCTCAGGTAAAAGCTACGGGGTTTATTGCAACAATCTGCACGACCCGGGCACGAAGACTACATGATAGGGTAACCATACCCGATCGGGGGTAACATGGTACCCGGTCGGGCGTTAATTAGTCCTGAAAATCCCCGAGAGTTTACACAACTCGGGCTGTTCAACCACGCGATCAGGAAGCATTGCCCGATCGAGCTCAGCACTCAACACAATCGGGTGCGCCTCTGCATGACCGGGTTACACTTGTACCCGAGCGGGTCGTCTTTCTCGCAACAACCTAGATCTAGAGTTTGAACGAGCAAAGTAAAAGAACCTAAGAGATCCAGACACAAGGGGGCGACGACTAGGGCAAGGAAAGGCTTGGAAATCATCAGGAAAGGCTCGGGAGACACTGGAGAAGGAGAGAAGCATCAATCCACACATCGGTAACACAATAGGGAAGATCGAGGCATCGGGTTTCCTAGGGTTTATCATGTTTAGGGTTTGATGCGTATCAGAGTTAAATATAACCTAATCTACCCGCAAGTGCACGTCACGTGTGTAGTATTTTAGGTGTCGATCCCACAGAGACTACGCAACACTACCTAAACCCGAACTACGAATCAAACTTGCTAACGAAAGAAGGTGAATAAGGAATGAAATACTGAAAGTAACTAAACTACTTGGGTTCTAACGATGAGACAAACGTCCTAGGAATCCGGTTTCACCACAAGACTACCGAAACCGGCAATCAACCTATCTATCATGCAATCCCGATTAAAGCTATCTAAGGCGGACGATCCTAACATGATATCTACCATCTCTCAAGGCATAGACACGTGATCTAGACTTCTCCTTTCTCTCCTAATCCCTAACACATGCATCTACGTGATCAGCGCAAACACAAGTAAATTTAAGCACTCAGATAGAGAATAGATAAAGATAAACGGGAAGATGCATTCAAAATAGATCAAAAGAGGTCTCGGGATAGCCAAGGGCTAATCCCTTCTCCTAGAACAAAATGACTACTCGATCATGCATCCGTAAATAAACATAATCGAAATAGATAGTTTAAAGAACATGAAAACCAAACGAAACCGAAGTCCCTGTTCGATGCCCCTTGATGTCTCTTGCAAGTCTCTATATTCTTCCTCACTATGTTTGTCTGTGACGTCCCTGTGTATATCTCTGTAAAAATCCTTCTCTCACGTCTCTAACCGAATGAATATGTCATCTTTCCTCTTCTCTTATCTTTCTTTTCTTCTTCTTTTCCCTTTTGGTCGTGTGTTTCCATTCTTTCGATCGATTTTTTCCTTTTGTTTCTTCACGGCTGAATGTTTCCTTTTCTCTCATGTTGCAGGTCTATCGTCACGCCCGGTGGTGCAAGTTGTTAAGCCCGGTTGTGCAGCTTCTTGTTTGTGATGCCCGATCGTGCAACAAGGGAGCCCGAACCGTGCTGAACATTCGGGGATGTTTGTGTGTCAAGAGCTTGGTCGGGCATGAAGAGATGCACAGTCGTGAATGAGGCTTTGATGATGAGCCCAATCGTGCAAGAAGGGATGCTCGGTCGTGCAAGGGCTTTGGATGATGAGCCCGGTCGTGCTGGTGTGTGGTGAACGGTCGTGCATGCATGTTCATTGGTGAGCCCAGTTGGGCTAAGAGTGCTGAACGATCGGGCACTCCATTCCTTCATGTTCCCGGTCATGCTATGCATTGTACTTGGCCATGTAGCTTGTTGTCTTGCTCGTTTCTCGTCCCGTTTACTCTATTATGATAATCGATGCTAGTACTTTGTCCCGTGTACGCTCCTTAGGTTCGAAATGAACCAAATTTGCATTAAAACCTGTAAGAACACGAAAACACAAAAACGAGTAAAATGAATACAAAATCATACGTAAACATCGCATCTATATCATAAACATCTCTAAACTCATGTGAGAAATACGTATTAAAACGAGACGATCAAGCATAATAGAGAAAACCGTGTCCAGGTACCGTAGAGATTGGTCGATGAAATTAGACGATACATTATGGGTCTATAGGACTGCATTCAAGACTCCCATTGGCATGACTCCTTTTCAACTTGTTTATGGAAAGTCTTTCAACCTCCCCATCGAGCTAGAGCTTTTCTTTTGTTTTCTTTTTATTTTTCTTTTGTTTTCTTTTGTTTTCTTTTTATTTCTTCTTTTTCTTTGCATACACACTGGGCTTCTAGGACGTCGGATTTGAAGGGATCCAGCCTCTACTTAGACCCAGACTACCGATGACGGTATACTCATGCATCTCGTGTGAGAGTGCAGTGGAGTAGGTGGCTTTTTGTGCCGTGCCCTTAGGACGTAGAAAGATGATCGCCAACCCACAACTTAGACCCGAGCCACCGAAGGAGTAACAAGGTCGATGCACTCATATCGATTTTTGATCATGCTTATTAGGCACTATTTCTATCGACAGCGGAGTGTTAGTGTGTGCTTTTAAATCTGCAAAACAGCTCGATTTTATATGATCCAATAATCCTCAATATAACCAAAGTAAGGTGTCGTCTACACGAAGTATGACAAAATAAATAACCTAGTCTTTAACTTAAATACTAAGAAAATGAAAAGCAAACGGCTGGGTTGCCTCCCAGAAAGCGCTTATTTAACGTCATTAAGCTTTGACGTCTCCATTCCTCATGCGTGCGCGACGGGTGGATCGGAAAGGGAAATGGAGTTTCCACTTTCGATCGGTTGAGCGGCTTGGTAGAGCTTAATCCGCTGTCCATTGGCGTTGAACGTGTCACCCGCATCACTCCCTAGTTCCATGTCTCGTACCTGAAAAGGATCAGACCAATAAGACAGTAGGTTGCCCGATAAAGACTTAGGTCGAGAATTAGAAAGTGGAACGAAATCACCTGATTGGAAGTCATGAGGTAGGGTCTTCTTATCGTGCCATCCCTTAGGCACATCATGCACGGGGTTCACTTGCTCGCTGTCCAAGGTTGGATAAGGGGTATCTGCGTTGAAAAGTTTAATGACATCTTTTTCCATTACCTCGTGCAAGTGCGGGTGCAGCCTCCTTTGAATTTCGAGTGAAGGTTCGTGGCTGTCCTCCCTATAATTCCCGTACATACATATTGAAGAGCTGAGCCTCTTACGCTTCTTCACGCGTGTGGGCTGTTTTCTCATCTCATCTGCACTCATGTTAGCATTTAAAACAGCAAGATATGTTTTATCGGAATCAACGTACTCATACCGAGAATAAGGCGGCGGGTCGGGCTCAAGCTCGAATGCTTTCTCCGCTATGAAATCAGCATGCATATCACGTGGTATCTCCTCATGTGGGGCGTCTCCTAGTGCTGTAATTGCACTCATGAATTTCGTGTACATCTCAGCTCTTTCGTCCGCAAATCCTGCATTGTCGCAAACTTGTGTCAAATACCGTACAAGACAATCAGAAACACTTACTTGATCGTGCGTGTCTTTCTCTAACTCGTCCAGTGAATCTACTGTAAAGCAAGACTCCTTGAGTGGTGATTCGTCCATGGGTCTGGGCAGGACGAATTCGATCGTTTCGTCTTTGACACGTAAGGACATCTTTCCTTGTTGTATGTCTATCATCGCACCTGCAGTAGCTAAGAACGGCCTACCAAGAATAATAGGTGTCCTAGTGTCTTCCGTTATCTCAAGTACAACAAAATCAGTGGGAATGCAAAGCTTACCTACCATGGTGGGAACGTTTTCAATGATTCCCACCGGATGTCTTACCGTACGATCCGCGAGGCGTAGAGACATCTTCGTTGGTTTAAGGTTCCCAAACTCCATCCGCTTGAAAACTGTTTGTGGCATGATACTCACGCTTGCTCCTAAATCACACAAAGCATTTTCAATATCGAGATTACCTATTTTGCATGGGATGGAGAAGCTTCCGGGGTCCTTTAGCTTAGGTGGCAGCTTGTTCTGAAGAATTGCACTGCATTCCTCGGTGAGTGCTACTGTCTCGTTCTCTTCGGTGTGCTTCTCTTTGGACATTACTTCTCTGATGAATTTGGCACGATTAGACATCTTTAGGACTGCTTCCACGTATGGCATGTTGGTGTCTAGCTTCTTGAGACCTTCTATAGATCTGCCCACTTTCTCTTGGTTCTTACTGCTTACCAATCGTCGAGGATACGGTATCGGAGGTACGTACGCCGGAGGAGCAACGTATGGCTTATCTAAATCTGGTTCGACTCCTTCCATAATCGCAACCTTACCTCTTCCTCTATCCATGGGCGTACCAGCAGCATCTCTTCGCTCTTTTGAGGGTGAATCCTCAACCTCATCATCGCTGCACACTGAAATAGCATTCACATATTCTTTCGGGTTAAGATCGGGCTTACCGGGAAGCTGTCCGGGATTCCGAGAAGATGAGGCGGCCTGTTGTGCTATGGAGTTTTCCAACATCTTCACATGAGTGCTCAGAGACTCCATCTGAGATCTAAACTCCTGTTGTTGCTGTTCCTGCTTCATCTTCACATGAGTGCTCAGAGACTCCATTTGAGTTTTAAGCTCACTAATCGCTGTCCCCACATTTGCGTTGAATTTGGTCTGAATCGATTGTTGCTGCTCCTGCTTAGCCAGTTGCTGCTCCTGCTTCTTCATAAATTCGAGCAATACCCCCTCTAGGTTTGATGAAAAGGCTTGAGGAGTTGAGGGGCTTGCTGAGCTTGCTGTGCTTGCTGGAGTTGTTGGTTGTTTTGCTGGAAATTATTCTGCCTTTGTGGAAACCCCGAATACTTCACCGGTTGAGTTGTTCGATATGACAAGTTCGGGTGATTCCTCCAATTCGGGTTGTAGGTGTTCCCGAATTGTGTGTTGCCTTGCTGCTGGGCATAATTCATCTGTTCGTAATCCTCATGTACTGTGCATTGATACGCTACATGGTCCGTATCTCCGCAATTCGCACAGTACATAGCATTCGCTGCATTACCCATGGCTCTATTCTGGTTAGGCTCATATAAACGACGAGTGCTATTAGGCATACCTCTTGGAGTGGACCACATGGTGTGGTTCATGGCGAGGTTATCAATTAGCTCGAATGCCTCCTCGACGCTCAGATCCATGAATGATCCTCTGGCAGCGTTATCTAACCTCATGCGGTGCTCATCTGAAATTCCGTTATAAAAAGTTTGGATAACGTACCACTGCTCAAGTCCATGGTGTGGGCATGACTGTAGAAGATCCTTGAATCTACCCCACGCCTCAAACATAGTCTCTCCATCTCTGCATCTGAATGTTGTGATTTCCCCCCTCATCTGAATTGTCTTGCTCGGGGGAAAGAAGCGTGATAGGAACAGTGTGCAGAGCTGATCCCATGTGGTGATAGATCCCGCGGGGAGTGATTGCAGCCAAGCTTTCGCTTTTCCCCCAATTGAAAAAGGGAAAAGACGCAGCAAGATTGCATCCTCAGAGACTCCATGAATTTTGAACGTACCTGAAAGTTCGAGGAAATCTCTGAGGTGCTGATGTGGATCCTCATGGTTTCCACCCATGAATTGCTTCTAATAAAGCATATTTATCATTGCTGGCTTAATCTCGAATTGCTCTCTTGCAACAGCAGGCATCCTTATGGCTGTTTGCACGTTGTTCATGTTCGGCACCACGTAATCCCTTAGACGACGTGGTGGAGGAGCCTGTAATTGCATCTGTCCATTTTCATTCTGATTATCCATCTTTTGTCGACCTGAAAGTTCTGCAAAAGGACAAATAAAGAACAATTTACGTAGACGGAACGAAAGAAAAGAAAACAAAAATAAAAACAAAGCAAGAAGGACTCTAGGTTCGAATCTAAGACGCGTTGACAATAGTCCCCGGCAACGGCGCCAAAAAATTGATGCGTATCAGAGTTAAATATAACCTAATCTACCCGCAAGTGCACGACACGTGTGTAGTATTTTAGGTGTCGATCCCACAGAGACTACGCAACACTACCTAAACCCGAACTACGAATCAAACTTGCTAACGAAAGAATGATGATGAAGAATGAAATACTGAAAGTAAACTAAACTACTTGGGTTCTAACGATAAGACAAGCGTCCTAGGAAACCGGTTTCACCACAAGACTACCGAAACCAACGATCAACCTATCTATCATGCAATCCCAGTTAAAGCTATCTAAGGCGGACGATCCTAACATGATACCTACCCTCTCTCAAGGCATAGACATGTGATCTAGACAAGCTGCCCCCTACTTTCGTGGCTGACACCATGAACTAAACCCATAAACTCTGTGATTCGCCCGTTCACCCTCAACCGTTGCTACCCTACTTTCGTGGCCTAACCTCGATTGTTCTAAACCTGATCTTCCAAGACTAGAATTCTCCTTTCGGTCCTTCTCCTAATCCCTAACACATGCATCTACGTGATCAGCACAAACACAAGTAAATTTAAGCACTCAGATAGAGAATAGATAAACTAAAACGGGAAGATGCATTCAAAATAGATCAAAAGCGGTCTCGGGATAGCCAAGGGCTAATCCCTTCTCCTAGAACAAACAAACTACTCGCTCATGCGTCTGTAAAGAAACATAAACATAGTAGAAAGTCTAAGGAACATAAAAACCAAACAAAACCGAAGTGGTGCTGCTTGATCTCCAATGCTCCTCGCTTATCTCCCCGCAAGAATCTACTCTATCTTTCGCGGAATTGTTCTCCTCTGTAAGCTTTCGTAATGACGTCTTTTTGCCTCCTTTTAAGCCTCCTAAGTCGGTCCAATTGTTGCCCTAATTGCCCCACGAGTTCCCTTATGTTTTAAGTTAAGTTTTGCCCGAGTCGTGCTAAATGGTTCACACAATTGGCCGTAGGTTTTGCCCGATCGTGCAAGGGTTGTGCTCGACCGGGTGAGGCTTTTCCATGCTCAATCTCGTCCCGTTTATCCCGTGATGATCCCCAAAATTGCTCCTTAGCTCCGTGCATGTTCCTTTAGCTCCAAATTGGTCCAAATACGCGTAAGAACCTGTAAGAACATGAAAAGCACGAAAGCAAGTAAAACGGATACGGAATCATACGTAGAACATCACATATGTATCAAAAACGTCTCCTAAATCGTGCAAGAAATACGTATGAAAACGAGATAATCAGGGTTATGTCATCTTCTTTGTCAGTAAATTCCGTGAGTGAGTAGATTCCTAACTATGGGTTAGGGATATCGGTTTTGTAATGGATGTACAAATTTATGCGTTAATGCTTAGATCTATTGCATTTGTCTTGATATTCGGTTCTACAATCAACACCGTAAACGTCTATACTAGTGTTGCCCACTCAGTAACATAGGAATTCGTATTTTGCTGGAAGGTTAAAGTATGAATCCGGAACTGTTGAATTGTAGGTTAAGTTCGATTAATGAGAATCTGACCGGTCGGTTAATCAACTTAGGAATTAGGATTGCGCACGTAACGCTGCCATAGTACGAGTTAATCGCTGCTGGAAGGTAGGATTGTTTGTACTTATGGTTAGGAGGTCTAGGCTCGGCAGAATCATTCCTCATCTTAGAGCATGAATTTCCTGTTATCAAGATAATTCGATAGGTTTATGATCTTTAGTTGTTACATCCATACGATTCCCGGTATCCTGACACCCGTAGTGTTCTTCATCGTCAAGTCTTCCGAATCCTTCTATCGTTACTACCATTTAGTTTAGTCTTTTAGATAGTTACACCACACCATCATTTATTTCTCATCGTCTTAGTTTAGTGATATTCTTAGGATTGGCTGCATTAGTCCCTAGAGTTCGACTTTAGTACTACATGAACCGTATCCATCCTGAAAGACGAGACTCATGTCCGCAATCAGGACGGGCAGACCGAGGAACGTGGACATGACGAAGTAGGATCAGAAAAACCGAGGGACGGGGACAAATCGAGGGACGAGAACGGGCCGAGAGACGGGGCATATTAGGACGAGATTAGACTGAGGGACGGGGCAGATCGAGACATGATAAACCGAGGGATGGGGCAGTCCGAGACGAGGTTGGACCGAAGGACATGGACGTACCTGGACGACATGGACCAAGGGACGGGGACGAACCGAGGGATGTGGATAGAACGAGGGACAAGATGGATCGAGGGATGTGGACAGACCGAGGGACGAGGACGAAGTTAACAACTCAATAACAATTTTTTTTATTATTTTGAACATCCGATAACAAATTAACATGAATCATCTTCATAGTCACATAATTCTTCCGTCGATTCTTGTATTTCTGACTGTGATTCAAATTCTTCTTTTCTTCTTCATTTTCTTTTATCCCTTCAAATAGAGCATTTTCATTTATTCTAAATTTGATTCAAATTCTATGCCATTATAATAAAAAACAGTAACAAGATATGTAGTGAAATATATGAGAATTGTTTGTGAGAAACGAATGAAAAATAGGAGGGGTTACATTTGCCTACGAACCGTCCCAAAAACGTCCCTAAATCCAAACAATACCCCCGTCCGTAATTTTGTGGAAACTGTTCTTAAATTTTACGGATGGTAACAACATATGTCCGCAAATTGAGGATGACCGGAGAAACCATCCCTAATCCGCAACGTCCTTCCAATCTGTCTCTAATCCGTCCGTAAATATGGATGATCCCGGGACTATTTTTAGTCTTGAAATTTGCGAATGGATTTAATTTCCCATCCCCATTTCGTCCCTAATTCATTTCGAAATTTCTGGACGGAAAGGTCCGTCCGCAAATTCCGTCCGAAAATTTTAAATTTCTAGTAGTGATTATCGATATTCCATATTGATAATATAATTTTACAACAACAATATCGTGCGAAGGTTTTAAAGACCTATTACAGTTGTTACATCTTCTCTTCATTGTTGAACAACAAAACGAGCTATTAATGAAAAATCATCATGCTCGTCCCACTGGTTCTGCATCATTTTATGAATTCGTGAAATTATTACCACTGGTATGGTTGTGGACGTGCATATATATTTTGTCATGATCGAGGCCATGGACGTAGTCATGGTCGTGGTAATGAATATGTTAAGAGGACGAGGTCGAAACAATCCACCAAATAATTTCCATCATCGAGTGATTGAAAATAAAAAGTGACTAAAAGGCAAAAAGATACAATATGTTATCAATGTGGTATGAATGGACATTGGTCCTAAGTGTGTCGTACACCAAGAGACTTTTTGATTTATATCAGAAGTCAGTAACGGATAAAGGCAAAAATGTTCAAACTAACTTTGTCTCTGATGATCTTGATGATTTCCTAGATGACAACACGGGTGGAATGCACCTAGACATCGCATATTTTATGTATCAACTTGAAAGTGAAGATGAGGAAAGAAAATGGGATATCAACAAAAATTTCTTTTGCTATCATTATCTCATTTTAAGACTTGGCTTATTATATTATTTTCGGATGAATTTTTCTTTCGCTGTTTTTTAGTTTATCTTTTATTGTAATATTTTGTTACATCGTTCTAAATTATATGCAATATTTACTTCTTATTTTTAGGTTCATTCATATCATTATCAGATCAAAGTAACACAAAAGATGTTACGATCAAATATCAATGATTAAGACATATGTCTAGTCGATTGTGCTATGACACACACAATATTGAAAGATACGATATCTGGAAGTGCAAAAATAATCGAGAGATATGGAGAAGCAAACTTTATAATGTCCGGAGGGATAAAATTTATTATACAAGATGCATTATTCTCTCCATAATTCCAAATAAACTTATTGAGTTTCAAAGATATTCGCCAAATGGTTATCATGTTGAAACAATGAATGATGAAAATCGTGAATATCTTTATATCATGACAATGGATTCTAAAAAGAAACATACTATGGAAATATTATCAGCTTTTATCCTCTGGATTATATTTCACAAAAATAAGAATGGTGGAATCATATTCCATATTTAGCCCAACGTATGAAGACATATTTAAGATTTGGCGTGATCAATTGGGTCACCCTGGTTCAATAATGATGCGGAGAGTCGTTGAAAATTCTAATATTCATCCATTATAACATGAGAAGATATTTTAATCTCATGAGATCGCAGGTAGTGCTTTTCTCAAGAAAAATGATCACAATACCATCATCGGTCAAAGTTGGACATGAATTACAATAGTTTTTAGAACGATTATATGAGGATATATGTGGACCTATTCATCCACCAAGTGGACCATTTTGATATTTTATGGTATTAATCGATACTTCAAACAGATGGTCACACGTCATCATTGGATAGGGATTAAACATATCTTTCGATATTTACAAGGGACGATCGATATTAGGATTATTTTATCCTAGAGATTTCAGTCGTGAGTTGATTGGTTTTGCAGATGCAGTTTATTTATCAGATCCTCATAAAGCTAGATCACAAACAGAATATGTTTTCACAATTGGAGGCACAACAATATCATGGCGTTCACAGAAACAAACACTAGTTGCAACATCTTTAAATCATGTTGAAGTCATAGCACTTCATGAAGCAAGTAGAGAATGTGTGTGGCTCAGAGTTTTATCTCGACACATACAAAAGACATGTATCAACTGATATCAACCCAACGATACTATACGAAGATAATGTCGCATGCCTAAACCCTAAACCTTAAATGTTGCTCAAACAAAGGAAGGATATATCAAAAGTGATAGAAAAAAATATGTCCCTCTAAAATTTTTCACGTATACTCAAGAACTCGAGAAGAAGAAAGAAATTGATGTTCAATACATCCGATCATGCAAAAATATAGCCAACTTATTCACAAAGGCGCTCCATACTTCAACATTGAGAAAACACATTCGGAATATCAGGATGCATCACCTTCGAAGCTTGTGAAGAAACAAAGGGTTGACAACTCGATGAACAATTTTTTTATGGTTGCACTCTTTTTCCCTCATCATGGTTTTTATCCCAAAGGATTTTTCCATGATAAGATCTTTAACAAGATAATCAATAGACATTCAAATATTAGTGGTGGCTAACCCATATTAATTTTATTCTTAAAATATGTGTTGCCTATAAATAAACAATTCCCCTTGATCTTAATATACACCTAAAATCATAAAAAATCTAGTTACAAAAGTAAAATTCTCTCTTTATACTCCCTTTTCAATTTATTTTGATAATTTATATATTTATTTTTTATATATAAATATATTATATATATGCAATCATATATAATATATATAAGTATCTTAATTATATATATATTATTTACTTCTTAATTATATAAATTATATACATAAGATATATATATATATGTAAAATATATATTTACGTATTACGTATAAGAATATATATATATATATATTATTCTTATTATTAATAATATTATACATAAAATATATATATTTGTATACTTTTATATATATATATATTCATCGAAGATTAATTTTCAACGAAATATAATATCAATTTCAAGAAATCTACGTTAGTGGGGAGATGATCTAATGTCAACATTTAAAGGGTCTATTAGAGTCTAGATTGTACGTAAAGGGAATGTATTGTAATATATAAAAACATGTATTTAAGTATGGAGATAAGAAAATTTGAATATATCTTAAATTTTTCAAAATTTATTTTATAATTATATTGTTTTATTTATTTGTTTCAACTCGTCCAACCAAATCAATAGAACATATTCGGTTTAAATTCGTTGAAATCTCAAAACTTTTGGACATTTATGAATATTCATAAGATTGCGAATCTCGTACTATGCGTCAATGATCTCACTGCATTGATGAAAACGCAACTGACATATGTTATGACATAACAAAGTGAGATCACGAGTTCAAAGAAAAATTCGTCGATCTCGAATAGTTTATAGAGTTTTTGTGTTACTCGATATCGCATCCCACCTCTTTAAACCCGCACCATCATCCAAATCTATGTCTTCTTCATCACCATAAATCAATAGTTTTTGTATTTCAGAAAATTTTAAAAGTATTTTTTTATTTTATAAATTTTAATTATAAATAAAATATTCAGTGCAAGTGAGAATAACATTGCCATTTGTCATGCAAATTGTGTTAGTATGTTGTTGTAGCCATGCAGATATAACACGGACATTTACTAAGCGACTCAATGTTACCCTAGCGTAGCAATTTGTATCATATATCAGCATTTCCATTCCGTTATTACTGTTAAAGCGAACATGTGTTACCACCATTGACAAGTTTACCAACGCAATTTGCAACCATATCGTCGTTGCCCTTTGTGACGCACTTTTGTTGACTACGCGTAAGGCTTATGACGCTGTGTGACATTGTCATGGGATCACCCAATTTAACGTTGGATCGACGTTTGACGTTTAACGACCGTATCGTAATCAAAACCAGTTTTACGTTACAAAAGTGTGGGGAACAATGATTTTTAACACAAACTCAATTATTTCAATATGATATTGCGTTGGTCTTTTTCGTGTTTTCAGTGAGTATATATATACATCAAAATGTATATGTATATTTGTGCTTTAGTATATATATATATGTATATATTATGTATAAGTATATGCCTGTCTATATATATAATATCTCCTCCGTGATTTGTCGTGTCGTGTGAGTGTTTGGTAAGAAATTTTTAATATTTTTCAAGTTTAAATATAATGATGTAGAAAATTATTCTTATTAATCCAATGTCTCAAATGATATATATATTGACGTGGTAGCCACATTACAAAACTTTGACGATAATTCAATCAATTAACGGCATTAGAACTCTTTGATTGATTTGAAAAATAAAAAAAGTTGATGTTCAAATATTATTATATAAATTAATTATTAATATTCAACTATAGAAAATATTTTTATATATTGTTTAAAACTAAAAACGAATACACTGTTACTATAGAATTTTCCTTTTAAAATCAAAATACTATTCTCGAGGAGAAAAAACCGGAGGGACAAGCTCGGTTGGCACGCCCTTTGTTCCTCGTGTTCTACAAATGTACACATCTCCTTGATATTTATTTTATATATAATATTGATTTTTGTTGAAGAAATAATATCTAATTTACTGGTTAAGTAGTTTTTTTATTTTATTTTATTTTTATCTTTACTGTTAATCAATGTTAAGTCCCAAATCTGGATTACTTTTTAGCCATTCCATGCACCAACACATTTACATGTCCCCTCCTCTGCACTTAATTTGATGCACATCCTCGTGCCTTTCTAATTTCATATATATTTTCAAAAGACATATAAATTTATGTTTTTTCAATAATATATATATATATATGAATAGTTATAAAAAACATCGGAAAAACTATTAAAACTAAACTTTAGTAATTTATATTGCTCTCATATTATATAGATATACACGTGCTTTACTACAAACCAATTACTAATGATTGTTGGAAATATTCTAAATGCATAAAAAAAGGGAAAATGTCTCTATTTAAAATTTTCAAATAATAAATATCCTAAAAATCATTACTAAATAAAAAGTATACAATTTCAAATAATAAATAGCTTAAAATCATTACCAAATAAAAATAAAATCCAAAAATCATAGTTCCAAATCAAAAAGATGAAATTGTAATGTTTGTATATCTCTAACGACATAAAAGTTGAAAAATAAAATAAAATGTATTTCTTATATGGTAATGATTTTTAGTTGGTAATTTTTAAAATTGAGGAGAAGCATTTTAAAAATATTTAGATGTTTCTTGCTACGATTATTCATTTAATAATTTTAAAAACTCTTATTAGTTTGCCTAAATGTATATATTTTAATTAAAATTATGTGATTATTGTAGTTAGAGTGATGGGTTAATATTTATGACCGTATATTTGACTTAGACCTTTACCGAGTTTGACTCAATCTTCTTACTTGCCTTCGTGGGCCACGTGGGGTAGGAGGGCATGCCTGTAATTTCGGTTACAATACACTAATTATATGTTGATATCTATTTTTTATATAATATTACACTAAAACAATTTAATTAGATCACTCCATGTTGAAATTGGAATTACCTTGATGAAATAATTTCTTTAATTAAAAGAAGATTAACGTTCTTCATAACTATTACACAATGACGGTGGATATATATATGTATATATATACGCGTATGTGTTGGATGCACAATATAAAAATAAAATCCTTTTTATAATTTCAAGAAATATAGTATATTAATTGTTTATAATAATATTTATGTACCTGAGCTCTAAGATCAATATTTTTTTTTATGTTTTTGCTAGACGACAGAAGTATGCTCTTTTGACTCGAGTCTTTAACTCTCCATGAGGAGAAGAGAAAAAAAAAAGGCTCCATTAATCTCACTAAGTGTCTACTCTCATCTTTCTTCTTCAAAGTTTTCAAATAATAGAAAAAGATAAAAATTGGAAAAGCCCATCTATATGAGATTCACAAGCTTAGTTCTAGCTTTTATCTTTGCTCTTCAAACCCTAAAGGAGGAATCTCTCCTAATTTATGCTCACCAAGGTATGTACCTACACATATAGATCCATTTTTTCAATAACTTATATATGCTTCAATATTATATATGTTTTTACTGCGATTTGTTTTGAAGGTAGAGATGGCAATCAAAGAAGTCTTATCGACTATCAGAGAGATACTTCGATATTTTGGTATAAGGTATGTATCTTCGATTTCGATGCCATATGATCACTTTGTTGGTTTTTTTCACATATACAAATCGATATATGACTGTTTATTGATGTTGTCGCATCTTTTTACGTTTTTTATGAAAGATATTCAATTCATTATAATAGAACGAGAAATTACTTTGAAGGGTAATTAATTTGATACACAAATGTATCGTATATATCCATGATTGTTTTGGTTTATATATATTGAATAGGAATTTGATGACTATATCAACATCGAAGAGCTGAAGAAATCGATGTCTAAAGGAAGAAAAATTGCACCATCGAGAGAGAACAAACGGAATAAAGAAGAAAACAACTATCAAACTAGTTTAAAGATTTCAGGTGCAACAGAGAATTTAATTGTAAAACGTAAATTAGGGTTTAGAAGCACCAAAATTTCGTGGAAGAAATCCAAAAAATTTGTAGCTTACCATGATGATTATATTGGTCCGAGACGACATCCTCCTAGACATAACTGAACTTAAAAACATATAAACAAACTTTTTATGATAGAGAAAAAAAGAGTTGCGTAATGAGATCTTTCTAATTGTGTACATTCTTTCTTAAAATGTTCTTACCAAATTCTCTAGTTCGTTTGATCTTTGGATTGTATCTGAAAATATTGTGTTATTTATAGTAATAATAACTTCAGGACATATTCTTATGCTCTATACATTATACTTATAACTTATAAGTATATATACATATATATAAAGGGGTAAGTGAGACATTAATTTGTAATTACGTCAAAATCATATACCTATGTACATGATCTATGTGTATATCTAGGTATACCCTTTACAGTATATATATATATATTTCCAGCAAATGTAGAGGTATATATTTGACGTTATTTTGTTCTAGACTTTACTTTTTGTTTATTTGTTTGTTGTTGTCTAAATGCAGGAGAGTATATGAAGCTCGATAAATTGCAAGATCGTAAAAATCTCGAGGTTTATCTTTTTAACTCTTCTTTAATACATTGATAATCTCTTTATTAATGACATTTATAAATGATAATTTAATATGTATTAGCAGCATAGTCATACTTATGGAGAGCTTTCGAGTGATTATGACAAAGGTACGAAGGAGATGAAGAAAATTGAGAGATTATTGCGTAATGATTATCCGTCACGTAATAAGGCTCGACGCAAGCCTCCTATCAATAATCGAGTTCCTAATAATAATTAAGAAAAAAAAATGTTTGATCGATTTTATAATTTCAGAACTAATTTTAGAAACTATAATAGAGATATGAAAATATATTGTTAAGTAATTTTGTTTCCACATATAGAAACATACGTTGTTATGTCGTGTAATAGTAGAATTGACGATCAGCTTTTTATAGTTGTTAATTTCAATTTAAACAATATATAAACACTCATTGATAATAATAATATATTTGATAAATATGATTTGTTTATTGTGTTTTTTAACGTTGAATTAAATGGTTAGCTCATATATTTGATAAATATGCTTTGTTTATTGTGTTTTTTTAACGGTGAATTAAATGGTTAGCTCATATCCATATTTATCATTATAATTCAAAATCTTATTTAATTTTATAGGTTATTTTGAAGTGTTGTGTGCTTTTGGTACAAACATATAATAATATTTTGCGATCATATTTATGAGACATATTTAGTTAATTCGTTTACTGTCATATTTATTAATTATTATTTGACTCCACTACGAGATATTATATCATCGAGATACAAATTTAAAAGATTAAATTGTGTTTTATATACAATGAATTATAATTACATCTATTTTTCGCATAAATACTCTATTCATAAATTATAAATATTAACTTTTTACTAGATAATAAATTCATTATTTTATCGTATTTTATTCATACGATTTTTCTCGCTTGGCCAATTTATACTCATCGAAAACGTTTTAATACCCTTCTTTTCTATTATATTGCACGCTTTACTTTATACAAAATATTTTTTACAATTATTTTTCTTCGATTTCGTATTCTTTTCATAATGATATAGTTAATAAATATCTCGTTATTTCATCAATTTCAGGTTATTCTATTTATTATTAACTATATTAACGACGCCTTTGTGAGGAATATATTCATTTAATCATCTTGAATGTTTGCTCTATTTTTCAAGGTGAATTTAGAACCAAGTGATATCACACTTCAAGTGTGTTCTAGATACATAACATTTTTTGGGAATTTGATCGGCTTAAAATAAAAATGGGCTGCTATTTTGGCCTACCAAATATTTGGTAGCAATTTGACATTAACTTGCAACCGAATTATATTTAAAATTTAAATTCAATGTTATTTATTTGACTTTTAATGATAATTTCTTTTTCATGATATTTTTTAGCTTTATATTTTTTCCTCCTCATGTTGGCATTATTGAAAAAAAGTGAATATCCTGTTAAAATAATAAAAATAAATCGAAATATATATCAAAGTATAAAACATATATATAATAATGATGAGTGACGTGCGTATATACAATAACGTATTTTTATCAACCCGAATAAACATCTAATCATGTTTAACGAGAAGTTTTTCGATTATCAACAATAAACAATTTACAGAAACAATTTCGTAATACCTGTCGTTGAACGTGCTACTGTCGGATGTGAGGCTTGATGATGCAAGCCCTCTACGCGTATCCACGCCGAGATCGTGACTGCTTTGATGTGGAAATCGGAAGAACGAAACTATTTTTCGTTCTTCGTTCTTTTCTTTTCTGACGGCTAGTTTAGGGTTTTGTTTTTCTTAACTCTGAATGTATTTTCGAAAATTCGTTTTCCGTATATTTATAATTATTAACCTTTTAAGAATTACAAGTTGAACCCATTACTATTGAAATATTACATAAATGACATGACACTTTTAATCTCCCACTTGCCTTTACGTAATATCTCAAATAGTCGAAATACATGTATCTCCATACACATACTTGCATGTACATCTTATATACTAATCCAAAAGAAAAAATCAAATACAATTATATTCTTCGGTGCTAGCGGATGAATATAACTGTATCTCACACTGATTGTCTAACAATCATAAGCAGATATCGAGACACTCGTATGCGTGTGACCTCGTAGGTTCATCACTAAACTGGTAATCAATTAGTCTTACTAATTAACTAATCGAGGTTGGCGTCTAGCAACACTCCTCAACGACCAGATAGTGTGAAGTAACATCCTTACTCTGTAGAACCATGGTAGAAGGATAATATTATTATTTCCCTCCGTCTTTACAGCTCCGGATAATCCTAGGACATGGTCTAACTGTCAAGTCTTAATAGATTATCAACTATGTTTCATGCCTAACATAACTGACTGGTGAATGATCGCAAGAAACTCTTTTCTTCTCTCATTCAAATGCCCTGGCCAAGGTCTTTCAGTCATTATGTTGCTGACAACATAGAGCTCAAACTCTTTACCTAGAGTTGACAGATTCCATCTTGATCAATCACTAACTGTACAAGCATCTAATCATTCCCAATATCCTTTCAACTTATATCCCAAGACATAAGGTGTCCAGAATCAAAGAATGGTAGATAACTTGCCAGTTACCATGTTGATCTCAGGTCTAAAGAAATTATAATATT
>CM071865.1:28375184-28389004 GCA_036759665.1 Gynandropsis gynandra
ATATAAGAATTAATAATGAAAAATAAATATAATATTATTATTAAATACTCACTGAAAATATAACAGCTAATATTTGGAACCTTTCTTTGAGAATCCACATCTTTGTGCTTCTCTCTGAGGTCAAGCTCAATAAAGCAGACTGAATCGCACCAAAGAAGGAGAGAATGGTAGTGCTTGTGTAATGGCTCGTGAACTTTTGACTTATCCTAGCATGAACAATGAACCACGATGACCACAAGCTCACGGCTACCATCAACATGACCGACCCTACCATCCATTTATGCTTTGCATTGTGGGAGGCGATTGCGTTTTGTGTTTGCATTTTAGGGTTCTCGGTTAATTGTGTTCCTTTGTAAAATGTCAACAACAAAGCCCCACTTATGCATACTGTTGTCCCTATCACCTTAGCTATCCCCGCATTGCTCTTGATGTTCACCATCTCTTGCCTATATTGGATTCGAGAAAACGTGTTAGAGTTTTTGCAATGAATAATATTGTTGAGTTCATTGAAATCTAAGTTACGAACACAACAATGAGATTAATATTGTAAATGTTGTTAACATAAAATAAAAATATATAGAGGTGTTGAATCACCTAAAGATAAGAGCAATGGCGAAAGTGACCGCAGGAACCATATTACCAAAGGCTAAGGCGAAAGGAGAGGATGTATACTCCAGCCCAAGAAGGAAGAAGTATTGCACAAGACTTGTCCTGCAAATGGAGTAAAAGAACATTGTTTTATAAGTTTAAGTAGTAAAGATTTCATCCACTCGTCCTTATCGTTTTATTATATTCTAACCGATGATTCCTGTGATAAATGGACTTAATATTAAGTCACCAAAAGATAATTCAAATTTCAAGACCGTATATATATGTGTATATATGTATGAGTTTATAGAATCATAATTTAATTGGACGATATAATTTAATATCATGGACATAACTAATAGTTTTTTTGCATGTCAACAATAACTTGGTATGTTAATTGAGTTAAAAGAAAATTTACCCTAGAAGGGCACTGAGGAAGAGCAAGCACAATATACGACCAGTGAGCTTCGACCAGTCACCTCTGCAAGAAGCTTTAGAGTTAAAACAGAGATTATGTTTATAACATAGATGTGTATAGAAACACATCTTTTTTTTTACTCAAGACCGATTAAATACCACAAATGAATAATGATTATGGATTGGATCTAACAAATTCCAAAAGCTAGCTCAAGAGTTTAGGGTTGCCAAATACCATATATATGAGTCCAAAGTTCATGTCCTAACCGATGTGGGACAATTTATCATAACACTCCCCCTCACACCCAGGCTCGGTCCTAAAGCGTGGACATCACAATGGGGGCCCAAAATCGGTATATTCAAATCGGGACGAACCAGACTCTGATACCATGTCAAAGATGGACTTGGGTCTAACTAATCCCAAAAGCTAGCTCAAGAGTTTAGGGTTACCAAGTACCATATATATGAGTCCAAAGTTCATGTCATAGCCGATGTGGGACAATTTATCATAACATATTAACGGATATAATTCGTATGGTTGATACAAGAATATTCTACGAGATCTTACTTAATATTCTAAATATATTCTACAAGATATTTTGGATATTATCTCATATCTTATTGAATACCAAAATATTTTCGAAGATTGTATGAATATTCTACAATGTTATATTTCTTTTTCCGTATGATATTGTATACTATATAAAAATGTATTTCGTGACAAATAAAATAACGAAGAATTGATTCGACTTATTCCAAGATGTAGTCGCATATTTTATCATGGTACCAGAGCCTCTTCTAGGGCTTCTGTTTTTTTCTAGCACTTTGTTTTCGACCAAAACCTCGAATTAAAACCCTGAATAAAACAAAAAGATTACCATCTACACCTCCACCTCTCTCTACCTCAAGACCTCCTACAACACGACGAAGCTCCCTTCCGAACCTTGACGCCCTTTTCGGTATTCCTACCATGATATCCTTTTCGGCAATCCGACCTTGACGCCTTTCAGCGTTCCGACCTTGATGTCTTTCGGCGTTCCGACTATAATGCCTTTTCGGCGTTCCGACTATGATGCCTTTCGGCATTCCATACGACGCCTTTCGGAGTTCCGACCATGACATCCTTTTCGGCATTTTGACCTTGACGCCTTTCGGCGTTTCGACCTTGATGCCTTTCGGTGTTCCGACCATGATGCTTTTTAGACGTTCTGACCATGACGCCCTTTGTTGGTGTTCCGACCATGATGCCCTTTGTTTGAGTTCTGATAAGACGCCCTTTGGCATCTCGACCATACGTACTTTGGCGTACCGACCCCGACGCCCTCTGGCGTATCGAACCCCGTCGCCTTCAAGTGTACTGACCTATGAGCGTTTTTTTCCAAGTTGGGCGTCCACAATTTGCACGTTCTAACTTAAGGGAGGGTATTAATGGATATAATCCGTGTGATTGATACGAGAATATTCTACGAGATCTTACTTAATATTCTAAAGATATTCTATGAGATATTTTGGATATTATCTGATATCTTATTGAATACCGAAATATTTTCGAAGATTGCATGAATATTCAACAATGTTATATTTTCTTTTCCGTATGATATTGTATACTATATAAAAATGTATTTCGTGACTAATAAAATAACGAAGAATTGATTCGACTTATTCCAAGATGTAGTCGCATATTTTATCATAGTACCAGAGCCTCTTCTAGGGCTTTTGTTTTTTTCTAACACTTTGTTTTGACCAAAACCTCGAACTAAAACCCTGAATAAAACAAAAATATTACCATCTATATCTCCACCTCTCTCTACCTCAAGACCTCCTACAACACGACGAAGGTCCCTTCCGAACCTTGACGCCCTTTTCGGTATTCCTACCATGATGTCCTTTTCGGTAGTCCGACCTTGACGCCTTTCGGCGTTCCGACCTTGATGCCTTTCGGCGTTCCGACTATAATGCCTTTTCGGTGTTCCGACAATGATGCCTTTTTGGCATTCCGACCATGACGGCATTTCGGTGTTCCGACCATGACGCCATTTCGGCGTTCTGACCATGACGTTCTTTTCGGCATTTTGAACTTGATGCCTTTCGGCGTTTCGACCTTGATGCCTTTCGGCGTTCCGACCATGATGCTTTTTAGACGTTCTGACTATGACGCCCTTTGTTGGTATTCCGACCATGATGCCCTTTGTTGGCATAAGACGCCCTTTGGCATCTCGACCATACGTACTTTGGCGTACCGACCCCGACGCCCTCTAGCGTATCGAACCCCGTCGCCTTCCAGTGTACTGACCTATGGGCGATTTTTTCCAAGTTGGGCGTCCACAATTTGCACGTTCCAACTTGAGGGAGGGTATTAACGGATATAATCCGTGTGATTGATACGAGAATATTCTACGAGATCTTACTTAATATTCTAAAGATATTCTATGATATTTTGGATATTATATGATATCTTATTGAATATCGAAATATTTTCGAAGATTGCATGAATATTCAACAATGTTATATTTTCTTTTCCGTATGATATTGTATACTATATAAAAATGTATTTCGTGACTAATAAAATAACGAAGAATTGATTCGACTTATTCCAAGATGTAGTCGCATATTTTATCATCGTACTAGAGCTTCTTCTAGGGCTTCTGTTTTTTCTAGCACTTTGTTTTCGACCAAATCCTCGAACTATAACCCTCAATAAAACAAAAAGATTACCATCTACATCTCCACCTCTCTCTACCTCAAGACCTCCTACAACACGACAAAGGTCCCTTCCGAACCTTGACGCCCTTTTCGGTATTCCTACCATGATGTCCTTTTCGGCGTTCCGACCTTGACGCCTTTCGGCGTTTCGACCTTGTTGCCTTTTGGCGTTCCGACTATAATGCCTTTTCGGTGTTCGGACAATGATGCCTTGCGGCATTCCGACCATGACGCCATTTCGGCGTTCCGACCATGACGCCATTTCGGCGACCATGACGTCCTTTTCGGCATTTTGACCTTGACGCCTTTTGCCGTTTCGACCTTGATGCCTTTTGGCGTTCCGACCATGATGCTTTTTAGACGTTCTGACCATGACGACCTTTGTTGGTGTTCCGACCATGATGCACATTGTTGGCGTTCCGATAAGACGCTCTTTGGCATCTCGACCATACGTACTTTGGCGTACCGACCCCGACGCCCTCTGGCGTACCGAATCCCATCGCCTTCCGGTGTACTGACCTATGGGCGTTTGTTTTTCAAGTTGTGCGCCCACAATTTGCACGTTCCAACTTGAGGGAGGGTATTAACGGATATAATCCGTGTGATTGATATGAGAATATTCTAGGAGATCTTACTTAATATTCTAAAGATATTCTATGAGATATTTTGGATATTATCTGATATCTTATTGAATATCGAAATATTTTCGAAGATTGCATGAATATTCTACAATGTTATATTTCCTTTTCCGTATGATATTGTATACTATATAAAAATGTACTTCGTAATTAATAAAATAACTAAGAATTGATTCGACTTATTCCAAGATATAGTCGCATATTTTATCAGATTTTAAATTCAAACTCAATTGGTAACGAATGAATCGATCTATATATTTTATATCTAACTCGTCTCTCAAAACAATAACTTTTATCCGTCTATCTCAAATCAAATATCATTTTATAGGGTTAATAACGTATCTATTTAAAATTAGTTGAAATTGAATTTCATGATAATATTTATGAGTTTACACTAAAAACAATTAACAATAAATAAATGAGTGGATTGACTCATTATTTTTTTCAACAAAAAAGAAGTATGTCATTATCTCTAACTTAATCATCTTACAAGAAACTGAGTTTCAACTCTAATTAATATATTTTTCCAACATAATTTTGAGTTAATTTTCTTTCGGGTAGTGAAAAAAATTTAAAGAAAAACATTTTTTAGGGTTATACCTTTCCAAAACAATTGCAAAGGGTACCAAGAAGATGGTCCCTGTGATCAATCTATACGTTGTAGCAACCATACGATTAAGCCCTTCATCAAGCATTTTCTTGAACAACACATTCACCATTGCAAGTCCAATGTTAACCATCGTCATTACACTCACGCATATCCATACTTTCGAATCAGACCTCATCTTTGTGACCTATATATTTGTATATATATATATATATATACCTATATCGATGTCTCTATATATATTATTTGTGTGTATGTGTAGTTTCAGTGGTATTTATAGAGTTTTGAACGAAATGTGGAGAAGAAAAAAGACAGATAATATTGGAGAATAATATCATTGCGTTTGATCTTGACTCAGTGCATTGTTATTTACCACTTTCTTAATCTTTCCACTTTTTTTTAATAGAATAAAGTGAGATAATTAGTCGAACTAAAGACCATCGATTTCATCATTCTACGTGACATCAGTAATCAATAACACACAAAATCTTACAAGTTTAATAAGTGAGAATGCCATATACATCTATAAATCATTACCAAATGTTTATAACCATTAATTAATGAAGTTTTCTATATATACATAAGAATTTGTGTATATTTTTGTGAATTTTTAACGTTTAGTTATGCGATCAATATGCTCCAAGAATTCTTGGAAAAATCTATTAAACTTTAACAAATTCATGTATTTATATAGAAACATAATCATTTATAATCTTTTTAGGATATTAATTTGGTAAAGTTGGATAATTTTTTTTATTAGTAGTGATAAAGAATTCAAATCATTCATTCTACATTTGTATTCTATATTGATAATATCTATCATTTATTGTAGATTTTATCTTAATTATATGATTGTAAATTACTATATAAATTCAAGAATTTATTTAATGTGCACTTGAATGTTAATAGTTATATAAATAATTCACACACATATATACACATATATATATACACGTTTAATATAATTCATGGTGTTATATGGAATTCCTTCAATTTAACAAGCTTTGTATTTAAATTAAACAAATTTAAAATCAATAAAATCTGATTATATTTGATATATAGAGAATTCGTAAATTATAATCTATAATCTGTGCGATAACATATGAATTATACAAAATGAAACTTTAAATCATATAAATCAAGTGAATCTATAATGAGTTTTAAATAGCTTCAAACATAAAAAATAAATTTTGTGAAGGGGTTGAATCTGTTACCTACAAACTACCATATCACATTTAGGGCATATACATTATATATATCAAGGTTCAAGAAAGGGATAGGTGCTAGGCGCGGACACCCAGCGCCTAGCGTCCAGAGCGTCTAGGCGGGGCCTAGGCAGACTATGTGGATATATATATTTTATTTTTATTTAATGTACTTATAATATAAATATTTAATTCCAAATATTTATAAGTATTTAATTATAATTTTATAACATATAAATAAATAAAGTTTAGTATTTATAAAAAATATTTATAAGTATTAAATTCACAATATCAAACACAATATAAAACAAACAAAATATAGAAAATGGTTGTCGAGTGAGGATGATGTTTGACCAAAACAAGGGCAAATGCGAGGGCGAATGCGAAAGATAAAGCCAAGGGTGGAGATGAAACAAATATGAAGATGAGAAATGAATGCGATGACAAAAGATGAAGATGAACATACGAGAGACGATAGAAGATAAGAAAAACAAGGATGGGGGCAAAGAAGAGAATGAGATACGAGTGCAATGACAAAAGATTCAGATTAAGACAGTAAACGATGCAATAGATAGAAGAAGACAAATGAAATGACGATGGCAAAGTCGATAAAAGATAAATGCATGGATATATGTCATTATTAGTTTTTTCTTTAAGTACCAAAACGACGTCGTTTTGACGTCGGTTTTTTTAAAAAGACCGCCTAAAAATTAATCGGGCGGTCAAGGAGCGTCTAGCACCTAGACGGGATTTTTAGAACACTGATTCAAACAAAATGATAAGAATGCAAAAAATACGAAAACATTCAAGTTATTCGAATAATATAGATAATAATTTGGAAAATTGAGTTGAGTATTATTAATCAACATCTTGATATATTTATACACATAAAATCTCTAACTATTTTTCTAAATAAACTTTGTATGCCCAACTTGAAAATGAACACATCAAATTTCTTTTTTCCAAGTGATTTCGTTAGAATATCGGCTAACTCATCACAAATAGAAACATGACGTCTGACTAGCGTTCCGGTGAGAATCTCATTATGAATGAAATGACAGTCGATCTCAATGTAATTTGTACGCTCATGGAAAAGTGGATTCGCAACAATGTGAATAGCGGATTGACTATCACAATACAACTGAATAGGACGAGAGTGTGAGATACCGAGACTAACAAGTAATGACTTTACCCGTTTGATTTCGCAGACAGTCATTGCCATTGCACATACTCAGCTTCAACGGACTAACACGATATCGTTTGTTGCTTCTTGGTCTTCCATGAAATAGGTGAACCGCCTAGAGTAAGAAACCAACCGGTGACTGAACGACGAGTGCGAGGACAACCTGTCCAATCTGAATCGCACCATGCCACCAGAGATAAATCAATATTGGCATTAAAAAGAATACCTTAACCTGGAGTAGTTTTCAAGTAAGAACCATACGTAAAGCAGCATCCCAATGGTCATCAGTGGGATTTTGGAGAAACTGTGACAACGTGTGAATACTATAAGACAAGTCCGGACCAGTGACACAAAGGTAAACTAGTCAGCCAACTAGACGTCGATAACGTTCGAGATTAGAGAGAAGTGTTCCTGTGGAAAGTCCTAAGCGATGATTATGTTCCATTGGGAAGAAAGACGATTTAGATCCCAACAATCATGCTTCAGAAATAATATCAAGTGCATATTTTCGTTGACACAAATATTTGCGTAATGCGTTGCGAGCAACTTCAATACCAAGAAAATACTTCAAAGTACCTAGGTCTTTCATGTGAAAACAAGTACTCAGATAATTCTTGAAACACTGAATATGAGATGGGATGCTTCCAGAAACTAACAAGTTATCTACATAAACCAAAATTCTTAGGCGAACATTACCCTTGTGAAGAGTAAATAACGAGTAATCCGCCAATGACTGGACAAAACCATAGCGAAGTAAAGCCTCAAACAACTTAGCAAACCAACACCTTGGAGCTTGTTTAAGACCATACAAAGATTTATGTAGACGACAAACTCGAGAATATGTATCATCACGAAAACTAGGCGGAAGCTTCATATAAACTTTATCATGTAAATTAACATGTAGAAAAGTATTGTGTACATCCATCTGATGAACCTCTCAATTAAGCGCAACAGCCACAGCTAAGTATGTTTCCATTGTTGTCATTTTTGCCACATGTACAAATGTTTCTCCACAATCAATACCTTCAAACTGATTATTACCAAGAACTACAAGATGAGCTTTGTATTGTTCCATGGTACCATCAAAATGGTATTTGATCTTATAGATCCACTTACATCCGATTACTCTTTTACCTGGTGGTAAATGCTCTAGTGACCACATCTGATTCTTTTCTAAGGCATCAAGTTCATCTCATATGGCTTGACACCAACGGTTATCATCACGAAGTACCTCCGTGTGATTATGAGGTTCAACCTGTGCAGAAATCGCTGCTGAAAGGTGCGATGATTGGTAAAAAAATATCACTTAACAAATAAGTAGAAAGAGGATGAGACGTACTAGAGAAATATGAGGCATCTTGTGAATGATTCAAAATATTAACCGTGTTAACAACAGAATCTCTTAATCTTGTCGACGGATATTTGGTACGTTGGCCCCGAACCAAACAATCCAAAGACAATGGTTCCTCATTAGCCACAGGCACATGTTCTTCGGCAGGAACATTCGAACCATCAATTCTTGGAATGTCATCTTCCACAATTTCACCGAAAGTAGGAGCTACCAGAGTAGAACAAGATGCAGAGACTAGAGCATCTATTGACGCAGCGATGCAAAAAGGGAATTCGTCTTTAAAGAACTTCACATCTCGAAAAAGAAAGAAGACACGTCGTTCAAGATCAAATGATCTCCAAACTTTCTAACCAAAAGGACAACCCACGAACACGCAACGATGACTACGTGAGATGAATTTATCACCACCATGTTGTAAATGTGGACGTAACAAAGTGATTCAAACATACGGAGATTTGCAAGATCTGGTTTATTTTTATTTAGGATTTCAAAATTTGTTTTGCCTTCAAAAGCCGAGTTTGGAGTACGGTTGATAAGATAACCACCAGTAAGAATACTTTCTCCCCAGAAGTCAATCGGTAATGCTCCTTGAAATAACAATGCACGAGCAACATTCAAGATATGTCTGTGCTTTCATTCGGCACGACCGTTTTGCTTTGGGGTTCCAACACATGAAGTTTCGTGTAGAATACCCGGACTAGTAAAAAATCACACATACACAAAAACTCAGGGCCATTATCACTACGAATCCATTGGACCTTTGTTGAATATTGGCGTTCTGCAAGAGCACAGAAATTACGCAAATGTGTAGAAACATCAGACTTGGTTCGCAACAAATAGAGCCAAACCGCACGAGAGTAATCATGAACTATCGTTAGAAAATAACGAGCACTAGAATATGGAGTTGTACGATACGAACCCCAAACATTACAATGAACAAATTGAAAAATACTGGTAGTCTTATTATTGCTCAGTGGAAAAACTTTCCGCGTCTCTTTAGCACGAAGACATGTGTCACAGACTTTATTTGACATAGCTTTTAAATTAGATTCAAATGTAAGGCCAAGAAGCAAAGATAAAACTTGAAAACCTGGATGTCCTGAATGAGCATGCCACAAATCAATAGAAGTATCATGTGTAGATACATTCGCCGCAATCACAAAACCCATGAAATATTTGAGTCCTTCACGTTGCTCACCCGCTCCAATCAGCATCCTTGTAGTGCGGTCCTGAAGTATACAAAACTGAGTAGTGAAATGAATCACGAGATTCATATCGGCAAGAAGTTGTGATAAAGAGATCAAATTGCAACTGAGGTCAGGTACAAAAACATTATGCAAGACGAATCGATACCTTTTGTACAACAAATGTATGTCGTCCATTGGGCAAACCAACACAACAAGCAGACATGGAAACAACATTAAAGAGAATATCCGCACAACCTGTCAAATGATTTCCTTCACCCGAGTCCAAAAGCCATGAAACCAATAAGGCCTTACTCGATTTCTGTTCACTCGCACCGAGTTTGTTCGAGAGGACATCAAGAATTTCTTTTAGTTGAACACTCAAAAACCCATCTAAGCCAATTGGGGTAGACTCTTTATCATGATTAATCGCTGAACTCTGACGAATGGAGGCAACATTAGCATGCACTACAGAAGCACCACGACCACGATTAGAAGTTCCACGACCTTTGCTTGTACCAACAGAAGTATTTCGATCACGACGTTCCTGAAATCACTCAGGAAACCCAACCAATTGGAAGCATTTGTCTGACTTATGACCACGACGACCAGATTGCAAGCATACAAGAGTCGGATCACGAACTTCATTTTTCGAACGAGACATGGTATCCGTTTTAACTGCAAACGCCATCACATCAGCAGTTTTGTCATCTGTAAAAGGAGTCAAACCACGAGAATCTTCGTCTTGTATGACAAGATTGAAGACCTTCTGGAGTGAGGGCAGTGGATGAAGAGCCAAGAGATTAGAACAAATTGTTCCATATCGGTGTCATCAAGACCAAGAAGAAAAAAGTTAACTCGATCATCTTCTTGCTTCTTTAGTAGTTTCACAGTTAAGTTGCACTTGCAACCACCACAGGTACAACCTTTGCATTCACAGCGAGGCAGAGGATCACATGAACTTAAGTCTTCCCATAATCGCTTAAGTTTGTTGAAATAAGCAGAAACTGTCATGTTTTTCTATCGACTTGAGAACAAGTCAGCTTTGAAACGGAGAATACGAGGACCATTGGATAATGAATATTGTGCTTTGATGTCGTCTCACAAATTCTTAGCAATTTCAAAATGAGAAACACTCGCACGTATATTCGGAACAATTGTATTGCGTATCCAAAACAATCAATGAATTGTTTGTCCACCAATCCTCTAAATCATCAGAACCTTAACTAGGGAGTTGTAAAGCGCCATCAACAAATCCAAATTTCTTCCTCGACTGAAGAGCGGGTTGTAGTTCACGAGCCCAATCGACATACTTATGATCCGTGAGAAGAACTTGAGACAAAATACATCCTGGATTATCACTAGAGGAGAGATCATACGGATTAATCGTGCAATGATTTTTTTTAAATAGAATTGGTCTCTTCCACCATCAATTTTTAATTTGATTTAAAATAAAATTAAACACATAGTATAATAGGTGTTATATACACCAATATACCGAATCAATAGACTATGGATGCAATATGTCTAGCACCCGATATGGAATCTGTCTTGCATCCGATACATATTGCAATAGACAAATGCAGGATGCAACCGCAAGATGCAATCTGTCTAGCACCTGATGATGCAAGACGGTGGAGCGATACGATGAAATGGCAAGGTGGGGCACAAACGACAAGACGAAGCGTGGGCGAGGCGAAATACGAGCAGGGCGATCGAACGTAGTCGAGAAGAGCAACGAGTGGGCTGATTCATGAATGGAGCACACAGGCAGGGCAAGGGGAAGGTGATGCACGAACAAGATGCGTGCGGAAGCACAGACGATGTTCTAGTTGGGCGAGCACTAAATCAAACTCAAAACGCAATCGACGGCTGAGAGAAACACAAATCACAAATCGATGCAATCGACAGCGGTAGCAATCGAACACGAATCTGCCCACGAATCAGCCCACAGTAGCAATCGAACACGAACAAGAGAAATCGATGTTGTAGACCATGAATCAGCCCACGAGTCTAGAAATTTGGAAATCGATGCCTTAGACCACGAATAAGGAAATCCAACATGAATTTGGAAATCTGGAAATCGAACCCCATTTGAAACGAGAGGCAGAAAACCAATAACACCGGAACAGTAACACGGACAAATTGGAACAGTGAACCAGCACCGATTAAGTCACCAAATTCACCGAAGGAAATTTTGAAGACCAAATTGGTCTTAGAACACAAACATGGGATAGAACCAAATTTTATTGAAAAAAAATAAACCAAATTTTTTCTAGACAATAAAATTTGTTGACATGTGTAAGAACACATTTACTATTTATATCATCCGCATCTCAATATATTTTTCAAATCAATCATAAGGTATGTGAAAATTACATCAAATAATAATAAGATTCATATTGTTACAGAATTCAATTATGAGTAATCAATTGTTTTTTTGTTTTGTTTTGAGTTATCCATTTATTTTTATATAATATTATTTTAAATAATCAAAATATACACATTGTATAAAGAGAGAAATAAACGATAAACAAGAAAGATATGTATTTATTTTGGTTTATACTTTGCATGATTTACAGGAAATCGTGAACATTCACTGGAGCAAATTCTTACACGATTATTTTTCCAAGGAGCATCTAACACTTTATATTTTTTTCAATAAAAATGTGACAAAAATAAATAATAAATTTATAAGAATTTTTTCTTTCAAATAAGTGCAATATCAGTGGAAGGGGAACAATGCGTCAGATCCTGTAATAGAAATAATAAAAGAAAATCTAAATGTTCGATTTTTACAGGTGAAATGCTTATTCTAAGTATATTTCAATTTTTTTATTTTAAACTAATCATTAAACTATGTTTATTTTACGTGTAATATATAATTTATTAAATTGAATATTGTCATTAGATTTGATATGCATACGAGATATAAAGAAAAAAAATAAAAGTTTCAATTTCTAAATTTGATCAATAGATTTATAAGTTGTAAAATAAACTAATAGTCCAATTTGTTTATAATGTATTTAAAATTGTAGAATATAAATTACCGGAAAAAGCGATTGCACGATTTGAATCGTAGTGTTTTAATGATTATTTTTTATTCGTACCTATATAAGTATTAAGGATTAAATTTAATTAATAATTGGATTTAAGAACAATTATTAAGATACGGACAAGATTTAGGAATTTGGAAAACTTACCTATGTTTGAATTTTTTTATTGGCTTTAACTGAAGACTTATGTAGATGTGGGTGGAGCAGGACGGGCGAAGCATTAACAAACCTATGTGATATATTTAGAAAGAATAAGTAAGAATAACACTGAAAAAATATATAACATAATACATGTTATCTAGTGTTTTTAATATTGTTGATCATAATAGGAATAATGCATGTTACAATCATGACGGTTTCTTTGACGATAATTTGAGCAACAATTGGACGAAAATACATAGCAAGTTCATCCAACATGATTATTTTTACGAATTTTTTTAGTATTTAAAATGTTGAAATGAGGTCAGTAAATTGTTTTATAGAAGAAATAACAAAACATGTTAATGGAGTAATAATATAAAACTTACCTATTCAATAACACTCAGATTTCTATTTTTTGATCGGAGGTTGGCAGACGCAAATTTGATCTTTGCATAGCAATGAGGAGTCCAACAACATCTACAAGTTTCAACTTCCAATATATGAGTTTAATAGTAAAGAAGTAGTATATTTGATTCATTGTAAACGTATTTACCCGATACAACTTCTTTGTGGCCAACCAATCCAATCAATTGTCGTTATGAACGTATCCTGAATTTGTATTTCGAAAGTGTATGAATTGTGTATGTCACTTTCTCAACAACCATATCCTCTTTATATAAGATATGTGCATACTATTGTCGGTTAACTTGTAATTACCAACATTTGGTAGTATTATCAATTTTTAGG
>CM071865.1:28394186-28418922 GCA_036759665.1 Gynandropsis gynandra
CTTAGATCTATTGATTTTATCTTGATATTCGGTTCTACACTTAACATTATCATTCTTATACTAGTGCTGCCCGCTCAGTAACATATGAATTTAGACTTTGCTGGAAGGTAAAGGATGAATCCGGACCTGTTAGGCGGTAGATTAAGATTGGCTAATGAAAATCTGACCGGTCGGTTAGTCATCTTAGGGATAATGATTGCGTACGTAATGCTGCCATGGTACGGGTTAATCACTGCTGGAAGGTAGGGTTGCAGGTATCCATGGTTAGGAGGTTTAGGCTCGGAAGAATCACTCATCACCTTAGGGCATGAATTTCCCGTTGTCAAGAATAGTTGATAGATCTACGATCCTTAGTTGTTTCATCAATGCAATTCCCGGTATCCCGTACACCCGTAGTGTTTACCATATCTGACTTTATCCCTAACCTAGTTTCGTTGTCAGCATTTATGTTAGTTTAGGAATTTAGGATCACATCCCTCTCTATCCTTTTCCGTCTTAGTTTAGTTTTATTCTTAGTTTAGCTGCTTTAGTCCCTAGAGATCGACCCTGGTACTACACGATCCGTATACTTGCGGTGAAGTGGTCTAGGAATATTTATAACTCGTGTTTCCGACACACCATCTATAGTCCACCTAAACTCGAACTTATAGGAGACAATCATGAATCAAATCAAACAATTACTTCATGTTAAACATTTCTTAAACAAACAATCAAAAATTACAAAGGTGCACAGTCAAATAGAATTTTCAAATCAATGCAAAGAAGTGAGAAAATGACATGCAAGTGAATGAACAGAAAGATCCCATTATGACTTCAGACTCAAAAGATTGGTATTAGTGCATCAAGGCAACAAAACACAATGGAATCTCTCTCTGAATTCAAAAACTTAATAAGAATCACAGGAAAGATTCCCCAAAAAGCAAGCTGTCACCTGAATACCTTTTGCTTCTTGAGAACACGCTGAGAATCGAAACTAATATCGAAATAACCAAACCCAAGATTATATATATAACACGCTAAGACAACACCCATGCCGTGAGAATCATCGGAATGAAGCAAAACCAAAAAGAACATATATTGATCTACACATAATGAAGCAGCATCCACAAACATCGAAATGAAGATCATGCCAATTAAACAAAAAAGACAATAACATCGAAATGAAAATCATGCCAATTAAACCAAAAAGAACATCAACTGTGAATAAAATTTCTAAGGGCCTACACACCTGATTTATTGCTTGATTTGCTCCAACATTCTGAAGTTCAGGAGGACGATCTGTAGTAAGAAGTAGAAGTGGTAAAAGATCTTCACTGGCTTCAACCACATGCAATGATTCTCGTATCAAAACACCTATGAGAATACAGATGCATTTGTACAGTATTGAAAGCAAACAACAACTGAAACATATATATACTCAGTGATTTATAAGTGCATTTATAAGTGCACGTTACAGTCAAACTAACTGCAGGAAGAAGATTTGAAACAGTTGTGCTTGAAGGTGTTATAATGATTGTTGGTTTAAGAGATCCTCTAGCATACCCGATAGCATGAAATGCAAGTGATCATTCATCAAAGTATGCAATACATGTCGTTAGGGGATGATTGGCTGCAGCAACTGCAAGAGGAGAAGACCTAGATCCAGGAGCAACACAAAAATATTGTGGCAGTATATCAGTCATAAAGGTAAACCAAATTAGAAATGAACATCAGTGAATTGACCACTTTAGCTCACCTTTAGACCAAGATGAGGGCACACTTCAATTATAGCTCCTGTCCAGACAACATTACTGTTAGCAACCACAGACGCCAGGTAGAACGTCAGCCCAGACGGATATGTGTCATCAAAACCGAAATTGAAACCATTAAAAACCATTGAAACCGAAATTGTATAACCTATAGGTCTGAGGCGAAACCCCACATCCAATGGTGCCTGCATTCGTACACCTCATCGATGGCATAAAAATTGGTGTTCTTCTAGAATCAAGTGATAGGGCATCCTCCGGACCGTCCTCCGCTCAGCATCACTCCCGATCGCACACCAGTTTAGTCGCCTTCGTAGCCCCTCACGTCGCTCGCCACTGTTCTCCGCCTCCTGTTGCCAACCCCTCGTCACGGAATCTCGAGTGATAAGACATCCTCGTTACGAAATATCAGAGAGACAGTTCTGGGAGAGAGAAGGTGGAGAGAGACTCAGTTCTGGGAGTGCAACGAATCCAAAAAGAGGCGGAGGAGGGCAAGGGCGTATGAACAACGAATCTAGAAGGAAGAATTGCGAATAGTCGTGCAGAAGGGGATAATTCTGTGGAATACTGGGGAGGAGACGAAAAGTCTTGCATAGGGGATGAATCCGTGGGACAATCTTGACCGGTGTAAAAGCAAAAATCGGTGTAAAAGCAAAAATTGTGCTCGTTAAAGAGGGATTTTTCCTTCGTCCTGACGTAACAGCACCAGAAAGAGGAAAAATTCTCCCTTTTATATTTATGATTTTATTTCCTTTACAACTTCTCGAATGTAAAACTATGCATTCGAATTTGATTTTGTTCAATAAGTTACCTTTTATTTATATATTTTGGAACATATTCTTTTAGACTTTGAAATATTATATTTTATCTTAGTGACTAATGAAAAGTTTATGTTTTTTTTATTGTACACTTTTAATTATGTTGGAGATCTGAATTAATTCAATTCATAGGTGAAAGATATACACTTTTTTATACATGTTCGAATGTTTTTGAAAAATATTAATATTAGTTAGAATTCAAAAGACATTTATAAATTTCATGAGTATTAAAAATATGAATCTAAATGGGCGATTAGTTTATATAGTTTTTTTTATTCCGATTAATTAGAAAGTTTTACCTATGAACAGACAACCCTTCATCTTTGTAAGAAAGCATGTCAAAAAAGTTACAGAGTAAACGCTCTTATATATTATTATATATATAATAGGTACGATTACTTCTGTTTTCTAATATATATATATATTATAAATTTTATTATATATGTATTTGTGCGGCCTTATAATATATATATACACACGTACACATATCACTGTTTATAAATAATTATATATATGTTTCGTATTTTTATATTTTGTAATATATATATATATATACAAATCTCGATTAATAATTAAATAATTTTCAACACGTTATTAATACGAACGTTTTGAATAAACTAAAAATAAAAATTATACATTTCACACCGTTAAAAAATGATCTAAATTTATTTATTTTACTTTCAATCAATTTTAGTTTTTAATTTGAACTCGATGTAGAATATATATATGAATAATATGGACTAAATACCAGACATAACATACTAAATACCATAGACTAAATATCGGATATCATGGACTGAAACTCGGACATCATGGACTAAATACAATATATCATGTACTAAATATCAAATATTATGGTCTAAATAACAAACATAAAATACATTTTTATATTATATAATTTTATAGACTCGGCTACCATATAATATCTTAATTTCTCTGTATTTATCTTTTATTTATTTTTTATAAAGAAGGTCATGCCACCTAATTATTTATTTTTATGTCATTTGTTAATGTCATTTATTTATATCATTTAATTTTATCTATTATTTTAATTTTCAATTTATTTTGTTTATTAACATATTTATATTTGTATCATATTTTAAATATTATTATGATAATGAATAACTTGAATTTTATTTTTGAATATAGATATCAGGTTGACCCTTTTGAATCTCAAAATCGCGGGACTTGATGTCTTTGGGAAAAAATATATAACATGGGCATTTGATGCGAAAATGCACCTAAAAGGCAAAAAGCTTATTGAGATTATTGATAAAGATAATAATTCCTTAGCGGAGGAAAAGACAAAAGCCATGATATTTTTACGCCATCATATTACCGATGGGTTAAAGAATGGATATCAAATAAAATAAGATCCCACAGATTTATGGAAATCTCTTAAAGACCGTTTTGATCACAAAAAATATGTGATCCTCCCAAAGGCAAAGAATGATTGGCTGAATTTGAGATTCCATGATTACAAATCCGTGGATGAATATCATTCTGCGATGTTCGATATAATCTCCAAAATGGAGCTATGTGGAGAAAACATAAGCGATACATTGGAGAAGACATTATCTACATTCCATGCTCTTTTACAACAACAATATCGCACAAAGGATTTCAAAACTTATCGTGAGTTGTTGCAGCTTTTCCTCGTTGCAGAACAACAAAACAAGCTATTAATGGAAAATCATCATGCTCGTCCTAGTGGTTCTGCATCGTTGTATAAAACGAATGCGACTTCATCGAATTATAATCTGGTAAGGTTGTGGACATGGATATATACATGGTCATGGTCGAGGCCGTGGTCGTTGTCGTGGTCATGGATTCAGTAGAGGAAGAGGCTGAAGCATTCCACCTATCAATTTCCATCATGGAGATAATAAAAAGAAGGATCATCGAATGACTGGAAATGAAAATGTAACTAAAAAGAGAAAAGATACAATATGTTATCGGTGCGGTATGAGTGGACAATGGTCTCAAGTGTGTCGTACATTGAGATATTTTGTTGATTTATACCAACAATCAAAAAAAGATAAAGGTAAAAATGTTCAAACGAACTTTGTCTCTGATGATTTCGATGATTTCCTTAATGATGATAAGGGTGGAACTCATCTCGACATCGCAGATTTCGTGGACCTGATGCGTGTCAAGTTAAAGAAATTAACCTAAGACTACCCGCAAATGCACGACACGTGTGTAGTAGTTAAGGTGTCGATATCACGAGGACTAATGTAACACGGTCTAAAGATCAAAAGTAGAATCAATGCTTGCTGCGAAGAAATAAGGATGATAAGATGCAAGTATGATGATGATGCAGTGAATAAACAAGTCCTAAACAAACAGACAAACGCCCTAGGAACCCGTTTCACTGCATAGCTTCAAAAACATATCTCCGATCTATCTAATCGTGTATTCCATGTCAAGATATCTAAGGCGGATGATCCTAATGTAGAACCTACCCTCTCTCAAGGCATAGGAACGTGGCTAGATTGAGTCATCCCCTACTTTCGTGGCTGATACCCCAACTAAACCCCATTATGATTCATGAAACGCCCGATACAACCCTCAACCGTTACTACCCTACTTTCATGACCTAATCTCGGTTGTTCTAAGCCTGATCTTCTAGGACTAGAATTCACCTTTCAGTCCTTCTCCTAATCCCTAACACATGCATTTACGTGGCCTTTGTAAACACACGACAATAAGCACTCAGGCAAAGAATAGATATACGAAACGGGGAGATGCATTCATAAATAAATCAACGAAGGTTCCGGAATAGCCATGGGCTAATCTCTTCTCCTAGAACAAATCTACTACTCAATCATGAGTGTAAACATCATAAACGAAATCAGTAGAGTAAGGAGCATAGAAATATCAAACAAGAGATGATCCTGAATCAATTTCCGACTCCTTGTTGTGTCTCTCGTCAAAGAGGGCTCTTGAATGGATTGATGGATGCTTTGTACCCTCCTAGTGTTCTCCTCTATGTTTGCTTCCTTCTGAACTCAATTTGGGGTCCCTTTTTATACAAATTCCCCGTTGGAGACATTCTAGGGAAGTTGTTATAGGTATGCCCCGCGCGGGCTAGGAGGCAACCCGCGCTGGCTCCTCATTTTCTCCATGACCCTCACGTGCTAAGGGCTAGCACGACTCGGGCAACAATTTCTGGAACACCACCCCGTGTGGGCTAGGGAAGACACCCCGCACGGGCTCCTCTTGAAGATCAATCCGTGTGTGCTAAGGGTTAGCACGACTTGGGCAAATGCTGCTGGACGTTCAGCCCGAGCGGGCTAAGGGAAACCACCCCGCGGCGGGCCTTGTCTCCTCATGTCAAGTTGCATTCCTTGCCTGTTTCTCGTCCCGTTTGCTCCGGTATAATCTCCAATGCTCGTACTTTGTCCCTTGTATGTCCTTTAGCTCTGAAACAAACCAAATATGTATTAAAATCTATAACAACGTGAAAACACGAAAACAAGTAAAACGGATACAAAATCACACGTAAACGTCGCAACTATCGTCATAAACATATCTAAAATCATGCGAGAATCGTGTACAGAAATGAGATGATAAAAAATCCACAAGACTTGAATGTTTGCTTATCCCTAAGTAAACGTAAACGTGGAATGGGATATATAAAATGTGAGAATTCTCTTTTCCTTAGAAATAGCGCTAAAGCAAACCTCATCGATCAACCAAACAATTTAGAGCAAATTTGGGTCTAATAACTTTCAGTCTTCATCTTAGGTTCACCATGGCTACCTATAAGTAAGTAAATAAAAGACGAGCTAAGTAAGAAACCGCAACTCTCTCTACCAAACGAGACTTTAGATAAATGCTAATAACATAATCAAAGAGGATACTTGTTTTATTCTCGAGCTTCTTTATTCTTCCTTTCCATTTTTTATTCTGATTTTGCAAACACACTAGGTTTCTAGGACGTCGGATTTGAAGGGATTCAACTTCTACTTAGACACAAGCTACCGATGACGGTATACTCTTGCACCTCGATGAAGAGTGTAGCGGAGTAGATGGTGTTTTATGTGCCTTGCTCTTAGGACGTAGAAAGATGATCGCCAACCCACCACTTAGACCCGAACCTTCGAAAATGTATCAAGCTCGATGCGATCATATCGATTTTAGATCATGCTTTGAGGCATTACTTCTATCGATAGCGGAGTGTTAGTGTGCGCTCTTATTTTTTGCAAAACAAGCTCAATTCATGCGATCAAATCATCCTCGTGAAAAAGAAATAAAGCATCATCAGTATGAAGTATAATCATATGGATAGAGAGAATGAACAAGAAACTTAGCAAACTCATCTTAACTTCCCATAAGTAACACTAGGATTTGCAAAGACTTATGACCCACTCGTTCCTCAACCATTTAATAAGTTTTAACATGCAAGATATCACGGAAATTGCCAACTTCTTAAGCATCCTAGGTTCAAGGTTCATCTCAAAACATGGCACTGGACAAGTGCCTGGGACTATTCTAACTCAAAAACAAAAAACTAACCTAAAAACTACAAAAACAAATGAAAATAAAACGAGATCACTTGACAAACGTGAGCTACTCCCCCAGACTTGAATTGAACGACGTCCTCGACGTGAAGCTCCGATGGAGGATAGGAAGGTGAAGTCACGGTTGCAGGTTTTCTTTTTTTTATGATTTTCAAAAAATACCAAGTCCAATATACAAATCAAAAGAAAAACAAAATGTTGGGTTGCCTCCCAGAAAGCGCTTGTTTAACGTTGTTGAGCTTGACGTCTCCATGCTTCATGTGCGCGCGATGTGTGGATCGAATAGCGAGATGGAGTTTCCGCTTTCGATCGGTTGAGCAGCTTGATATAGCTTAAAATGCTGCCCACTTGCCATGAATGTCCCGCCCGACTCACTCCATAGTTCTACTGCGCCATGTGGGAACACCTCTCGAACCTGAAAGGAACAGGACTAACGGGAACGTAGTTGGCCTGGGAAAAGCTTAAGTCTAGAGTTAAAAAATAGAACTAAGTCACCTGGTCGGAATTCATGAGGTATGATCTTCTTATCATGCCATCTCTTAGCATGCTCCTTGTAGATCTTAGAGTTTTCGTATGCATTGAGGCAAAGTTCGTCCAGCTCATTCACCTGCAAAAGTCGTTTCTCACCTGCACTCTTAAGATCAAAGTTAAGAAGCTTGGTCGCCCAATAGGCGGGGAGGTGGCAAGACTTGCCATAAACAAGCTGAAAAGGAGTCATGCCAATGGGCGTCTTGAATGTAATCCTATAGGCCCATAATGTATCGTCTAATTTCATCGACCAATCTCTAGGGGACCTAGACACGGTTTTCTCTAATATGCTCTTGATCTCCCTATTTGAAACCTCCACTTGTTCGCTAGTTTGGGGATGGTACGGTGTAGCTACCTTATGCGTCACGCCACTTCCTAAGGAGGGTTTCAAATTGTCTAGCAATGAAGTGTGAGCCTCCATCACTAATGACTACTCTAGGGACACCAAAACGAGGAAAGATGATCTTCTTGAAAAATTTCATTACCACCCTAGAATCATTAGTCGGCACAATAATGGCTTCTACCCATTTGGATACGTAATCCACACCTGCCAAGATATATCGATTTCCACAAGATGAGGGAAAAAGTCCCATAAAATCTACACCCCAATCATCAAATAACTCTACCTCGAGGATGTAATTTTGTGGCATCTCGTTCCTCTTACCAATATTTCCCGGCCGTTGACATCTATCACAAGAGGAAACGTACCGATGTGCATCTTTGAAGAAGGTCAGCCAATAAAAACCAGATTGTAGCACACTCGAAGAGGTCTTAGACTTGCTTAAATGGCCCCCATAATCCGATCCATGACAATGGAAAAAGATGCTCTCTACCTCCTCTTCGGGAATGCATCTCCGAATGACCCCGTCCGCGCATCTCTTATAGAGAACCGGATCATCCCAATAGTAATGCTTTATGTCCGAAAAGAATTTCCTGCGTGCATGAAAAGAAAGATTGGGGCGTAGCCTACCACTCGCAACAAAATTGACAAAATCAGCATACCAAGGATCGGGTTTACCAGAAGTAATCGCATATATGTTGTCGTCTCTCAAGGATTCGTTGATAGGTCTCTCGTCCTCCACAATGATGCGAGAGAGATGATCTGCAACAACGTTCTCTGACCCTTTCGTATCTCTAATCTCAAGATCAAACTCTTGTAAAAGAAGAATCCATCGGATAAGGCATGGTTTGGCGTCCTTCTTCCCTAAGAGGTACATGAGTGTTGCATGATCCGTGTAGACAATCACCTTTGAACCGACTAGATATGATTTGAACTTACCAAAGGCGAAGAAGACAACAAGGAGTTCCTTCTCGGTCGTGGAATAATTGATTTGAGCGTCGTCTAGGGTTTTACTGGGGTAGGAAATGACATGAGAAGCTTTATCTCTCCGCTGTCCCAAAACTGCTCCAACCGCATAGTCGCTAGCGTCGCACATGATCTCAAATGGTAAGTTCCAATCTGATGGTTGAATGATGGGCGCTGAAAGTAATGCTCTCTTAATCGTGTTGAAGGCATCGTGACATTCCTTAGAGATTCATACGTGGCATCCTTAGCCAGCAACTCCGTCAACGGTTTTGTAATCTTTGAGAAGTCCTTAATGAACCTCCGATAGAAACCAGTGTGCCCTAGAAAACTTCGAATCTCTTTCACAAAAAATGGTGTAGGAAGTTTCTCAATTACCTCGATCTTAGCCTTGTCCACTTCTATGCCCCTCGAAGATATCATATGTCCAAGAATAATCCCTTCCTTTACCATGAAATGGCATTTCTCCCAATTTAGAACGAGATTGACCTCTTCGCATTGCTGCAACACTTTAGAAATATTTGTAAGGCAATCATCAAAAGTAGAGACATAAACGGAAAAAATCGTCCATAAAAACTTCCATAATGTGCTCAATCATATCGGAAAATATTGCCATCATGCAACGCTGGAAAGTAGCCGAAGCATTGCAAAGGCCAAAAGGCATACGACGGTAAGTGAACGTTCCAAAAGGACATGTGAAAGTTATCTTGTCTTCTCTTGGTCTTGAGGGTGAATGGGAATCTGAAAGAAACCCGAGTACCCGTCCAAGTAACAAAAGTAGGCGTGGTTCGCTAGGCGTACGAGCATTTGGTCGATGAACGGGAGAGGAAAGTGATCCTTCCTTGTGGCTTTGTTGAGCTTCCGATAATTAATACACATCCTCCAGCCCGTTACCGTTCTAGTTGGAATCAGGTTGTTGTTCTCAGTTCGTACTACCGTCATTCCACCTTTCTTGGGCACTACATGCACGATTCTTACCCATTCGTTGTCCGAGATAGGATATATGATACCTGCATCCAAAATTTTTAGTATCTCCTTCTTCACTACCTCTTTCAAATTAGGGTTCAGCCGCCTTTGCGCTTCAATGGACGGTTTGTGGCCGTCCTCCATGAGTATCTGGTGCATGCACAATGAGGGGTTCAATCTCTTGATATCATCAATGGTGTATCCAATCACTCTCCTATGCTTCCTCAAACAATCAAGCAACTTCTTCGTCTCATCTGCATTCAAGTCAGCGTTCCCAATAACAGGATACGTATTATTACAACCAGATTGGAAATCTTACTCGTTCAAACGTGTCATTTGCTAACTCATCCAGAAAATCAACTCTAAAGTATGAATCCTTGAAGGAAGGTGCGTTCATGGAGTTGGACAAGTTGAATTCTATCTTTTCATCCCCGACACGTAGAGAGAGCTTTCCTTGTTGTACATCTATCAAGGCACCTGCTGTAGCTAGAAAAGGTCTTCCAAGAATAATAGGTACCCTAGCATCTTCTTCAATATCAAGTACAACAAAATCAGTAGGTATACAAAGATTACCTACCTTGGTGGGAACATTTTCGACAATTCCCACCGGATATCTTATCGAATGATCCGCGAGTTTTAAGGACATCTTCGTAAGTTTAAATCTCCGAAGTTCATCTTCTTGAAGATCATTTGTGGCATAAGGCTCACGCTTGTTCCCAAATCGCACAAGGCTTTGTCTATGTCAATGTTCCCTATGGTGCATGGTATGGAGAAGCTTCCGGGGTCTTTTAAATTCGGTGGCAGCTTGTTTTGAATAATGGCACTGCATTCCTCGGTGAGTGCTACCGTCTCACGCTCATCAATATGCCTCTTATTGGATAGGATCTCTTTGAGGAATTTGGCCTATATGGACATTTGTTGGAGGGCCTCTACAAATGGTATATTGATCTGAATCTTCTTGAAGATCTCTACGAAACGTTCGTATCTCACTTCATTCTTGTTGCTCACCAACCGTCGAGGAAACGGTACACGAGCTACATACGCAGGTGGAGCAACGTATGGCTTCTCTAAATCTGGTGCGGCTCCCTCCATGATTGCAATGCCCTTTCCTTTTTCCTCTGACTTTCCAGTCGTTTTTTCTCACTCTTTCAGGGCTGGACTCTCACTCACATTACCATTGCGCCAGGTGATAGCGTTAAGGTGTTCCCTCGGGTTAAGATCGGGCTTTCCGGGTAGCATCCCAAAATTCCGAGAGGATGATGTAGCCTGCTGCGCAATGGAGTTTTCAAGAATCTTCACATGTGTGCTCAAGGAGTCCATTTGATTTTTCATCTCATTAATTGCTGCTCCAATATCTGCATTGCATTTTGCTTGAGTCGATTGATGCGTGTTGAAGGAGTGCATTTGAGTTTTAAGCTCGTTGATCGCAGTCCCCATTTCCTCGTTGAATTTTGTTTGGAGTGATTGTTGCTCCTTGATGCTGTGTTAAAATTGCCTTTGCTCTTTGATGAATTCGAGTATCACCGCCTCAAGGCTTGATGAAGAAGCTTGAGGAGGTTGAGGAGCTTGATGCACTTACTGGAATGGCTGCGATTGTTGATATGGCTGCTGCTTATGCTGAAAACCCGAATATTTCATCGGTTGGTTCGTGCGATAAGAGAGATTCGGGTGATTCCTCCAATTCGGGTTGTATGTGTTCCCGAATTGTACATTTCCTTGCTGTTGGGCGTAGTTTACTTGTTCCATCCCTTCTTGCATTGTGCATTGGTAAGCCATATGATCCGTTTCTCCACAATTTGTATAATAGATGGCATTCACTACATCGCCCATACAACTTCTTTGGTTCACTTCATAAAGACCTCGTGTCTTGTTCGGCATACTTCTTGGTTGAGACCACATGGTGTGGTTTATAACAAGATTGTCGATAAGCTCGTATGCCTCTTCTATGCTTAAGTCCATGAATGATCCTCGAGCAGCGTTGTCTAATGTCATTCTATGCTCATACGTGATCCCATTATAGAATGTTTGAATCACGTACCACTGCTCTAGACCGTGATGAGGACACATTTTTAAAAGGTACTTGAATCTTCCCCATGCTTCAAATAACATCTCTCCCTCTCGGCTTCTAAACATAGTGATTTCTCCTCGCATTTGAATCATCTTGCTTGGAGGGAAGAACCGTGATAGGAATATCGTGCAAAGCTAGTCACATGTAGTGATAGAACCAGCGCGAAGAGATTGTAGCCACGCCTTCGCTCGTCCCTCAATGGAGAAGGGAAATAGACGCAGCAAAATAGCATTATTAATCAGAGGACTCCATGAATTTTGAATGTGCTTGATAGCTCTAGGAAGTCTCGTAGATGTTGATGAGGGTTTTCGTGATTGCTGCCCATAAACTGTTTTTGGTATAACATGTTGATCATCGCGGGCTTGATCTCGAATTTCTCCCTCGCAACAGCGGGCGTCCTTATTGCTGTTTGGACATTGCTCATGTTCGGAACCACGTAATCACGGAGACGACGTGGTGGAGGAGCCTGCTGTTTTTATAATGCTGCTACATTACCAACGGGTTATTGCGGTTGTCCGTGACCATCCAATACATCGTTTTGATTGTTCATCGTTCGTGGATTGGTTGTATCTACCATTTCTTCACCCTTGCCCTTTTTTCGCTTAGTTATTGTTCTCTCAATCTCAGGGTCGATTCGATGCAAATTCGAATTACCTTAAGATCGGGTCATGCACCTGCGAAAGACAAGTAAAAAGAATTAGTAGAAAGAAACGAAAAGAAAAGAAAAACAAAAAGAAAACAAAAACAAGATTGATTCTAAATCTGAATTCCTCAACTTGTTGACAATTAGTCCCCGGCAACGGTGCCAAAAACTTGATACGTGTCAAGTTAAACAAGTTAACCTAAGACTACCCCCAAGTGCACGACACGTGTGCAGTAGTTAAGGTTTCGATCCCACGAGGACTGATGTAACACGGTCTAAGAATCAAAATTAGAATCAATGCTTGCTGCGAAGAAATAGGGATGATAAGATGCCAGTATGATGATGATGCAATGGATAAACGAGTCCTAAACAAAGAGACAAACGCCCTAGGAAACCGGTTTCACCGCATAGCTTTCGAAACCTATCTCCGATCTATCTAATTGTGCATTACTTATCAAGATATCTAAGGCGGACGATCCTAATGTAGAACCTAGCCTCTATCAAGGCATATGAACGTGGCTAGATTGAGTCATCCCCTACTTTCGTGGCTTACACCCCAATTAAACCCCATTATGATTCATGATTCGTCCGATACAACCCTCAACCATTACTATCCTACTTTCGTGACCTAGTCTCGATTGTTCTAAGCCTGATCTTCTAGAACTAGAATTCACCTTTCATTCCTTCTCCTAGTCCCTAACACATGCATTTACGTGGCCATTGTAAACACAACACAATAAGCGCCCAGATAAAGAATAGATAAACGAAACGGGAAGATGCATTCATAAATAAATCAACGAAGGTTCCGGGATAGCCATGGGCTAATCCCTTCTCCTAGAACAAATCTACTACTCAATCATGAGTCTAAACATCATAAACGAAATCAGTAGAGTAAGGAGCATAGAAATATCAAACGAGAGATGATCCTGAATCAATTTGCGACTCCTTGTTGTGTCTCATGTCAAAGACGGCTCTTGAATGGATTAATGGATGCTTTGTACCCTCTTAGGGTTCTCCTCTATGTTTGCTTCCTTCTGAACTCAATTTGGGGTCCCTTTATATAAAAATTTCCCGTTGGAGACATTCTAGGTAAGTTGTTATAGGTATGCCTCGCGCGGGCTAGGAGGCAACCCGCGTAGACTCCTCATTTTCTCCGGTACCCGTGCGTGCTAAGGGCTAGCATGACTCAGGCAACAATTTCTGGAACACCACCCCGCGCGGGCTAGGGAAGACACCCCGTGCGGGCTCCTCTTGAACATCAATCCGTGCGTGCTAAGCTTAGAACGACTTGGACAAATGCTGCTGGACGTTCAGCCCAAGCGAGCTAAGGAAACCACCCCACGGGGGGCCTTGTCTTCTCATGTCAAGTTGCATTCCTTGCCCATTTCTCGTTTTGTTTGCTCCGTTATAATCTCTAATGCTTGTACTTTGTCCCGTGTATGTCCTTTTGCTCCAAAACGAACCAAATACATATCAAAACCTATAAGAATATGAAAACACGAAAACAAGTAAAACGGATATAAAATCACACGTAAACATCGCAACTATCGTCATAAATATATCTAAAATCATGCAAGAATCGTGTACGGAAACGAGATGATCAGGACCATAATGACAATGAATGATATACGACATAGATTTTTCTTTTTTTTTTGTATTTTTAAGCTTTAGCTTGTTATTTTAATTTCAAATATAATTTTATTTTGGTGTTTCATTTAATTCTTATCTTTTATTATAGTATTTTTTTAAATTTATGCAACTATAATTTTTATATATCTTAGGTCCATCACTATATTTATCGGATCAAAGTAATATAAAATGCTACAATCAAATATCAACGATGGATATATATGTCTAGTGGATTGTGCTACATCGCAAACAATATTGAAAGATAAAAAGTAATTTTCTAAGATGAGAATACATGAATCTTATGTCAATACAATAAGTGGAAGTGCAAAAATAATTAAGGGATGTGGAGAAACAAATTTTATAATGTTTGGAGGGACACAATTTATTATACAAGATGCATTATTCTCTCCGCAATCCCAAAGAAATTTATTGAGTTTCAAAGATATTCGCCAAAATGGATATCATGTTGAAACAATGAATTATGAAACTCGTGAATATCTTTATATCACGGAAATGGTTTCTAAAAAGAAATATATTGTGGAAATATTTCACAAAAATAAGAATTATGGAATCATATGCCATTAAATCCAAAGTATAAAGACATGTTTAAGATTTGGCATGATCGAGTGGATCACTCTGGTTCAATATGCGGAAAATCATTGAAAATTCCAATGGTCATCCATTTAAACATGAGAATAATAAGATCATCATCAGTCAAAGTTGGACATGAATCACCATCGTTTTTATAACGATTACATGGGGATACATGTGGACCTATTCATCCACCAAGTGGACCATTTCGATACTTTATGATGTTAATCGATGCTTCAATCAGATGGTCACACGTTTTTCTATTATCAAACCGCAATGTTGCATTTGTGAGGTTTCTTGCCAAATAACAAAATTGCGAGTTTAATTCCCCGATCATCCTATTAAGAACGTGAGGCTTGGTAACGCTGGTGAAATCACTTCTCAAGTTTTCAATGACTATTGTTCATCGATGGGTATTGGGATTGAACATCCCGTACCACATGTTTAGAGTCATTGATTAAACGTCTCAAAATTACTGCTCGACCGTTGCTAATGAAAATGAAACTCTCAATTTCTGCTTAAGGACATGCCATTTTACATGATGCAGCACTAATTCAAATAAGCCCAAGTGTTTTTCATAAATATTTTCCATTGCAATTAACAAATGATCAAGAACCAAATATATCTCATCTACGAGTATTTGGTTACTGTAGTATATGTTCCGATTGCTCCACTGAAACGGAAAAAATGGTCCAAAAATGCAAATTGGGAATTTATGTTGGATATAATTCACCATCTATCATTAGAAACGGGTGATGTGTTCACAGCTCGTTTTGCTGATCGTCATTTTATTGATAATGAATTCCCACCCTTAGGAGGAGGAAAAACAAGCCTCACAAGATCTAATATGGAAATCATAATCATTGTTATATCTTGATCCTCCCACAAAACAATGTAATATGGAATTATAAAAGATAATAAATCGACTTCTAGATGGGTTCAATGATACAACTCGAGTTACAAAATCATATGTACCGGCTGCAAATGCTCTTGCTCGTATGAAAATACCAAAAGGGCATACGGGTGAAAGGATTTTAGATGAGTCTACAACACGCTTGAAGTGTGGACGACCACTTGGTTCTAAAGATAAAAATCCTAGAAAGAGAAAGAAGTTTGATAATGATGTTGATTCTCAGGTCATAGAGAACATCCAAGAAGAAACAAACGAGGAAGATGATCTTCTGAATGAAAATCATGAAAAATAATCATGAGCATACAAAGAACGATGATATTTTCATTAACTATATCTATGGTGAAAAGATTATACGAAGAGATGAAATAGATGACAATGATAGAATATTCTTTTTCTCTGTATCCCAAGAAATTGAAAATGATAGTGAAGATTCAGAACCAATGTCAGTGTTAGAATGTTAAAAGAGACATGATTGGATAAAATGGAAAGAAGCTATGCAAATAGAATTAGACTAATTAAATAAAAGAAAAGTATTTGGACCCTTCGTTCAAACTCCAAATGGTATTAAACCAGTTGGATGCAAATGGGTTTTTGTATGAAAGAGAAATGAAAATAATGAAGTCACGAGATATAAAACATGCCTTATCGCACAAGGATTTTCTCAGAGACCTGGAATTGATTATGAGGAAGCATATTCCCCTGTTATAGATGCAATCACATTTAGATACTTAATGAGTTTAACATCATCCAAAAATTTAGATATGTGCCTTATGGATGTGGTTGCGGCATATTTACATGGATATTTGGATAATGATATATACATGAAAATCTCTCAAGGATTAAGAATGCCAAAAACATCAAATTCAAAGTCTAAAGAAATGTGTGCAATCAAACTGCGACGATCTTCATATGGGTTGAAACAATCTGGACGTATGTGGTACAATTGTCTAAGTGAATATCTATTAAAAAGGGATTTGTGAATAATTCTATTTGTCCTTGTGCATTTATTCAGAAAACAACAAGTGAATTTGTGATTATAAATGTTTATGTTGATGATCTGAATATAATTGGGATCTCAAAGAATATTGAAAATGCTTGAAATTATCTGACAGAGGAATTTAAAATGAAATACCTTGGACAAACAAAGTTTTGTCTTGGTTTACAGATAGAGCATCTAAAGAATGATATATTCGTACATCAATCAAATTATACAAAGAGAGTATTAAAACACATTAACATGGATAAATCAAATCTATTAAGCACTACAATAGTATGTAGATCTTTAAATGTTGAAAATGATCCATTTCATCATTGTGAAGAAAATAAAGATATACTTGGACCTGAAGTACCATATATGAGTGCAATAGGGGCTCTCTTGTATCTAGAAAATTGCACTCGCCTCAAATAACATTTGCAACAAATCTCTTGTCACAATATAGTTCTTCTCCTACACGTCGTCATTGGACAAGGATTAAACATATCTTTCGATATTTACAAGGGACGATTGATCTAAGATTATTTTATCCTAGAGATTCTAAACATGAGATGATCGGTTTTGCAGATGTAGGCTATTTATCAGATCCTCATAAATCCAGATCACAAATTGGATATGTTTTCACAATTGGAGGCACATCGATATCATGATGGTCTCAGAAGCAAACATTAGTTGCAACATCTTCAAATCACGTCGAAATCATTGCACTCCATGAAACAACTAGAGAATGTGTGTGGCTCAAGGCTATAACCCGACATATACAAGAAACATGTGGATTATTGGATAACAACGATCCAACGATATTATATAAAGATAATATAACATGTATTGCCCAAACAAAAGTAGAATACATCAAAAGCGACAGGATGAAACATATCCCTCCTAAATTTTCTCATATACTCCAGAGTTTGAGAAGAAGAAAGAAGTTGATGTTCGTTACATCAGATCAGACGAAAATGTAATTGATCTATTCACAAAGGTATTCCCCACTTCAACATTGAGAAAACACATTCATAACATCGGGATGCGTCACCATTGAAGCTTATGAACAAACAAAGGATTGACAAATCGAGGAGGAGTTTTTTTATGGCTGCACTCTTTTTTTCTCATCATGGGTTTTATCCCATTGGGGGTTTCCATGATAAATTTTTTAACGAGATGGTCAATAGACATTCAATGAGGATTGTTAAAAATGTAATGTCTAAATAGGCGGCTAGCCCATATTTTTTATTCAGATTAATTAGAATGTTTTGTCTGGGGGAAAATACCGAATATCCGTAAATATCTGACTATTCATATTCGTATTCGTCGAATATTCGATTTTATTATTCGTATTCATAAATTCGAATATCCACAAATATTCGAATATTCGTCAGATATCCATATCCGTATCCAAAGCATTTTTAAAAAAAAATCAATAAAAAAGTTTCTTATAAAAAAGTTGATGATTATCAAAATATAATCCATAAGTAGTCTTCAAATCGCACAAATACATAAAAAACATAATATAAATAAATGTAACACCAATCACATCAATCTCTCAATCATCTAACTTTAACTTCGTCGATGACTCCACTAGAGTCGTCAATTCATCTAAAACAATGTAACAAGTTATTAGATTATCATATTAAATATCAAATACATTAAAACAAAACTAGAATAAAAATTATATACTTATGAAATTCTGTTTTTTCGATATCTTGCAATGTGTCCATAACATTATCCATCTCACCTGGATTACAATTCCAATCTCGAGTGCAAATTAAAGCTTAGCAGTAAAAAACTACGACACAAACTAATTACACGACCTCTCGTACTAAAAGCCGATTCTGAAACAACTCTAGATGCCGGAATAGTCAAAAGATCTCTTGTCATCAAAGAAATAGTTTTATACTTAGAACCTGTAATCTTCTACCAATACAAAATATTTTTGATCTTCAAATAAAATTAATAATGTTTTTCTTATAATTTACTCCTTAAAATTAAGTTTATTATATATATTTATATATTAAATAAATTATCTATTTAATACTTACATATACGAATAATTACGAATAATTGAATATACTATTTGTATTTGTATTCATTGAATATCTAATTTCTTATATTTATATTTGTATATATTCTTTTGGATATTTACATTTTCGAATCGAGTATAATTCGAATACGAATACTTCGAATATTTTGTCAATTTTTATTTTGCCTAAAAATAAACTAACTCCTCGTCTTTATAAAGACACGCCAAAAAAAATTGGAGAGTAAACTCTCATGTTCTCTCTACCAGTAAACTATCTCTCACTCTCTCTTCTTTAATATTTTTACTTTTTATATATTATTTATATATATATATAATAGGTACGACTCCTTTACCTTATAATATATATACATATATACACATATGAATATATATATATATATACACACACAAACGGCGGAATATCAGAAATACCCTCAAAGGGCTAAATCATTTCAAAAATACCCTTCCCCAAAATAATTATTAAATCCGAAAAATAAAAACTGAGGAAAAGACAAATTTGCCCTTAACGTTCAAACGTGGAAAAATGGAAGTTCGGCAGTTTTTCGACGTGAAAAAATGCCGAAAACGAGAAAGCCGAACAGTTTTTCGCCGTGAAACCTGTTTAAAAGTTGATAGCAAGAAAGAAATAAGTGATTTCGAACTTGAGAGGGAACGATTTGAAGTTGGCGAACGATTTGAACTTGTCGAGAAGGAAACTGCCGAAGAGAGCACGAAGAGAGCACGAGTCAATCTTCAATGGCGTCAATAAGTGTAAGTAGTTCGATTTCTAGGGTTTTGCAAGCTTTCGAGTCACAAAATGGTTTATTGATTTGAAATGGGTGTCAGTGTCAGTGAGTCGGTTAGGTCGCAAGGGTCGCAAGGGTCGCAGGAGTTGCATGAACATCTTCGACTCCGTGAGTCGATTGAGTAGCAAGGGTCGCAGTAGTTTCATGACCATCTTAGACTCAGTTTATTGATTTGAAACGGGTGAGTGTCAGTGAGTCGGTTAGGTCGCAAGGGTCGCAGGAGTTGCATGAACATCTTCGACTCCGTGAGTCGGTTGAGTAGCAAGGGTCGCAGTAGTTTCATGACCATCTTAGACTCAGTTTATTGATTTGAAACGGGTGAGTGTCAGTGTCAGTGAGTCGGTTAGGTCGCAAGGGTCGCAGGAGTTGCATGAACATCTTCGACTCCGTGAGTCGGTTGAGTAGCAAGGGTCGCAGTAGTTTCATGACCATCTTAGACTCAGTTTATTGATTTGAAACGGGTGAGTGTCAGTGTCAGTGAGTCGGTTAGGTCGCAATGGTCGTTTGAGTGTCACGGAGTGTCTGAGGGTCGTTTGAGTCGCATGGGCCGCACACGTCAATTGAGGGTCGCACGGGTCGGTTACGTCACATGGGTCGGTTGAGTCGCATGGGTAGCTTAGGTCGGTAGAAGTATAATGTATTCGTAATTGGTCATTTTGCAGGAAAAAGGGACTAAGAGGAAGGAGTGCGTGAGTGATGCTGATGCTGATGCTGATGCTGCAGTCCCTCTGACACTGGAGAAGAAATTAATAGGGGAAATAAGGAAGTCGGAGAAGAGAATCATCAACGCCATAAGAGACCTTCTAAGGGATGTCGGGATTCATGTGCCTAATCCAAAATCAAAGGCTGCCGAGAAAGTTGCGATCACCGAAACCCAATCTTCCGACACTGTTGGTGATTTTGCTTTTGAATTCCTTCGACGTCCAAATCCAGTGTCAAGAAACCTTGCTCCTGATGGAGTTCCACCAAGTAAGTAATATTTAGTGAAAAGGTCATTGGAGTGTCAATTTCCATCGAGACATATAAGTCGTAGGGTCGCATAAGCCGTAGGGTCGTTAGAGTCGTAGGGTCGCATAAGCCGCAGGGTCGTTAGAGTCGCATGGGTTTCATATGTCGCATGTGTCACTGGGTCGCTAAAGTCAAATGGTCGCATGGGTCGCATAGGTCGCATAGGTCGCATTGGTCCCATTGGTCGCATTGGGATAATAGGTCGCATGGGTCGCATGGGTCGCATAGGTCGCATAGGTCGCATTGGTCCCATTGGTCGCCATATGTTTAATGAGGTAAATTTTATGCAGGTGCTGGACCTTTATCGAAGGAGTCTGCGCCATATGTTGAACCTCCACCGACGAAAAGAGCAAGAAAAATTCAAGAACCCGAAAAAACGGTGGTTCAAGAACCTGAGGAGTTTGTGTGGAATCCCAGAGGATTAGTAAAGGGCTTGATAACCCGATTTCCTTCGTTCACTGATGCTAGCGGTGAAAAGTTGACTAAGCTATATTGGTTCCTGAAGGCACCTCGACATGATCGGTGGTGGAAATCTGAGCTAAATATTCCCCGGGGGCCAAAGTTTTGGGAGATTATATTAAAGGCCAACGCATGGCTTGAAGATGAAGTAAGTTTTTTTAAACCCTTAGTCTCACGGAGTTTTGTGTCATATGCATTCCTGTGTGTTAATTTTTTTTTGCAGCAATTGGATGAGGCGTTGATGGAGCTGTCTTCTCGCTTGGCATCGGATCCCAGCGCGTATCAGAATTATTACGTTTGTCCTGTTGCTTTCATGCAGACGCTCTCGATGTGGACGTACGAGGATATGGAAACTTTGCCGGAAAAGCTTAGTCAGTTTTTGAACGCCAACCCACCAATTAGTGATTATGAAGGTTTTGTCTCGGTTCTAAACATTCCATCGATAAATAATCGATGGGTAGGATGTCATTGGGTAGCCATCAAAGCGGATTTCAAAACCCGATGCATCACGGTATACGACTGCAGGATGAGCCTTAAGGAAACACATATCGATCCGGTGATTGAGAGGATAAGAAAAGCTGTCCCCAAGATGCTCATTCTCGGAGGGTTTCCTTCTTTGGCTTCTGGAGAAGATGAATGGAGGTATGTGTATTATGATGGTCTGCCACAGAACCAAAGCGGGAATGACTGTGGTGTTTTCTCCTATAAATTCGTAGAAGCCTCGTTATCAAAGGATATGGATATGTTTCTTCGTATTTGCGACGACAAGGTTACTTCCATGCGTGAGAAGATGGCGGCTGATATATATAGTAATGGAGAACGTATCTATGAACCCGAAGATGACTAAATTGATATATGGTACATTGTTTTTTTTGGACTGGTAGATGTGAACATTTGGTACATTTTTTTTAATATTTGGTACATTCTTTTTTCTATTATTTGGTACATTGTTTTTTTTCTAATATTTGGTACATTGTTTTTTTTCTAATATTTGGTACAAGGGTCACAGAGCCTCATACGACCCTTGCGACCCATGCGACCCATTTGACCCTTGCGATCCATGCGACCCTTGCGACCCATGCGACCCATTTGACCCTTGCGATCCATGCGACCCTTGCGATCAATACATTCATTCATTCAAGACCTATATTAAAAGGTTCTTTAATGTGGTCAATGCATGCACCTTGGTTAAAACGGAGTTCATTTATTTTTCGTTGAATATGAGTTTATAAATAGAGGAGGAAAAACCGAAAAGCTACAACAATTTGTAGCACCAAATCATCTCTTGTGTTGTCATTAAGGTCCAATACACTGGTAGGTAGGGGACGCAAGAAGGTCCAATACACTGGACATGTCAGAGACACAAGAAGGTAGACCTTCAAAAGATGTCTTCAGGAAGTCTGCGGTTATAGTAGAAGTAGGCGAAAGATTCAATAAACCTTCGATCGATTCCACATAATAGACGAAAGTTGTATGAAGCCAACACGACGAATTTTAACTCATGCTCAGGTAAATCACTTGAATTTGTTCGAAAGATTAAATTTTTATTATCTTAAGACGGGTTTTTTTACTTAGTTTCTCTTGTTCAGGTTTATCATCTATTATGTGGAATCGATCGAAGGTTTATTGAAAAGTTTATTCCAATGTTCAACTCTCTTCACCTTACGTCTTTCCCCGTTACACCAAATGGTTACCGAGTGACGGAACTTGTTCAAGCATTCACGGGGAGTCGATTAGTATTCGTAAGAAAGTTTTACTCTTGATCATTTACATGAAAGATGCTTCATTTACTTTGATTTTACTTTGATTTTTCTCATCTCTTGTGTTGTAGCATTAAGGTCACATACAGTGGGATGGTAGGAGACGCAAGAAGGTCCAATACACTGGACCTTCTTGCGACTCCAACTATCCCAGTGTATTGGACCTTCATACGACCCTTGCGACCTATTATCCCCATGCGACCCTTGCGATCCATGCGGACCCTTGAACATTCTAGAATCAGTCAAACCAACTTAAATGCACGGGTAGTTTGAAGGTTATCTCGTTATTAGAAGTATCTTTATTATCTTTAAATGCACGGGTAGTTTGAAGGTTATCTCGTTATTAGAAGTATCTTTATTATCTTTAAATGCACGGGTAGTTTGAAGGTTATCTCGTTATTAGAAGTATCTTTATTATCTTTAAATGCACGGGTAGTTTGAAGGTTATCTCGTTATTAGAAGTATCTTTATTATCTTTAAATGCACGGGTTGTTTGTATTTTTTACTCCTATAAATAGTGTATGAATAAACCAAAAGCAAACACAACCTTTTCCATCAACTACAATCTCTTCTAATTTTTTCTATCCTATAGAATTCTCTAACATAAATAGAGGAGGAAAAACCGAAAAGCTACAACAATTTGTAGCACCAAATCATCTCTTGTTTCGTCACGAAGGTCACATGGTCGACCCAGGTCTTGGTAATCGGCGGACTCAGGGTCTATATACATAAAATAGTAGTTTAGTACATCCTAAGAGGAACAAGCAAATTTAATCGTTTGCGTCATCTTATTTCCATTACTATCCTCTAAATAAAACTTGGAACCTGAGCTCCAATCTATTGATTTCTTCTTCCTCATCAACCCACAGTCATACTCCTCCTTCACAAGCTTCACGAAATGCTCCGTTGACATTAAAGCGATATTAGAAAAAGAAAGAGAAATCACCCGACGTTTTTATACTAATCACCCGACGTTTTTATACAACACAACACAAAGGTCAGAAATAGGTTAAAGAAGAAGAACATGAAGATGAAGAGTAAAAAAAAACCAGAAAGAAGAGGAACAAGCAAATTTAATCGTTTGCGTCATCTTATTTCCATCACTATCCTCTAAATAAAACTTGGAACCTGAGCTCCAATCTATTGATTTCTTCTTCCTCATCAACCCACAGTCATACCCCTCCTTCACAAGCTTCACGAAATGCTCCGTTGTTCTTCTTGTGGGTTGACGAGGAAGAAGAAACTAATATAGACCCTGAGTCCGCCGATTACCAAGACCTGGGTCGACCATGTGACCTTCGTGACGAAACAAGAGATGATTTGGTGCTACAAATTGTTGTAGCTTTTCGGTTTTTCCTCCTCTATTTATGTTAGAGAATTCTATAGGATAGAAAAAATTAGAAGAGATTGTAGTTGATGGAAAAGGTTGTGTTTGCTTTTGGTTTATTCATACACTATTTATAGGAGTAAAAAATACAAACAACACGTGCATTTAAAGATAATAAAGATACTTCTAATAACGAGATAACCTTCAAACTACCCGTGCATTTAAAGATAATAAAGATACTTCTAATAACGAGATAACCTTCAAACTACCCGTGCATTTAAAGATAATAAAGATACTTCTAATAACGAGATAACCTTCAAACTACCCGTGCATTTAAAGATAATAAAGATACTTCTAATAACGAGATAACCTTCAAACTACCCGTGCATTTAAAGATAATAAAGATACTTCTAATAACGAGATAACCTTCAAACTACCCGTGCATTTAAAGATAATAAAGATACTTCTAATAACGAGATAACCTTCAAACTACCCGTGCATTTAAAGATAATAAAGATACTTCTAATAACGAGATAACCTTCAAACTACCCGTGCATTTAAAGATAATAAAGATACTTCTAATAACGAGATAACCTTCAAACTACCCGTGCATTTAAAGATAATAAAGATGCTTC